>OY856415.1:451928275-452598275 GCA_963693085.1 Alisma plantago-aquatica
TCCATAGTTAAGCGTGGCCAGTCATCATTCCTGAAACTCTACTAGAGCCTAGGGCAGTGGGCCTGGGTGTTACAAATGGCATCAGAGCCAATTCCCCTCTAGTAGGTGGGGCCCACATGGGCCTGTGGTATGCTAATCTTTGAGTCGTGCGGTCCACACATGTTGGAAAGGGCTATCCAAGTTGATGGAGCCACCCATGAACCGGTGATGAGGACATCAAGATTCTAAGTGGGGGAGACTGTACTGTCCCATGATTCGAGGCCTTGGATAAGATGATCTTAAAAGGAATGATTGGGCTATCCATATCATCAAGGTGCACCTCCTTTTCAGGGAGCCCGTCACTGAAGAACTCCATAGTTAAGCGTGCTCAGGTCTGTGGGGCTAGTCATCATTCCTGAAACTCTACTAGAGCCTAGGGAAGTGGGCCCGGGTGTTACAACCTTCTTCTTCTTCTAGGTACTTTGAATGTGGAAAGAAAGGTCACTTGGTTTTTGAATGCCCAAAACTCAAGAAAGATGAGAAATCCTCATTCAAGAAGAAAGACAAATCCTACTTTGCTGGATGGGATCAATCAATTGATGATGATGAAAGCAATAAAGAGGAAGAGGTAGAATGTCTCATGGCTATAACAAATGAAGAAGAAACTAATGAAGTAAATATTTTTGATTTATCTATAGAAGAATTAGTTAGTAGTCTTGGAGAACTTCATGATAAGTATATAGATTGCAAAAGACAAAAGAAGAGACTTATGAAAATTGTTGATGAACTTTATGTTAATCTACATAACCTTAATTCTAAAAATGATACTCTAAAAACCTCAAATAGTGCGTTAAAATAATCTATTGAGAGTTATGAGGTTAAAGTACTTGATATTGAAAGTTACAATAGTCTTCTCTCTCAAGAAAATGTTGATATGCTTGCTAAACTAAATGATTATCAAACTCAATCTATTTTATGCACACATTCAGACTATGGTGCCTTGACAAAAGAAAGAGATATATTACTTTCTAATCTTGCTCAAGTAAATTTGGATATAACTAAAAAGCTAGTTGAAAATGTTGAATTACAAAAACTAGTTTCTAGATTTATGCAAGGAAACAAAAGTCTTGATAACATCTTAGACAATGCTTCTAAATAAGTAGGAAGGAGAGGTTGAGGATATGTACCAAAGAAAAAATCCTCACATATGCCTAAAACCAAAACGACATATGCTTCCAAGACTGGAACTACAAATGTACCTAAGACTAAAGTTGTAGATTTTCAAAATGTTGAAAAGATAAATGATATATCTTTTATCTCATGTCATTATTGTCAATGTCTTGGAAATTATTCCTTTTCATGTGAATATTGTAAGAAAGGATCCTTTGACTTGGTTTGGGTTCCAAAATCTTCAACTTAGAATAAAGCAAAAAATTTGTTGATATTTGACCTATTCTTAATTTGGCTAGTATATTCATATCTTATCTCAACTTAATTGGAGGATAAATTTTCATATCTTATTCTTATAAAACTCATTTTCATAACTGGTAAGTTATTCATTTGCATATCTTACTAAAAAGAAATTATAGTTTCTCCAGAACTTATTATCGGTTGATAAAACTTTGACAAAAAAGATCTTTGGCTGACAAATTTCTCAATTGAGAACAAGTCTATCAGAAATTCAACTTGAATATTTAATCTTTACAAGAAAATGTGTTAAATTTCATATCTACAAAAGTCTTTCTAGCTTGATAATATCAGTTCCATTCATGATATCTATGCTAACCATCATGGACTCTATTGGAGTACCAAAATCCTCTCAACTTTGTAGGATTGAGTGGTTGATGGTGGATACTCCAATCATATGATTGGAGATAAATGCTTTCAATACACTTGGAAAGAAAAATAGAGGATTACTAATGTTGGAAATAGTGACAAAGGCACCATAATGGGAGTAGGTGATAATGAAGAAAAAGGAGTACATGTAAGTGCACATGATAAAGATGAAGTTCAAAAGTAATGATAATGATGAGGCATATCTTTCTATCCTATCCAAAAAGAATCATATATATAATATGCTATAATTACCGAGGATAAAGTAAAAAAAGAACAAACTGTCTAGTATACTTGACTTAAATGCTATTGATGTAACAAAATTAAATTATTTCTTTTCAAAATTGAACCCTTGCATTAAAAGAAAAGATGCCTTATTTGCATCTTTCTGCGGTCATGTCAATCATAACATTGTTCTTCAAGAAAATTTTGATGATATGCTTGAAGAAGATCTTACTAGTCTTGTGAAAATGAAAAATTAACTTATCTTTGGACAAATTTCTAATAGTAGAAATGAGTTGTATTATCATAATCATGATGGTACTCATTAACTTATTTATAAACATGATATGAAGTAAAAAGATCATGAGCCTTTGTTTGCAAATCATTGTTGGTCTGAATATGTGCTACTACATTTATCTACTTTAATTTAGGCATCATATTTGGGGGGGGGAGTATCCCACTAAGGTTGAGTCATGAATAGGTGCCATCAAATTTATCTACTTTAATTTTTGGGGTTAACATCCATTGAAAATGATTGAGAAATCAGTTTTAGTTTTTGACTTTTGATTTTCTTGGAATCTCTATATCCTGGTGGACTTAACATTCCTTACCATTGGTCTAGAGTAAAATTTTGAAATTTTTGCTTAATGGGATATTTTTCTCATGAAGGACTTAACATTCCTTTCATTGGTAAATAGACAATGTTTTTGATGTTCCTTCATTAAATATGGCTTTTGACTATATCCTAATGTGATTAATGTTATCCTTGTTTTTAGCTTTTCTTTTTTCAATTGGTACATTGGGTATAAGTTTTTTCCTCTCTTAAATGACTATATTATTGAGGTGGTCTCCTTGACGGGGAGCGCTGATAAGTATTGACCCTTTTTTACTTTGATAAGAGGGGGAGTATATATACCCATGAGATAAATTGGCTATCGATAGAGAAATTCAAAGGTATGATGTTCTAAATTGGATACTTTCAATTTATCTTATGGAAATATTTGTCATCATAAAAAAGGGGAAGGTTGTTGCCTTTTTGATATGCTATACTCATATTCTGATGATGCAAATGTTTCACACATTATGTTACTAACATGTCCTTTAAGTATTTCAGGTGATCAAAGAACTTAGTCAAAATCCAACTAAAAAAACCTTGCAATTATATGTTTGGATACTTGAAAACTAAGTTGTACTATGTATTTATGTATTTGTTTGTACATGTGTGTTTTCGTACAAATTTATTGACATGATGTAAGGACAAGCGATGATCCTCCAAAACCTATGAAAACCCTATCCTACACTCGCATGAAGACTTTAGGGTTGATAAGTTTTATACGACTCATTAATAGGACCTCACATACATTGAAAATCATGGCACAAAGTCCTTCTCGGTCAAAAATTTTGTGGACCGAGACACACTCGGTAGAAGACTCATAAACTGAGAAATAGCCTTACATATCTAGAATTCAGATTTAATCTCGGTCGACAATATTTTCGATCAAAAATTCGATCAAAGAAAAGTTTGACCGAAATAGAGCCGTTGAACCAAGCAGATGGAACAACACATAGTCGTTAGAGCAATTTGACCCCATGAATTTATCCGATTGAAAATATTATGGACCGAGACACTTCCGGTCAAAAATATTGTGGACTGATAAAGGTTCTAGAATCTCTTTTGATTAGCGACCAGATTAGCTGTTACAACACAATTAATTTCGACCATACGACTCTTTGACCTCTAAGAACACTAGACGCTTCCCAAAGCTGCCCTAACCAATTGTAAACATTTTCTATAAATAGGAGTGGTCTTAGGACACTTAGACACAACAATTAAACAACAATCGAGATACACATACTTGAGCATACTACATGCTTGTCATCATTCTCAATAGCTTAGGTCCAGTACTTCAAGTTGCTATCATTCTAGCCTAAGCCCTTAGCTAAGCTATACTATCCTCTCCATCTAATACTGCATTGCGTAAACCTTTTTGGACTGAATCATCATCACTTGTCCATTAGATATTGATTGTATATCTCGTGAGCTTATTTTATTTCTTTCTTTCTCTAGACTATTTCTGGTTTGTTGTATCATTATTGGGATACTTCTTTGGAGTGAAGGTTGTCCAGGAACCTACAAGAAGAAGGTGTCTTCTCAAGTTGATGCTCTTTCACTGGCTGTTAAAGAAGAGGTGAAGAAATGGTGCTCTTCCCATCCATCAAAGGAGAGGCGAAGAGGGCGACCTTATGCGGTCCATCAAAGAAGGTGTAATTTCTCCTTAAGCTGAAAAGGAGGGTTAGTCTCGTGTCGTAAAAGACACCAAGAACTTTTGTATATTGTGTATTGATATATAAAAGGAATAAAATATCTGAGTTAGAAATCCTAGTTGGGAACAACTAGGTAGTGGACTCAGGTCTTTTGATGGAACCACTCTAAATCTCTATGTCCATTTGTGGTTGCTTGCTTCTCTCAAATTTCTATGAGCTAAGTATTTTAATTTTCTCAAATTAACCAGAAGCTCTATTCAACCCCCTCTTGATCTTTTTAGAGTCGAATCCCAAGGGAAGGTCTAGACTGTGGTCTAACATGGTAGGAGATAAAAAAGATTGATCAAGATCATGAGATTGTGGACTAAATTCACACATGAAATGGGGCACTCTCACATATTCAAAATGCAAGGGGTCAAAGGAGAACCCCATTTAATCATCTCCTTAGTTAATTTAAGGATGTAATTTTAGTAGTGGCCAATATAGCATACAAAATGGAAAATACACTTGTTGTTTCCATGCTCACTTCCGTAATCAGAGTAAGGTTGAACTTGTTATCGTTTCCTAATATAGATTCTAAATCAGAGTAGCCTAGATTAAGGCTATACACATTAGAGGAACACATTTTTTTTTCAAACTCAAGTCTATATTTGTCTAAGACTTGAGAATAATTAGTCTTTCGATCCTCCTTATCTAGCACTCAACTAGTGAAAACTATATCAATACCAACCTTGTTCTCCTCCTTCATAGGGAGTATGAAGTTTAAGTTGGTCCTCCCATCACACCACATATTTTACTTAGATCCTATGTACCGGTATATGTTCAAGTACACATGTATCGAATGGAAAATCACTTTACCACCAAGTTTATTTCCTCAAGATGATATCTCAATGTTTATTGTCTATACTATGATACCAACCCTAGAAGGGGTTATACATGTACCACTGGGGATAACACTCCAACTTTGTAATGATCCATCATCATCCCTTATTAGATGGACATATATATAATAAATTGAGGTTGGAACTAAGTCTATTTGACATATGGTCCCATATTCTTATTTATTTCATCATTTCTTTACCTAATGATCACATTTTCACTTTGGTTTATTCATGCACATGAAATATCCTATCTCTACATTAACAAGGTGTTAAGTTAGTATATCCATATGTTATTAACTCAAACTAAAGATAATCATTACGTATACAACTTGTGTGTATTAATGGTGGCTACCCAATCTCGTACAACTACACTAACAAGAAAAAAATATTTAGTTGGAGTTTAAACATGAAATTCACCTATATTGAGATGATGAATCCACATATCATGTTTTGGTTCTACAATTAGCGACCATTTTGATGGGCTGAAAATCAATTTGTCAAGTTGCAACTTCATTGTGTGTTTGAATTCCTATGTTTGGTTGTGTGCAGTGCCAACTCAAAGATAGAATTCCAATTGCATTATCTTTTACACTCTATATAAAATCTAGGAAAACCAACCACACCAAAATTGGGCATGGTTGATTTTCCATTGTCGCCTTTTGCAAAAAAATTATCAGTTTCCTAGTATATACCCCACTCCCGTGCCCAATACCCATGATCATCGGTAAATTATCCTTTAGGTAGAAAGAGAACCTATGTCAAACCAAATGAATGCAAATAGAACAGCTGCATAGAAGCTATGTCCAACCAAACAATTGTATTTGTGCTTTCATTTCCAAGACTTGCATTTCATATTTTCAAAATATACACTGTATGATATCTTCTAGCAAACAAAAAAGCCCTTAGGTTAATCATGCTTAATGGATGACTATTTATAAAACATTTTTATAACTCCAATGAGTTCTTAAATGTTATTAACACAAGGAGAAGTTCTTTTCTTAGGGCCCCTGAGTTTGTGCACAACCTCCCTTAGGGTTCAATTGTTTATTTTCAAAAGCGATAGTCAAGGTGAGCTTTTCAAGTTCTGGTCACTCTGATTAGGAATTTCTGGAATCAAGGGAACATCTGCTTACAAATTCATACCTCTATATTATAAATTCAACACATTTTTTACTTATACAAACCATTACTACATAAGTATTTCCATTATTCATATATTTCTCATGTATTCCTTTATCTACTCACTTTGGGTCTCTAGGGGTATATCTACTTATGGATCAATTTTCTCCTAACCCCTCATATCTCATATACCTTTTAGCTTCCCTACTTGACCCTAGGGTTATTTAAGGCTCTACCCTGCATAGGGTTATCTCAGAAGTCATAAAATTTATTTTATCTCTATCATCATTTATTCTTTACTTCAAAATAAGGGTCTCTAACATTTTTAGGATCTACATCTCATTAAATCACCTGGAAAAATATATCCCATAAAGTCACGAGTATTTCTTCATAAGTTCTTTAATTCTAAAATAACATATTTATTCAAAAAATCACCCATAAAGGATTCTCATATATATATATATGTTGAAATCATTGTTGAAAACATCAAAATAAAACATATTTTCAACTCATATTTTTAGTAGGTAGTTCTAACGATCCCATGCCTCAAATACTATGACCATATCGTAATACATCCTATCATTTAGGTTTTGGTCCTTCTTGGTCATCCATAGTTATCTCAAAAGTTTAAATCTAAAAACTAGGTGGGTCAACTCATATTTATAGGATTAGTCAGGTCTAGGACATTCTCTTATTTCTCATATATATTAGGAGGTTAAGCTCTTAAGAGATATATCTTAGTCCCAAGGTCTTTAGATTGTTCTTCCTACCCAAGATTTTGCCTTAACTTAGGATGGCACACAATAACTCTGAACACCACTCCTTGAGTAAAAATTTGTGTCCCACATAATTTCTTATATAACAACTTGTGTTTCATACTTGTATAACAACTTGTATTTACCTTATGTATTTGCATGACTATTCACTTGTATCTTATTTACATGTACAACTATGTACTTGCATGATCACACTTATGTATTTGCACGAATACATACTTGACTAGACACAAATGCACTAGTACATAAAATTGGTGACCAAGCTAGGTTATCAAACATATTTGGGTTTTCATACTGCTAATGTTTCATGTGATCCAATTATCCATGAGCATCATCATATGCTAGCATGGACTCATCCACGTACGGTGTGATGATCAAATACATTCTTAGATTTCACTATTTATCTTGCAAAGCCTTTTTCTATCTTGACCTTCATTTTAACTCTAGAATCCACTGTCTAGGTACAAGTTATTTCAATCATATAAGATCACAAGGTTCGTCTAAAAACTTCCTTACATACTTACTACCAAGTGGTACTCTTAAGTTATAAGAAGAAAATTTATTTTCCGTTTTAGAGTAGGTACCTCCACTCTGGTTATCTTCAAAACTTAGGACACTGACATGATATATTCTCCTTCTAAAGTTACATCACACTAGCTTGTCATTTTACCCTACTCCATTAGGGTTGCATCCATAGTTCTAGGACTTTGGAATTTCCTATCTTGCCTTGAGAGGGTTCTCTTATCCTTGGTACGATGATGGATATTATTGAAATCCTTGAACTCCCGCTTCCTTACTGAATCATCAAGAAACCCTAACTGAACCATCCCATTTTACTTTGTAACCCAAAAGTATGTTTGCACTGTAGTGTCATATCATCAGGCCATCACATTGTGAGGCCTAGAAGTTGGAACTAGGGGCTTAAGGGTCATAAAAAGTGGTTTAAGAAATCCTTATTTCTTCTTTTAGGGCATGACAGACTCTTCAGAAGTCAATACTTATATACCTGGACTATCATGTATTAATCATTGTATTTCAATTCATAAAATGTCCTCTTATTTCTTTCCTATGTGAGTAGGGCATATATGTGTGTATGGCTATGACCTCAACTCCACCCAAGGTAGGGTTTAGAAGGATGTTCTTGTCAACATAGTTATTCTCTTTCCAAAGATTAATTATTCCTTATAGTATGTAGGTGGCACATGTCACTTCCTTTTTCTTAGGCGTTTCAAGATCATAATGGATTTTTTTTAGGAAAAGTTAGAGGGTTTTTATTCACCTCGCCCCTCTCATGCAAGAAATCGCAATAGAGTTATTACAATCTAGGTTATGACAAGCATGATCAAAATTGGTAGTACTACTACCATTACATGCATCCAAGTTGATAACATCAACTAGGTCATATGGTGATCTTCTATAAAAATAGAAGCCATTATGGGTTTTTTGGTGAAATTTTGCTAAGAGGTCCGCTGCCCTATTTCCTTCTCTTTTGATACACGAGCAGTGCCAATTAGTCTGCCATTTCTCATGCATAGCTACTAGCCATCTAGGTAGCATCGGGTTATCTGAGATGGTACCTTCCAAAGCCTCCTTTGCCTTCTTTGAATCTATTTCGAAGCATTTGTTCCCGCAATCCTAGGCCTGTCCTACTTCCACCGCCATCTCAATGACTCAAACTTCTGCCTCAAGCACACTATTAGCTCGTATCCTCTTAGCCCATCCTCCTTGCCACTTTCCTTCATTGTCTCGGCAGATCACTACAATGGCAGAGGTGTGTGTATTTTCATTGAACGTCGCATCAGTATTTAATTTCAAGACGCCCTTTTGAGGTTTTCTCCACTTCTCTATGCATTCTGTTCCTCTTGGTATCTCTTCTTCATCAACTGCCCATGCTTTCATAGTAACCAAGACCTCCTTGTTTATGAGGTACTTGACGTGGTTGCTTATCATCCTCAAGTTTTTAAAGACCTACGGATTCCTATTTTTCCAGATATGCCTGCAACCAATCACGAATAATAGACTATGAGGTATTGTGGCTGTCAGGTTCTTTTGTATCCCATTCCACACAACCATTTCACCAAAGAATGCATTCCATGTGCTATGATCAAGGACTCCTTTCCAGACTTGAACAGCAAGGTCATAGTCTCTTAGGGCATGTAATGTCGTTTCATCCTCCCGACCACAAATGGGGCATGTTTTGTATGCAGACATATTCCGAGCAACTCTCCTGCAATTTGTGAGTATGGCGTTGTGACCAACTAGCCATAAGAAATACTTTACACTCATTGCTACTTTAGCCTTCCAAACAGTTTCCCATTTACCAACAGATCTAATATCTTTGTCCAGTCTGAAAATCTCGTATGCATTTCTCAATGTGAATCTACCTGAATCTGTGTAGCTCCAAGCACGTATGTTAGGTACATCAATGTTCAATGGGATTGGTCTATCTGCCACTTTCTTCACTACTTCTTGTGGGAGCCATTCATTCAAGAATTCGACATCCCAATTGTTTTCCAAGTTAATGAGACTTGATACCTTCAGGTCGCGCAAATCTGCAGGAATAGGTTTTGTGATGAATTCTTGTAGCATATTGTGCATAAACCACCACTTGTCACTCCATGCATTAGTGTCTTTCCCACTCACCGGTATCATCATGAAATTTTCTTGAAGAAAATCCTTACATTGAATGACCGCCCGTCCTAACCTGGATATATTAGGCAGGGTCCCTCCTTTGAAAGCCATGTATTTGGAAAGTAAACCTGTACACCATAGAGAGTTTCTGTTCAAGATCATGTTCCATGCCTATTTAGCGATCGGGGCCAAATTTAGTTCCCTCATGAAATTCAAACCTAGGCCTCCATGCTTCTTGTCACATGTAAGTTTGTTCCAGGCAACTAGAGATGGTGGGTGACTTTTATGGTTCCCTCCCCAAATAAAGGATCATATACTATTGTCGATTCGGTCACAAATCTTCATAGGTAAAACTACAGTTTGCATGACACAGTTAGGGATGGCGGCCAGTTTGGCCTTAGCTAGACAAACTCTGCCGGCCAGACTAAGAGTTTTTGTGGACCAGGAGTTTATATCTGAAGCAACTCTATCCAATACACTTCCATATGTGTCTAATTTCACCTTTCCGTGGATGAGCGGGACTCCCAGATACTTTCCCATATTATCAAATTGGGTGAAACAGCTGAGGCTGCATATCCGTCGTCTTACATGTTTCGGTACACTTCTTGCGAAGTGAATGAATGATTTACTCGCTGAAATCGCATGTCCTCACATTACCCCAAAGTTTTCAAACCATTTGATGATGGTTTTCATTTCAAATGCATCTGCCTTTGCGAAGAGAAACATGTCATCAACGAAACATAAGTGTGATATCTTGGGTCGATTACTGTACAACCAGAAATGAGTCAATTTCTTGTCCCTTACGGGAATATCGATGGATTGACATACGTTGTTCGAGACACAAGACGAACATGTAAGGCGAAAAAGGATTTCCTTGTCTCAGCCCTCTCGACGCCCTAAGAGATCCTGCAGGTTTTCCATTCCATATAATAGATGCTTCTCCACTGGAAATAGAGTTGAGGATATATTTTCTAATAAATTATGGGATTCCAATCTTGAGCAAGGTATCAGATATAAAAGGCCAAGTCATCTTGTCGTAGGCCTTGGACAGATCAATCTTGATGACCATCATTTTAGCAGCTTTCTTTCTTCTCGTAATGTGAAAGATCTCCTGAGCCATCGTGATGTTATCTTCTATCCTTTGTCCTGGGATGAATGAACTTTGAGTCAGGGAAATCCATTGAGCCAAGAAGTCCTTTAGTCTCTCTACAACAACCTTAGAAGTGAGCTTGAGGCTGATGTTGGGGTGTAGCCGGATGACAAAGTGCGTGTTTAATGTACATTTTTACATTACAAATTCACACAACTGCACCCTACTACACCCAACCAAACTAGCCCTAAGTGAAATTGGCCTGAATTGCTTGCATCATTCAGGTTTAGAGATTTTTGGTATTAAGACAAAACTTGGATTACAGAATGTTTCCTCCAACTCTGCACCCGATAGCACTGTGCTTATGGTTTCAATAAGTGAGTGTTTCACAACTTGCTAGTTCCTTAAGAGAAAAGATCCATCATTCCGTCAAGGCCTGGAGCCTTCTGGGATTCAATTTAGACAAAACTTTTTATAAACCTCCTGTAACGTAGGAGCCTGTTCGATGGCCTGACTCTCCGCTAATGACGGGCTTGAATGGACCATAGAAATTACGTACATCCTCCAGGTTAACATGGGTTGGTTCAGTAAAGATATTCTTGCAATGTAGCCAAATCATAGTTTGAAGTTCGGTTGCATCAATGACCCATTCGTCATTACAATCTTTCAGCATAGTGATTGTATTATGCCTTCTTCTTTGTTTTACGAAGGCATTGTAGAACTTTGTATTTCTATCCCCACTATTGAGCCAGTTGATGTGGATCTTTTGTTTTAGATCATCCTCCTCCTGCCTTGGGATTTTGTTGTACTTCGCCTCCATTTCTGCAATAAGGTTCATATTGATACTATCATACTCGTCCGACAGGCTAACTTGGAGCATTTCAATGTTTCTTAAGAACATCTTCTTGTCTTTACCAATTTGTTGCCTAGACTGTGATGCCCACTTCAGTATGTCTTGCTTAGCGCGACTGAGAGCTGCATGGAAACTCAGGTTTGGTCTCTAGCTGTTACGGACCATTTCCTGAAACGTGGTGTTGTTTGCCTGGGACTCCCTAACCACACATCTAGGTAGGGCAGTTGAGCGAACATAAGACCTTAGAAGGAGTTGGAAGTGGTCAGAGTTCGATCTAGGAAGGTGTTCTACAATGAATTGCGGGTAGCTGTTTATAAATTCTACATTCTCCACTGCGTGGTCTAAACATTCCCTGAGCTGTCCGTGAATATAAGCATAGTTTGCGCCATTGTAGCCTAGATCCCACAGGACAGCTTCAAGCAGAGTATTGTTGAAGAGGTTAGCCTCGTTGAAATCATATAAAGAACTTCCCATTTTCTCTCCCGGCAATAAAGTGGTGTTGAAATCATTGATGGCCATCCAAGGTAAATTGATTTTCTTGCCCATATCAGAGAGACGATTCCATAATAATCTGCGGACATATATGTGCGGGTTAGCATAAATGAATGTAATTTACCTTGCATGTGATGAACTGTCTATGATAGTTGATGATGCGGATGTCACGCTCGTCTTCCTTCCACCAGACCCAAATTCCACCCACAAACCCTCTTGCTTCACAACGGAAGGATTTGGTGAATCCTAGGTCCTTGGCGGTCTTGGTAGCAGCAGGTCCACTAATGCGCGGTTCTAATATTGTTATCAGTCTAGGCTTCTTCATTAAGATAAAATCTTTGATAACTCTGCATGTGTCACGGTTACCGACTCCTCTAATATTCCAGCACAAAGTATCTAACATTAAAAGGTCAGAACAGAACAAAGGTTAGGCGAGTTCTTTCAGCCTGTGATGTAGGTTGATCGTTCCCCTCTACTGCCTTCTCAGACGAAATTGCCAGTGCGGGGGTATCAACATCCACCTCCGGCGAGCCTGCCAGTCTAGGACTTTGTCTTTCGTGTGTTAGGTGGGTTTGGCGGCTTGTTCTTCCCTTTTCTCTTCGTACTGAGATTATTGCTAGATCATGTTCTTCGGGGGAGAAGGGATTTGTCTTTATAACATGAACCCTTCCTCGACTTGTCTTTTTTCAGTCTCACCATGACAGTAGATTTTCCCCAAATCTTGCTCCTCAAAACATTCGCCCATTTCTAGTTCTGCCCCTAAGAAATCCTCCCCGTCCTCAATAGTTATAACTTGATCCACTTCAGGGTTTACAACAAAATGGTTTTCCTTCTCCTGTTGCTTTGTTTTGTTCTTGTCATTCGCACCGCTTGTCATTTTAGGTATGGTATTAGTAACATCACCCAACACTTCTCTTTCACATGCCAGTCCGGTGCCTTGTTCCTGCGTCTTCTTTTTCCTCTAAATCTTTGTTGGTTTCTCCTGTTCAATTCTTCCTACAGTAGTACTGGTCCCCATCTCAGAATCATTAGCGCATTCCTCATGTGCTGCTTCATCCTCTTAACCCAGCAAATTGATTGGCTGCATCTGTTTTAGGAGTGTTTTGTGTAGTTTTACGTCTCCTTGTACGCCCCTTCTTTTTCTAGAATTGCCATCCGCCTGAATTAGTACCATCAATGGTCTATAAGTTCATTTGTGTTGTGTCTCTGGCTTCTGTGTTGCAATTATCTTCTTTACTAGAATCCGCTCTACAGAACTTGGAAACATGACCTTCCAACCCGCATTTGGCACAGAACCATGGTAATCCTTCATAATAACCCTCATACTTCAGTCCTTTTATTAGGATCGATGATGCCAGGTCCTTAGAAGTATCAACCTCCACAGCCAACTGAGCAAAGCGGCTTCGGGATCTATTTTCTGTATGATTATCCACCTCGACTAGGCATCCTAACGCCATCCCTATATACTGGAACATCATAGGCACATAAAGATGCATTGGTAGGTTAATGACCCTTACCCATTTTACGATGTAATCTGGGAAGGCTTCTGTTGGCTTGAAGTTCGGGTACCACTCCCACGCTACCACCGTGCAACCGAAGATCTTCCATGGACCTCCATCAACGCAGTTTCAAAATCATGCTGACATGATAGTTGAACAATAAAGTGTCCATGTTCCCATTCAAACATATTAAATCTCCCCTTTATCTGCCATAATAGTTTAAGTTTGTCCTCGAGTGTCATGTAACCAATATCAGTGCCGATCAGCCTAACCACTACTGCATACTTCCATGGCCCGACTATTCCTCCTCCGCTTCCGATTCTATCGATAAAGAGGGGATGCCGTCCATCTCCCCAAGGGAAACAACACCCAGTGGTAGGTCTTCCTCGAAGAGTTTCTCAAGCAAGAACATGTTACTGTCGATAACGGCTTGTGCAGTATGTGCTACTTGTTAGTGGATACACCTGCCACATCACACACCACGCCTCAACAGACTAACAACAACGACCAAGTCTTGCGGACTGATCTCTCTGGAACAACCACAGCCACTACCGGATGACGTGGGCGCCCGGCGTAACAAACTCATCAAGCTAAAGAAGCGGATCGTGGAGTGCTTGCTGAAGAAGCGGATCGCAGATTACAGTAAACGTGTCTATAAATGTATACAGATGCATTACAGTTGTAATTAAAGGAGAAGATAGCCACAGTTGCTTTGACTTGGTACCAGAGCCAGAACCAAATATGGTATACCTCCGATTCTTCCTCCCCCACCGGAAATCTTCCCACCCTCCCTAACGTTCATCAAGTCCACCATTATCTTTCTCTTAAACTCACACCTACCAACTACCTTCTGTGGCGTACACAAATATTGCGCTCCTCCGCAGCTACAATCTTCTCACATTTGTGGAAGGTACTGCTAAGTGCCCACCTAAATATATTCCTGCTACTCCGTCTTCTACTGTCTCTCCCCAGTCGTCCACCTCCTCTCCCACTGCCGATTCTTCCCTTCTTAACCCTGCCTTTGAAGCATGGCAACGCAAGGACCAACTGTTGCTCAGTTGGATCCTTGCTTCCCTATCAGAAGATGTTCTCACTGAAGTTGTTAGCATCACTACTGCCCGGGAGGCGTGGCATGCCCTCTCTGTTGTTTTTGGTTCTCCCTCACACACTCATGTTGTTCAATTAAACAACCAACTCTAGAATCTTAAGCAGGGTGATCTCCCGGTCATTATGTTTCTTCGCTGCTGCAAACATATCGCGGACCAGCTTGCTGCTGCCGGCAGTCCCATCGCCCTCACTACCTTCAATGCTATCATATTCAACAATTTGGCTGCTTCATTCAAAGAAATGGTGGCATCCCTTGCTGCCCGTACAGAGCCTCTCACCTACCATGAACTGTGCACCTTATTGCCAGATATGATTTTTTGCATATGTATTTTGCGACGTCGACCTGGTGGTCTCATGATGTACTTCTAGGGTTCCTACTTCAACTGTGTGCCGTGCAGTTGCTCTACTTCAACTGTGTGCCGTGCAGTTGCTCCATCAGAGGTTCGTCCACAAAGATCGGCCCGTCCGATTGACCGCACATCCCGACGACATTGAAGTTAAAACCTATCTCCGATACAGAGTGTGTGGCTTTACCCTTCCTGTGATCTTCGTTCTTTTTTGGAGATCGATTTGAGTTTTGCGGTGTCTTTCTAGTTTCTCCTTCTGAATCTTCTCGTCTTTTGGCTGTTACAGCCCCAGGATCAAAGATCATGTCTCCCCCATCGTCCCCCAAATCACCATCTTAATCGCCCTCACGTCCCCCCACCCCACCCCCCGAGCCCCAGAAACCCTAGCGCTACCTTCTTTTCTAATACATGTTTTATTATAATGGATCATATATATATATATATATATATATATATATATATATATATATATATATATATATATATATATATATATATATATATATATATATATATATATATATATATATATATATATATATATATGATCCAATCCCATAGATGTATTAGTCTAGGGTTTCACAAATTCAAGGATAATGGTCCCCTTCTTGTGATGGAAAACCTCTCAACTTTAAAACTATATTTACTCACTGCTAAGTTTTATACATACTTTACTGCCACCTTCCTTCCTATATTCTTTCCAATTACACATGACCATGATTTTTGGACCAAGGTTTTAGGACCAACTACCTTCTGACTGGTTTTTGTCTTTCATATTGTACTAGGGTTTGCACATATATGAGTACTATCTTGCTTCATCAATCATGTACATCCAAGATCTCAGTTTTTTTTATTAGAGTTTAAGGATTAACTTCCTTATCATAAGATTAACTCTTTCCTCTATCCTACTTAGGTCTTCCATAGACTAAAAACATTATCTTAGCTTACCCCTAGGTATTAAAAGTTAATAGGGTTTCTCCTTATAAGAGAAGCATACATAATAGAATACTTAAATTGTCATATGATTTACTTGGGATGCCTTAACCCTAATTTCCTTTGAAACCCTAACTTATATGAGGGAGAAGAAACTCTATGGTTTATAAAGAGTTACTTTTAGGATTGAAAACAACAAAAATGAGAAGGAGACAAAGTTTAGATGGCAAAGCCTAACAATTCTATTATTTTTGGAAATATTAAGGCTTTGTTTATTTAGGGTACAAAGTGGCCCCAGGGTCCTCATAAACTAATAGTGGTTATAGAGGAAAATTTTTCAGTTCTCTTGTGATCCAATCCTAGAAACCATTACCTTTTAGAAAAATCCTAATAATTCCCTTATGATTCTAAAGTATTTTTGAAATAATAGTTATTCAAGAAATCTACCCAGCTACCAATTGTAACAACCCCCTCCCCCAAGATTCACAGTAACTGATGTCTATAGAGGCAAAGTCCTCTATTCATATTTCTAAGATATCATTCAAGTGAATACACTATTAATTACTAACAATTTTTTGTTAAGTAAATGGTAAATATTTCAATAAATTTGGACTCCAAGATGGGTGTAGATATAGGGAACTAAAAGAGCACAAAGATAACCTCATATCTAAAAATAGAAAAGAAAAAACTACAACCTAGTTCTTGTGGTTTATCTTGAGATTCATTCTTTTCTTTGTTGGATTAACCATAGCTTCACATTCACATTTTGATCCTAACCCAAAATGCCCGATCAGTATATTGCTATAGTAGGTCGTGTGTGAAATGAAAAAATGTGCATATAATGATAACAAGGTATACAATAGTTAAAGATCAAATATTTTTTATAAGTAATGAATAACACAATTACATTCATAATTCTAACCCATAAATTAGAGATTTTATACAATGTACTAAAATTTTCTCTAAGATATAGTCCATTCTTATGTTTCAAAAAAGGACCTTAAATTATGTTTACCAATGGGATCCAATTAAGGTCCAAGAATGGGTTCTTGTTCCTGGTGACTTCTCAGGGGTGTACTAGTCTTTATATCCTTATGAGATCCTAGTGTCAGATTCAGATATTTTTCTCATTCTTAATAGTACTTATAAGGTTAATCACTTGTACTAGAAGTGAAGTAGACAATACAAGTTTTCAAAATGAACAAACTTTGGAAAGCATAAGAAATCAAAGAATAGTTAAAAAGATTAAATATAAAACCCATGAACCTATTTCTAAGAGAAGAACACAAATTCAATCAATCCAAACACACCGAGCCTTGATATGTAAATTATCAACTAAAACATGAAATGTTAACTAATTTTCTCCAAGAATCCTTTGTTAGAGTTTTAGAAAGGGTTTAGGCTGGGAGTTGAACACTAGAGTATTCATCATTCAATTAAGACATTAGTCTTATAATAAATATTTGGAGGGATTATCAATGTTGTCTAGGATAAACCTATTGACTAAGGTTTAGTATTGTAACATTAGATCCTATATTATCAAGAATTGTAAGGTTTGATCTTGGGTTGTAAGAAATGAATAAAAATATGGATATGATCATATCCAATGTCTAAGAGTGATGTTAAATAAGATTATGTCATTTTCAATTTCATAGTAAAAAAGATGATGATATTTGAGATAATAATTCAAAAAGAGAAGGATATCAGATATGAAAGTATTCTTATAGGATTCCTTGTGTTTTTGAACAAACCTAGCATCGTTTAGGAACTATATAAGATAAGACTACTATTCAGAATAAAAATGAGGCTTTACCTTTTCGATGAATGAGGGTGGACCATTGTGATGTGATATGTAGATGCCCCAAACTACTAGTGTAGCAGTTCTGGGGTAGAGAAAAGAGGAGCAATGGTGGAAACATAGGGGAATCACAACTTGCTTGATGGTTGGAGAAGTGTGGGAAAAATATGAAGATTTGGTAGTGACAAAGGAGACCTATAAGTGATGGCTTCATGGTTGGGGTGAACCTTAATATGTGCAACAATGGAGATGGAGAGGGAATAAGGTGACTGGTCCCTCCTACATACTATTGTTTAAAATAAGGATTGAATTAGAATAAATCTACTATGGTTATATATATAACAAGATTACAGTCTGCATGTCGGGGTTATGCATCATGAGTGGCATTTTTGTGTTGAACAATGGTTGTTTGGTACTTCTTGATGAAGTTTTAGATTTCAAAGACATAGAAGTTAAAAATCTCCACTTTATCATTTACAATATGAACTATGTGTTTGTAGGGTGTTAAGTATATGCTAATATGTCTGGTATACATCCTAAGTTCAACCCTCTGATCCATTTTGTTACTATCATGCTGTTGAAATGTATTAAAATGACTCTTTTATGGGAAGAGGATGGTTCTAAATATACTTTTAGTATATTCAATAGTAAATACCCAGAGGGTATGGTGTGTAATGATTTCTATAAAGGATTTTTTAATAATTTCACCTTGAAGGATGAGTTATGTGGAAAGCCTCAATGTGATAGAGGCATGGAACACTTGCCTTATTTTGAGAACTTAGATTCTGATGGATAAACATTTTGCATATTTTGAAGTTATTGCTACACAATTACTTAATTATGTTTTCTTGATTTATACACCATTTGATATAGTCATAGGGTAAAAAATATAGTTAATAAAGGGAAATGTAAGCTGTAACTCCTTGATTCCATAGATCTATTCCCTGGGTCATTATAGGGAGAATTGATAGAAGTAAATTTTGTAGCAACCTAAAGTTGTGAGAAGATGATCAGAGCCATATATTAGTGAATATATGGGAACATTTAGGGTTTTTATACTCTATCACCTTTAAATGATGTGGAGACTTGGCAAAGTTCAATGGTCCATTAGAAACATATGTGAAATAAGATGACATGTTGGAATATGGTATGAAGGGCATCATGACATGTGTACTTAGGGTGATGCTGAGATGGTGGATCCACTTGTAAGAATAAATCCATGATAGACATCCAAAGGGTTCCTTACCTTTTGTTTACCTTGCTTTGACCTGAGGTTGTGTGGTCCAAATATACTTAGATCTCTTACAAATGGCTAGGATGAATTAATTTCATTTAGCTAGTAGATCGAGTGGTACTCCTCAATCATCCCAAGGCATGTAAAATAAACTCAACCCAAGTAGCATATATATTTAGTTTTTTTGGCACTAAACATGGTTGTTCTCTTGAAATGATATATATATATATATATATATATATATATATATATATTATATTTATAAGATTGAAATGTATATGTTGTCTGACATCCTTGTAGGTTAGACATGATGCTGGTTTGGTTTGGTAAGTGTGTAGCCTTAAGTGCACTGATATCTTCACATATATCTATGTCTAACAATTTTCCTCTAGATACTTATTTGTTTGGTAAGTAAATATATTTTATATGTTATATCATATCCATGGGACTTGGTGTCTCACCCAATGGTTTTCTGCACCTTTTAGATGAGTGACAAAACTACACTGACATTTTTGGAGAAGATAAACAAGAAGGAACCCGAACTTAGAATTAAAGTTAGGCTATGTGTGAGTTAAGGCATCTAGGAGGTATGTGACATTTGCTTGACTCTTACTAGGATAAAGCATAGGGATAAAGTTAAACCTTTATCCATGCACACTTAGGTGTAGGCAGGAATGTCTTGATAGATCTATTTCTCTACTTAAGGTATGATGTGCATGAACATCCTATAGAGCCATAATTATACAAGTTGTAGGATTGCGTACACATGTACTACAATGAGGCTACATATTGAATGCTTAAACTTCTTACATTTTGTTGAAATAGTGTTAGTGTGGAGTACATACATTTTGTAAAGCACATGCTTGTATTTTGTAAAAGTGTATAGTATGTCATGAAAACTCCTATAAGAACCTCATGTTTCTTATAATGTTTCATGCGGTTCTTGGAGAAATTTGTACCCTGTGATATTCTTATGGTTTATGTGGATGGTGATGATTGTGGACTTAACTTGAGTTTTGTTTTAAGTAATCTTCCTCTCATGTTGATGCATCACTACAAAATTTTTGGCATCATAACCTAGGTTCGTTGAGTCTACATGGACATAGAATCAAGTTGTCATGTTTATTCTTATGAGTCCACCATATTTAATGACATATTATGGTTTTTGAGATATGTTTGTACATTGTGATGGATATGCAAAGAGTAGATACATTTTGCCAGGTGGTGTTGGGATGTGGTGTACCCACAAGGAGAGGGTTCCCAAGCCCAAGTAGTCTGAGATGATGCCTCTTAACCCGACAATGCTTATCCCTCTAGATTTCCAAACCATTTTAGACAAATGTTGTCTACATTCACTTAGTTTGCAGGTGCAATCCTAGTTCTGATAGGTAAGGCTTATACCTTAAACATTGAACCAACCAGTTCCAACTAGACATTTGAATTATTGAAACGGGTATGAGCCATGGAGTACTCGGGCAAAATAGACCTAATCAATGTGAATCTATGGCTCATGAAGTTTGAGAAGGATTTTCAGTTGTTGAAATTACCTGATGAGGATGAGGTGAAGTATCCATCTAGCTGTTGAATGGGAATGTTTTCACTGATGGGGAATTGAGAAGGAGAAGAGGCGGGACAAAGTGGAGTTTGTTGGAGAGTTTGTGAGTATATATTTTTGTCATCCTGTTTGGTCAAGAAGATCATGCAATTTGAGAATATCAAGAAAAGGAAAATAATAGTGAATGAATATGAGGCTCATTTTATGTGTTTTTGTGGTTTTGTACGTGCATGGCACCCATTGAAGTATAGAAGACCCAACAGTTTGAGAAGGGTTTGAATTTTGATTTGAAAATATTGGCATCAACTTTGGAGTCATAGGAGAAGTTTTCCACCTTTTTGGAGTTGGTGAGGAGGATAGGGAGGAGTTAGGTTGGCATTTGTGACAACAATGCTAAGAGGAAGTCATTGCAATCTTCTAGTCTGTTCTTAGAAGGATATAAGAAGTAAAGGTTTTCTAGTCCATCAAGTTTGCAATATATCCAGGTGTCTCTATAGAGCATGGGTACATCAGAGTCGAGGATTCAACAACAACAACAATCATAATGGTCACCTGGAAAAGGTCGATGTAGAGGACTACACCGTCTGGGGCATATATTTCTGGGTTTGTCTCTATGATAGGGAAATTTGGGCCACAAGGTTCACTACAGAAGAAGTAATTCTCTTGACACAAGTCGGGGAATGTGAGGATGTTATACCCCCATCTGAACCATGAGACCTCTTAATCTCATGGGTGGAACTAGAAGATCTTGTAGCAATATGACAACAGAAAGGACATAGTGTGTGGATAGACTTCCCAAGTTGGATCATCCAAGTATGCATGAGAGGTCAAGGAAGAGGAAGATCACAAGCCACAACCCATTATTTTGCAATACCCCAGTTTGAGGGGTGTTGTCATCCCTCAAGTTGTTACATGTTAGATATATATTTTTCACTTTGAATCATCTACTTTTGTGTATGTATCTATTTTGGTTTATTCAGGTGTGACACACTCATTTATCACCCGATATGTTATTGTTCATTGTATTCTGCCTACTAGTCATAGATATAATCCTCTCTTTCTTGATAACCCCTATATTCGGCTCCGCAATTGTGTGTGAGGTAAGTCTATCATGCATTCTTATATTCTTTGATCACAACATTCAAGTTCACCTTTTTCTAGTGGATATATACCAATTCAATGTGCTCCTTAGTTTTGATACCTTTGAGAAGTATAGAGTAGAGTTGGACTATAGGTCCAAGGTATTTGAGTTTTGGGAGGAAGATGTCTCTTGGACTTTCCAAGGAGATTGAAAGATTCTTGCTACATGTTTGGTTTCTGATTCCATAGTTGAGAAGAAGATGAGGTAGGTTTGTGAGTCTTTTCTAGATCATGTGGTTGATACTAAGGTTGCAAGTTGTAATATCCATGATGTACCCATAGTTCAAGAGTTTGAGTATGTTTTTCTCGATGAGATTCCTAGTGTCCCACATCCTCACGAGACTGATTTTTGGGTATAAATCCTCTTACTAACACACAACCCATAGAATAATCTCTATATAGGATGGCACTGACATTAATGAAGGTGTTAAAGAAACAACTACATGAGTTGATAGGGAAGGGTTTCTTCTAGCCAGTTACATCCCCATGGGGTGCACTTGTTCTTTTTGTCAAAAAGAAGGATGGTATCATGATGTTATGCATAGATTATAAGAAGTTGAATAAGGTCACATTAAAGAATAAGTATCCATTTTTGATAACTGGTGACTTGTTTGATTAACTCAAAGGGAATACACTATTCTCAAAGATAGATCTATGATCAAGATACCACTAGTTGAGGATCAACTCTGAATGCATACTTAATATAGCCTTTGAAAGTAGATAAGAAAACTATGAATTTATGGTATGTGGTTTGGGGTAACCAACACACCTATATCATTCATGGATCCGATGAATTAAGTGTTCAAGCAATATCTGAACCAATATGTAGTAGTCTTCAAAGATGACATTCTGATGAATTATAAGGAATATGAACATCACAAGCAACATTGTTAGTTGATCTTAGAACTCTTAGGACAACACCTAATGTATGTTAAGTTTAGCAAGTGTGAGTTTTTGCTGAAGTAAGTGTCTGTTCGGGATACATCATATCCAACCTAGAGATTTTTTTGTCCTTTTACGGAAGAAGCCAAAGATGCAAACTAAAGTACAGAGTTTCCTAGGGTCAGAAAGATACTATAGGAGTTCCATTAAGAATTCAGTGTAATATCCTTGCCCTCTAACAAACTAACAAAGAAAGATGTACCTTTTTAAATGGACATAGAAGGGTCAAATGAGTTTCCAACTACTTAAGGAGATATTGACATCTGCACTGATGTTAGCCTGCCAGATCTTGGGAAGGGCAATGTAGATTTTTGTGATGCTTCAAAGGAAAGTCTGGGATACATATTGACTTAGGACAAACCCATAGTCTTATTTGATTATAGGTAGCATAGGAAGCACAAGTTTAACTACCCTACTCACGATCTTGAGATGGCAATTTCATTTTTGGCATTAGAGATCTGGATACAAGACTTGTATGGGAAGAAGTGTCACATTTTCATAGATGACAAGAATTTTCAATACCTCTTTTAAAAGTGGGAAATGAAAATCAGGGATAGGAGGTCACTCAAACTAACAAAAGGACTACAATTTCTCAATAGATTATTACCCAACAAATGTGGTGGTAGATGCTTTAAGCAGAAGTTCATCATCACCATTTACAGTTGGGACCACACAGTTGTATTCAATGGCATGTGCAATGACTGACATGTTGGTATCCCTATGGAAAATGAATGTACAAATGGAGGTCTCCATGCTTGGGGACTATTAGCGCGACTACATGTCAAACCTACATTGAAACAAAAGATTAGTGATGCACAACATAATGATATTGTTATTCAAAATATTAAGTCAGAGATGGGCAGTGGAAAGCATGAAGGGTTTCATGAGTTAGAAAAAAGGACTCTCTATATACATAATAGGATGGTGGTATATGGCGTGGATGGGCTGAAAAGACTATGTTAGAAGAGACACAAACTTCAACGTACATTATGCATCTAGGTAGAACTAAGATGTATCATAACCTTAACAATCTATATTGGTGTCCTAGATTGAATAAAGATTTGGAAAAAAATGTACTTAAATGTCTAGTTTGTCAAAAAGTTATGGTAGAGCATCAGAAACCAGCAAGAAATCTACAATATCTACCAATTCTAGAACAGAAATGGGGCCATCTGACCATAGACTTTATGGTTGGTCTCCTTAGGACACCCAAAGGACATGATTCCAAATTTGTGGTGGTTGATAGGTTGACCAAGATGGAATAATTCTTGCTAGTGAAGACTACCTATTTAGACGAGAAGTTGGTACAAGTTTACATAGGTGAAATTGTGTGGTTTCATGGAGTGTTGGTGATGAGAATGTTTGATAGAGGGCCATAATTCACCAACATTATCTGTGACTGATTGTTCACATCCTTGGGGTACACAAATGAATTTTAATGCAACCTTTCACCCAAACAACAGATAGACAATTAGAAAGGATGATACATACCCTAGAAGACTTTCTTAGGTCATATGCATTCTAGGGAATTTGCAATGTTCATCTCAGTTGGATTGAGTTTGTCTATAACAACAATTATCACAAGAATTTGGACATGGAACCATACAAGTCTTTGTGCTAGTACAATATAGATCTCCCAGATGTTTGTATGAAGAGGAGAATGTCAACTTTTAGACCTAAAATTAGTACAACAAATAAGAGAAAAGATTAAGATGATTAGGAAATAGTTTAAAGCTACTATACACCAACATAAATTATATGCACACGGTCACCATAGGCTATTGGAATCCAAAGAGGGGTACATACTATATTTCAAGGTGTCACCACGGAAAGGAGTTCTAAAATTTTGCAAGTGAGGTAAGTTGCACCCATGTTTATGGGGTGTTACCCTATTTTTGTAGCAGTTTGAAAGTGTCCTATAAGTTGGAGATGTTACCTAAACTTCAAAGATCGCACAACATATTCCATGTGTCTATGTTAAATAAAAACCATCCAAGAATGGAATAGAAAATCCATAATTTTAAGGCGATGACAACATGTCACATGTTGATGGTCCAATGTTGCTTTTAGACAAATAGGTGCAAATGCTAAGAAAGAAAGATATAGTGTTGGTATAAGTGGTGTGGCATGATCGTGGAGTAAAGAAGCTATTTGGGAGTTTGAGAAGCATATGCATAGATAATACAAAAATCTGATTTCTTAGGATATGAAGGAGAAATCCCTATTATGGGTTTCTAGATGTAGGACCCCTTACCTATCCTAAATCATTACTTCATTCTATTATCTCTATCACCTACCTGTATGCTTATTTATGTGTGTTTAGGGTGCTTTATTGCTTGGGGGATCATGTACAAAATTATCCATGGTTGAGAGTTCCTTGTAATTTGTACTTAGCTGGATCACCTTCCCTTCTCTCTCTCGATTGGACGTGGTGGATGAACTTAGGTAATTTGAACAAGCCTTGATGCCCTTTCTTCGGTTGAGGGCCATTGGAAGTTGTTTTTCATTCCATTGCAAGAGGACCAATGTATGTATGCCTGGTTTTTCATCAGTTGAGGACCGAAGAGGCTCTTTTGTTTTCTATCAATTTGTATACATATGGCTTTTTGTCAGTTAAATACTGACATATTTGTCTACCCTCCTATCAGTTGAGAAATGATGGAAGTTGTCATCCCTGTGACCTATTGTGTTTTTTTTGGTTGTCTAATGATGAAGTAGTTGGCTAGTTGATGGGTAGATTTTCATCAATCGATCATTGATGGAAAGCCTACGTCATGTACTAATGGCTTTATAGATGTGTTCTATTGATTATGACTCAAGGGAACATGTGTTCAAATGGTTTTCCCAAGAATGTGAACAACTGATGATAAGATTTCTACTCATGTCTACTGATTGAGTTCCTAGCTGTGTGTACTAATGAAGCGTTGGGGGTCTATCTACCAATGAAACAATATACCAACAAAGTTACAACACTCTAATCGTTGATATAATAGTTTGACCACCTTTTTCTATCCCCTGTTGGGTCACATAGACCCTCTTATCCTTCCTTCTTACTTTATTTGTGCAATACGAACCTTGATGTTCTATTGTAGTGCGAGATACTATCAGTTGATTACAACTGATGGGATTCTTGTATTAATTGTTTTTTGAATTTGACATGATTTACCTTTGTTCTCTTCTCTATTGATGTATGACGAGCCATCTAGTGGCTTCTAAGACTCGATCCAAGTAATTAGAACCCAAATTTAAGTTCTATTGATGATCTTTCATCTTCTTGCTTCCCTTGGATGCTTTCTAGGGGGTTTCTTTAGGGTTTGGACTTTTGATTATTATGCGATCTTGTACCTTATCATTCCTTTCTTAGTTAGCCATAGGTAGATGATTGGATCCTATATAATGTGTTAGGGGGGAGGAGCTTAGATCTTGGAGAGTTTTCTTAGTGACAAAGTTTGTCAAAGCATTTGGAGCTTTGTCGTCTTTCTTTATGATTAAACTTGCATTTTCTCTCATCGCACATGTGATATACCTTTTGACTCATATAGTGCCTAATATATGCTTGCATGTCAACATCTTGTTGGTATACTACTTAATGATGTGATGGTGACCTTATGCACCTTGAACTTTATCCGACAAGATTGTAATCTACATGTTGGGGTTAGGCATTACAAGTAGCCTTTTTACATTGAAAGATTGTTGTTTGGTACTTCTTGACGAATCTCCTGGAATCTGATGCCTTTAGAAGTTAAAGTTATCCATTTTAGCATTTAGTATGTGAACTACATGTTTGTATGGTGTTGATTATATGCTTATCTTTTCTTTTGTACATCCCAATTTCAGCCTTCTATCCACCTTGTTACTATCATGATGTTGAAATGTATAAAATGGCTCTTTCACGGGAGAGGATGGTTTTAAAAATACTTTTACTTTGTTTGATTGTAAGAAACTCAGGATATAGTATCTTATGATTTCTAGGAAGTATTTTTATCATTTTCACCATGTAGGGTGAGCTATGTGGAAAGCCTAGATGAGATAGAGGCATGGAACACATGTAAGTTGGATTCTAATGTTCAAATATTTTACATCTTTTGAAGTTATTACTACACAGTTACATGATTTATTTTGTTAGATTGATTTATGAGATGTTTGATATCTCCATATGGTAAATAATCTTATTAATAAAGAGAAATGTAAGTTGTAGAGCCCTTAATATGTAGATCTATTCCCCTAAGTCGTTTGGTGGAGTAGTGAAATGAGCAAATCTTATAACAACCTAAAGTTGTAAGAAGATGCTCAGAGACATATATTAGTGAATATATGGGGACATTAAGGGTTGTTATACCTTTTTGTCCAAAAGTGATGTATAGACTTAATAAAGGTCGATGGTACATTGACAATATATGTGAAATAAGATGATATGTTGGAATATGGTACATAGGGTTATTACCCTGTGAATGACACTATTAATTGTGTAAATAGGGTGGGCCTAAGATTGGTGGATCTTCTCCCAATAATATACCATGGTAGACTTAGACAATAGGCTCCCTACAGGGAAATATGGGGACAAAGTAGGAATCAAAACAAAAAGCCTTCTGCCCATATTTTCCTTAACCAGCAAATCACGTCAATAATGATGTATCTAGGAAAGAGGGTGCAAGACATACCTTGTCTTATAGAAAGTCCAGTGACTATTCTTGCAAAGATATGTGTACACTCAAAAGTAGCACATGGACATCAATCATTGGCATCCTCTTGGTATAACACACACAGAGGTTGATGATGTCCTCCTAGTGTGGCAATAAAATCTTTCACGCCTCTACTTAGTCCATGTAGACCATCGAGAACTACATATTGTGCTCCCAGAGCCAATGAGAAGTTGTTTTCCTTCCGTTTTTCAATATGTTAGCATCAACTTCCTTTCCCCTTGCTATAACTCCCTTCCGGGTAAGACTGCTAAGGCTGTCTCACACGTTACTAGAACTATGATATGAGGAGTCTTGAGACAATTAAAAAGGTGTAACCCCTAACAACTTTCACGGTTTCCATGTGTCACTCTCAAGGTGGGTCTGTATAGAACATTGTTCTCTAACACACACCTATGTGTTTGACTTGGTATTTTATATCATGACTAATGAGACTCTATCATGAATTAACACACATTCTGGTCTTATGTATTATTGTCATTTATTTTGCTTCCACAATAGTATCTGAATAGGGACATAACAAGAAAGTATGTACTCTTATCATACATATGATATTATTGTTTGGGTCCTTAACATGAAGACATATGTCATTGAGTAACATCATTCTTTATACATCTATTACAGTTGTGCCATTTTTCAGAACTAAGACAAATATAAATGACATAATTAATTTTATTAATATTATCAAATCAAGTACATGATGACCCATATAATCATCAAAAGATTCACTCTATGGGCATACTTACCAACATACTCCCACTTGCACATAGAGACAGTCACCCACAAATCCAACAACAAGTTATTCACTATGACTATCAAGTTTTCTGTCACATAAGTGTTTTTGTTAGCGTGTCAACAACACTCGCTTCTAGTTGGTGCAAATATTCACATATCCTTGATGTATGATCTTTTGTATGAGATGGAAGAACCTTAGTATGTGATCTAGGTTACTTAGCCTATCCAATAGCTCCATTGTTGTTGCAACATCTCTAATGCATCATCAATGGTTGGAACCACTCCAAGTTCATCAATGAACTTCTTGATCCATACAGTACCATTGTTGTTTCCAAAACCATAATGTACTTGGATTCTATTGTAATCAACAACAGTTGTCTCTTACACATGACCTTTCCAGCTTACAACTCTATCGTTAAGGAAAAACATTAATTGTGATCGATATTCATCTTTGTGAGTTGGGATGCTTGCATCCATGTAATCGTTTATACCCAACTCACCATAATCAAGGAGCTAATCCTTAGTGCTAATTAAGGATGTTCTTTATGCAGTCCAGTGACCTTCATTGGGATCTAATATCATCTGCTCATCATGCCAAAGCATACAAAACATCAGGATGAGTACATAACATTGCATACATGATAGATACAATTGTGGGCACATGTGACATCTTACTCACGCGCTCCCATTCTTTACAAGAACCTGGAACCTGGGATCTAGAGAGACGAATTCCAAGAAACATGGGTAAACTTAGTCTCTTTGGGTCCTGCATGCTAAAACCATTCAACTTTTTTTCAATATAAGTACTATTACTTAGGCCAAGAAGCCTTCTAGATCTATCTTTTTAGATCTTGATTCCTATCCCATAGGTGCTTCACCTAAATCCTTCATATAGAAGGTACTTACCATCCAGTTCTTTACCAATAATAGGGTACATATGTCTTTCCCCATCTATATGAGGAATACAATTATGCTCCCACTAACCTTCTTAAATTCACATAATTCATCTTCATTTTAGATAAAACCAAACTCTTTAACTGTCTTGTCAAATCAAACATTCTAGCTCTGAGATCTTGCTTCAATCCAAAGATTGACCTTTATAGCTAGGCTACAATGGTAAGCATGATATTGACAAATTTAATGATAATTCCATCCATGTTGGTGTTCAAGACCTTTCACTGTATGGGTCTTACCCCTTTAGGTGGTTCCACCAAGGTCATGCCTTGTCAGTGTACATGGAGTCCATATTAGATCTTATGGCATCAATCCATTTCTTAGATTTTGGTCCCTCGATAGAATCTAGGTAGGTTGTTGACTCATCACCTAGACTAACTCATCACCTTCTTGAGTTACACGATATCCAAATCTTTTAGGCTCAAGGTGTTCCAACTAGATCTATGATGCTCATGTGTTACATGAGGAACTTGAGATTCCACAAAAATTTGTGATTCTCCTTGTTCCTTCTGTACCTCTACAAGTTTAAAGTTTTCTTATTAGTCTCAAACCTCTTTAGGTTTTACTTCTCTCCCATTGTTTCATTTGCAATCAAAATCCTTTGGAGGAACACACCAATCCTGGTAATAAACACTTTGTTGTCAGATGGAGTGTAAAAGTAGTATCCCCTTAGGATATCCAACAAACAACATTTATTTGATTTGGGACCAAGATTTTTAAGAAATTGTTCTCTTTCATGATCTTCACATCCTCAAATCTTCATAAAAGATAGACCGAGATGTTTCATATCCCATATCTCATATGGTGTCTTTTAAACCTATTTAGATGGTAAGCAATTTTGTGTAAATAATATGGTTTCTAAAGCATATCCCCCAGAAGAAAATTAAAAGATTAACTACGCTTATCGATGATGGCAGCATGTCCAATAGGGTAGGATTCATTCTTTCTAATACATCATTATGTTTTAGGCGGAGTCTGTTGTGATACAATACCACAATCTCATAGAAGGTATTCAAACTCTTGGTTCAAGTATTCTCCACATTGATCATATTGAAGTGCTTTAATACAAGTAATCACCTTTAGCATTTGTTCTAAAAGTCCACATACATTGTTATGTATGAGTCCTAATAGATCACTCACTCTCCCACTATTTACAGTGAAAAAAAACTTTTTCTTTTGCCCAATAAACAAAACTCATGTGTCTCTATTGCTTCAAAACCAAAAGAGTCTAGATAACTGTGACGTCCCCAGATTTTGATTTCTCCAAACCCTATTGGGAATGAGATGTCAGAATCCAAAAACATCATCCAATCATATCAAAGAGCGATGTGGAAGCATAATACGCATACATGAACATACAACCATAACATACTCAACATTCAACATGCATATTTATACAATATAAATTATTACAAAATGTTTTACAGTTACATATTGAATGAAAAATTCTACAATCTAAAAACATGTATGCTAACTAGGATCTACACAATAGGTACAACCTGAACAACCACTCACTTCCCGTCTTTTATTCCACGCTAGCTCTGAACCTAAAACATACGTGAAACAGCGAATCAACACACAAGGTGTTGTGTACGTAGGTAGAAAGATACATACTAATATGCTTGCATAATTAAAGTAACTTGAGAAAGAAAGAGTACAAGAAAACATTTTTAAAGCGATAATCAGGTAAACACATATTTTAGATGTCTTTTGATGCGTTTGTACTACTAAGTGGTGTCACACTTCATTTTTCCCCGCCCCTTGGGCTATGGGGACCGAGTGTCGACCTTATATTTAGAGGGGAGAGAGAGATGTCACACTTCATTTTTCCCCGCCCCTTGGACTATGGGGACCGAGTGCCGACCTTATATTTAGAGGAAGAGAGAGAGGATTGAGGGAGAGAGAGAGAGCATATATCCACTCAGTAGCTACAAACCATCTATATTCTTTTATGTTTTGCATAGCATATACTGCTAATACACACCCAAGAATTTATATGCAAACACAAGCATCCAAAGTACATCATATCATTATGCATTCATGAAAACTAGTCTCATACTTAATAAAACCCACGTACCTGAGTTCAAAGATTCCTATTTATATATTTTGGATCATCTACATCTCTGGTCATCACCTGATTAATAACAATTAATCGTCATTAATACATGGTTCATAATTTCAGTAAATGAGCCATAACCCCTCCAGTAGGTGGGGCCCACATGGGCATGTGGCATGCCAGTCTTGAGCCGTGCGGTCCAGGCAAGTTGGAAAGGGATATCCATAGAGACGAGATGGAGCCACCCTTGCGTTGGTAGCCGTGGACGGGAGCTGGGTGTCCATGGGCCATTGTGGGTCTACACTGAAATGGGGTCAGATTATGAGGCCATATAGTTGAACCTTGACGAGGACGTCAAGAGTCTAAGTGGGGGAGATTGTAATATCCCAGGATTTGAGACCTCAGATAACATGATCTCAAAAGGAATGATTGGACTACCCATACAAATAAGGTTCACCTCCTTTTTCGGGAGCCCATCACTAAAGAACTCCATAGTTAAGCGTGCTCAGCTTCGAGTAGTACTAGGATGGGTGACCAGTCGGGAAGTTGATCTTGGCTTGTGCGTCAGTGTGGACAAAGTGCACAATTAAGGCTAGTGGTGGTTTGTGGGGCCAATCGTCATTACCGAAACTCTACTGGAGCCTTGGGCAGTGGGCCCAGGTGTTACAATAACCATCTTTATAGAATCTAGAGTTGCGTTTCTAATTTATGTGCCTTAGACGTCAAAGCCATAAGTATGTTCTATTTGACTAATTGAGTTTTAGCCTTTAGGTATTTACTCTATGTACACTTGTCTCTAGAACTAATCAATATAAATCATGAGACATTTGGGCACTGCCATAAAAGATCTCATTTCTAAAATGAAACATCCATCATTCATTATATGAAATATGAATCCACTCTTGTCCAAAAAAGATAAATGATATTTATATAAATGTCAGATACATAATACCAATTCTCTAATTCTATTACAAGCCCATTGGGCTAAGATAAAATGATAGGTTAAAATTGTAGTTGGCAACAACTCTTTCTCCATGCAATTCTACATCGTCCTTTCTCTAAAGGGTTTCTTCTTCTCAGGTCATTCACATTATGACATATGTGAGATCCTCATCTAGTATCAAATGCCTATGATGATGAAGAAGTAATGTTTATCTCATTAGCATATATACCTAAAGTAGAGGTGTATATGCCCTGCTTATTCTTCCTAAGTTCCTCCATGTAAAGAGGGTAGCTCCTTTTCCAGTGTCCAAGCTGGTGAGAGTGGTGGCAATTCCCTTCCTTACCCACTCCTCCCTTTACTTTAAGTGTAGAAGACTTGGGTTTCTAGATAGGCTTAGGACTCATCTTGTCCTTACCTTTGCCCTTGGACTTCCTCTTTCCTTTATTTATCATCATCACAAATCTAGGATTTTCCTTCTTCATCTGTGTCTCATCAGTTCTCAACATGCCAAGAAACTCAGACAATGGTTTAGTAAAATTGTTCATGTTGTAGTTAATGACAAATCGATTATATGATTTAGGAAGCAATTGTAGAATCACGTCAGTGGCCAACTCTTGGCCTAAAGGAAATCCCAGTCTCTCTAGGTTTTCCACATACCCAATCAACTTGAGCACATGGAGCCTACTAGATCGCCCTCTTCCATATTGCTCTTAAATAACACCTTTGAGATATCATATCTCCCTTGTCTTACTTGACCCTGGAACATATTCTTGAAATGTGTTACCATCTCGATAACTTTCATGTTCTCATTCTACCTCTACAACTCATAGTTCATTGAGCATAGCATCAGGCATTTGACATCTATGATGTTCTTAGAATGCTTCTTGTAAGCATCCCTTTTTGCCTTGGGCACGGTTGAAGAGGGTTCCTATGGCACTGGTGTCTCCAGGACATAGAGATTGCTCTCTTGAGTGAGAATGACTCTGAAAGTCCTTAACCAATCATGGAAGTTGTTACCATTCATCTTGTCTTTATCAAGACCAATCACAAGGAAAAGGTGTTGGTGTTTGACATTTGTTTCTACAATAGAAAATTTGTATTTGTCAAAACACTCTTGATTTGATTTGAAATTATTGACAATGATAATTAAGATTTTAGTTAGTTATCACTCCCACTATTTTTTTCAAATTAATATCAATCCGGAACATTCTAGTGTACAATCCTCTAGTGAGACTAGATCCAAAATAATTGAATTATTACCCAACCAATGCCACAGTCCATAACTAACTACTAAGGTAGGCAAAATTTGCCAATTTCATCCAATGAAATTCTTGGAAATATAGTATGCACAACTCCTTGCCATATTCCATCTATATGCTTATAGACACTTAATCCCATTAAGGTCACCTAGTTAAGCCTGACCATAAAGCCATCACAATTGAAATGCACCCTACTATGGTAGAGTCAAACAACTACCATCACAGTTCTACGAGATAAACAACACACCACACTAGGGAGTGCCCATGCTTAGTTAGTCAATATTTTCATGTGTGCTTCTTATGGAAAGAATCTAAGACTTAATATTTATTGAGAGAATTAGTTATAAATACATATGCATATCCAATCACCACATACTTACAACATGCATCATATATACTATATCCATAATCGAAACATGCAATCACAAATATAATAGTGATGATTATGGTCATAGTAATGCACTTATTTGGACCCAGAATAAATTGATGTCCACCTAAGATCATATGTTATGACCCACTCCTTGCTTAGTCGATAAATACCTCGAATTATGTAAAACATAGTAATTAGTGTTGGGTATCAAATTAAACATCATGAATAATCAAAATAAGTTAATATATGAATCAATAGTTGAGTTTGAATCACCTAAGGCGACTAATGATATCAATGTTGATTAATTAGTTAATTAGGTTGAGTTGAATACTCAATGTTGCAATTAGTGTTTTGACCTGATGTGACAAGCTAGTTAACTTGATTTTATGCTCTGGGATGATAGAGAATCTCGTGCTTGAGAGTTTGCAAGAAAAATCACCCAAAACCGACTTACGAGCTAAAAGATATGGGCATTTGTGTGATCAGGGACCTAATTGCAATTACCGAAAACGATTGGGCAATTTGCTTTCCAGCCCCTCCGCGAAACCGACCCTTCTCTTCTTCTTCTTCGCCCGATAGAACAGTGAACGGCACTTAGTGCCGACAGAGCAAGGGAGAAAGGGAGAGCAGGGCGATTGAGAGGCGATTTTGGCGCCTTGAGCTGCAACCAGCAGCGCCACCCTCTCCTCCTTCTTCTTCCTCCGCCCTCCTTCTTCCTCTACTCTTTCCTTCTCCTCTGCTCCACCCTAGCAGCAGGGCCGGCCAGCAGTTGCACGGCTCTGGCCAGGAGCTCGTTCGGGCGTGAAGAACGACATGAAATTGACACCCTCAAGCTCGGTTTGAAGCTCCGATCGCGAATCTACAACCACCTAGCTTCAATTCAGCCCGTAGCCGAGATTTCCGGTTGTGCGTGAAGCTGCTGTTGCAGCAGGTCCGTAAACTGGAAAAGACCAGAGGTAGAAGACGATCCGAAATCGTCTAGAATCCGGCCTTAGACGCAATTCCGGACGAACCCGGACAATTCGAAATGCGGTGAGTAGGATTTCACCTCTTTATCAGTAATAAACTCATGTCCGTTTTAGTTTTAGGTCTGTACACTGTTCGGCCGAATTGCGTATGATTCGGCCGAGTTCCTTAATTAGATTTGACGATCAGTGCTTTGATCGGCCGAATTGGACATGATTCGGCCGAGTTTCCCATTATAGGTTTTCGACCAGGGTTTGGATCGGCCGAGTTGCGGGTGGATCGGCCGAGTTACCAGCCGATCGGCCGAGTTCCCAGTTTGGTCGGCCGAGTTCCAGAGGAGTGAGTAGTAGTTCATTTAGAAATCAATATTTAACTCAAATTAATTGTTTTATTGCTTCTATATGAATTGATATAACTCCTAAACAGTATAGTTCATACAATAGAATATGTTAGATTCATTAGAATTGAACTACGTGATATGCTTAACGAAAATGATGGAAGTTTCTGTATTATAGTTGCAATGCATGTACTGATTTCAATTATAGTTGTTTAGCATTGAAATTGGATAAACGATTCTGAATCATATTTAATTATGATAAATGTATATATGTGCTTTTGTGATGTTTGGATTGTGCAAAATGCATGAAATGTGATATTCCTGTTTAAATGTTTATTTGTTTAATCAAGTATAGACCTAGATGCCCTAACACCGTAGAACCCCTAACATGTGTCTGCGATTTAGGGGTAAAACTCGTGTTGCAACATTATCCGTGCGATGTCATGGAGACACGAGGATGGTAAGGTAGTGTCCAACAATAACGCGTGCTTGTGTCACGGTGGCACTAGAGGAAAGTGGGGGTTATTGCAACATTATCCGTGCGTGTGTCATGGAGATAACCCCGTGAGACTCTCTGCCTGTGTGCTCAGGTTTGCAGAGTCTGGAGCACACGTGGTTGTGCAGCACACGTGGTTGTGCAGCACACGTGGTTGTGCAGTGAGGCCGTGGAGCCTGGGGTCCTGTAGCAGAGCAGGGCTGAAGTCAGACTTAGCATTTCCCGGGTGTGTCGCTAAGTCTTGTACGGTGGGGCCGTAGCATGAACTTGTTATGGATCTTTATATGCTGAGTACACGGCATATATTTAGGGCATAATAATAAAATGAATAATTAATCAAGTAGGTTCACAGTAAATTTATATAACTGTTCATTTATCTGAATTACCTATTGATGCTTGGAAATGTGATTGTATTCTGTAAACCTGATGTGTTATTAGAATTGCCTTGCTTAGTTCTGCATTTATGTTTAATTTCAATTTATAAACCTGATGAGTTGTTTAGTGATAGCTAAGTGAAATGCTATTCACTGAGCGAGTAGGCTCATACCTCTACTCAAAACATTTTCAGGTTATCTTCAGCAGCAGGAAATCAGAAGGATCGCTTTATCTTTACGCCTAGTCAATAGAAGGTTCGTAGATAGTAGTTAGAGGTCTCTTAGTCCTTTCCCCTCGATCTGTGGGACAAGGTGTGTGTGAGAGAGAGAAAGAATGTGTATAAGATGTAAATTAACTGTTATGCTTTATTTATGTCAAACAATGTATTATGATGTAGACTCTGTTCATAATGCTAGTCAATTTAATAGAAATGCTTCCGCAATCTGCTTAGTTTCATTTTACAGCATTAATTAGATTTTTCCTGTTAATCTCTTTAAAAGGTTTTAAAAAAAAAAGAAAGTGAAAAGTGGTTGGCTTATGAGTAAATCCCATCCTGTCGCGTCCTAATCTCGTAGTTTGGGGTTAATGCGAGATTGGGGCGTGACAATTTTGGTATCAGAGCTTTGGTTTAAGTACGTAGTTACTCAAGGTCAGGGGACGATAAGAGACCAATAGGATTAAGGTTTAGGTGTCTTTCTTCTATCTGTAATTTTCTAACAGGAAGTGTTCTGTTATACTATTGCAGATAGCAGGAAGAAGATGTGGTCACGAGAATCAAGTAATGAGCTAAGATTGAGTTATTAAGAATCATTAGGGTCAAAGATAAGGTTATAAGTAAGGCGAATAACGAATGATGTGTTTTAGCTCTGGAAGATCTGAGTGTTTAGATACCCTGGCCAGGTGTCTGAATACTTAGATCGACCAGTATCAAGCTACTCTGTCTGTTCTTCTCTGGATGCCCTGGCCAGGTATGCAGAGGAAGGATAGGCTAGAGAGAAAACCCTAGAAATCTTAGGGTTAAGAAATAAGAAAATAATGTAGGAGTAAGAGATTAAATAAAGGATGTGATATAACTCCTACCTTACATTGCTTATTGATTAAAGATCATTAGAAACGCTCTTATATGCATGAATTTAGACTTTCAGTTTGTACAATAAGTATGATTCTTTTATAATGTTGTGACATGAAGTGAATTGTTTAATGTTGGTTTTCCTTGTATTAAAGTAGACCCAAATTTATGTTTAAATGAGTTTGCTTTGAGTGGATGTTCATTCCACATGTTTAAGATTAATAGGGGTTGATTAATCCCGAGTAGCTCTTGGCTTCAGGACTACAGGTTCGGCCTGGTCCGGCTGGCAGGATGCGTTACTGGGATCTAATGACTCCTATTAACAAGTAACATAAGACTAGAAGTATAAATGTTCTTAATCTTGAGAATTAGGGCTTGAGAAGCATAGACCCTAATTGGCCCAAATTAGGATTCAAATAACGCATGAATACAGAATTTAATAAATAGAATGTCTCACTAGATGATTTTTTAGTATTTTATGTGTAACTTTGATTTAGCTCCAATTTGGATATGAGTTGGATATATATAATGTGAACAACATTGGAAGATATCAGAATTTTTGAAGAATGTTCTGACCAGTTTATCGGCTGAGTATCAAACTCGACCGATCACATTTTCTGAATGATATAGCAATGTGGTAATTGAATTTTATCTTTTTATTGGTATATCCAATTGATCTCAAATTTTAACTATGTTTGAAAATCACAAATTTTAGACATTCTATTAATTTGGTGTAATTTTTGGATGACTTTTGATCTCTTCAGTAAGGTGTCGGTCGAGTTCCAACTCGACCGAATCTGCTGCAGACTGCTATATAGCAGCGTACTATTTGATTTTTAATTAATTATTGGTAACTTGAAATGACCTGAAATTTTTACTGTAGGTCTAAAACTTTATTAGGCACAACATATAAAATTTTCAAAATTTTTGGAGTTTCTGTTTACAGTTTAATAAACGAATTACAGAAACCATTATAAAACTGAATTTTCAGCTAAATGTAATTAAAGTTGAATGCTGGGTTAATATGTTATTGCCCCAAGCAACTCAATTTGATTTATATAATCGACCACACACATACAATAATGCTATGCTATTAATAAAGGATCAAACCCTAGAATGATTAAAGTTGTAGTAGTTTAAGGGATATCATTAGTAATGTAACCTTGTATACCAATATCTTTGTTAAATAAAGATCTTGAGATTTGTTCTATGAAAAGTAAACTGGCTTTGATAACGATCTAGGGTTTTGAAGAAGATAACCCGATCGGTACATGAACAACATGAGATGATTTAGAGGAATGAGTAAGACATAAACCTAAAATGTAACAATAAGTAAGTAACATAGGAAGCGGAATATTATCCGATTATGATATAAAGATAGCTGATGTAGTCCATGTTTTAAAGATATGGTGTCACTATCTTTATGATGTGACAATAGATTATCATCCTGGTAAAGAGAATGTGGTGGATGATGCTTTCAGTAGAAAGTCAAGTTCAACAGTTAATGCATTCTCTACGGCAGGTTTCAATTGAGACCTGCTAGTAGAAATGTGGGAGTTGAACCTAGACTTAGGGTTGACAGCACAAAGTGATTTGATTGTACAGATGTAAGTTAAGCTTACTTCTTATGATCAGATCAAGGAACTACAATAGGGTGATAGTGAGTTAAACCAGACTATGCATGACATGATAGAAGGAAAAGAGACTAGAGTTTAAGTTTTTAGATGATAATATGTTGATTTAGCGTGACATGTTGTGTGTATCTCGAGATGGAGTAAAATTCTTTTAAGGGGAAAAGCCTAAAAGAAAAGATTCTTATGGAAATGTATGTATTGATGTATGCTATGCTTTCAGGAAAATACTAAGATGTATATGAATTCCAAGAAGTTGAAATGGATGGTCAGATATGCAGAAGGATGTAGCTGGGTATGTGGTTAAAAGTAGTGTGTATCAGTAGGTTAGGGCTGAACCCTAAAAATCTATAGCTACCTTGTAATCTTTTTCTATACCTGTATGGGAATGGGAATTTATCACAATGGATTTTGTGGTAAGATTACCCAGGACACCTAGAGGTTGTGATTTGATATAAATGATTGTGGATAGACTAATTTAGTCTGCTCGCTTTCTTCATATTAAGTCGACCTTTGATGTCTCGAAACTTGACTAAGATATACATAGATGAAATAATTAGGTTGTTTGGTAATCCAGTTTCAATCATGTCATTTTGATATCCTAAGTTCACATCTAGGATTGTAGAAACAGTTGCTTTGTGCTTCGGGCACAAAGTTAAGATTCGATACAACCTTTTCATCTGCAGACGGATGGTTAGTTTGAGAGAACCATTCAGACTCTTGAGGACATGCTGAGAGCATGTGTTTTGCTTTTCAGTGGAAATGGGAAGAACATTTAAGTCTTATAGAGTTTGCTAGTGTGAATGTTGAGTTTAGATATACACAATTGATAATGGTACGGTTTGAGTATGAACCCAGAAAACACATATTTGGTAAATCATCAGGTGCATGATTTCAAGAAAGTATGATAACATTAAAATATGCGAATAAATCTAGTTGCATGCTTCCTGTTATGGTAATGTGTATGACTTAACATTTGTATGAATTGGCGCATTTCTCTGAAGATATTCTCAAGTACTATTAAATATTTGTGATATGATACGTAAATAACTCTTAATTGAGTTATGTGGTGCATAAACCAGGAAATTTGGTTAATATGCACGTACTTCGAGAAATTTCAGACAATTGATAAATATTACAGATGGTTTCTTATAAATGGAGTAAATTACTCTTATTGGTGTAATAGGATGTTCAATTACATGAAATCCGGTATGTATGTGCCAAAATTGAAATGGGTTTGAAATATTCAAGAATTTTAAATTTGTCTGCTCGTATGATATAAAGATTTCTCAGTAATTACAATGATTTGAAATATACTGCTCTGCCAGTTCTAGAATGATACCGTATTGTGATTTGAATTGCAATCAAACAGATGAGATAATGGAAACCCTAAGAGTAGGGTGTTGCCATATGACTAGTGAATGAGATAACCCTAAGAGTAGGGTGTTGGCATGTGATGAATGAACAATGCAAATGAAACCCTAAGGATAGGGTGTACGATGAATCAAGTATTTTAATACCAATTCTCAGTATGATATGTAGTGATACTTAACAATTGAATTGCATGATTTTAATTTAGTACCAGATTGACATGCATTTTGTTTTAGAATTTTAGATTGTTTGCATGTATAGTATAAAAATTTCTTGGTAATTACCATAAAGTGAGATACTATTATAACAATTCAGGAAAGACAATGTTTTGTGGGTTGGTCTGGGATCAGATCAGATGTGTTCTAGGTTAAGGGACTTATACAGATAATTGATCAGAGGATCAAAAGTTCAAGAATTCGCGAGATACCAGTAGTGAGGGTTTTATGAAGGAACCATAACATAGAGGAAGCTACGTAGGAATACGAGTCAGAGATGAGTAACACGTCTCCTTTCTCTTTTAGGAATTTCGGGACGAAATTCTTTTAAGGGGAAAAGGTTGTTATGACCCACTCCTTGCTTAGTCGATAAATACCTCGAATTATGTAAAACATAGTAATTAGTGTTGGGTATCAAATTAAACATCATGAATAATCAAAATAAGTTAATATATGAATCAATAGTTGAGTTTGAATCACCTAAGGCGACTAATGATATCAATGTTGATTAATTAGTTAATTAGGTTGAGTTGAATACTCAATGTTGCAATTAGTGTTTTGACCTGATGTGACAAGCTAGTTAACTTGATTTTATGCTCTGGGATGATAGAGAATCTCGTGCTTGAGAGTTTGCAAGAAAAATCACCCAAAACCGACTTACGAGCTAAAAGATATGGGCATTTGTGTGATCAGGGACCTAATTGCAATTACCGAAAACGATTGGGCAATTTGCTTTCCAGCCCCTCCGCGAAACCGACCCTTCTCTTCTTCTTCTTCGCCCGATAGAACAGTGAACGGCACTTAGTGCCGACAGAGCAAGGGAGAAAGGGAGAGCAGGGCGATTGAGAGGCGATTTTGGCGCCTTGAGCTGCAACCAGCAGCGCCACCCTCTCCTCCTTCTTCTTCCTCCGCCCTCCTTCTTCCTCTACTCTTTCCTTCTCCTCTGCTCCACCCTAGCAGCAGGGCCGGCCAGCAGTTGCACGGCTCTGGCCAGGAGCTCGTTCGGGCGTGAAGAACGACATGAAATTGACACCCTCAAGCTCGGTTTGAAGCTCCGATCGCGAATCTACAACCACCTAGCTTCAATTCAGCCCGTAGCCGAGATTTCCGGTTGTGCGTGAAGCTGCTGTTGCAGCAGGTCCGTAAACTGGAAAAGACCAGAGGTAGAAGACGATCCGAAATCGTCTAGAATCCGGCCTTAGACGCAATTCCGGACGAACCCGGACAATTCGAAATGCGGTGAGTAGGATTTCACCTCTTTATCAGTAATAAACTCATGTCCGTTTTAGTTTTAGGTCTGTACACTGTTCGGCCGAATTGCGTATGATTCGGCCGAGTTCCTTAATTAGATTTGACGATCAGTGCTTTGATCGGCCGAATTGGACATGATTCGGCCGAGTTTCCCATTATAGGTTTTCGACCAGGGTTTGGATCGGCCGAGTTGCGGGTGGATCGGCCGAGTTACCAGCCGATCGGCCGAGTTCCCAGTTTGGTCGGCCGAGTTCCAGAGGAGTGAGTAGTAGTTCATTTAGAAATCAATATTTAACTCAAATTAATTGTTTTATTGCTTCTATATGAATTGATATAACTCCTAAACAGTATAGTTCATACAATAGAATATGTTAGATTCATTAGAATTGAACTACGTGATATGCTTAACGAAAATGATGGAAGTTTCTGTATTATAGTTGCAATGCATGTACTGATTTCAATTATAGTTGTTTAGCATTGAAATTGGATAAACGATTCTGAATCATATTTAATTATGATAAATGTATATATGTGCTTTTGTGATGTTTGGATTGTGCAAAATGCATGAAATGTGATATTCCTGTTTAAATGTTTATTTGTTTAATCAAGTATAGACCTAGATGCCCTAACACCGTAGAACCCCTAACATGTGTCTGCGATTTAGGGGTAAAACTCGTGTTGCAACATTATCCGTGCGATGTCATGGAGACACGAGGATGGTAAGGTAGTGTCCAACAATAACGCGTGCTTGTGTCACGGTGGCACTAGAGGAAAGTGGGGGTTATTGCAACATTATCCGTGCGTGTGTCATGGAGATAACCCCGTGAGACTCTCTGCCTGTGTGCTCAGGTTTGCAGAGTCTGGAGCACACGTGGTTGTGCAGCACACGTGGTTGTGCAGCACACGTGGTTGTGCAGTGAGGCCGTGGAGCCTGGGGTCCTGTAGCAGAGCAGGGCTGAAGTCAGACTTAGCATTTCCCGGGTGTGTCGCTAAGTCTTGTACGGTGGGGCCGTAGCATGAACTTGTTATGGATCTTTATATGCTGAGTACACGGCATATATTTAGGGCATAATAATAAAATGAATAATTAATCAAGTAGGTTCACAGTAAATTTATATAACTGTTCATTTATCTGAATTACCTATTGATGCTTGGAAATGTGATTGTATTCTGTAAACCTGATGTGTTATTAGAATTGCCTTGCTTAGTTCTGCATTTATGTTTAATTTCAATTTATAAACCTGATGAGTTGTTTAGTGATAGCTAAGTGAAATGCTATTCACTGAGCGAGTAGGCTCATACCTCTACTGAAAACATTTTCAGGTTATCTTCAGCAGCAGGAAATCAGAAGGATCGCTTTATCTTTACGCCTAGTCAATAGAAGGTTCGTAGATAGTAGTTAGAGGTCTCTTAGTCCTTTCCCCTCGATCTGTGGGACAAGGTGTGTGTGAGAGAGAGAAAGAATGTGTATAAGATGTAAATTAACTGTTATGCTTTATTTATGTCAAACAATGTATTATGATGTAGACTCTGTTCATAATGCTAGTCAATTTAATAGAAAAGTTTCCGCAATCTGCTGAGTTTCATTTTACAGCATTAATTAGATTTTTCCTGTTAATCTCTTTAAAAGGTTTTAAAAAAAAAAGAAAGTGAAAAGTGGTTGGCTTATGAGTAAATCCCATCCTGTCACGTCCTAATCTCGTAGTTTGGGGTTAATGCGAGATTGGGGCGTGACAATTTTGGTATCAGAGCTTTGGTTTAAGTACGTAGTTACTCAAGGTCAGGGGACGATAAGAGACCAATAGGATTAAGGTTTAGGTGTCTTTCTTCTATCTGTAATTTTCTAACAGGAAGTGTTCTGTTATACTATTGCAGATAGCAGGAAGAAGATGTGGTCACGAGAATCAAGTAATGAGCTAAGATTGAGTTATTAAGAATCATTAGGGTCAAAGATAAGGTTATAAGTAAGGCGAATAACGAATGATGTGTTTTAGCTCTGGAAGATCTGAGTGTTTAGATACCCTGGCCAGGTGTCTGAATACTTAGATCGACCAGTATCAAGCTACTCTGTCTGTTCTTCTCTGGATGCCCTGGCCAGGTATGCAGAGGAAGGATAGGCTAGAGAGAAAACCCTAGAAATCTTAGGGTTAAGAAATAAGAAAATAATGTAGGAGTAAGAGATTAAATAAAGGATGTGATATAACTCCTACCTTACATTGCTTATTGATTAAAGATCATTAGAAACGCTCTTATATGCATGAATTTAGACTTTCAGTTTGTACAATAAGTATGATTCTTTTATAATGTTGTGACATGAAGTGAATTGTTTAATGTTGGTTTTCCTTGTATTAAAGTAGACCCAAATTTATGTTTAAATGAGTTTGCTTTGAGTGGATGTTCATTCCACATGTTTAAGATTAATAGGGGTTGATTAATCCCGAGTAGCTCTTGGCTTCAGGACTACAGGTTCGGCCTGGTCCGGCTGGCAGGATGCGTTACTGGGATCTAATGACTCCTATTAACAAGTAACATAAGACTAGAAGTATAAATGTTCTTAATCTTGAGAATTAGGGCTTGAGAAGCATAGACCCTAATTGGCCCAAATTAGGATTCAAATAACGCATGAATACAGAATTTGATAAATAGAATGTCTCACTAGATGATTTTTTAGTATTTTATGTGTAACTTTGATTTAGCTCCAATTTGGATATGAGTTGGATATATATAATGTGAACAACATTGGAAGATATCAGAATTTTTGAAGAATGTTCTGACCAGTTTATCGGCTGAGTATCAAACTCGACCGATCACATTTTCTGAATGATATAGCAATGTGGTAATTGAATTTTATCTTTTTATTGGTATATCCAATTGATCTCAAATTTTAACTATGTTTGAAAATCACAAATTTTAGACATTCTATTAATTTGGTGTAATTTTTGGATGACTTTTGATCTCTTCAGTAAGGTGTCGGTCGAGTTCCAACTCGACCGAATCTGCTGCAGACTGCTATATAGCAGCGCACTATTTGATTTTTAATTAATTATTGGTAACTTGAAATGACCTGAAATTTTTACTGTAGGTCTAAAACTTTATTAGGCACAACATATAAAATTTTCAAAATTTTTCGAGTTTCTGTTTACAGTTTAATAAACGAATTACAGAAACCATTATAAAACTGAATTTTCAGCTAAATGTAATTAAAGTTGAATGCTGGGTTAATATGTTATTGCCCCAAGCAACTCAATTTGATTTATATAATCGACCACACACATACAATAATGCTATGCTATTAATAAAGGATCAAACCCTAGAATGATTAAAGTTGTAGTAGTTTAAGGGATATCATTAGTAATGTAACCTTGTATACCAATATCTTTGTTAAATAAAGATCTTGAGATTTGTTCTATGAAAAGTAAACTGGCTTTGATAACGATCTAGGGTTTTGAAGAAGATAACCCGATCGGTACATGAACAACATGAGATGATTTAGAGGAATGAGTAAGACATAAACCTAAAATGTAACAATAAGTAAGTAACATAGGAAGCGGAATATTATCCGATTATGATATAAAGATAGCTGATGTAGTCCATGTTTTAAAGATATGGTGTCACTATCTTTATGATGTGACAATAGATTATCATCCTGGTAAAGAGAATGTGGTGGATGATGCTTTCAGTAGAAAGTCAAGTTCAACAGTTAATGCATTCTCTACGGCAGGTTTCAATTGAGACCTGCTAGTAGAAATGTGGGAGTTGAACCTAGACTTAGGGGTGACAGCACAAAGTGATTTGATTGTACAGATGTAAGTTAAGCTTACTTCTTATGATCAGATCAAGGAACTACAATAGGGTGATAGTGAGTTAAACCAGACTATGCATGACATGATAGAAGGAAAAGAGACTAGAGTTTAAGTTTTTAGATGATAATATGTTGATTTAGCGTGACATGTTGTGTGTATCTCGAGATGGAGTAAAATTCTTTTAAGGGGAAAAGCCTAAAAGAAAAGATTCTTATGGAAATGTATGTATTGATGTATGCTATGCTTTCAGGAAAATACTAAGATGTATATGAATTCCAAGAAGTTGAAATGGATGGTCAGATATGCAGAAGGATGTAGCTGGGTATGTGGTTAAAAGTAGTGTGTATCAGTAGGTTAGGGCTGAACCCTAAAAATCTATAGCTACCTTGTAATCTTTTTCTATACCTGTATGGGAATGGGAATTTATCACAATGGATTTTGTGGTAAGATTACCCAGGACACCTAGAGGTTGTGATTTGATATAAATGATTGTGGATAGACTAATTTAGTCTGCTCGCTTTCTTCATATTAAGTCGACCTTTGATGTCTCGAAACTTGACTAAGATATACATAGATGAAATAATTAGGTTGTTTGGTAATCCAGTTTCAATCATGTCATTTTGATATCCTAAGTTCACATCTAGGATTGTAGAAACAGTTGCTTTGTGCTTCGGGCACAAAGTTAAGATTCGATACAACCTTTTCATCTGCAGACGGATGGTTAGTTTGAGAGAACCATTCAGACTCTTGAGGACATGCTGAGAGCATGTGTTTTGCTTTTCAGTGGAAATGGGAAGAACATTTAAGTCTTATAGAGTTTGCTAGTGTGAATGTTGAGTTTAGATATACACAATTGATAATGGTACGGTTTGAGTATGAACCCAGAAAACACATATTTGGTAAATCATCAGGTGCATGATTTCAAGAAAGTATGATAACATTAAAATATGCGAATAAATCTAGTTGCATGCTTCCTGTTATGGTAATGTGTATGACTTAACATTTGTATGAATTGGCGCATTTCTCTGAAGATATTCTCAAGTACTATTAAATATTTGTGATATGATACGTAAATAACTCTTAATTGAGTTATGTGGTGCATAAACCAGGAAATTTGGTTAATATGCACGTACTTCGAGAAATTTCAGACAATTGATAAATATTACAGATGGTTTCTTATAAATGGAGTAAATTACTCTTATTGGTGTAATAGGATGTTCAATTACATGAAATCCGGTATGTATGTGCCAAAATTGAAATGGGTTTGAAATATTCAAGAATTTTAAATTTGTCTGCTCGTATGATATAAAGATTTCTCAGTAATTACAATGATTTGAAATATACTGCTCTGCCAGTTCTAGAATGATACCGTATTGTGATTTGAATTGCAATCAAACAGATGAGATAATGGAAACCCTAAGAGTAGGGTGTTGCCATATGACTAGTGAATGAGATAACCCTAAGAGTAGGGTGTTGGCATGTGATGAATGAACAATGCAAATGAAACCCTAAGGATAGGGTGTACGATGAATCAAGTATTTTAATACCAATTCTCAGTATGATATGTAGTGATACTTAACAATTGAATTGCATGATTTTAATTTAGTACCAGATTGACATGCATTTTGTTTTAGAATTTTAGATTGTTTGCATGTATAGTATAAAAATTTCTTGGTAATTACCATAAAGTGAGATACTATTATAACAATTCAGGAAAGACAATGTTTTGTGGGTTGGTCTGGGATCAGATCAGATGTGTTCTAGGTTAAGGGACTTATACAGATAATTGATCAGAGGATCAAAAGTTCAAGAATTCGCGAGATACCAGTAGTGAGGGTTTTATGAAGGAACCATAACATAGAGGAAGCTACGTAGGAATACGAGTCAGAGATGAGTAACACGTCTCCTTTCTCTTTTAGGAATTTCGGGACGAAATTCTTTTAAGGGGAAAAGGTTGTTATGACCCACTCCTTGCTTAGTCGATAAATACCTCGAATTATGTAAAACATAGTAATTAGTGTTGGGTATCAAATTAAACATCATGAATAATCAAAATAAGTTAATATATGAATCAATAGTTGAGTTTGAATCACCTAAGGCGACTAATGATATCAATGTTGATTAATTAGTTAATTAGGTTGAGTTGAATACTCAATGTTGCAATTAGTGTTTTGACCTGATGTGACAAGCTAGTTAACTTGATTTTATGCTCTGGGATGATAGAGAATCTCGTGCTTGAGAGTTTGCAAGAAAAATCACCCAAAACCGACTTACGAGCTAAAAGATATGGGCATTTGTGTGATCAGGGACCTAATTGCAATTACCGAAAACGATTGGGCAATTTGCTTTCCAGCCCCTCCGCGAAACCGACCCTTCTCTTCTTCTTCTTCGCCCGATAGAACAGTGAACGGCACTTAGTGCCGACAGAGCAAGGGAGAAAGGGAGAGCAGGGCGATTGAGAGGCGATTTTGGCGCCTTGAGCTGCAACCAGCAGCGCCACCCTCTCCTCCTTCTTCTTCCTCCGCCCTCCTTCTTCCTCTACTCTTTCCTTCTCCTCTGCTCCACCCTAGCAGCAGGGCCGGCCAGCAGTTGCACGGCTCTGGCCAGGAGCTCGTTCGGGCGTGAAGAACGACATGAAATTGACACCCTCAAGCTCGGTTTGAAGCTCCGATCGCGAATCTACAACCACCTAGCTTCAATTCAGCCCGTAGCCGAGATTTCCGGTTGTGCGTGAAGCTGCTGTTGCAGCAGGTCCGTAAACTGGAAAAGACCAGAGGTAGAAGACGATCCGAAATCGTCTAGAATCCGGCCTTAGACGCAATTCCGGACGAACCCGGACAATTCGAAATGCGGTGAGTAGGATTTCACCTCTTTATCAGTAATAAACTCATGTCCGTTTTAGTTTTAGGTCTGTACACTGTTCGGCCGAATTGCGTATGATTCGGCCGAGTTCCTTAATTAGATTTGACGATCAGTGCTTTGATCGGCCGAATTGGACATGATTCGGCCGAGTTTCCCATTATAGGTTTTCGACCAGGGTTTGGATCGGCCGAGTTGCGGGTGGATCGGCCGAGTTACCAGCCGATCGGCCGAGTTCCCAGTTTGGTCGGCCGAGTTCCAGAGGAGTGAGTAGTAGTTCATTTAGAAATCAATATTTAACTCAAATTAATTGTTTTATTGCTTCTATATGAATTGATATAACTCCTAAACAGTATAGTTCATACAATAGAATATGTTAGATTCATTAGAATTGAACTACGTGATATGCTTAACGAAAATGATGGAAGTTTCTGTATTATAGTTGCAATGCATGTACTGATTTCAATTATAGTTGTTTAGCATTGAAATTGGATAAACGATTCTGAATCATATTTAATTATGATAAATGTATATATGTGCTTTTGTGATGTTTGGATTGTGCAAAATGCATGAAATGTGATATTCCTGTTTAAATGTTTATTTGTTTAATCAAGTATAGACCTAGATGCCCTAACACCGTAGAACCCCTAACATGTGTCTGCGATTTAGGGGTAAAACTCGTGTTGCAACATTATCCGTGCGATGTCATGGAGACACGAGGATGGTAAGGTAGTGTCCAACAATAACGCGTGCTTGTGTCACGGTGGCACTAGAGGAAAGTGGGGGTTATTGCAACATTATCCGTGCGTGTGTCATGGAGATAACCCCGTGAGACTCTCTGCCTGTGTGCTCAGGTTTGCAGAGTCTGGAGCACACGTGGTTGTGCAGCACACGTGGTTGTGCAGCACACGTGGTTGTGCAGTGAGGCCGTGGAGCCTGGGGTCCTGTAGCAGAGCAGGGCTGAAGTCAGACTTAGCATTTCCCGGGTGTGTCGCTAAGTCTTGTACGGTGGGGCCGTAGCATGAACTTGTTATGGATCTTTATATGCTGAGTACACGACATATATTTAGGGCATAATAATAAAATGAATAATTAATCAAGTAGGTTCACAGTAAATTTATATAACTGTTCATTTATCTGAATTACCTATTGATGCTTGGAAATGTGATTGTATTCTGTAAACCTGATGTGTTATTAGAATTGCCTTGCTTAGTTCTGCATTTATGTTTAATTTCAATTTATAAACCTGATGAGTTGTTTAGTGATAGCTAAGTGAAATGCTATTCACTGAGCGAGTAGGCTCATACCTCTACTCAAAACATTTTCAGGTTATCTTCAGCAGCAGGAAATCAGAAGGATCGCTTTATCTTTACGCCTAGTCAATAGAAGGTTCGTAGATAGTAGTTAGAGGTCTCTTAGTCCTTTCCCCTCGATCTGTGGGACAAGGTGTGTGTGAGAGAGAGAAAGAATGTGTATAAGATGTAAATTAACTGTTATGCTTTATTTATGTCAAACAATGTATTATGATGTAGACTCTGTTCATAATGCTAGTCAATTTAATAGAAATGCTTCCGCAATCTGCTTAGTTTCATTTTACAGCATTAATTAGATTTTTCCTGTTAATCTCTTTAAAAGGTTTTAAAAAAAAAAGAAAGTGAAAAGTGGTTGGCTTATGAGTAAATCCCATCCTGTCGCGTCCTAATCTCGTAGTTTGGGGTTAATGCGAGATTGGGGCGTGACAATTTTGGTATCAGAGCTTTGGTTTAAGTACGTAGTTACTCAAGGTCAGGGGACGATAAGAGACCAATAGGATTAAGGTTTAGGTGTCTTTCTTCTATCTGTAATTTTCTAACAGGAAGTGTTCTGTTATACTATTGCAGATAGCAGGAAGAAGATGTGGTCACGAGAATCAAGTAATGAGCTAAGATTGAGTTATTAAGAATCATTAGGGTCAAAGATAAGGTTATAAGTAAGGCGAATAACGAATGATGTGTTTTAGCTCTGGAAGATCTGAGTGTTTAGATACCCTGGCCAGGTGTCTGAATACTTAGATCGACCAGTATCAAGCTACTCTGTCTGTTCTTCTCTGGATGCCCTGGCCAGGTATGCAGAGGAAGGATAGGCTAGAGAGAAAACCCTAGAAATCTTAGGGTTAAGAAATAAGAAAATAATGTAGGAGTAAGAGATTAAATAAAGGATGTGATATAACTCCTACCTTACATTGCTTATTGATTAAAGATCATTAGAAACGCTCTTATATGCATGAATTTAGACTTTCAGTTTGTACAATAAGTATGATTCTTTTATAATGTTGTGACATGAAGTGAATTGTTTAATGTTGGTTTTCCTTGTATTAAAGTAGACCCAAATTTATGTTTAAATGAGTTTGCTTTGAGTGGATGTTCATTCCACATGTTTAAGATTAATAGGGGTTGATTAATCCCGAGTAGCTCTTGGCTTCAGGACTACAGGTTCGGCCTGGTCCGGCTGGCAGGATGCGTTACTGGGATCTAATGACTCCTATTAACAAGTAACATAAGACTAGAAGTATAAATGTTCTTAATCTTGAGAATTAGGGCTTGAGAAGCATAGACCCTAATTGGCCCAAATTAGGATTCAAATAACGCATGAATACAGAATTTGATAAATAGAATGTCTCACTAGATGATTTTTTAGTATTTTATGTGTAACTTTGATTTAGCTCCAATTTGGATATGAGTTGGATATATATAATGTGAACAACATTGGAAGATATCAGAATTTTTGAAGAATGTTCTGACCAGTTTATCGGCTGAGTATCAAACTCGACCGATCACATTTTCTGAATGATATAGCAATGTGGTAATTGAATTTTATCTTTTTATTGGTATATCCAATTGATCTCAAATTTTAACTATGTTTGAAAATCACAAATTTTAGACATTCTATTAATTTGGTGTAATTTTTGGATGACTTTTGATCTCTTCAGTAAGGTGTCGGTCGAGTTCCAACTCGACCGAATCTGCTGCAGACTGCTATATAGCAGCGCACTATTTGATTTTTAATTAATTATTGGTAACTTGAAATGACCTGAAATTTTTACTGTAGGTCTAAAACTTTATTAGGCACAACATATAAAATTTTCAAAATTTTTCGAGTTTCTGTTTACAGTTTAATAAACGAATTACAGAAACCATTATAAAACTGAATTTTCAGCTAAATGTAATTAAAGTTGAATGCTGGGTTAATATGTTATTGCCCCAAGCAACTCAATTTGATTTATATAATCGACCACACACATACAATAATGCTATGCTATTAATAAAGGATCAAACCCTAGAATGATTAAAGTTGTAGTAGTTTAAGGGATATCATTAGTAATGTAACCTTGTATACCAATATCTTTGTTAAATAAAGATCTTGAGATTTGTTCTATGAAAAGTAAACTGGCTTTGATAACGATCTAGGGTTTTGAAGAAGATAACCCGATCGGTACATGAACAACATGAGATGATTTAGAGGAATGAGTAAGACATAAACCTAAAATGTAACAATAAGTAAGTAACATAGGAAGCGGAATATTATCCGATTATGATATAAAGATAGCTGATGTAGTCCATGTTTTAAAGATATGGTGTCACTATCTTTATGATGTGACAATAGATTATCATCCTGGTAAAGAGAATGTGGTGGATGATGCTTTCAGTAGAAAGTCAAGTTCAACAGTTAATGCATTCTCTACGGCAGGTTTCAATTGAGACCTGCTAGTAGAAATGTGGGAGTTGAACCTAGACTTAGGGGTGACAGCACAAAGTGATTTGATTGTACAGATGTAAGTTAAGCTTACTTCTTATGATCAGATCAAGGAACTACAATAGGGTGATAGTGAGTTAAACCAGACTATGCATGACATGATAGAAGGAAAAGAGACTAGAGTTTAAGTTTTTAGATGATAATATGTTGATTTAGCGTGACATGTTGTGTGTATCTCGAGATGGAGTAAAATTCTTTTAAGGGGAAAAGCCTAAAAGAAAAGATTCTTATGGAAATGTATGTATTGATGTATGCTATGCTTTCAGGAAAATACTAAGATGTATATGAATTCCAAGAAGTTGAAATGGATGGTCAGATATGCAGAAGGATGTAGCTGGGTATGTGGTTAAAAGTAGTGTGTATCAGTAGGTTAGGGCTGAACCCTAAAAATCTATAGCTACCTTGTAATCTTTTTCTATACCTGTATGGGAATGGGAATTTATCACAATGGATTTTGTGGTAAGATTACCCAGGACACCTAGAGGTTGTGATTTGATATAAATGATTGTGGATAGACTAATTTAGTCTGCTCGCTTTCTTCATATTAAGTCGACCTTTGATGTCTCGAAACTTGACTAAGATATACATAGATGAAATAATTAGGTTGTTTGGTAATCCAGTTTCAATCATGTCATTTTGATATCCTAAGTTCACATCTAGGATTGTAGAAACAGTTGCTTTGTGCTTCGGGCACAAAGTTAAGATTCGATACAACCTTTTCATCTGCAGACGGATGGTTAGTTTGAGAGAACCATTCAGACTCTTGAGGACATGCTGAGAGCATGTGTTTTGCTTTTCAGTGGAAATGGGAAGAACATTTAAGTCTTATAGAGTTTGCTAGTGTGAATGTTGAGTTTAGATATACACAATTGATAATGGTACGGTTTGAGTATGAACCCAGAAAACACATATTTGGTAAATCATCAGGTGCATGATTTCAAGAAAGTATGATAACATTAAAATATGCGAATAAATCTAGTTGCATGCTTCCTGTTATGGTAATGTGTATGACTTAACATTTGTATGAATTGGCGCATTTCTCTGAAGATATTCTCAAGTACTATTAAATATTTGTGATATGATACGTAAATAACTCTTAATTGAGTTATGTGGTGCATAAACCAGGAAATTTGGTTAATATGCACGTACTTCGAGAAATTTCAGACAATTGATAAATATTACAGATGGTTTCTTATAAATGGAGTAAATTACTCTTATTGGTGTAATAGGATGTTCAATTACATGAAATCCGGTATGTATGTGCCAAAATTGAAATGGGTTTGAAATATTCAAGAATTTTAAATTTGTCTGCTCGTATGATATAAAGATTTCTCAGTAATTACAATGATTTGAAATATACTGCTCTGCCAGTTCTAGAATGATACCGTATTGTGATTTGAATTGCAATCAAACAGATGAGATAATGGAAACCCTAAGAGTAGGGTGTTGCCATATGACTAGTGAATGAGATAACCCTAAGAGTAGGGTGTTGGCATGTGATGAATGAACAATGCAAATGAAACCCTAAGGATAGGGTGTACGATGAATCAAGTATTTTAATACCAATTCTCAGTATGATATGTAGTGATACTTAACAATTGAATTGCATGATTTTAATTTAGTACCAGATTGACATGCATTTTGTTTTAGAATTTTAGATTGTTTGCATGTATAGTATAAAAATTTCTTGGTAATTACCATAAAGTGAGATACTATTATAACAATTCAGGAAAGACAATGTTTTGTGGGTTGGTCTGGGATCAGATCAGATGTGTTCTAGGTTAAGGGACTTATACAGATAATTGATCAGAGGATCAAAAGTTCAAGAATTCGCGAGATACCAGTAGTGAGGGTTTTATGAAGGAACCATAACATAGAGGAAGCTACGTAGGAATACGAGTCAGAGATGAGTAACACGTCTCCTTTCTCTTTTAGGAATTTCGGGACGAAATTCTTTTAAGGGGAAAAGGTTGTTATGACCCACTCCTTGCTTAGTCGATAAATACCTCGAATTATGTAAAACATAGTAATTAGTGTTGGGTATCAAATTAAACATCATGAATAATCAAAATAAGTTAATATATGAATCAATAGTTGAGTTTGAATCACCTAAGGCGACTAATGATATCAATGTTGATTAATTAGTTAATTAGGTTGAGTTGAATACTCAATGTTGCAATTAGTGTTTTGACCTGATGTGACAAGCTAGTTAACTTGATTTTATGCTCTGGGATGATAGAGAATCTCGTGCTTGAGAGTTTGCAAGAAAAATCACCCAAAACCGACTTACGAGCTAAAAGATATGGGCATTTGTGTGATCAGGGACCTAATTGCAATTACCGAAAACGATTGGGCAATTTGCTTTCCAGCCCCTCCGCGAAACCGACCCTTCTCTTCTTCTTCTTCGCCCGATAGAACAGTGAACGGCACTTAGTGCCGACAGAGCAAGGGAGAAAGGGAGAGCAGGGCGATTGAGAGGCGATTTTGGCGCCTTGAGCTGCAACCAGCAGCGCCACCCTCTCCTCCTTCTTCTTCCTCCGCCCTCCTTCTTCCTCTACTCTTTCCTTCTCCTCTGCTCCACCCTAGCAGCAGGGCCGGCCAGCAGTTGCACGGCTCTGGCCAGGAGCTCGTTCGGGCGTGAAGAACGACATGAAATTGACACCCTCAAGCTCGGTTTGAAGCTCCGATCGCGAATCTACAACCACCTAGCTTCAATTCAGCCCGTAGCCGAGATTTCCGGTTGTGCGTGAAGCTGCTGTTGCAGCAGGTCCGTAAACTGGAAAAGACCAGAGGTAGAAGACGATCCGAAATCGTCTAGAATCCGGCCTTAGACGCAATTCCGGACGAACCCGGACAATTCGAAATGCGGTGAGTAGGATTTCACCTCTTTATCAGTAATAAACTCATGTCCGTTTTAGTTTTAGGTCTGTACACTGTTCGGCCGAATTGCGTATGATTCGGCCGAGTTCCTTAATTAGATTTGACGATCAGTGCTTTGATCGGCCGAATTGGACATGATTCGGCCGAGTTTCCCATTATAGGTTTTCGACCAGGGTTTGGATCGGCCGAGTTGTGGGTGGATCGGCCGAGTTACCAGCCGATCGGCCGAGTTCCCAGTTTGGTCGGCCGAGTTCCAGAGGAGTGAGTAGTAGTTCATTTAGAAATCAATATTTAACTCAAATTAATTGTTTTATTGCTTCTATATGAATTGATATAACTCCTAAACAGTATAGTTCATACAATAGAATATGTTAGATTCATTAGAATTGAACTACGTGATATGCTTAACGAAAATGATGGAAGTTTCTGTATTATAGTTGCAATGCATGTACTGATTTCAATTATAGTTGTTTAGCATTGAAATTGGATAAACGATTCTGAATCATATTTAATTATGATAAATGTATATATGTGCTTTTGTGATGTTTGGATTGTGCAAAATGCATGAAATGTGATATTCCTGTTTAAATGTTTATTTGTTTAATCAAGTATAGACCTAGATGCCCTAACACCGTAGAACCCCTAACATGTGTCTGCGATTTAGGGGTAAAACTCGTGTTGCAACATTATCCGTGCGATGTCATGGAGACACGAGGATGGTAAGGTAGTGTCCAACAATAACGCGTGCTTGTGTCACGGTGGCACTAGAGGAAAGTGGGGGTTATTGCAACATTATCCGTGCGTGTGTCATGGAGATAACCCCGTGAGACTCTCTGCCTGTGTGCTCAGGTTTGCAGAGTCTGGAGCACACGTGGTTGTGCAGCACACGTGGTTGTGCAGTGAGGCCGTGGAGCCTGGGGTCCTGTAGCAGAGCAGGGCTGAAGTCAGACTTAGCATTTCCCGGGTGTGTCGCTAAGTCTTGTACGGTGGGGCCGTAGCATGAACTTGTTATGGATCTTTATATGCTGAGTACACGACATATATTTAGGGCATAATAATAAAATGAATAATTAATCAAGTAGGTTCACAGTAAATTTATATAACTGTTCATTTATCTGAATTACCTATTGATGCTTGGAAATGTGATTGTATTCTGTAAACCTGATGTGTTATTAGAATTGCCTTGCTTAGTTCTGCATTTATGTTTAATTTCAATTTATAAACCTGATGAGTTGTTTAGTGATAGCTAAGTGAAATGCTATTCACTGAGCGAGTAGGCTCATACCTCTACTCAAAACATTTTCAGGTTATCTTCAGCAGCAGGAAATCAGAAGGATCGCTTTATCTTTACGCCTAGTCAATAGAAGGTTCGTAGATAGTAGTTAGAGGTCTCTTAGTCCTTTCCCCTCGATCTGTGGGACAAGGTGTGTGTGAGAGAGAGAAAGAATGTGTATAAGATGTAAATTAACTGTTATGCTTTATTTATGTCAAACAATGTATTATGATGTAGACTCTGTTCATAATGCTAGTCAATTTAATAGAAATGCTTCCGCAATCTGCTTAGTTTCATTTTACAGCATTAATTAGATTTTTCCTGTTAATCTCTTTAAAAGGTTTTAAAAAAAAAAGAAAGTGAAAAGTGGTTGGCTTATGAGTAAATCCCATCCTGTCGCGTCCTAATCTCGTAGTTTGGGGTTAATGCGAGATTGGGGCGTGACAATTTTGGTATCAGAGCTTTGGTTTAAGTACGTAGTTACTCAAGGTCAGGGGACGATAAGAGACCAATAGGATTAAGGTTTAGGTGTCTTTCTTCTATCTGTAATTTTCTAACAGGAAGTGTTCTGTTATACTATTGTAGATAGCAGGAAGAAGATGTGGTCACGAGAATCAAGTAATGAGCTAAGATTGAGTTATTAAGAATCATTAGGGTCAAAGATAAGGTTATAAGTAAGGCGAATAACGAATGATGTGTTTTAGCTCTGGAAGATCTGAGTGTTTAGATACCCTGGCCAGGTGTCTGAATACTTAGATCGACCAGTATCAAGCTACTCTGTCTGTTCTTCTCTGGATGCCCTGGCCAGGTATGCAGAGGAAGGATAGGCTAGAGAGAAAACCCTAGAAATCTTAGGGTTAAGAAATAAGAAAATAATGTAGGAGTAAGAGATTAAATAAAGGATGTGATATAACTCCTACCTTACATTGCTTATTGATTAAAGATCATTAGAAACGCTCTTATATGCATGAATTTAGACTTTCAGTTTGTACAATAAGTATGATTCTTTTATAATGTTGTGACATGAAGTGAATTGTTTAATGTTGGTTTTCCTTGTATTAAAGTAGACCCAAATTTATGTTTAAATGAGTTTGCTTTGAGTGGATGTTCATTCCACATGTTTAAGATTAATAGGGGTTGATTAATCCCGAGTAGCTCTTGGCTTCAGGACTACAGGTTCGGCCTGGTCCGGCTGGCAGGATGCGTTACTGGGATCTAATGACTCCTATTAACAAGTAACATAAGACTAGAAGTATAAATGTTCTTAATCTTGAGAATTAGGGCTTGAGAAGCATAGACCCTAATTGGCCCAAATTAGGATTCAAATAACGCATGAATACAGAATTTGATAAATAGAATGTCTCACTAGATGATTTTTTAGTATTTTATGTGTAACTTTGATTTAGCTCCAATTTGGATATGAGTTGGATATATATAATGTGAACAACATTGGAAGATATCAGAATTTTTGAAGAATGTTCTGACCAGTTTATCGGCTGAGTATCAAACTCGACCGATCACATTTTCTGAATGATATAGCAATGTGGTAATTGAATTTTATCTTTTTATTGGTATATCCAATTGATCTCAAATTTTAACTATGTTTGAAAATCACAAATTTTAGACATTCTATTAATTTGGTGTAATTTTTGGATGACTTTTGATCTCTTCAGTAAGGTGTCGGTCGAGTTCCAACTCGACCGAATCTGCTGCAGACTGCTATATAGCAGCGCACTATTTGATTTTTAATTAATTATTGGTAACTTGAAATGACCTGAAATTTTTACTGTAGGTCTAAAACTTTATTAGGCACAACATATAAAATTTTCAAAATTTTTCGAGTTTCTGTTTACAGTTTAATAAACGAATTACAGAAACCATTATAAAACTGAATTTTCAGCTAAATGTAATTAAAGTTGAATGCTGGGTTAATATGTTATTGCCCCAAGCAACTCAATTTGATTTATATAATCGACCACACACATACAATAATGCTATGCTATTAATAAAGGATCAAACCCTAGAATGATTAAAGTTGTAGTAGTTTAAGGGATATCATTAGTAATGTAACCTTGTATACCAATATCTTTGTTAAATAAAGATCTTGAGATTTGTTCTATGAAAAGTAAACTGGCTTTGATAACGATCTAGGGTTTTGAAGAAGATAACCCGATCGGTACATGAACAACATGAGATGATTTAGAGGAATGAGTAAGACATAAACCTAAAATGTAACAATAAGTAAGTAACATAGGAAGCGGAATATTATCCGATTATGATATAAAGATAGCTGATGTAGTCCATGTTTTAAAGATATGGTGTCACTATCTTTATGATGTGACAATAGATTATCATCCTGGTAAAGAGAATGTGGTGGATGATGCTTTCAGTAGAAAGTCAAGTTCAACAGTTAATGCATTCTCTACGGCAGGTTTCAATTGAGACCTGCTAGTAGAAATGTGGGAGTTGAACCTAGACTTAGGGGTGACAGCACAAAGTGATTTGATTGTACATATGTAAGTTAAGCTTACTTCTTATGATCAGATCAAGGAACTACAATAGGGTGATAGTGAGTTAAACCAGACTATGCATGACATGATAGAAGGAAAAGAGACTAGAGTTTAAGTTTTTAGATGATAATATGTTGATTTAGCGTGACATGTTGTGTGTATCTCGAGATGGAGTAAAATTCTTTTAAGGGGAAAAGCCTAAAAGAAAAGATTCTTATGGAAATGTATGTATTGATGTATGCTATGCTTTCAGGAAAATACTAAGATGTATATGAATTCCAAGAAGTTGAAATGGATGGTCAGATATGCAGAAGGATGTAGCTGGGTATGTGGTTAAAAGTAGTGTGTATCAGTAGGTTAGGGCTGAACCCTAAAAATCTATAGCTACCTTGTAATCTTTTTCTATACCTGTATGGGAATGGGAATTTATCACAATGGATTTTGTGGTAAGATTACCCAGGACACCTAGAGGTTGTGATTTGATATAAATGATTGTGGATAGACTAATTTAGTCTGCTCGCTTTCTTCATATTAAGTCGACCTTTGATGTCTCGAAACTTGACTAAGATATACATAGATGAAATAATTAGGTTGTTTGGTAATCCAGTTTCAATCATGTCATTTTGATATCCTAAGTTCACATCTAGGATTGTAGAAACAGTTGCTTTGTGCTTCGGGCACAAAGTTAAGATTCGATACAACCTTTTCATCTGCAGACGGATGGTTAGTTTGAGAGAACCATTCAGACTCTTGAGGACATGCTGAGAGCATGTGTTTTGCTTTTCAGTGGAAATGGGAAGAACATTTAAGTCTTATAGAGTTTGCTAGTGTGAATGTTGAGTTTAGATATACACAATTGATAATGGTACGGTTTGAGTATGAACCCAGAAAACACATATTTGGTAAATCATCAGGTGCATGATTTCAAGAAAGTATGATAACATTAAAATATGCGAATAAATCTAGTTGCATGCTTCCTGTTATGGTAATGTGTATGACTTAACATTTGTATGAATTGGCGCATTTCTCTGAAGATATTCTCAAGTACTATTAAATATTTGTGATATGATACGTAAATAACTCTTAATTGAGTTATGTGGTGCATAAACCAGGAAATTTGGTTAATATGCACGTACTTCGAGAAATTTCAGACAATTGATAAATATTACAGATGGTTTCTTATAAATGGAGTAAATTACTCTTATTGGTGTAATAGGATGTTCAATTACATGAAATCCGGTATGTATGTGCCAAAATTGAAATGGGTTTGAAATATTCAAGAATTTTAAATTTGTCTGCTCGTATGATATAAAGATTTCTCAGTAATTACAATGATTTGAAATATACTGCTCTGCCAGTTCTAGAATGATACCGTATTGTGATTTGAATTGCAATCAAACAGATGAGATAATGGAAACCCTAAGAGTAGGGTGTTGCCATATGACTAGTGAATGAGATAACCCTAAGAGTAGGGTGTTGGCATGTGATGAATGAACAATGCAAATGAAACCCTAAGGATAGGGTGTACGATGAATCAAGTATTTTAATACCAATTCTCAGTATGATATGTAGTGATACTTAACAATTGAATTGCATGATTTTAATTTAGTACCAGATTGACATGCATTTTGTTTTAGAATTTTAGATTGTTTGCATGTATAGTATAAAAATTTCTTGGTAATTACCATAAAGTGAGATACTATTATAACAATTCAGGAAAGACAATGTTTTGTGGGTTGGTCTGGGATCAGATCAGATGTGTTCTAGGTTAAGGGACTTATACAGATAATTGATCAGAGGATCAAAAGTTCAAGAATTCGCGAGATACCAGTAGTGAGGGTTTTATGAAGGAACCATAACATAGAGGAAGCTACGTAGGAATACGAGTCAGAGATGAGTAACACGTCTCCTTTCTCTTTTAGGAATTTCGGGACGAAATTCTTTTAAGGGGAAAAGGTTGTTATGACCCACTCCTTGCTTAGTCGATAAATACCTCGAATTATGTAAAACATAGTAATTAGTGTTGGGTATCAAATTAAACATCATGAATAATCAAAATAAGTTAATATATGAATCAATAGTTGAGTTTGAATCACCTAAGGCGACTAATGATATCAATGTTGATTAATTAGTTAATTAGGTTGAGTTGAATACTCAATGTTGCAATTAGTGTTTTGACCTGATGTGACAAGCTAGTTAACTTGATTTTATGCTCTGGGATGATAGAGAATCTCGTGCTTGAGAGTTTGCAAGAAAAATCACCCAAAACCGACTTACGAGCTAAAAGATATGGGCATTTGTGTGATCAGGGACCTAATTGCAATTACCGAAAACGATTGGGCAATTTGCTTTCCAGCCCCTCCGCGAAACCGACCCTTCTCTTCTTCTTCTTCGCCCGATAGAACAGTGAACGGCACTTAGTGCCGACAGAGCAAGGGAGAAAGGGAGAGCAGGGCGATTGAGAGGCGATTTTGGCGCCTTGAGCTGCAACCAGCAGCGCCACCCTCTCCTCCTTCTTCTTCCTCCGCCCTCCTTCTTCCTCTACTCTTTCCTTCTCCTCTGCTCCACCCTAGCAGCAGGGCCGGCCAGCAGTTGCACGGCTCTGGCCAGGAGCTCGTTCGGGCGTGAAGAACGACATGAAATTGACACCCTCAAGCTCGGTTTGAAGCTCCGATCGCGAATCTACAACCACCTAGCTTCAATTCAGCCCGTAGCCGAGATTTCCGGTTGTGCGTGAAGCTGCTGTTGCAGCAGGTCCGTAAACTGGAAAAGACCAGAGGTAGAAGACGATCCGAAATCGTCTAGAATCCGGCCTTAGACGCAATTCCGGACGAACCCGGACAATTCGAAATGCGGTGAGTAGGATTTCACCTCTTTATCAGTAATAAACTCATGTCCGTTTTAGTTTTAGGTCTGTACACTGTTCGGCCGAATTGCGTATGATTCGGCCGAGTTCCTTAATTAGATTTGACGATCAGTGCTTTGATCGGCCGAATTGGACATGATTCGGCCGAGTTTCCCATTATAGGTTTTCGACCAGGGTTTGGATCGGCCGAGTTGCGGGTGGATCGGCCGAGTTACCAGCCGATCGGCCGAGTTCCCAGTTTGGTCGGCCGAGTTCCAGAGGAGTGAGTAGTAGTTCATTTAGAAATCAATATTTAACTCAAATTAATTGTTTTATTGCTTCTATATGAATTGATATAACTCCTAAACAGTATAGTTCATACAATAGAATATGTTAGATTCATTAGAATTGAACTACGTGATATGCTTAACGAAAATGATGGAAGTTTCTGTATTATAGTTGCAATGCATGTACTGATTTCAATTATAGTTGTTTAGCATTGAAATTGGATAAACGATTCTGAATCATATTTAATTATGATAAATGTATATATGTGCTTTTGTGATGTTTGGATTGTGCAAAATGCATGAAATGTGATATTCCTGTTTAAATGTTTATTTGTTTAATCAAGTATAGACCTAGATGCCCTAACACCGTAGAACCCCTAACATGTGTCTGCGATTTAGGGGTAAAACTCGTGTTGCAACATTATCCGTGCGATGTCATGGAGACACGAGGATGGTAAGGTAGTGTCCAACAATAACGCGTGCTTGTGTCACGGTGGCACTAGAGGAAAGTGGGGGTTATTGCAACATTATCCGTGCGTGTGTCATGGAGATAACCCCGTGAGACTCTCTGCCTGTGTGCTCAGGTTTGCAGAGTCTGGAGCACACGTGGTTGTGCAGCACACGTGGTTGTGCAGCACACGTGGTTGTGCAGTGAGGCCGTGGAGCCTGGGGTCCTGTAGCAGAGCAGGGCTGAAGTCAGACTTAGCATTTCCCGGGTGTGTCGCTAAGTCTTGTACGGTGGGGCCGTAGCATGAACTTGTTATGGATCTTTATATGCTGAGTACACGACATATATTTAGGGCATAATAATAAAATGAATAATTAATCAAGTAGGTTCACAGTAAATTTATATAACTGTTCATTTATCTGAATTACCTATTGATGCTTGGAAATGTGATTGTATTCTGTAAACCTGATGTGTTATTAGAATTGCCTTGCTTAGTTCTGCATTTATGTTTAATTTCAATTTATAAACCTGATGAGTTGTTTAGTGATAGCTAAGTGAAATGCTATTCACTGAGCGAGTAGGCTCATACCTCTACTCAAAACATTTTCAGGTTATCTTCAGCAGCAGGAAATCAGAAGGATCGCTTTATCTTTACGCCTAGTCAATAGAAGGTTCGTAGATAGTAGTTAGAGGTCTCTTAGTCCTTTCCCCTCGATCTGTGGGACAAGGTGTGTGTGAGAGAGAGAAAGAATGTGTATAAGATGTAAATTAACTGTTATGCTTTATTTATGTCAAACAATGTATTATGATGTAGACTCTGTTCATAATGCTAGTCAATTTAATAGAAATGCTTCCGCAATCTGCTTAGTTTCATTTTACAGCATTAATTAGATTTTTCCTGTTAATCTCTTTAAAAGGTTTTAAAAAAAAAGAAAGTGAAAAGTGGTTGGCTTATGAGTAAATCCCATCCTGTCGCGTCCTAATCTCGTAGTTTGGGGTTAATGCGAGATTGGGGCGTGACAATTTTGGTATCAGAGCTTTGGTTTAAGTACGTAGTTACTCAAGGTCAGGGGACGATAAGAGACCAATAGGATTAAGGTTTAGGTGTCTTTCTTCTATCTGTAATTTTCTAACAGGAAGTGTTCTGTTATACTATTGTAGATAGCAGGAAGAAGATGTGGTCACGAGAATCAAGTAATGAGCTAAGATTGAGTTATTAAGAATCATTAGGGTCAAAGATAAGGTTATAAGTAAGGCGAATAACGAATGATGTGTTTTAGCTCTGGAAGATCTGAGTGTTTAGATACCCTGGCCAGGTGTCTGAATACTTAGATCGACCAGTATCAAGCTACTCTGTCTGTTCTTCTCTGGATGCCCTGGCCAGGTATGCAGAGGAAGGATAGGCTAGAGAGAAAACCCTAGAAATCTTAGGGTTAAGAAATAAGAAAATAATGTAGGAGTAAGAGATTAAATAAAGGATGTGATATAACTCCTACCTTACATTGCTTATTGATTAAAGATCATTAGAAACGCTCTTATATGCATGAATTTAGACTTTCAGTTTGTACAATAAGTATGATTCTTTTATAATGTTGTGACATGAAGTGAATTGTTTAATGTTGGTTTTCCTTGTATTAAAGTAGACCCAAATTTATGTTTAAATGAGTTTGCTTTGAGTGGATGTTCATTCCACATGTTTAAGATTAATAGGGGTTGATTAATCCCGAGTAGCTCTTGGCTTCAGGACTACAGGTTCGGCCTGGTCCGGCTGGCAGGATGCGTTACTGGGATCTAATGACTCCTATTAACAAGTAACATAAGACTAGAAGTATAAATGTTCTTAATCTTGAGAATTAGGGCTTGAGAAGCATAGACCCTAATTGGCCCAAATTAGGATTCAAATAACGCATGAATACAGAATTTGATAAATAGAATGTCTCACTAGATGATTTTTTAGTATTTTATGTGTAACTTTGATTTAGCTCCAATTTGGATATGAGTTGGATATATATAATGTGAACAACATTGGAAGATATCAGAATTTTTGAAGAATGTTCTGACCAGTTTATCGGCTGAGTATCAAACTCGACCGATCACATTTTCTGAATGATATAGCAATGTGGTAATTGAATTTTATCTTTTTATTGGTATATCCAATTGATCTCAAATTTTAACTATGTTTGAAAATCACAAATTTTAGACATTCTATTAATTTGGTGTAATTTTTGGATGACTTTTGATCTCTTCAGTAAGGTGTCGGTCGAGTTCCAACTCGACCGAATCTGCTGCAGACTGCTATATAGCAGCGCACTATTTGATTTTTAATTAATTATTGGTAACTTGAAATGACCTGAAATTTTTACTGTAGGTCTAAAACTTTATTAGGCACAACATATAAAATTTTCAAAATTTTTCGAGTTTCTGTTTACAGTTTAATAAACGAATTACAGAAACCATTATAAAACTGAATTTTCAGCTAAATGTAATTAAAGTTGAATGCTGGGTTAATATGTTATTGCCCCAAGCAACTCAATTTGATTTATATAATCGACCACACACATACAATAATGCTATGCTATTAATAAAGGATCAAACCCTAGAATGATTAAAGTTGTAGTAGTTTAAGGGATATCATTAGTAATGTAACCTTGTATACCAATATCTTTGTTAAATAAAGATCTTGAGATTTGTTCTATGAAAAGTAAACTGGCTTTGATAACGATCTAGGGTTTTGAAGAAGATAACCCGATCGGTACATGAACAACATGAGATGATTTAGAGGAATGAGTAAGACATAAACCTAAAATGTAACAATAAGTAAGTAACATAGGAAGCGGAATATTATCCGATTATGATATAAAGATAGCTGATGTAGTCCATGTTTTAAAGATATGGTGTCACTATCTTTATGATGTGACAATAGATTATCATCCTGGTAAAGAGAATGTGGTGGATGATGCTTTCAGTAGAAAGTCAAGTTCAACAGTTAATGCATTCTCTACGGCAGGTTTCAATTGAGACCTGCTAGTAGAAATGTGGGAGTTGAACCTAGACTTAGGGGTGACAGCACAAAGTGATTTGATTGTACATATGTAAGTTAAGCTTACTTCTTATGATCAGATCAAGGAACTACAATAGGGTGATAGTGAGTTAAACCAGACTATGCATGACATGATAGAAGGAAAAGAGACTAGAGTTTAAGTTTTTAGATGATAATATGTTGATTTAGCGTGACATGTTGTGTGTATCTCGAGATGGAGTAAAATTCTTTTAAGGGGAAAAGCCTAAAAGAAAAGATTCTTATGGAAATGTATGTATTGATGTATGCTATGCTTTCAGGAAAATACTAAGATGTATATGAATTCCAAGAAGTTGAAATGGATGGTCAGATATGCAGAAGGATGTAGCTGGGTATGTGGTTAAAAGTAGTGTGTATCAGTAGGTTAGGGCTGAACCCTAAAAATCTATAGCTACCTTGTAATCTTTTTCTATACCTGTATGGGAATGGGAATTTATCACAATGGATTTTGTGGTAAGATTACCCAGGACACCTAGAGGTTGTGATTTGATATAAATGATTGTGGATAGACTAATTTAGTCTGCTCGCTTTCTTCATATTAAGTCGACCTTTGATGTCTCGAAACTTGACTAAGATATACATAGATGAAATAATTAGGTTGTTTGGTAATCCAGTTTCAATCATGTCATTTTGATATCCTAAGTTCACATCTAGGATTGTAGAAACAGTTGCTTTGTGCTTCGGGCACAAAGTTAAGATTCGATACAACCTTTTCATCTGCAGACGGATGGTTAGTTTGAGAGAACCATTCAGACTCTTGAGGACATGCTGAGAGCATGTGTTTTGCTTTTCAGTGGAAATGGGAAGAACATTTAAGTCTTATAGAGTTTGCTAGTGTGAATGTTGAGTTTAGATATACACAATTGATAATGGTACGGTTTGAGTATGAACCCAGAAAACACATATTTGGTAAATCATCAGGTGCATGATTTCAAGAAAGTATGATAACATTAAAATATGCGAATAAATCTAGTTGCATGCTTCCTGTTATGGTAATGTGTATGACTTAACATTTGTATGAATTGGCGCATTTCTCTGAAGATATTCTCAAGTACTATTAAATATTTGTGATATGATACGTAAATAACTCTTAATTGAGTTATGTGGTGCATAAACCAGGAAATTTGGTTAATATGCACGTACTTCGAGAAATTTCAGACAATTGATAAATATTACAGATGGTTTCTTATAAATGGAGTAAATTACTCTTATTGGTGTAATAGGATGTTCAATTACATGAAATCCGGTATGTATGTGCCAAAATTGAAATGGGTTTGAAATATTCAAGAATTTTAAATTTGTCTGCTCGTATGATATAAAGATTTCTCAGTAATTACAATGATTTGAAATATACTGCTCTGCCAGTTCTAGAATGATACCGTATTGTGATTTGAATTGCAATCAAACAGATGAGATAATGGAAACCCTAAGAGTAGGGTGTTGCCATATGACTAGTGAATGAGATAACCCTAAGAGTAGGGTGTTGGCATGTGATGAATGAACAATGCAAATGAAACCCTAAGGATAGGGTGTACGATGAATCAAGTATTTTAATACCAATTCTCAGTATGATATGTAGTGATACTTAACAATTGAATTGCATGATTTTAATTTAGTACCAGATTGACATGCATTTTGTTTTAGAATTTTAGATTGTTTGCATGTATAGTATAAAAATTTCTTGGTAATTACCATAAAGTGAGATACTATTATAACAATTCAGGAAAGACAATGTTTTGTGGGTTGGTCTGGGATCAGATCAGATGTGTTCTAGGTTAAGGGACTTATACAGATAATTGATCAGAGGATCAAAAGTTCAAGAATTCGCGAGATACCAGTAGTGAGGGTTTTATGAAGGAACCATAACATAGAGGAAGCTACGTAGGAATACGAGTCAGAGATGAGTAACACGTCTCCTTTCTCTTTTAGGAATTTCGGGACGAAATTCTTTTAAGGGGAAAAGGTTGTTATGACCCACTCCTTGCTTAGTCGATAAATACCTCGAATTATGTAAAACATAGTAATTAGTGTTGGGTATCAAATTAAACATCATGAATAATCAAAATAAGTTAATATATGAATCAATAGTTGAGTTTGAATCACCTAAGGCGACTAATGATATCAATGTTGATTAATTAGTTAATTAGGTTGAGTTGAATACTCAATGTTGCAATTAGTGTTTTGACCTGATGTGACAAGCTAGTTAACTTGATTTTATGCTCTGGGATGATAGAGAATCTCGTGCTTGAGAGTTTGCAAGAAAAATCACCCAAAACCGACTTACGAGCTAAAAGATATGGGCATTTGTGTGATCAGGGACCTAATTGCAATTACCGAAAACGATTGGGCAATTTGCTTTCCAGCCCCTCCGCGAAACCGACCCTTCTCTTCTTCTTCTTCGCCCGATAGAACAGTGAACGGCACTTAGTGCCGACAGAGCAAGGGAGAAAGGGAGAGCAGGGCGATTGAGAGGCGATTTTGGCGCCTTGAGCTGCAACCAGCAGCGCCACCCTCTCCTCCTTCTTCTTCCTCCGCCCTCCTTCTTCCTCTACTCTTTCCTTCTCCTCTGCTCCACCCTAGCAGCAGGGCCGGCCAGCAGTTGCACGGCTCTGGCCAGGAGCTCGTTCGGGCGTGAAGAACGACATGAAATTGACACCCTCAAGCTCGGTTTGAAGCTCCGATCGCGAATCTACAACCACCTAGCTTCAATTCAGCCCGTAGCCGAGATTTCCGGTTGTGCGTGAAGCTGCTGTTGCAGCAGGTCCGTAAACTGGAAAAGACCAGAGGTAGAAGACGATCCGAAATCGTCTAGAATCCGGCCTTAGACGCAATTCCGGACGAACCCGGACAATTCGAAATGCGGTGAGTAGGATTTCACCTCTTTATCAGTAATAAACTCATGTCCGTTTTAGTTTTAGGTCTGTACACTGTTCGGCCGAATTGCGTATGATTCGGCCGAGTTCCTTAATTAGATTTGACGATCAGTGCTTTGATCGGCCGAATTGGACATGATTCGGCCGAGTTTCCCATTATAGGTTTTCGACCAGGGTTTGGATCGGCCGAGTTGCGGGTGGATCGGCCGAGTTACCAGCCGATCGGCCGAGTTCCCAGTTTGGTCGGCCGAGTTCCAGAGGAGTGAGTAGTAGTTCATTTAGAAATCAATATTTAACTCAAATTAATTGTTTTATTGCTTCTATATGAATTGATATAACTCCTAAACAGTATAGTTCATACAATAGAATATGTTAGATTCATTAGAATTGAACTACGTGATATGCTTAACGAAAATGATGGAAGTTTCTGTATTATAGTTGCAATGCATGTACTGATTTCAATTATAGTTGTTTAGCATTGAAATTGGATAAACGATTCTGAATCATATTTAATTATGATAAATGTATATATGTGCTTTTGTGATGTTTGGATTGTGCAAAATGCATGAAATGTGATATTCCTGTTTAAATGTTTATTTGTTTAATCAAGTATAGACCTAGATGCCCTAACACCGTAGAACCCCTAACATGTGTCTGCGATTTAGGGGTAAAACTCGTGTTGCAACATTATCCGTGCGATGTCATGGAGACACGAGGATGGTAAGGTAGTGTCCAACAATAACGCGTGCTTGTGTCACGGTGGCACTAGAGGAAAGTGGGGGTTATTGCAACATTATCCGTGCGTGTGTCATGGAGATAACCCCGTGAGACTCTCTGCCTGTGTGCTCAGGTTTGCAGAGTCTGGAGCACACGTGGTTGTGCAGCACACGTGGTTGTGCAGTGAGGCCGTGGAGCCTGGGGTCCTGTAGCAGAGCAGGGCTGAAGTCAGACTTAGCATTTCCCGGGTGTGTCGCTAAGTCTTGTACGGTGGGGCCGTAGCATGAACTTGTTATGGATCTTTATATGCTGAGTACACGACATATATTTAGGGCATAATAATAAAATGAATAATTAATCAAGTAGGTTCACAGTAAATTTATATAACTGTTCATTTATCTGAATTACCTATTGATGCTTGGAAATGTGATTGTATTCTGTAAACCTGATGTGTTATTAGAATTGCCTTGCTTAGTTCTGCATTTATGTTTAATTTCAATTTATAAACCTGATGAGTTGTTTAGTGATAGCTAAGTGAAATGCTATTCACTGAGCGAGTAGGCTCATACCTCTACTCAAAACATTTTCAGGTTATCTTCAGCAGCAGGAAATCAGAAGGATCGCTTTATCTTTACGCCTAGTCAATAGAAGGTTCGTAGATAGTAGTTAGAGGTCTCTTAGTCCTTTCCCCTCGATCTGTGGGACAAGGTGTGTGTGAGAGAGAGAAAGAATGTGTATAAGATGTAAATTAACTGTTATGCTTTATTTATGTCAAACAATGTATTATGATGTAGACTCTGTTCATAATGCTAGTCAATTTAATAGAAATGCTTCCGCAATCTGCTTAGTTTCATTTTACAGCATTAATTAGATTTTTCCTGTTAATCTCTTTAAAAGGTTTTAAAAAAAAAAGAAAGTGAAAAGTGGTTGGCTTATGAGTAAATCCCATCCTGTCGCGTCCTAATCTCGTAGTTTGGGGTTAATGCGAGATTGGGGCGTGACATCATACATCATATGTATCTGCTTTTCTTAGAAATTCTTATGCTAGGAATAGGCTGGTAGATTGATTGGACCATCCAGTCGACCGATTGATCCTCTTGCTGGCCGATTGATCTCCATCAGTTGGTCAACTAGTTCCTGGCTCAAGCAGTTGAGTGGACTCTTCCAATCGGTCGGTTAGGTCTCCACTCAATCGCTTGTCTTCTATAGTTCTCTAGTCAATCAACTCGGCTTCCAGTCAGCCGACTGTCCTAGTTAGAATGACATCTTCTTGCCAAATCAAAACTAATGCTAATCCTATCTACATATCACATTGTGTAAGGAGTAAATCTTGAGTTACATTTGAGGGGATCATAACAAGTTAAGAATTAATTATGGTTGAAGAAAAATGAGAAAGGCTTAGCATGCAAATCAAATTTATAAGACTAGAAAATAAACTTTCCAACCACAGAAGAATCCAAGGGGTATTGACTATAACCACACATACATCCACCATGAAATCCATTTTAGGGTATGCATATAAATTACATACTTATATATATATATAGGATTCACGTGACATTTACTAGTGTATGTAGTATTTAATTAGATATACACATTAACTATTTAAATGTTCTCATTGTATGCAACAAAATAAATCATAATAAATCGAATCATATCAATTTAAATCCAAATACACTGTAAATTGATGTGTCTCTGATATCAATGTAGGAAAATATCGGGGATGAGTAGGCATCAGAAACAAAAAAATTTCTATCTATATTTTCTTTAACTAGTTGATTGCATCTATAATGATGTATTGCAATACATACCTTGTCCTGGAGCAAGTCTAATGATTATTCTGGCTGAGATATGTGCTCCCTTCAAAAGTAGCAGATGGACGATAATTTTTGGCGTCCTCTTGGTGTAGCACACGAATAAAGGTTGATGACATCCTCCTAGTGTGGCAAGAAAAGCTTCCATCCCTATATGTAGTCCACGTGGACCACTGGGAACTCCATGTTGTGCTTCCAGATCAAAACGGGAAGGATTTTCCCTTTCTTTTGTCAACATGCTAGCGTTGACTTCCTTTCCCATTACTATCTATTCCTTCTGGGTAAGATTATTAAGGCTCTCTCACACATTACTAGAATTATGAGATAAGGAGTCTAGAGACAATCTTATGACTTCCTCTTCAAACTTTGTGTGTAATGTGTGTCTTGTCCCTTGGCCACCCCTTCTTATATAGGAGTGTATGGGCTCGATTTTTCAAAACCTAGGGGATATGACATGTCAGATATAATGACTTGATGGTTGCTACGGACAACTACTCATTTGACTAGACCATCCAGTCTGTCAAATGGCACACCAGTCGATCGATTGTTGTGTGGACAGTGGCATAATAACATTGTCTTTTAATGCGATGATTAATGCATGTCATTACACATATTATTAATCGTATGACCCATTCAAACTAGTCCTTTGACCCAATACAAATGGTCATTTTGCATGCAGTCAATTGACTGGGCATTCCAGTTGGTCAACTCGGTATTTTAATCATCTGTTGGGAACCTGATTTTGTTGGTTGGTTGGACACTCAAATTGGTCTACTTTCCAGTTCCATTGGCCAGGGTCAGTAAGATAGTCAGTCAACTAAACACTCCAATCAATCGACTAGCATATCTAGTGTTGTTTAATTTAGTAACCAAGTTAAATCTTATGCATGAGTAAAATCCTACTCCAAGTGCATCCCATACGTGTGACTCTATAGGTCCCATATTATGTTGGTAGTGAAGTCCATAACTATTATGACAACACAACCAACGAGCAGTATCTAGAAACACATGATTGTTACCAAAGTAATTGGAAAGTTGGAGAACAACTTCAATCTACATCCATGACCAGTGTTAACATGATTGTATAGTTCCTTTGTCGCTATTATCCACATTGAATCTAAGGCATGGAATCATCACCCTCATTATACCCAATCTATGTTTTTTGTACTAGAGAAGACTATTGAGATATAATGAGTTCACATATCACATATTGACTCACATGAGCTTGGCCATCTATTTCTTAGTCTTACTTATAAGGGATCAAGATAGAAAACTCTCAATAGGAGGGATAAATCCCATCTACATCACTCACAATCAATCCCTTTGTGACACAGTGTACCCAATCACCATCTTTATCACAACTCTTATTCATGATGAAGTTGGATGGTGCCAAAGTTCATCAAACGACATGTAATGAATGTAGCCACTTCAGGTCTAAAAACCACAATCACCATTATCACTTCGTGAGCTAATTCTAACTACCATTTCATGGTTTCCATGTATAACTCTCAAGGTGGGTCTGTATATACACTATTCTTTAACACGTACCTATGTGTTTGATTTGATATCCAATATCATGACTAATGATACTTTGTCATCAGTCAAGACACATTCTAGTCTTATGTATTGTTTTAGTCTATTTTGCTTCCACAACAATATCTGACCAGGCACATAACAAGAATGCATGTACTCTTACCATACATATCATCTCATTGTTTAGATCCTTAATGTGAAAACATATCTCATCGAGTAACATCATTCTTTAGACATCTGTTAAACTTGTGTCATTATCTCATAACTGAGACAATCATAACAAACATAATTAGCCTTATTAATATTATAAAATCAAGTACATGATGACCCATATAATCATCAAATGATTTTCTCTATGGACGTACATACAAATAATCCCTACCTTTTGGTTACCTCAGTCTAAACCAAAGTTGTGTGGAGAGATATAGGGAATTTGGATAACCTTAGTACTTGTATAGATTCCTAGATGTCTTAATAGCATCTAGCTAACAGATTGGGTTGTATGCATCAACAGATCAGGGCGAATAAAATACATTCTATATGAGTAGCACATCTATTTAGGTTTATTTTCCGCTAAACGTAGATGCACTCTTGAAACAATAAACATATTTATAGGATTGAAATGTATATGTTGTCTAACATCCTTGCAAGTTAGTCAGAATGCTAGTATGGTTTGCCAAGTGTGTACCCTTAAGTACACTAATAGCTTCACACACACACACACACACACATATATATATATAAACTAATTAGTTTCCTATAAAGTACTTATTTATCTAGTAAGTAATATATGTTTTAGATGTTATATCATATCGGTGGTACTTGGTGTCCATTATCTTGTGTTGCCATCGGTTTGCATGGTTGTCAGTCAGACGAAAAGGCAGACTTTTGTCAATCCTGCACATGTTTAATAAAACTGCCACAACTCTCTCATTTTAACTCTGACTTGGTTCGTTCTTTTTACTTTAGATTTGTAATTAAATTCTCTATAATACTAGACTTTTTACTTGATAATATTTTCCAAATATTTTTTATTAATCATTTCAACAAAAAGGATTAGAGTTGGATCTTGGAATGTTGGCTCTTTGACATGGAAATTGTTGGAGATAGTGGATGCCATGATGAGAAGAAATGTCAATGTAGCTTTTTTGTAGGAAACCAAGTGAAGAAGGGAACATTCAGAGAGATTGGAGACACAAGATTCAAAATTTGGTATACATGTATTGATAAATATAAAAATGGCGTAGGTATTATTGTTGATAAGATGTTGAAAGATGATGTTGTCAAGATCACAAGGATGGGTGATAGAATCATTGCTATAAAGGTTGTTCTTGGGGGGATATTTTTAACATTATTAGCACTTATGGCCCCCCTCCCCCCCAAAGTTGTCCTTAGAGAGGATGCTAAGAAGGAATTTTGGGATGACATGGATGAATTGATGTAGGAAATACTGATAGAGGAGAAGATTATTATTGGGAGTGATTTAAATGGCCATGTGGGGAGTAACAATGCTAGATATGAGAGAGTTCATGGTGGTTTTGGATATGGAAGTAGAAATGGAGAAGGAGAGAGGATATTAGATTTTGCAGTTGCATATGATATGATTTTGGTAAACACCCATTTCAAGAAAAGAGAATCTCATAAGATTACTTTCAAGAGTGGGCATAATTATAGACAAATTGATTATCTCCTTATGAGGTGGGTGGATTGTAATATATTCAAGGATTGTAAAGGGGTTCCTGGCGAAGAACTCACAACCCAACATAGGTTTGTAGTTTTGGATATTAACACGAAGATCAATAAAGGCAAGCATAACATAAACCAATATAGCACGATCAAGTGGTGGAATCTTAAAGGAGAAAAGAAATTTAATTTTCATGATAAACTCATCAAGGAGGGAACTTGGAACTTGGAGTCTAATGTTAACACTATGTGGCATAACATGAGCTTTTGGGGGAGTCTGAAGGTTGTGGTCCTCCATAGAAAGAGACTTGGTGGTGGAATGATGAAGAACAAAAGGCTATTAAACTAAAAAGGGAGATCTATAGGAGCTTGCCCAAATCACGAAATGATGCAACATTCCAAAGATACAAGAAAGAAAAGAAAGAAGCTAAAAAGGTTGTTCAGGAGGCCAGGTCTAGATACTTCAATGATATTTATTAGAAGGCGAACAAAAGAGAAGGGGATATATATATATATATATATATATATATATATATATATATATATATATATATATATAGAGAGAGAGAGAGAGAGAGAGAGAGAATGTCTCACATAAGAGAAAGGAAAGGAAGAGACTTGAGTCAAGTAAAATGCATCAAGAATGAAGATGACAGAGTGTTGGCAAAGGATGAAGATATCAAGAACCAGTGGAGAAATTACTTCCATGAGCTTTTCAATGGAGATACTAAAAATGATGTTAGAGACTCATGTGACATGGAAACAAGAGATACCATTTACACACAACGAGTTTCACCATTTGAGGTCAAGAATGCTTTGAAAAGGATGAAAATGAGAAAGGTATGAAGACCAAATGATATTACCATTGATGGATGGAATAGTATGGGGGACAAAGGAGTTATGTGGTTAACCAAGTTCTTTAACAAGATCATGAAGACCAAAAAGATGTCAAACGAGTGGATAAATAGTACTATAGTCCCAATCTACAAGAATAAAGGTGATGTTTAGAGATGCACAAACTATAGAGGTATCAAGTTGATGAGTCACACAATGAGTCTTTGTGAGAGGATTATTGAGCAGAGACTAAGATCTATAACGTAGATATCAAACAACCAATTTGGTTTCATTCCTGCAAGATCAACAATAGATGTTATTTTCATGATAAGAAGGCTTATGGAGAAGTAAAGAGAAAGAAAAAGAGATCTTCATATGGTGTTTATTGATTTGGAAAAGGCTTATGATCGAGTACCCAAAGAAGTGTTGTGGATGGTTTTGAAGAAAAAGAGTGTGCTAATCCAATACATTGACTTGATCAAGACATGTATGATAGCTCTACTACATGAGTAAAGACTCCTGGAGGAGAGGCACCAACTTTCTCTCTCACAGTTGGGGTACACCAAGGATCCACACTCATCCCATATATGTTCATTCTTATTATGGATGAGTTGACTAAGAATGTTCAGGATAATATTCCTTGGTGTATGTTATTTGCTGATGATATTGTTTTGATGGACAAATCTAAAGATGGATTGAATGATAATGTTGAAAGTTGGAGAGAGGCATTGGAATCAAATGGATTGATGATTAGCAAGAGCAAAACTAAGTATATGCATTGTAATTTTATCCAATCTCGTAGTTTGAATGATGGACCCAAGTTGGATGGAGTAGATATACCAAAACGTGATGAATTTCATTACTTGGGTTCAATTATTCAAATAAATAGGGATGCCCAAAATGATGTTTGTCACATGATTACTGTAGGATGGTTGAAATGGAGGAGTGCAACTGGAGTATTATGTCATCAGAAGATCCCCCTCATGTTAAAAAAGTAACTTTAATAGAACAACTATACGACCATCCATGCTCTATGGGAGTGAATGATGGGCAGTGAAGGAACAAGGTCTCAACAAGATGAACATGGTTGAAATCTGTATGTTGAGATGGATGTGTGGGAAGATAATAAATAATCACTTGATAAATGACTATATTAGGAATAAAGTGGGGGTGAGCATTGAGGACAAGTTTCACGAGGACCGACTCAGATGGTACATACATGTGCAACACAGACCGACTAATGTGCCTATACAAAGCAATGTTATTGAGTCAAGCACAATAAATAGAAGAAGAAGAATGCCTAAATTGACATGGGATGAGCTTATAAAGAGTGATTTTGAATCTCTACATCTCAACCAGAATATGGCCCATGATAGCGCTGAATGGAAACGAAGGATCCATGTAGCCGACCCCAACATAGTTGGGATTGAGTCTTAGATGATGATGATGATGATTTCCTCAAGTACCATTAATTATCTTCCCATATACATGTGTGGGCTATCTCTATATCAACTAAATCTTAGAACTCATGGTATGCTAAAGTAATGATTTTTATTAACAAAGCATAAGCTTAAGATAACTAGAGATGAGATAAAGGATAAGGTAATTATAGTACTAAGAAAAGAATAGTTAATATTAAGGTTATCTTTAACCCTAAAATTAGCAGTGAGGAGAGTTATGTATTGTAACAAATACATTCTTGATCTCCACTCTAAGCAAGTCATCTTGACCTAGTTAGGGTTTTTTATATATGCCATATGTTTGTTAATAATCTATCTTAGGTTCGAGATTAATAATGGTTAAGATGCCTATTTATGTTGCTACTTATGATTTTCTTGATAGATTTTACTTATATAATGCTTCATCTGGTTCAAAATTTTATATTCTCAAATGGATAACTTTATGTAGGATGTTTCATATATTCCTTATGGAACAAGTGTAATCTATTCCCAATCTTGACATAGTGCTTGCCATGATATCATCAGTCATTACTGATGCAGTCCTATTTTAGGGATTCATCTTGTATCTTGTTCCACTTTAATCACATCTATAACTTCTAGATTACAAGTTATTCCCCTAAATATGCCTATTTATGTAAAATGCACTTATGGACGTTATTTGCATGTTTTTCAAGTACTTGGTCCACATTTGGATGGAAGAAAGAGAGAGAAAGAATGATCCTAGGGTTTCTATACCCTTAGAGAGACCCAAAGTGAAGTTAAAATCTCCCTCAACCAACCCCTAGTGGCCAAGGGTCAATAGAAGCAAAGAGGTCCAAGGAAACATATAGTACAAGCTCTAAGTGTTGATGAAGAAACCAACACGACTGTGGTACCACAAAATGGTTGTGCTAGTCCACTCAAAATCACAAAGACAAAGTTGGAGATTCAAGTTCAATAGAACGACCATGCAGCAGATCACGACTGTGCACACATGAACAAGAACGACTATGTAGAACAACATGGTCATGTTGCTAAGAAGACAAAACACATGTGGCACTCAGAACGACCAACACTCCTTGAAGACAAAATGACCATGGTGAACACTACAACGTGCTACCACTGCCCCACCACGACCGTGGTGACCACCACGGTCGCGCCACCAACCTTCCATTTCCTCAAATTTCTACTAGAACTTTTCACCATTTCCACCTCATCCATTCCACTCCACCACGACCATATTGACCCCTACCTACCATGGCCTTGCTGCCCAACACGCCATGCTACTACATACAAACCTAGTAGAGCTTTTGCAATGCATTCCTTATTTTACCCCCACTTGATCCAATGTTTCCCCACCACCTATACATACATAGATGATACTGAAGCCTGAATTAGCTACTCCCTAGCCACCCTTAGCTCCCCATTTTTTCCCCTTACCCATTCTACCACCATTCCACCTCATTCCACTTCCATTTCACCATTTACACCACCAAAATCATAGTTTGTTAGGGTTTTAGCCACTTTCTACCATCATCCCATTACATTCCACCTTGGAGGAGGGAGTAGGACGCCCTTACGTCATCTAGAGAGGAGTTAATTCTAATGGGCAAGAAATGACAAGCTAAGCAAGAAAAGACTAGAAAATAGCAAATTACACAAGGTGGGAAAAAAGAGATCTACACCACACTAATCTAGGAAAACTAGGAAAAAGATCAAGTAAAGACCTAATATATCAAGAACAAGGCAAGCAACTAACTAAGCAAGTAAAGAGCTAAATAAGCTAACACAATCTAGCAAGAGGGGAATTCGGGTTTTAATGCAATAAAGACAAGTGTGGGCTGTTTGGGGATGCACTTGCCAATTGGGTTGGGGGTGATATCATGTAAACATTGTTCTTTCATTTAGATTACCAAACCAAACAACAAGCTAGAGGCTAATGAATTGCCCTAAACTACTAATTGGCCATGGATAAGGCAAGTGTGTATAGTGGAACTAGTCCCTAGAACCTCCTACCCACCCTTATGAGGCTCACTTGGATTAGGGTTTAGGTATAGTTCAATTAGGATCTAATTAATCCTAGGTTCCTATGATAGGAACTCCTAGGGTAATTAGGGGTGGAGGGTAGTAATGGAAGGTGGAAGTGAGGTTTTAGACCTCACATCACCTACATTCTAGCCTTGAGAAGGCTCCAAGCTAATTACACTAAATGCTCCTATACTAGCTACTTAGATATCTCATCTAGGTGTAGGAGAATTGATTAACATATAGTAAGGGGAATAGCTAACTAGGGATCCATTAATTGGACTTAGCAGCAATTCACAAAAAGAGCCACATATAAGCAATTTTCCTAGAATCTTTGTGATTTCAAGCACAAACCACAAAGAAATTTATGGGAAATGAGTTAGAAGCTGAACATATTCATTGTCTAACAAAATTACAATGTTTATATATCACTTTCCCCCAACATGGTATCAAAGTAACATTTTTGACCCCAAACAGTCCACCTATGGGGCTTAGTTACTCGTAGAACAAGAAAATGAAAAAATGGAGAAGAAATAGGTAGAAGTAGCTATGTATCTCAGTGTAGATGAAGGAATCCTCTCTAGGGTTAAGTTAGGTTTTGATCTTGTTTTCTCTCCTTTAATTGCTTGTTTACCATTAGTATAAAAAACAAATCAACCATCAAATCCTTAAAACCTAGACTCTACAGTAGGAACCGAGCCAAAACTAACCTAGCTCTAGTGCCCCATTTTCTCTCTTGGGTTCGACCCCTAATTTTTCACCCTCCTATACTATAACACGACCCCATGCGCTTGCAGGTATAGTGTACTAGAGTATGTGAGAGAGCCTATTAGGGCTCTATAAATTTGAAAGACCCCATATTGTGTTGAAAACCCTTTAGGGTTGCCTCTAATCAAACTCAATTGGTTAGTGTGTGTCGCCCTAAAGGAGAAACACACCAAGCTTTCTGGCACCATTGTCGGGGATAGAAAGTGCCATAGAAACCTAGTAGTTGTGGTGTTTACTCTCCCCTTTAGCACCATCTCTTGCCAGTTTGTTTTGTTGTATTTGAGAGACATGCCAAGCTTTCTAGTGCCATTCTGGGGAGAAAGGCACTTGGTCTAGCTAGTCAGTTTTGCTTTGATCTTTTCCTATTCCCTCATCATTGCTATTATATATTCTTTATTATTTGTATTCTTTGTGCATATTGGTTTACTAACTTGTCCTCTTTTTTTGCCTTATGCTTGTGACAACAACTTGGGGTAGACAAGATGGAAGGCCAAAATGCACCTCACAGGCTACTTCAAGAGTACTTCATGCCTAACAAATACAAATTGCCAATATCTAATAGAGTTGATCAAATGTCAGGGGAGAAATTCTCCATCCCTCCATGTCTTCTTGGGCTCCTTCCCACCTTCTATGGATTAGAGACTGAGAACCCCTACAAGCAATTGGATTCCTTTCTTGAAGTATGCTCCTCCTGTAGGATGTTGACAACCAGTGATGACACAATCAAGTTGTCAACCTTGTTCTCATTCTCCCTCAAAGACAAAGCCAAAGATTGGTATGATTCGAGAACGGACATCATGAGTTGGGAAGAGATGAAGAATGCCTTCTTAAGAAAAATCTACTCATTGCAAGGTTGACACAAATGTAGTGTGCCATAGTGAATTTTGATCAAGTGGGTAATGAGAGGTTCCATGATGATTGGGAGAGATTTTAGAAGATGCTGAGAGAGTTCCCACAATGTGAGATCCCTTTGTGGGAGCTAGTTCAATCCTTTTACTCCAGTCAATCTCCAATGTGTCAATACATAATGAATTATTCTTGTGGAGGAGCTTTTATGGCTTAGACACATGTAACACATGGCCCTTGTTTGAGCAGTTGGCAGAAAGTTCAAGGATCTGAGCTTCTAGAATGATGAATGATGGTACCCGCCCCTTTGGTGTAATATCTTGAGCTCATAGTGATTCAAGCCCACAAATGATGAAGATTCTTGGAGAAATGGTGAGCTTTATGAAGAATTAAGTGGGAAGTGTTACTTACCACTTGGTTAATTTTGTTGAGTCCTTTAGTGAAGTCATCTCATCCTTATATCTACCTGGAACAACAAAGTCCAAGATATAGCTCAAGGTTTGATGAGTAAGTCCTCTCTAGGTTGAAAAGATTTGATGATGTGCAAATGAATGTGACAAATCTTGAGCAAAAAGTGGAGAAACTAGCTTCAATACTTGATCTACAAGCGGAAGCAAAGCTGTCCTCCCAACCCATCATGAAATTTAGTGAAACAAGTGGACCAATGGGTGCTTCTCAAGTTCTCTGTAGTCCACCTCCAATGCAAGTGCATCCCATTTATCATTTCTAGGCCATCCCAAGCCTTACACACCTCCTCCCCCTCAAGCAACACAATCATCCCACCACTTCACCTACCAACCTCAATTTTCCATCCACCTCAATTCCAATACCAAGTGCCATCTCCACCTCATCCACAGACACAACATGTTCCCCCTGTCCACCATGAGAAAGGTAGTGTTGTGATGGTTCTAAGGAGTGGAAAATCTCTTGAGCAACCCACAACTCAAAGAAATATTGACAAGGCAAAGCTAAGGAAGCCAAGTGGTGATACTATTATTGATATTGGTGAAGAAAATTCTAGCACACCTCATTTGAGCATGTGATACCGTGTGCCCCCCTTATACTTCATTTGCATTTTCTACCATCCCTAGTGTTCCACCTCATGGCATACCACACAAAAAATATGTTGATGCAAATAGGTCCAAAGTAAGTGATACATCATTCCCTAAAGCATTAGATGAGGTCCCAAAAGTAAAATGGAGGCAAAAGCACAATGTTGACATTCTAGAGGTGTGTTTCTCCAAGTGAAGGTAAACATTCCATTGTTGGATGTTATCATGAAAATATCGTCTTATGCCAAGTTTCTCAAGAACCTATGTACTATGAAGAGGAAACCAATGGGGAGAATGCCTAAGAAAATCAATTTGACTGAACAAGTGATATCTATCATCTAACACTCACTTCCTATGAAGAGGTAAGACCCATGAGCCCACTCACATCTAGATGCATAGAGGGCATCACACATACCAATCTCTACTTGATTTAGGATCTAGTGTGAATCTAATGCCATATAGTGTCTATGTGTAGGTGGGACTAGGCAAGTTGAAATAGGCTCATTTCACTCTCCAATTGACGAATCATTCCATCAAAGTGCCTACAGAAAGAGTGGATGATGTTTTGGTGATGATAGACAAAGAAAGGGAAATAGTGTTGCTGGTGGATTTTATTGTTCTTGACATAGACCCGGAGGATAGTAAGATTCCCATCATCTTTAAAAGACCATTCTTATCTACTGCTAACATCGAGATACATATGTACAGTGGTACAATGATAGTCTCTTTCATGGACATGAAGATAAAGATCAACATGTACAAGGCCCCTACCCGGCGAGACTGAAATGAGGATATTAGACATGGTCACTTGAAGAGTCTGATTGATCATTTGATAGAAAGAGATCCAGATGGAAGAGTTGATGATAGCTTTTATGGTCAATGGGATGAGGAACATAGGTTGAATGCAAGTGATAGATGCATTTATTGCATGAGTGGGCACCTAAGAAATCCAAATGGATAAATGATGCGAGAATCAAAAACTTGACTGAATTAATGAAAATAGTGGTAGTGGGAGGCAACCCACCTAGGTTTGGGAAATTTTTCACTCAACCTTCCATTTTTGATATTTTTGGTTACTTTTTTTTACATTTCTTCAAGAAAACACACACATACTATACTTGATGGTTTTTGTTGTTTGTGAAACATGTTAGGATATGTACATTGTAAGGAGGATGATGCATGGATGATATCACCAAGGAGAAGATCGAATTGAATAGAAAATTGCAAATCAGTAGAAAAGCTATCAAGGAAGGAGATCAACACGGTCGTTCCACCCAGCACGGTTGTGGTGCAGGCAATATAAAAGGCCTACCGTGGGCACCACAGCTGTGGTGGCTATCCCCAGTTCAGCGGGCACCTTTAGATCTCTCTCACCTCATGGAATTTTTCTACCACAACTCCATGACCTCTACCCTATCATTCTAGACTTCTATTCCATGATGAGGATAACATGGTTTAAAAGTTTGGGGTGATAGGGTGGTAAGCCCTTTCTTTACCCCACTTTCCTCTAGGTTGCTTGTTCTAAATTTTTGCTCAAGATGATCAAACAATATAGCCATCTCTCATACTTGTGTATCTATACATTGTATGCTTGATTTACATATATGCATATCATATAGGTTAATTTCATGCATTTTTTGCATAATTAAAAAATGCACTTCTTGCCATGAATTGCATATCATGTAGATTTTTGTAATTTTTGTATGTTTGTAGGTAGGATTTTATTATTTCTTGCTTTTTTTTCCGTAATGAAGTTTTATATGTGATTGAATGCGATTTGGCACCATTTTAGCCAATTATGCCCAAATTTAGAACTTCTTGTCTAAAAGCGTGTTTTGACCGACCTCTTCTTATTGGAATGAAAATGTTGACCCTTGATAAATGCATGCTATAATATCATGAAGTATTGCTAAATGGACTCAATCTTAACTTTTTATATGTGCACCACCTCTCTCATGCTTGTTAATAGTTTGGTTGAATTGTGATTTAGGCAACCCATAAATGCTTAGGGTTGTTTAGAATCTCATGATAAAAGTGTGGTTTCAATATTGCTCATTCATGTAGTGTGTCATTACTTGATTAAATTGACGGAGTAGCTTTCATGTAGGATATATCATTTTGAAATCCATACTAGTAAACCCTCTTTGACTCACTTTTCTTCTAGAATCTTCTTACTTCTCTACCTCATGAAAGGATGCCTAAGTGCACATATTCAACCTTGGCCACCTCCAAAAGTTTGGGGTGGCCATATCTATATCCTACCCGCTTCATTCTCACCACCATGTGTCGTAGCTACACCAAAGGCAAAGGAAAATAAAAAAAAAATAATAAAAAATTCAAAAAGAGAATAAAAGTTGCTTCTATGTAATAACATCTAAATAAAGAAAAGATGACTACTCCTATGTAATAGCACTGCAAACTCTTACCACAACCTTTTCTTCCATTTGCATGCCCATTGAGCTAGGAAACATCAAACCTAGCTCATTTTCCCCTATTTCATAGACACGTGGGTTGCTTAGTGTGGATTAGCATATGATGTTGAATGCATGAATGTAAAACAACAGAATTAGTCATTTTTATCTTCGCCACAATGAAACTGTTTACTTAGAGTTATATGATAGCAATATGGATTGATTTTGTATTCTATGCTATATATGAAGTTTGTATGCTCAGTGCCATAATCATGATTGGTTTGTGAAAGAGGAGAGCAGAGAGGTGGAATGCATGTACCTAGTGAATATTGAGCCCATTCAGTCAATATTCATCTTATTACAATGCATTTGTAATTTCATGATTGTTGAAAAGTTGAAGAGAGATTAACATGGATCATACTTGTGGACAAGTATGGTTTAAATTTGGGGTGGGGATGAAACCCTATTTTAGGGCTTCATCTTGTGTCTTATTTCACTTTAATCACATGTATACCTGCTAGATTACATGTTAATTCCTTCAATATGCATATTTATGTAAAAATCCCTTATGGACGTTATTTGCATGTTTTTCAGGTACTTGGACCAACTTGGATGGAAGAGAGAGAAAAGAATGATCATGGGATTTCTCTACCCTTAGAGAGACCCAAAGTTAAGTCAAAAGCTCCCTCAACCTACCGTAGTGGACAATGGTCAATTGAAATAAGGAGGTCCAAGGAAACACAAACTACAAGCTCTAAGTGGTGATGAAGAAACCAACACAGACGTAGTACCACAAAACAACCATGCTAGTCCACTCAAAATCACATAAACAAAATTGAAGATTCAAGTTCAATAGAATGGTCATGGAGCACAACATATTTGTGCTCACATGACCCAGATGGTCCGTGCAACGCACCACAGAAATGTTGCCAAGAAGACAGAATGGACATGGCACTCAGAACGACTAGCACTCCTTCAAGCCAAAATGACCGCGGTGAACACCATGGTCATGCTATCAGTGCCCCACCACAGTCGTGATGAACACCATGTTCATGCCACCAACCTTCCATTTTACCAAATTTCTACAATAACTTTTCTCCATTTGCACCTCTCCCGTTCCATTCCACCGTGACCATATTGACCGCAACCCACCACGGTCGTACTGCCCAGCATGGTCGTACTACATATAAACCTAGCACAATTTTTGCACTATGTTCCTTATTTTACCTCCACTTGACCTAATGCTTCCCCACCACCTATATATACATAGGTGGCGGCTGAAGTGCAAGGTTAGCTACTCCCTAGCCACCCTTAGCTCCACATTTTCACCCCACCACCATTTCACCTCATTCCACTTCCATATCACCGTTTCCACCACCAAAATCCTAGTTTCTTAGAGTTTTGACCACTTTCTACCATCGTCGCATTCGATTCCACCTTGGAGAAGGGAGGAGAACGCCCTTACAACAACTGGAGAGGAGTATTCCTTCATCTACATTGAGCTCCATGGCTACTTCTACCTCTTTCTTCTCCATTTTTGCGTCTTCTTATTCTATAAGTAGCTAGGCCCCTTAAGTGGGATGATTGGGGTCAAAATTTTTACTTTGAGACCATGTTGGGGGAAAGTGATATGTAAACATTGTAATTTTGTTTTCCAATGATTATGTTCTACTTCTATCTCATTTTCCATAAATTTCATTGTGATTTGTTCTTGAAATTACCTAGATTCTAGAAAAACTACTTATATGTGGCTCTTTTTGTGAATTGCTCCTATGTCTGATTAATGGATTTCTAGTTATCTATTCACATTCCTATATGTTAATCAGTTCTCCTAAACCTAGGTGAGATATCTAAGTAGCTAGTATATGATAATTTCTCAAAGTAATTGGTTAACATATAGTAATTGATTTTTTAAGCTTGAGAGATCTAAGTAGCCTTCTCATAGAAATTGACCTAAGTAGCTAGTGTAATTATCTTGGAGCCTTCTCAAGGATGGAATGTAGGTGATGTGAGGTCTAAAACCTCAGTTCCTCCTTCCATTACCCCTAGTTACCCTAGGAGTTCCAATCAAAGAAACATAGGCTTGATTAGATCATAATTGAATTACACCTAAACCCTAATCCAAGTGGGCCTCGTAAGGGTGGATAGGAGGTGTTAGGGTCTAGTTCCCCTATACACACTTACCTTACCAATGGAGAATTAGTAGTTTAGGGAAATCCATTAGCCTCTAGCTTATTATTTGGTTTGTTAGTCTAGATGAAAAAATAATGTTTACATGTTATCACCCCCAACCCAATTGACAAGTGCATCCTCCAAACATCCCACACTTATGTTAAAAACCTAATTTGCCTCTTGCTAGATAGTGTTTGCTTAATTAGATCTTTACTTTCTTAGTTGTCTTCTTCCCTTGTTCTTGATAGATTAGGTCTTCAATCGCTCTTTTGCCTAGTTTGCCTACTAAGTGTAGTATAAATATCTTATTGCTTGCCTTAGTGTAATTTTCTCTTTTCTAGCCCTTTCTTGCTTAGCTTGTCATTTCTTTCCCATTAGAATTAACTCTCTAGGGTTAACTTAGGTTTTAATCTTGTTTGCTCTTTTTTAAATGCTTGTTCACCATTAGTGTAAACAACAAATCAACCATAAAACCCTTACAACCTAGACTCCACAGTAGGAACCTAACCAAAACTAACCTAACTCTAGTGCCTCCTTTTCTCTCTTGGGTTTGACCCCTAACTTGCCACCCTCCTATACTATAACACGAGCCCATGCGCTTGTAGGTATAGTGTGTTAGTGTATGTGAGAGAGCATATTAGGGATTTATAAATTTTAAAGACCCCCTGTTGTGTTTAAAACCCTTTAGGGTTGCATCTAATCAAACTCAATTGGATATTGTGTGTGACCCTAAAGGAAAAACACATCAAGCTTTCTAGTGCCATTGCTGGGGACAGAAAGCATCGTAGCTACCTAGTATTTGTAGTGTTGACTCTCCCCTTTGGCATCATCTATTGCCAGTTTGTTTTGTTTTGTTTGAGAGACACACCAAGTTTTCTGGCACCATTGCCAGGGAGAAAGGTGCTCGACCTATCTAGTTAGTGTTACTTTGATCTTTTCCTATTATTCTCATCAATGCTATTCTTTATTCTTTGATTATATTAGTTTTTAACTTGTTTTATTTTGTTTGTTTGTGCCTTGTGCATGTGACAAGTCACTCGGGGAAGTCAAGATGCAAGGCCAAGATGCACCTCACAAGCCACTCTAGGAGTACTTCATGCCTAGCAACTACAAATCGCCAATTTCTAGTAGAGTTGATCAAATGCCATGGAAGCAATTCTCCATCCCTCCAAGTCTTCTTGGGTTCCTTCCCACCTTCTATGGATCAGAGAGTGAGAACCCCTACATGCACTTAGACTCCTTTCTTGAAGTGTGCTCCTCCTTTAGGATGTCGACTGCCAGAAACGAAGCAATTAGGTAGACCTTGTTCTCATTGCCCCTCAAAGACAAAGCCAAAGATTGGTATGATTGAAGAAGAGACATCGTGAGTTGGAAAAAGATGAAGAATGCCTTCCTTAAGGAAGTTATACTCCGTTGCAAGGTTGACACAAATGTTGTGTGCCATAGTGAGTTTCATTCAAGTGGATAATGAGAGGTTCCATGATGCTTGGGAAAGATTTTAGAAGATGTTGAGGGAGTTTCCACACCATGAGATCCCTTTTTGGAATCTAGTTCAATCCTTTTACTACAATCTCTCTCCAATGAGTCAAACTATAGTGTATTCTTCTTGTGGTGGAGCTTTTATTGCTAATCCACCTGAGGAGACATGACCCGTCTTTGAGTAGTTCGTAGAAAGTTCAAGGATATGAGCTTGTAGTATGATGAATGATGGTGATAGTCCCTTTGGTGTGACATCTCCATCTCTTAGTGATTCAAACCCATAAATGGTGAGGATTCTTGGAAACATGGAGAGTTTCATGAAGAACCAAGTGAGAAGTGTTCCTTGTCACTCAGTTAATTTTGTTGAGTCCTTTGGTGAAGAAGAGAAGACAACCCATCCCTATAGCCACCCAGAACAACAAAGTCCAAGATATAGCTCAAGGTTTGAGGAGGAGGTTCTTTTAGGTTGGAAAGCTTTGATGATTGTAAAAGAATGTTACAAGGCTTGAGGAAAGAATAGAGCAGCTATCTTCCATACTTGCTCTCCAAGAGGAAAAAATTTCTTTAAAACCCATGATGAGTTTCAATGAAGCAAGTGGACCAATGTATTCCTCTCAAGTTTTTGTTAGTTCACCTCCAATGCAAGTGCATCCCACTTATCATTTCCAAGGCCATCCCTGGCCTTACACACCTCCACCTCCATCACCACAACCTTCCCACCAATTCACCTACCAACCTCAAATCTATTCTCCACCTCAATCCCAATACCAAGTCTCACTTATACCTACTTCACAGCCACAACAAGCTCCCTCTCTCCAACATAAGAAAGGTAGTGTTGTGATAGTTCTAAGGAGTGGAAGATCTCTTGATAATCCCACAAGTCAAAGAAATGTTGATGAGATAAGGCAATGATAGCACAAGGGTATTACTGTGATTGAGATGGCTGAAGATGGTACTGTGACATTGCATGTTGAGCACGTGATACCATGTGCTCCACCTTCTACTCCATTTGTAGGTTCCACCATACGTAGTATTCCCTCTCATGGCATGCCACAAGAAAATCATGTTGATGCAAGTGTGGAAAAATCTAGTGAGTCGTCATTCCCCGATGCATTGGATGAGCCCCCACAAGTAAAAAGGTGGAAAAAGCACAATGTCAAAATTATAAAGGTGTTTCTCCAAGTGAATGTAAACATTCCATTATTGGTTGCTATCAAGAAGATTCCATCTTATGCCAAGTTTATTAATAACCTGTGTACTGTAAAGAGGAGGTCAATGGGGAGAATGCCTAAGAAAATCAAATTGACTGAACAAGTGAATTCTAGAATCCAAAACTCACTACCCAAGATCCCAATCATACCTATATGCATAGGGGGACATCGCATAGATAATTCCCTACTTGATTTGGGATCTAGTGTGAATATGATGTCATATAGTGTCTATGTGGAGTTGGGGTTACACAAGTTGAAACCGGTTCATTGCACTCTCACATTGGTGGATCATTCCATCAAAGTGCCTAGAGGAAGAGCAGATGATGTTTTGGTGATGATAAACAAATAAAGGGCATCAGTGTTCCTGACAGATTTTATTGTTCTTAACATGATGTCAGAGAATAAGAAGATTCATATCATCTTGGGAAAACCATTCTTACCTACAACTGATGTCGAGATACATGTGTGCAGTGGCACAATGACAGTCTATTTCATGGACATGAAGATAATGATCAACATGTATAAGACCCCAACTCAACGAACCCAAGTTGAGGATATTGGACATGGTCACTTCAAGACTCTGACTGGTCACTTGAAAGAAGGATATCCAGATGAAAGACTTGATGATAGTTTTTGTGGTCTATGGGACATGTGTAACATACTCTAATTTGAATATGTAGCTTAATTTTCCTTTTCTTAAGTTCACTCTTAATTATATGTGTAATAAATTCGTTTTTCTTAAAATTAGATTAATTAGGAGTATCAGATTTAAGAAAATAAAGTCACAAATAATCTATTAAGTAATGTTAGTGACTAAATTAATTATTTAAGGCATAAATTTAAAGTTAATTATATAATTTCATACACTAATTATAATTGACACTCTAAAGTTACTCTATGTCTAGTTGAAGAAAGGAATTAAACAAATAAGAAATGATGTATAAAATTGAATAAGAAAGACACTAAATGTGTTAATTTAATGCTTAGTTTAAATGTAATAAAATAGAATATTAAACATACACTAATGGTAAAAATAACATTAAAATTAGGTTCTACACGTCTTGATTAGCCAACATAATAAATTTGACCCTCTAAAATGCTCCTAAGAGTAAAAAATTAAAGAAAATAAGTTAATACAAACTATTGTTACACAATTATGTCATTAATAGAAATAAGTACATTAAGTGAATATTTAGAATGCAAGTAATGAATAGAGGTACAGGAACAGGAAGAGGAGTAGTATCATAACCAAACCAATGATAAAAGGAATATGGTTTCCGATGGACAGGAGAACACAACTCGACCTAAAGTGCCCCCGAAGACATGGAAAAAGAAAGCTGTGGTAACTGCTGATGACAAACGAGAAGTTCTGAAGGATATCAACAAGACGAAGGACAGTGAAGCTATACAATCCGATGTTCACATGGCTGTCAATCTGGATGTTGATGAAATTATAGATATCGAAGCTCTAGAAGCAAACAGAGACAATGGAAATATCACTGATAATGTTGAGCAGATTACAAAGGAGATTAACAACACTACACATCAGGAGGAACCAAAGGGGAACAATGAAACAATTACTGATACGCTGATGAATCTGGAGCACAAGGAGGGTGAGGAAATGGAGGAGAGTTTTCCTCTAAAAGATGTTGATCCTAACGCATTCAGACTACCCCCTGGAAGGAAGGTGAAAGGATCGGGAGCTAAGATGAAAGCTTTTAGATTAAAACCACCCTACGAACACAGAAGGAAGAGCCCACGCATCCAGGTGGATGTAGATGAGAATGTAGCTGAGAAGACTGATGAGAAAGAAGAGGAAGCTGAAATATCTATGGCGGACTAAGTAGTGAGTACGTCCTGCCCAGCATACCTCATCTATAGCTGTTCTTTATGTTAAATACAATCGTTTGGAATGTTAGAGGAATCGGAAATAAAGATACTTGCCGTGTCCTCAGAGATTTAATCTCATTGAAGAAGGCACGTTTGGTTGGCATCCTGGAACCTCGTTTTAGTGGTAGTAAAGCTGAAGCCACAATCAAGAATATGGGCTTTAACAGATCCTTTCAGTGCGAAGCTAGAGGCTTCTCTGGAGGTATCTGGGTCTGTTGGAAGGTTGAGGAATGCACTGTCCAAATTATCAACTGTCATCGATAGTTCATAACCTGTATGATCGATAACAAAGTGCTGATCACCTTCGTGTATGCACATCCACACATTGCTGTTAGAAACCTGCTCTGGAAACATCTGGTCTCGATGGGGCGGAGCTTTACCATGCCTTGGATTGCCATCGGAAATTTCAATACAACGCTGCTGCCGGAAGAGAAAAGTGGAAGCAAACATTATAACTTCAACGAAGCTTGTGTGTTTAGCAACACTCTAATGGAGGCAGGCCTGCCAGACCTCGGCTTCAATGGTCAGAATTTTACATATATTCATGGAAGGTTGCAGGAAAGGCTGGATCGTGCTGTGGACAACACTGAGTTTCTTAATACCTACCCTACCTATATGGTCGAGCACCTTCCTAAGGCTTATTCAGATCACTGCCCCATTGCAGTAGGGACTACACAAAGTGTTTACAGACCCAACCGATTCTTTATCAAAGAATCCTGGTCCAATTCTGAGGATTTTCAAAGTACTGTGAAAGCCAGCTGGAACTCCAACTTAAACTTCAATGATGCTTTAAAGAACTCACATGATAATATCAACAAATGGGTGGCAAACAACATGAAGAGTACTGTATATGATAAGAAAAGACTCCTGAGGAATATCGACCTGCTGCAAAAAAGCCTTGCTGAACAATTTGATGAACTCACTACCAACATGATTATTGATATGGAAGCACAGTACGATGAGATCTTAAAGAAGGAGGAGGAGGATGCGAGACAAAAAATCCATATCAATTGGCTGATTGATGGGGATCTCAACACAAAGTTTTACAACACTTATGTAAAACAAAGAAGCTGACATAATACCATTACCATGCTTAGAGATGATAATGGTGTGTGGACTAGCAAGGAAGAGGAAATGCGAGATCTCATTATGAGATACTTCAAGAATCTGTTTACTGAACCTTTCACCACTTATGCTACAAACATTAAGGAATACGTTGGATAGTTTAACAAACTGAACGAGCAAGAACAACAAACATGGTGTTCAATGTCTACTATAGAGGAAACCCACAATGTTGTATCCAAGCTTAATCCGCATAAGGCGCCTGGGCCTAATGGTGCGGATGGCAGTTTCATAAGGAAGAATTGGCATACTGTTAAACATTCCTTGCTGTTGACTATTAATAATGCTCTACAAGGTGGTGACCTGGATGAAGACCTGTGCAAATCGAGCATTGTGCTGATCCCAAAGGTTTCGAAGCCTGAGTTGTGTGAACACTTTCGACCTATATCTCTTAACAACCTCAGTCTGAAAATCACGTCTAAAATTATAGTGGAGAGGATTAAATCCCATCTAACTCACTGGATCTCCCCTGCGCAAAGCGCGTTTGTTCCAGGTAGAAGAATTTCGGATAACATTGTTATCACCCAAGAAATTATTCATCTTATGAGGAACAGGAAAATAGGAAAAGGGATGATGGCAATCAAGATCGATTTGTCCAAAGCATATGATAAAATGACTTGGCAATTTATAAGGGATACTCTTGAAAAGATTGGTATACCCAACACCATCTGTAATTATATTATACAGTCTATCTCAACTGGTGGAAGCTCTATTATCTGGAATGGAAGAGAAGCCGAAACTTTCAAATCAACTAGAGGTTTGAGACAAGGCGACCCATTGTCACCTTATCTCTTTGTTTTGTGCTTAGAATGACTAAGCCAAGCTATTGATAAACTTGTATTGGAAAAGCAACAGACTCCTTTCAAACTCTACAATTCTGGTCCCAAAATTTCTCACCTATGTTTTGCAGACGATATGGTTCTATTTGCCAAGGCTGATACTAGAGAAATGAGAGCTATTCTCAAATGCTTCAAGCAGTTCGGCAGGGTTTCAGGTCAAGCTATTTCTGTAATGAAGTCGTCCATCTTCTTCTCAAGGAACGTGAGCCAAAACATGAAATCCAAAATTGGTAGGATCAATGGCTTCACTGTAACAAACAATCTAGGTAGATATCTGGGAGTTCCACTCATACATGGAAGGGTTAACAAGGATACCTATAACCCCATGTTGAAGAGAGTTGAATATGCTATAGCAGTGTGGTCTGCAAGATGCTTAAACCTGGAGGGCAGAGTATGCTTGGCTAAGTCGACTCTCACTGCAATACCCAATTATGTGATGCAGACGGCTATGATTCCAACTAAAGTGTGTGATCGCATTGACAGCATGATCCGTAGCTTTATATGGGGAGGTAACCATAAAATCCGCCCTCTTTCTCTGGTAGCTTGGAACAAACTCACCTGCAGTAAGGAACATGGGGAGGGGTAGGCATTCACAATATGAAAGAACTTAATATGTCTCACATCACTAAGCATGCCTGGGATATCGCTACTAAAAGGAGTTCTAGCTGGTGTAAAAGCCTTACTCGCAAGTATATCAATCATACTGAAGGTAAAGGAAGCAACTTATCTAGACTAGCTCAACTTTACACTTTAAGGAGTTCATTTCTAATAACTCGACTTGGATACCGGTTAATGGGCAGAATATAAATGTATGGTATGATAAATGGTGTGATATCGATGGTAGGTTACATCAGTACAGTCGTCGACCCATTCCGGAGGAATTATATGACCTGAAAGTAGCGAGCCTGCTCAACCTGAACAATGAATGGGATACTAATTTTCTTACTGATTGATTTCTGAAAGACATTGTAAATCAAGTGACCAGAGTAGATATCCCTAGAAAGACGGAGGAGGATGATGTCCTAGCTTGGGACCACTCAGACACTGGTTAGTTTATGATTAAGAGTGCCTACCAACTCTTAAGATAGAACAAGGACATTTGAGTCCTTGGAAAGTGGAGTATCATCTGGGAGACAAAGGTAGCAAGTAGAGTTAAGTTCTTCATCTGGATGGTTGGTCATAATGTGATTCTAACAAACAAGAAGAGGATGAATCGAGGCTGGACTACCAATGCCTTGTGTCCCATCTGTGGTGATCAGGAGGAATCCATCCTTCATGCTTTAAGGGATTGCCCCAGAGCCCAGGCTGTTTGGAAAGCCATCTTGAGAAATCAGCTCTGGAACAACTTCTTCTCGATTACTGATGTCTGGAGATGGCTTGAGAATTGTATCAAAACTGATAAAGGTATGAGCACGAATTTCATGGTTGGATGCTGGAAAATTTGCAAGGGGAGGAATGCACAAGTCTTCGAAGGAACTATTCTTTCTGGCAGCTACATAGCTCATCTTATAAGGAAGGAATGTAAGCTAACTGAGCTAGCCTTCAATTCAGTAGGAAGTATTAAAGACAGACCTCACCAGGAGGATGAAGGATGGTAGCCACCAGATCTAAATTTCTGGAAAATAAATACTGATGCAACCTTCCGGAGTAAAAAGAAACTCTCGACTATTGTTATTGTCTGTAGAGATTGGAATGGAAGATGGATAGGTGGCTGGGGTAGAAAAATCTATGCTAACAGTGTGCTGGAAGCTGAGGTCAGAGCTGTTCACTGGGCAGCTGAAGTGAGTAGTGACTTTACGTGCAATCAAATCAGTTTTGAAACTGACTCACAAAATACTATAGAGGCTATTGTAGGCGATATACAACATTATCCGAAGCTGTTGCCTTGGTTAACTGATATCCAAAATGGGTGGAAGGAAAATTGGAAGCTCAACCATGTCCCAAGAGAGAGGAATAAGGTAGACGATGGCCTTGCAAAACATCACCAAAAATCCAAGGACGGTTCCTTAGTATATAGGGTACCTCCTAGTAGCCTAGTTAATATTATCAATTCTGAGTCCTGTAATGGTAGTAGTACTACCAAGTTAATTTCTACTGAAAGATCTGTATGCTGTAATGATCCTAAAGATTTTGCTTGCACAAGAGGGGCGAGATGAATAAAAACCCTCTGACTTCTCTAAAAAAAAAGAATGCAAGTAATGAAATCTAATAATAGATGTTTTTAAAAAGTAAAATGGAGGTTAAAATCAGATTTCTCATGTCCTAACTACCCTAATCACTTATTTTGAAATCAATTGAATAATACTTACTCTCCTAATTTCATTTTAGAGTAAAAGAAATACATTGACATTAAGCTCTAATTTATCAAGTATCCATTTCATATTACTTAACCCTGTAACGCAACTTCCTAAGCATTACTATCTTCTCCCTCACGATATTTTGCATGACCCACCATAACAGACGACCGCATTCCCCCCTTTACTCTTCTTCTCCTCGCCCCCTCTTCCCTTCTTCACCTCATAAGACTCTAGCCGCCATGCCTTCACCTCAACCCTAAACCCTAGCCGCCAGTGGCTGATGGAAAGAGGGTTGTAGTTGATCTTCTCTTCCTCCTCTCTATCCCAATGTTGTTCTTCCTTGCTACCTCCTCCGACAGCCATCCGAAGGTGCAAGCATCCCTACCGGATGTAGTAACACCACTACTTCACTGCATCACATTCTTCTTCCTCCTCCTCTTGGCCCCCAGCTACTGCGACAAGAAGATCACTGCCACCATGGTCATCTACGGTTCTGCAATCTATCCAACACCTACGTTCCTCCAACCTCCACATCTAGGCCTAAAACATCCCTAGTGTCTCATGTCCATCGTCTCCTGGATCCTCAGGCCACTACAGATGACCACCAACAGGTTGTGATACATCCCCCTCCTGTGTAGTGAACCTACAATAGTCTTCTACCTGCAACATAGTGATTTCCTTCCTCCATCCATCTTGGTAACCTCCATGGCAGGAGACAACAACCAATCATCTCCACTCATCACTGCAGCAACATCACGCCTCCTCTCTAGGCCACAACAAACATCGTAGAGCATCACCACCAATGTTGGTATCCACCAATAGATTACAAGCCTCCTCCATGTGAAACCCTGACGCTGGATTCTCCTCTCAACCCATGACCATAACGACATTGACAACCATCTTCCTCTTTCTGCCACACATGGACACAAGAGGTCTCCACCACGTAGAATCAGCCTGTGAATTGTGGAGCTTGATCACCATGGTGTGTCCCTGTCTCCTTTCTCCCTTCTATCTACACCACAATGCCTAGGTGATAGATCTGCAAGTATGGTCAGGACTAACCTCCATGGTCATCACCGTCTAGACTACCTTCATCCAGGTTTAGAAGGGACATGACCTACATACCTGCACTCAAGGAGGTTCGACCATCCCCTAGATCATAGATGTGATGATTGTGATCAGAGTTTGATTAGTTGATCATCCAAGAATCCACTCCAACTCACCTTGGACCAGTTCACTTAGAGGAACCCGAGATTTCATCATTGGTAACTAATTACTTTGAAGGTTAGTACTCTTAATCTCCCTCTCTTTCAAATCTAAAAAAGCTAGTTAACTAGATCATGATAACAATAGGTTATATGATAATGTGGAAATATGAAGCACATTTATTTTACAGATTAGATCGATGACTAGATGGATTACATGTACCCATTATATTTGCTAATTTTAGAAATTATCTAATACATATTCGGAATGATTAGAAGAGTTGGATAATAATACTTGAAAATATGTGAATCCAACTAATCTTAATATTTGTGTAGGTGTCATGATCATATTATGTAAAGTATATTGTCATGGATGTGCACTCAAACAAATCAATGTAAAAATACATGTTAGCAAGATGTCTAGAACCAACTACATATGTTTCTATTACTAATATTGATATACAAATATCAAATGTTGATAAGTCTTTTTCCCTCTAAATAGCTTATGGAAGAAGGATACATCTTGAAAAGAATGTAATATAAACATAAGTGAAGATGACATGTTGTCTTAGACTACATTAGAATTTACTGCAATTCATCAATAATTACATGTATATAAGGAATAGTTAAGAATTGGAAAATATATCGTGGATACCCATTAAGATGCATAATAAGCATGATTCCAGGAATAGAAGCATATTGATTTAGAGAGGAAATAACATTTACAAACCTAAATTGTAAGACTTTGTATTATTACTAACATATATATGAAATGTAAACATGTTCAAACTTATGTGATTAAAGATGAACCGTTAAAATAAAATATATATTCAAGTGGTCGTATATTCACTTAATAATATTAAGTATCCTATTATGTCATTAGGTAATCGATACTAGGATGAGAACAATATGAATACAAAAGTACAATAGGAATGTATACATGTGCTCATTTATGTCTAACTAACACACCCAATGCTTACTAGGATGAATATCTAACTTTGGAGACCAAGTATGATTATTGAGTTAGCCTTTGACCATGGATATAAGGTATGTACTCCTCTCTATTTATAATTGGGCATTATATGACTAAATTTTCCCATAATGAGGCAATTCTTGAAATGCTTGCACTTATTCCATTTGTTGGGAAAATCATATACTCAATTGGACTTATTGTTATTCTTTTGAAATTACTATTATCTTGTTGAATTGGGTCAATGACCCCACCTGCTATTGTGCTTAAATCATGCCACATATTTGTGAAAGGTATATCTTGCCACTCTATTTATGCATGTTAGATAATCGGCTAGTTTAACTCTTATAAATGCTTATGTGTAACCATTAGGGTATGCTTTTCAACCATTATATATACAGAGGCGTGCTTTTCCACCTATGGTGTGCTTTTCCACCCATTTTACTTAGGCCAATGACCCCGTGGTGTCATGGCCCTACTATAGTTACTTTAGTCAAGTATATCTACATGATAATATTTATTTGATTGGATGGTTGATGATGGCACGAGTCGTGATTTTAATTGTTTAATTATACCACCTCATTCTTTTGGAAATTCCTTCTCTTATTACTTCTCATTGAAACTTACCTAGCTTTAATGGCCCCTTTTTGATGGGAACATCTTACTTTACTAGAAAAATAATTAATGCTCTAGTTAATCTTCTAATGTACATACTCAACTTTGCTGATACATACCTTGTTTTCCTATTATTCTCGATGTTCACTACACCTAGGTGCATGTGCTTTAGAAGACATACTTAGGATGATCGAGAGATAATTGGTGGACATAAGAACAACTTAAGATGACCTTGTTACCCTCTGCATATGGGTTTATGTGTATATAGATGTAACCTTTTCATTTTATGTACCACCTTAGGGTGAGAAATTGATGTACATGGAAACATTTTGTAACTTTGTAAATAGTTATATTTTCCACTACTCTAAAATTTCATGGCTCATATTTGTACCATTGAGTGGGCCCACTATTGGGTCCCACTCTTTACAGAATGGTATCAGAGCTAAAGAAGTCAGTAACTTGACTATTTCAAGTTATCCAAGATTGTTCCTTAGTAGGTAGTTGACCATTTAGAGGTTGTTGTTATACCTAAACCTGAATCATGTTTACCAATTTAGGTTTCACCTCCTATCAAATTTGACGGTATATGTATATCCCAAACTAAGCATGTGTATGACTGAGTTTTGGGTAAACTATTATCAATCCTACCCTCTGTTTATAGGTATAGGTTCCATACATAAAGGTTGACTCTCATAGGAAGTAGCCTCTACCTACCACTTTAGAGGAGGACAATTCATCTAATATGGAGAGTAGGTTGACTTGAAATAACATAATTTCACATAACCCTAGTACAAGTCATTAAACCTTTTGCTTTTGTTGTTTTCTAACATGCCTATGATATGCACATTAGGTGGACTAAGCATGCATGGATTTGAGCTTAGAATATTGAAATGATTTTTTGATTTTGAGATGTTTTATGATAGTACATGATGATATGAACTAGATCCTTTAAGGTTAGGCTTGTCTTTCCTGCAACATGAAGTTATCTCGACATGGTTTTGCTTGATACTTTCCATCCAAGGGCTGGTTACTATCCTATCTAAACTTGTGATATCTCATAAATGAGGGTTTATTGAAGGAAGATATAGGCTTCAATTAACGATCCTTGGGATTTCATATCTCAAAATACACATAAGGTAGGACCAATGCCTATCTCCTTTATTCTATAAAGGAATGATCACGTAGTTGGATCATATAATAAAACTTTATGTCGTGTTATTTCCCGAGAACAAACAGACAATCATGTTCTGAAGCTATAGTGGGTACTCTTTTTCTTGAAACTTTGGATGTACACTCACACTGAAGTTACATGAGGTAGGTACATCTCGAGTTGATCCTTAAAGAGTTGACCACTCTCTCATGGCCACCACATAATTAGGTTATCTGATGTGTGAGATGAGAAGTAGTTTGGCTATCTAGTTCATCTGGGTTTATAATGACACCATGGATGTAAACCAACTAGGGAAGTAAAAACCTTGATCTCTTCTTATTATGGTTACACAATATTATAAATAAATGATGTTATGGGATGTCATAACCTGAGTCACGATTATGAGAATGGTGAAATAATGGAGTTCGTGCCTAATAAGACCTATTAGAAGTTAACTGCATGCTAGAAGAAACATGTATCCCCTCCTAATATAGAATTTTGAGATTATTGTTGTATTCCTTGATGATGTGTGTAGAGGAGCCTCATTTGCGAAGATGAAGTGGTGATAGGGTGAGAGTATATGTTGCATGTTCTAGAAGGTGGTTGACTTGGTTCTCAGATTGATTTTGGCACCATTTTGGATTCTCGTTGCAAGGTTTTCATCATCAAACTTATTTTCCTTATTGAATTATAATTATATGTATATAAAAAAACTTTTTCAGATTTCATCGATGATTTTTGAACCAAGTCACCACAAGAAGGAAATGGTAGGCCCGTTAGTGAAGAAACCTTTATTTTTCATGTTCAAATCTTAGACCCTAGGCATAAGTGTGATGTAGGATTTAAGAGGAAGAAGAACAAATATAATAGTTATAATCTAGTCAGATACCCCTCTCTACTCTCTGTACGGTTATATAGGGATTTTTAAGTGATGCAGTCTGACCTAGGAGGGTATTTTGACTCAAGAATAGGATAATAATGAATAGACTAAGCAACCATTGGGAAAGTTCCTCAATAAACTTCACATAAATATAAGTAGCCCCAGTTATGATAAATAAACCTCGCACGACAGATAATTTAGACATTAATTAGATAATCTAAATGAATGCAAAAAAAATTCTCATCAATGTAAGGTAAACATTTGATCAAATAGGCACAGATAGATGAGAGTATGTAGAGTGTATTTGGGTAGGAAATTATTTAGAAAAAAAGATTAATTTGGTTGATATCAGTCATAATGCTTCTTTAGGTTATGACTGGGTGGATTTTAGGGACGAATTCCTCTTTAAGGGGTAGAGTGTTGTAACATACTCGAATCTGAGTATGTAGCTTAATTTTCCTTTTCTTAAATTCACTCTTAATTATATATGTTATAAATTCTTTTTCTTAAAATTAGATTAATTAGGAGTATCAAATTTAAGAAAATAAAGTCACAAATAATCTATCAAATAATGTTAGTGACTAAATTAATTAGTTAAGGCATCAATTCAAAGTTAATTATATAATTTTGTACACTGTTTATAATTGACTATCTAAAGTTACTCTAAGTCTAGGTGAAAGAAAGGAAATAAACAAATAAGAAATGATGTATTAAATTGAATAAGAAATACACTAAATGCATTAATTTAATGCTTACTTTAAATGTAAAAAAATAGAATATTAAACATACACTAATGGTAAAAACTAACATTAAAATTAGGTTCTACACATCTTCAATAGCCAACATAATAAATTTGACCCTCTACAATGCTCCTGAGAGTAAAAAAAGGAAAGAAATGAAGTTAATATAAACTATTGTTACACAATTATGTCATTAATAGAAATAAGTACATTAAGTGAATATTTAGAATGAAAGTAAAGAAATCTAATAATAGATGTTTTTAAAAAGTAAAATGGAGGTTAAAATCAGATTCTTCATGTCCTAATTACCCTAATCACCTATTTTGAAGTCAATTGAATGATAATTACTCTGCCAATTTCATTTAAGAGTAAAATAAATAAATTGACATAAGTTCTAATTTATCAAGGATCTGTTTCATATTACTTAACCATGTAACGTGACTTCTTGAGTGTTATTGTTCTTCTCCGTCACGATGATTTCCATGACCCGCCATAACGGATGACTGCATTCCCCCCTTTACTCTTCCTCTCGACACCCCCTCTTCACTCCTCTTCCCTTATTCACCTAATAAGCCCTAGCCACCATGCCTTCTCCTCAACCCTAAACCATAGCCACCAGTGGTCAATGACAAGAGGGATGTAGTAGCTCTTCTCTTCCTCTTCTCTATCCGAATGTTGTTCTTCCTTATTACCTCCTCTGACAGCCACCCGAAGGTGCAAGCATCCCTGTCGACTGTAGTATCATGACTTTTGCTGCATCACATTCTTCTTCCTCCTCCTCTTGGCACATAGCTACAACAATAAGAAGATCAATGCCACCATGGTCATCTACGGTTCTAAAATCTATCCAACACCTGTGTTCCTGCAACCTCCACATCTGGGCCTAAACCATCCCCAACGTCTCCTGTCCATCGTCTCCTAGATCCTCATGCCTCTACAGATGACCACCAACAGGCTGTGATACACCCCCTCCTGTGCGGTGAACCTACAACATTCTTCTACCTACAACATAGTGCTTTCAATCCTCCATCCATCTTGGTAGCCACCATGGCACGAGACAATAACCAATCATCTCCACTCATCACTGCAGCAACATCACACCTCCTCTCTTGGCCACCACAACCATCATAGAGCATCACCACCAGTGCTGAGCTCGATCACCATGGTATGTCCATAAGAGGTCTCCACCATGTAGCATCAACCTGTGAATTGTGGAGCTTGATCACCATGGTGTGTCCCTGTCATGCTCCTTTCTCCCTTCTATCTAGACCACCATGCCTAGGTGATAGATCTGTAAGTATGGTCAACACTAACCTCCAAGGTCATCACCGCCTCGACTACCTTCATCCAGGTTTAGAAGGGACATGACCTACATACCTACACTCAAGGAGGTTCGACCATCCCCTAGATCATAGACGTGATGATTGTGATCAAAGTCTGATAGTTGATCATTGACTTGAAACCTGATAGAGAAAGACACACTGCCAAACTCCCAATATATATAAAATGGGACAAGTCTCACAAACTTGAAACTCAGGTATGAGGCACACCCCACCTCCTTCCCAATAATAACAGGGGCATTTCTCCCAAAAACCAATACAATTATAATACTCTAGTGCTATTGAATCACATATCATGTTTAATGTAGAGGCAAGTAGAAGTATAGTCATATTATATAGAGTATTCACCAAAAAAGTGACCAACATATACATACACCTCACAAGGGGGCAAAACACATCACATGTCATCATATAGAGTTCTATCATGAAGAAAGCATAAGAAAGAGACTAAGAGAATGTCCAAATATGATCACCAGATCAATACCAAATAAAGTAGCTCACATGAACCATAATTTAAAAAAACGAATATTGTGTAGGCTATTATCCATAACTATGAGATAGATAAAAGTAGGCTAATTGCTCAAAAGGAATAATGGAGGATGCAAACATATCTCACTTACAAATCTAAACAGTCCAAAATTAGTCCCAGATCCAAGCGTAGGTCTCCAAAGCACCTATGATGAATATATGTAGAATTAGGGTTAGGTTTACGTTAATTATTCAAAACCCTAAAAATCACCTTTTTCCTGACATGTAATTTAGGTTATCAAAACCTCACCATGTTTTAGATTATGTTTTTATGTGTTCAAAACATATTTTATTATATTTTTTCTGACTTATAGATTATTAGTTATAATTTTGCATATTATTACTAATTTAGAAAATTCCATTAAAATCACATTTTTACAACATTAGATATGGCAATAAAACTGGTACCATTAGAAAGCTCATATTTTTTCTAATTCTGAAGCGTATTTTTTGTATTTTTCTGAGCTATAAATAATTAGATATGAATTTTTAAAAATTGGCTAAGTAGGAAAATCAACGTCAGCAAACCATCTGTGAAAAAGAAAGAGAGAGAGGGTGTGGGCCGCACTTTCTGAGTTGGCCCAATCAAAGCTGGCCAACTTGGCTGGCCACTTAGACAACTCAGCAAGGTTGGCTCAACGCGGAAAGGAGAAAAGACGAGCATGAAAATATGTTATTACCCCTGAGGAGAAAAAAGCAAACGAGAAAGAACAGGTGGGAAGACGGGGGAAAATAGGCCCGACATTATTCTTTACTGAAGCAACCAGACTGGAGGATTCAACCTTCAATCAAAAGCCAACCTCTGCATGGAAACTCGAGAATCCATCAGTGTCTCTGAGTTCCTGAAAACAGGCCGAACTCGATGAGGTATTGCTCAAGTTCAAAGTATCATAGGGGGAGGAGAAAGCACCCCCGCAGTTCCAAAAACTCTATAAGATAGGGAGAAAAGGGAAGATAAGAAAAGGTCAAGAAAAAACAAATTTGTCTCCATGGATAGAATCTGGGAACCAATGCAAAGATAATAGAGTTCTTGCCAGGGATAGAGAGCAAACGAGAAGGCCCAACCATGATGATGGGCGGCGATGAAGAAGAAAACTCTAAGTAAGAACAACTCATGCAAAACCACATCCTACTAATGTTCGAGAAAGAAATAATAAAGCCTAAAGATGCTTACCGAAGAGCCAATTAGGCCAAAGGCGATAGAGAAGGTTGAGTCAATCAATGTATTTGTTAGAGAATAGAGCGAGTAGCTCCCAGAGTTTAGGTGTAGTAGCGGCCCAATTGAGGGCAGAGGAGAGTCTCTAGGAGACCGAGGGTGGTTTCAGGGCACTCCCTTGAGGATGAGGTACAGAGGATATACGTCTGTAAAAAATGATGGAGAGGGCAAATTTGGGTGTTTCCTATATATAGGGTGTTAGGGATTGCGTAAGGGATCAACAAGTGCAGAATCAAGTTTAGAACACAATGGTAAAGAAATCTCAGGCTAAGATTGACTATGGAGAGAGAAATCGATTTTAAAAATCCACATGAGGTGGCACATGTTTCCTTTTCTATCCTGAGGTAGGTAACGATGGGGGAACCATCCGATTGAAAAATTAAAGACCAAGATCTGCACGCACAAAAATAAAAATATAAACAATAGTGTGACACATCAAATGAAACTCTATCAAGATTCTAATAAAGTTTATTCACATTAATTTCTCTTTTTCTCTCTCCTCCAAAAACGGTGCAAATAAACCCCAAATTATGGAATTTGGCACCTAGCTTAAAATGAACATGTAGAAGCCAAATTTGCACATAGATTTCCCTTTTAAAGACTTTTGATTCATTAAATTGGAAAATCTTATTTTCTCTTTCTTCATGCATTAATGGCTCTAGGACTTTCCAAATTTGGTGAAACTTCATCCAAAAGTAATCTTTAGTGTGTGAAATACGAATTTGCCCTTAATTTCACATTTTGAAGTTTTTTGTAAAATATTTAATGTTTTGACGGTTCTACACACTTTCTCTCTTATTCTTCACTTTTTATCAAAGATTTTCCAAATTGGATGAAAATTCTCCCAAAGTCTATTTTTAAGGTATCATGCAAAAAGGAAACATAACTTTAAAGTCTAACTATAGGACTAAGGGTTACCTACAACATGATCATCATCATAGACTAATTGACCTTCCAAAGAAAAAACTCTTCCAGCTCACCTTTCCACATCTCTTCTACCAGTATTGTTACCATTATTCTGATGAGCGCAATTGAGGTTGTTGTTGTTGTTGAGATGGTGCATGTTCATTGTCAATCTTGGGGCACTTAGGTCGATTGTGTCAAAGTTCATTGCAATATTGACATATCACCTGAGTGCCTTGCCGATGTCTATCTTGAGAACACTTTCCTGGAGGATGGTAACCATTTCACTTAGCACACTTGTCCCTTTTCTGTTCATCTCATGAGGGCTTCCTCTTCTTATGAAACTTCCCAAGTTGAAACCCTGAGTAAGACTCCACAGTCAAAGCCTTATCTACCATCTTCTGAAAGGTCAAGAGAAGTTGTGGAATAAGAGCACGTCCCACATTGTAGTTGAGTCCCTATAGATATAGGTCCGCTCTTCGCTGTTCACTAAGTCCAGAAGCATATCTCTCAAGCAACAAGAACTTTTACACATAAGCAGAAACAATCAATGAACCTTGCTTCAGACTATAGAACTCAACTTCCTACTTCTTTAGAACAGCAGTGCAGATTTACTTCCCACGAAAAAGCACCAAAAATTGTTCCCATGTCATGGTAGAGACATCATGAGTCCTAACTATCCCATTCCAACAAACTCGAGCGGGTACATCCTGAACATATGAAGCAAATCTAACATTTTGGTGTGAAGGACATGTCATACCATTGAAAGTCCGCTCTATGGTTAGCACCCAATCATCAACTTTGTTGACCATCTCTATTTCACCTTCACACTTGAAGTAGGGTGGTTGCATATTCATGAATTCCATTATAGAATACTCCTTAGGCCTATCAGGAATAGGTGGGTTGTTCATCTTCCCTGCCATAGTTGTGGAAAAACATTGTCAAAACATGGACAACTCTTGCCTAAGAGAGATGACTACACCCGCACTAGTAGAAACTTGGGTTTCCTGACCTACTAATGGCCCACTTCCGGTTGGAGGAGTACCTTGAGTCACTGGAGGGGTAAAGGGTGGATCCATCCTTGGCATCCCAAACCTAGGGTTCAGGGGTGTCTCATAGCCAGACAGGTTGTCATCAGTTGAGTTATCTCCTTCCATGAGGTTTTGCCTACACAAAGCAAGGGTATTAGGTATAAGAAACCTATGAAAAAGGTAAACATCCTAAGGGAGACAAGATTGAAATAGTTAGATAATCGACAACCATTGGCCTTAATACCATGCTGTAAGGAGTGGGATCCCAGAGGGGATCCACTCATTACTAAAATAAAAAGACAACATCCCAACCAAACACCAACATAATTTTTTTCTCAAAAAGGGATGATAACCAATTTATTCAACATGAATGTATCATAACACCAAAGTAGCAACGGAATATAAAGATGTATCTAACCATTACAAAGCTTGTTATCATTCTATCCTTCACCATGCAAGGTGAGATAAAAGGGAAAACTAACTAAACATAGGACTTGTTGAGGATCATCTAACAACTTCAAGCAAGTCTCCCATAAGGTTTCAACTACACGTGCTGTGGTCCAGGTCCACCTTGATTGTCTTCTCCTTGTCCAACACCTAGAGTTGGAAGTGTATCCCATAAAAGGAAAATAGATGATGACATCGGCAAAAAGCTAGTATTTTAAGTAAAGAATGCTTCCCATAGAAAAGTAAAGGACTACCCAATAGAGCATAAAAGAAATGAATCACAATAAAAAAGATACTTGCAATAACCAAACAAATAAAAGGGTTCCATACTAGCACATATAAAGAATTAGGGCACATACCCCATAATCATCAACCTGCATGCATGTGAGATTAGCATAACACTAGAACAACATAAATAACAAAGGCGACCAAGCCTCACACACTTGAAACCTAATAAAAAATGACGCAATGCCATCCCAATATATATAAAAGTGGGCCAAGCCTCACAAACTTGAAACCCAGGTAAGAGACACCACCACCTCCATCCCAGTAATAATAGGGGCATACTACCAAAAAACCAATGCAATTACACTACCCTAGTGCTACTGAATCACATAACATGTTTAATGTAGAGGAAAATAGAAAGTGTAGTCAAATTATACAGAGTATTCACCACTAAAGTGATCAACATATACATCCACCTCACAAGTGGGCAAAAGACATCACATGTCATCATATAGAGTTCTATCATGAACAAAGTATAAGAAAGAGACCAAGAGAATGTCCAAATATGACCACAAGATCAGTACCAAATAAAGTAGTTCACATGAACCATAATTTTCAAAAGAAAGAATATTGTGTAGGATATTGTCCGTAGGACCAAGACAAACATAAAAGTAGGCTGATTGCTCAAAATAAATAATGGGGGATGCAAAGATACCTCACTTAAGAATCTAAACAGTCCAAAATTGGTCCTAGATCCAAGCCTTTGTCTCCAAAGAACCTATGATGCATATATGTAAAATTAGGGTCAGGTTTACATTAATTATTCAAAACCCTAAAAATAACCTTTTTCCTTACATGTAGTTATCAAAACCATGCCATGTTTTGGATTATCTTTTTCTGGGTTCAAAACATATTTTATTATATTTTTATGACTTACAGATTATTAGTTATGAATTTTTCATGTTATTACTTATTTAGGAAAATCCATTAAAATCACATATTTACAACATTATATTTCACAATAAAATTTGTACCATTAGAAAGCCCGTATTTTTCTGATCCAAAACATATATATATTTTATTTTTTTGAGCTATAAATAATTAGATAGGAATTTTTTAACTGGCCAATTAGGAAAATCCAAGTTAGCTAACCATCTCTGAGAAAGAAAGAGAGAGGGGTGGGCCGCACATTCCGAGTTGACCCAATCAAAGCTGGCCAACTCATCTAGCCACTCAGACTACTCAACAAGTTGCCTCAACACAAAAAGGAGAAGAGCCGAGCGTGAAAAGATGTTATTACCCTTGAGGGAAAAAAAGCAAATGAGAAAGAACAGGAGGGCAAACTGGGGAAATAGGTCTAACATTGTTCTTCACTGAAGCAATCAGACTGGAGGATTCAACCTCTGATCAAAAGCAAACCTTTGCAATGAAACTCAAGAATCCATCAGTGTCTCTGAGTTCCTAGAAATGGGCTGAACTCAATGATCTATTTCTCAAGTTCAAAGGGTCACAGGGAGAGGAAAAAGCACCCCCACAGTTCCAAAAACTCTACAAGATAGGGAGAAAAGTGAAGATCAGAAAAAGTCAAGAAATAACTAATTTGGCTCCATGGATAGAACCGAGGAACCAAGGTGAAGATATCAGAGTTCTCATCGGGGAAAGAGAGCAACTGAGAAGGTCCAACCATGATGACCAACAGTTATAAAGAAGAAAACTCTAGGTGAGAATAACTCAGGTGAAACCACATCCTATTAATGATCAAGAAAGAAATAATAAAGCCTAAAGATGCTTACCGAAGACCCAATTAGGTGGTGGTGGTAGAGGAGGCCGAGTCAAGAAAGGTACTCGCTATAGAACAGAGAGAGTAGGTCCTAGAGTGTAGGTGTAGCAACAGCCCAATTGAGGGAAGAGGAGAGTCACTAGGAGGTTGAGGGTGGTTTCAGGGCACTAGCTTGAGGATGAGGTGTAGAGGATATGCGTCTGCTAAAAACAATGGAGAGGGTAGATTTGGTCATTTCCTATATATTGGGTGTTACGTCTCATGCAAGGGATCAACAAGTGCAGAATTGAGTTTAGAACACAATGGCGAAGAAATCTTGGGCTAAGATCGATTGTGGAGAGAGAAATCATATTTTAAAAATCTAAATGAGGTGACACTTGTTTCCTTTTCTATCTTGAGGTAAGTGATGATGTGGGAACTGTCTGATTGAAAAATCGACAGCCAAGATCCACATGCACAAAAATAAAAATATAAACAGTAGTGTGACACATCAAATGAAATTCTATTCTGATTTGAATGACAGATATTCACATTAATTTCTCTTTTCCTCTTTCCTTCAAAAGGGTGCAAATAAACTCCAAATTAAATGAAATTTGGCACCTAGCCTAATATGAACAAGTAGATTAATCCGAATTTTCACTTCGATTTCCCTTTTAAAGACTTTGATTCATTAAATTGGAAAATCTCATTTTCTCTTTCTTCATGCATTAATGGCTCTAAGATTCTCCAATTTTGGTGAAACTTCATCCACAAGTAATCTTTAGTGTGTTGAATATGAATTTTCCCTTAATTTCATATATTGAAGTTGTTTGTACACTATATAATGTTTTGAAGGTTCATACACTTTCTCTCTTATTCTTCACCTTTTATCAAAGATTTTCCAAATTGGATGAAAATTCTCCCAGAGGCTATTTTTAATGTGTAGAATATGAATCTAAGATTACTTTCCACTTTTGAAGTCATTAAGTATTTTATTTCATATATTGAAGAAAATTACCTTTTATTTTCTAAATAAAATAGGTGTGGTTATTATTATCCTAAATTTTATGAAACTTAACCTCCAAGCCAAAACATATCCAAAGAAAATGAATCTGAAGTTGTCTTAACCAATTGGTTCTCCTTTTATTAATTTTATCCCTTTAATCATTATTACCACTATTTCTCATGTTAAATAATTCATTATCGCATTATCTTGCTTAAAGAGTCATTATTTATCTTTTTATCTCTTCTTTGTTCTAAAGGGTGATAAGAAATTCTAGAATGAATTTATCTTATCATTATCTCATTAAGTTTATTAATTCTATATTTATTTGGATAACATAACATTTTCTCTCAATTATGAACAATTAGTCTTCATATGCATATTATCTTGCTTATCATCATACCTTAATAATCATTACTTCATGTGACATATTCTATGTACTCTTTATTGGTCTAAAGATTAATTTTTAAAGCATTAAGCCATATTGGCTTTATATGTCCACATTTTAGGGAGATTTATTTATGCATTAACATGTTTGGGTTTTAATTAGATATCCCTGTTTGTCTAAGCCCAAAGACTAAGGTGTCTAACCTCTTAACCTTGGAATAGGATTAGGTTCTAGGTTTTGGTATGTTACATAACTATTGCAAGAGTGGACAAATGATGATGCCAAATGGTTGAGTGATTGAAGAATCCAGAAGAAGCCTAGTTGAAAGCATGAAACTTAGCTCTAGTGGGAGGAAACTCACCTAGGTTTGAGGAATTTTTCAGCCAAACTTCCATTTTTGATACTTTTTGGTTATTTTACACTTTTCCAAGAAAGAACACGCACACTTGTGTCTAACATTTTTTTTTATTTTTAAGATGTGTAGATGTAAACAGTGGTAAGATAAGGAAAATCAGATGAAATTTAGAAGAAGGATCATGAAAAATCATTTTTGATCAAAGATTTGGTGTTTTGATGATTTTCAAGTTGAAATGACTTGTTATAGTACTCACCATGGTTGTGGTGCGATGGAATGATCATGGTGGTATACTCAAATCTAGGGAAATCGTAGAAATTCAAGAAAAGAACATCGGACCCAGAATGGTCGTGCTAGGCAGCACTACCATGTGACAACCAAGATAGAATGGTCATGTGGAGCTCCCAGGCCATGTTTCAGAAGACAACATAGTTGTTCCACGCAGCATGGCTGTGCTACATCCCGACCCTAGAAAATATACCCCAGATTCTAGCACTTCAACATCACTTATTCATTTCCAGTACACATGACTGCCCGTTTGTTCTGTGTGCCCAGATGTTGTGCATCCCGCCACCATCCTTCTTTCGTCTCCAGTCTCACTTCCTTTCACCTATGATCAACCCCCAATCATCTCCCTAACATTTCCCCTACCTCTACCTACAATTTCCACCCCTTTTCCTCCAAAAAATAACTCTATTCCTCTCCATTCCGCCCAATAGTCCAAAATACCAAAAATAACTAAATTTCCCATTTCTCTCCAATCAAATTTGGAAAAAAATGAATAAGGTTGCTAAGAAACCTATGGAGAAGGCCAAGAGCATCCTATCCTACCAACGTTGGACCAAGAACAAATCATCTTCAACATTGACGTCGTCTCTAGCTCCTCCGCCGCCACCGGCTACCTTTAGTTAACATGAAGAATCACCTCATATGGCAACATCTGTGGATCCCATGGTGGAGGAATCTACTCGATTACCTAATGGAGGTGGGGTAGCATCTTGACAATCTATTTCTTCTAGCGTAGCACCACCACCTTTTCCAGCTCAGCCTTCTTTTTCAGCGGCCCTGCCATTGACCTCGGCCTGGTATTTGACTTCCATGGAACCACAGCCACAACCGCAACTAAAAGCCTGAAGGTGACCAATTTTGGATGGTGTGGATGAGGTTATGCAGTATGGTGAGGATGAAATTATGTAGGATGAGCACCATGAGAAAGCACCCAAAGTGAGGAGCAGTCAGATGAAGAAACCAAAACACCCAGAGTGCTTGATGCTTATGGTGATATCCACCCGCTACACGTGTCTGGAGACACTAGAGGCTCTAGGTTTCTTCGTGTATTACCAGGGTGTGATGGAAATAATGGGTTTATTTGAGGTTTCAAAGACAGTGCAAGAGACATATGTAGAGTTGATGTGTCAGTTATTCACCACTTTAGAGAAGGCCTTTAATGATGAGGAAGACGTCGTTCATGTTAGAATAAGAGACCAAACTCATTGTAAAGAGGAAGGATCACCCCCTTACTAAAAATGTGAAGAATAAAACATCCATTCTGAACATACTCAAAGGTATGATGGAATAGGTGTAAAATTTTCAAATTTGAATAAATGGTATTCAAAACAATCAAAGTGTAGCAGTGGAATTAAACAAATGACTATATTCAATTTTCATAAAAGATTACAAAAGTACAACATAATCTCCCATACGGGCTTACATGTATGATACAACATAAGGATCTAAGTAGAGGGAATTCTATACTACTTCAAATCTGTCTCCAAGCAACATCTCCAAGAGCTAGGTCCATGTTGGAAGCTATGTTCTCCTTATCCATGTTTAACACCTCGATCTAAACCTGGGTGGTTGGGAAATCACCCAGCAAGAGGGAAAGAAAACAAGGTATGTGCCAAATAATGAAAAAGAACAAAAGATAAGGAATAATATGAAAGTAAAGGTTAAGATTTCATCATAAGATGAAGATTTCAAGAGTATGATGCTATTTTTATATAGATGCTTGCCATAAACAAAATATAATAAAAGGTTGCATGTATGATAATTATGACTACCTTAACTAAGTAGGGTTGAGGCACCTACCGGACCTCAACCAATAGGTGAGGGGAGCATTAATACATTCCCAGTCACCTACATATATTTTTGTGGGGGAGAATAAGACATTCCCTAGGGTGAATTAATACATGCCCTATCTATGTTCTACAAAAGTACCACTACTATAGCTAAGTAGTCCATAAAATCAACATGCTAGAAAAGAGTTCATGGCAAGTAAAAGCATCATATCAATTAAAACATGCTAGTGGGGTACAAGACCCAAGAAAAAGAATAGCATTAATGATTTTGAGGCAATTTAACAAAAGAATCATTAATATAGGAAATAGGGTTCATATTGTGCCTCATTAGAGAATATAGGGTCTGGTTTGCAAATATCCCAACTTACGGTGTAAGAATGCACATACCTCTCTTACTAATATCAATTACTAAGTTTCACCACTTTAATTGAGTCCAAGTTCCACTTTGCCTATTTTCAATGTATTAACATGTATTAGAGTACAAAATGCACATTAATGTATAGAAACCCTAATTTTAGAACTTTTTATTAGAAATTAGATTTATATTTTGAAAATATCACCAATGAACTTATTAGGTTCTCCTGATCATGAAAACATATTTTTTATGTTAATCTTGGAGTTATGATGACTAAGATGTACTTTTTATGGATTTTATGCATTAAATCATTTTACAAAAATCATCCTTAGTCAAACCATGAAATCAGACATTGAAAATATTTTTATTAGATAGAGATTAATTTTACAATTCTAAAACATACTTATTTGTCAAATTTGGATAAGCGGATTAGAAGATATGAATTTTTCAATACTGACCAATAAGAAATTGCTGCATCATCAAACCGATCGAGATAAGCGGAGCGAGAGAGAGAAAACACCATTTTTGACCCCAGATCAGGGTTTGGAGTTTCAATGGTAACCAAACCAGATCTTCCATAGAAGGTAAATCAACAAGAAACCAAAACCCTAAAAGAACATATACATAACCAAACCAGATCTCGCCATGATTTAGATTATCTTTTTATGAGTTCAAAACATATTTTATTATATTTTTTCTGACTTATAGATTATTAGTTATAAATTTTGCATATTATTACTTATTTAGAAAAATCCATTTAAATCACATTTTTATAGCATTAGATTTGGCCATAAAACTGGTACCATTAGAAAGCTCATATTTTTCTAATTCCAAAGCGTATTTTTTCTATTTTTCTGAGCTATAAATAATTAGATATGAATTTTTAAAAATTGGCTAAGTAGGAAAATCAACGTCAGCAAACCGTCTGCAAAAATGAAAGAGATAGGGTGTGGGCCGTGCTTTCTGAGTTGGCCCAATCAAAGATGGCCAACTTGGCTGGCCACTTAGACAACTCAACAAGGTTGCCTCAATGCATAAAGAAGAAAAGATGAGCATGAAAAGACATTATTACCCCTGAGGGGAAAAAAGCAAATGAGGAAGAACAGGAGGGCAGACCGGGGAAAATAGGCCCGACATTATTCTTCGATGAAGCAACCAGATTGGAGGATTCAACCTTTGATAAAAAGCCAACCTCTTTAGGGAAACTCGAGAATCCATCGGTGTCTTTAAGTTCTCAGAAACGGGACGAACTCGATGAGTTATTGCTCGAGTTCAAAGGATCACAGGGGGAGGAGAAAGCACCCTCACAGTTCTAAAAACTCTACAAGAAAGGGAGAAAATGGAAGATAAGAAAAAGTTAAGAAACAAGAGATTTGGCTCCATGGACAGAATCAGGGAACCAAGGCAAAGATAACATAGTTCTTACCGGGGACAAAGAGCAACCGAGAAGGCCCAACCATGGTGATGGGCGGAGATGAAGAAGCAAACTCGAAATAATAACAACTCAGGTGAAACCACATCCTACTAATGACCGAGAAAGAAATAATAAAGCCTAAAAATGCTTACCGAGGAGCCAATTAGGCCAAAGGCGGTAGAGAAGGTTGAGTCAAGCAAGGTATTCGTCGAAGAATAGAGCGAGTAGCTCCCAGAGTTTAGGTGTAGCAACAACCCAATTGAGGGCAGAGGAGAGTCTCTAGGAGGCCGAGGGTGGTTTCAGGGCACTCCCTTGAGGATGAGGTACATAGGATATATGTCTGTGAAAAATGATGGAGAGGGAAAATTTGGGTGTTTCCTACATATAGGGTGTTAGGGCTTGTGTAAGGGATCTACATGTGCAAAATCAAGTTTAGAACACAATGGCAAAGAAATCTCAGGCTAAGATTGACTATGGAGAGATAAATTGATTTTAAAAATCCACATGAGGTGGCGCCTGTTTCCTTTTCTATCCTAAGGTAGGTGATGGTGGGGGAACCATCCGATTGAAAAATTGACGGTTAAGATCCGCATGCACAAAAATAAAAATATAAAAAAAAATGTGACACATCAATTGAAACTCTATTCTGATTCTAATAAAGTGCATTCACATTAATTTATCTTTTTCTCTCTCCTCCAAAAAGGGTGCAAACAAACCCCAAATTAAATGGAATTTGGCACCTAGCTTAATATGAATATGTAGAAGCTGAATTTGTACTTAGGTTTCCCTTTTAATACTTTTGATTCATTAAATTGGCAAATCTCATTTTCTTTTTCTTCATGCAGTAATGGCTCTAGGACTCTCCAAATTTGGTGAAACTTCATCCAAAAGTAATCTTTAATGTGTGAAATACGAATTTGCCCTTATTTTCACATGTTGAAGTATTTTTGTAAAATATTTAATGTTTTGAAGGTTCTACACACTTTCTCTCTTATTCTTCACTTTTTATCAAAGATTTTCCAAATTGGATGAAAATTCTCCCAAATTCTATTTTTAATGTGTAGATTACGAACCTAATATTATTTTCCACTTTTGGGGTCATTAAGGATATTATTTCATATCTTGAATGAAAATCACCTTTTCTATTCTAAATAGGTTTGGTTATTATTATCCTAAATTTTATGTAACTTGACATCCAAGACAAAACATATCCAAAGAAAATGAATCTAAAGTTGTCTTAACCAATTGGTTCTCCTTTTATTAATTTTAGCCCTTTAATAATTATTACTACTATTTCTCATATTAAATAATTCATTATCACATTATCTTTCTTAAAGAGTCATTATTTATCTTTTTATCTCTTCTTTGTGATAAAGGGTTATAGGAAATTCTAGAACAAATTTATCTTATAATTATCTCATTAAGTTTATTAATTCTATATTGATTTGGATAATGTAACATTTTCTCTCAATTATGAACACTTAGTATTCCTATGCATATTATCTCACTTACCATCATACCTTAATCATCATTACTTCATGTGACGTATTATATGCACCCTTTATTGGTCTAAAGATTAATTATGAAAGCATTAAGCCATATTGGTTTTATATTTCCACATGGTAGGGAGATTTATTTTTGCTTTAACATGTTAGGGTTTCAAATAGCTACTAATGTGTATATATTTATCCTTGTTTGGCTAATCCCAAAGACTAAGGTCTCTAACCTCTTAACCTTAGAATAGGATTAGGTTCTAGGTTTCTGTATGTTATAGTATACCACCCCTTAAAGGGATTTCATCCTCGAAATCTAAACATAAATTATTTACCACCCCTTAAAAGATTCATCCTAATAAGTCAAGCAAATCTATAGGTACTATGGTAACTTTCTTACATTCATCCACAAGGTATCATGCAAAAAGGAAACATAACTTTAAAGTCTAACTATGGGACTAAGGGTTACCTTTAGCATGATCATCATCATAGACTAATTGACCTTCCAAAGAAAAAACTCTTCCATCTCACCTTTCCACATCTCTTCTACTAGTATTGTTACCATTATTCTGATGAGCGCAATTGAGGTTGTTGTTGTTGTTGAGATGGTGCATGTCCATGGTGAAGCTTGGGGCACTTAGGTCGAATGTGTCCAAGTTCATTGCAATAATGACATATCACCGGAGTGCCTTGCCGAGGTCTATCTTGAGAACACTTTCCTGGAGGATGGTAACCATTTCACTTAGCACACTTGTCCCTTTTCTGTTCATCTCATGAGCACTTCCTCTTCTTATCAAACTTCCTAGGTTGAAACCCTGGGTAAGACTCCATAGTCAAAGCCTTATCTACCATCTTCTGAAAGGTTAAGAGAAGTTGTGGAATAAGAGCATGTCCCACATTGTAGTTGAGTCCCTGTAGATATAGGTCTTCTCTACGCTCTTCACTAAGTCCAGAAGCATATCTCTCAAGCAACAAGAACTTTTGCACATAAGCAGAAATAATCAATGAACCTTGCTTCAGACTATAGAACTCAACTTCCTACTTCTTTAGAACAGCAATGCAGATTTACTTCCAACAAAAAAGCACCAAAAATTGTTTCCATGTCATGGTAGAGACATCATGAGTCCTTGCTATCCCATTCCACCAAACTCGAGCGGGTACATTCTGAACATATGAAGCAAATCTAACATTATGGTGTGAAGGACATGTCATACCATCAAAATTCCACTCTATGTCTAGCACCCAATCATCAGCTTTTTCGACCGTCTCTGTTTCACCTTCACACTTGAAGTAGGGTGGTTGCATGCTCATGAATTCTATTATAGAATACTCCTTAGGCCTACCAGGAACAAGTGGGTTGTTCATCTTCCCTGCCATTGTTGTGAAAAAATGTTGTTGAAACATGGCCAACTCTTGCTCAAGAGAGATGACTACACCTGCACTAGCAGAGACTGCAGTTTCCTAACCTACTGATGGTCCACTTCCGATTGGAGGAGTACCTTAAGTCACTGGAGGAGTAAAGGGTGGATCCATCCTTGGCATCCCAAACCTAGGGTTCAGGGGTGTCTCATAGCCAGACATGTTGTCATTAGTTGAGTTATCTCCTTCCATGAGGTTTTTCCTACACAAAGCAAGGGTATTAGGTATAATAAACCTATGAAAAAGGTAAACATCCTAGGGAGACAAGATTGAAATAGTTAGATAACCGACATCCACTGGCTCTGATACCATGTTGTAAGGAGTGGGATCTCAGAGGGGATCCACTCCCTACTAAAATAAAAAGGCAACATCCCAACCAAACACCAACATAAATTTTTTCTCAAAAAGGGATGATAACCAATTTATTCAACATGAATGTATCATAACACCAAAGTAGTAGTGGAATATAAAGATGTATATAACCATTACAAAGCTTGTTATCATTCTATCCTTCACCATGTAGGGTGAGATAAAAGGGAAAACTAACTAAACATAGGACTCGTTGAGGATCATCTAACAACTTCAAGCAAGTCTCCCACAAGGTTTCAGCTACACATGTTGTGGTCCAGGTCCACCTTGATTGTCTTCTCCTTGTCCAACACCTGGAGTTGGAAGTGTATCCCACAAAAGGAAAATAGACGATGACATTAGCAAAAATCTAGTATTTTAAGTAAAGAATGCTTCCCATAGAAAAGTAAAGGACTACCCAATAGAGCATAAAATAAATGAATCACAATAAAAGAGATACTTGCCATAACCAAACAAATAAAAGGGTGCCATACTAGCACATATAAAGAATTAGGGCACATACCCCAGAATCATCAACCTGCATGCATGTGAGATAAGCATAACACTAGAACAACATAAATAACAAAGGTGACCAAGCCTCACAAACTTGAAACCTAATAGAAAATGACACAATGGCATCCCAATATATATAAAAGTGGGCCAAGCCTCACAAACTTGAAACTCAGGTAAGAGACACCACCACCTCCATCCCAGTAATAATAGGGGCATACTGCCCAAAAATTAATGCAATTACACTACCCTAGTGCTATTGAAGCACATAACATGTTTAATGTAGGGGAAAGTAGAAAGTATAGTCAAATTATATAGAGTATTCACCTCAAAAGTGACCAACATATACATCCACCTCAAAAGTGGGCAAAAGACATCACATGTCATCATATAGAGTTCTATCATGAACAAAGCATAAGAAAGAGACCAAGAGAATGTCCAAATATGACCACAATATCAGTACCAAATAAAGTAGTTCACATGAACCCTAATTTTCAAAAGAAAGAATATTGTGTAGGATATTGTCCATAGGACCAAGACAAAGATAAAAGTAGGCTAATTGATCAAAATAAATAATGGGGGATGCAAAGATACCTCACTTAAGAATCTTAAAAGTCCAAAATCAGTCCTAGATCCAAGCCTATGTCTCCAAAGCACCTGTGATGCATATATGTAGAATTAGGGTTAGGTTTACATTAATTATTCAAAACCCAAAAAACACCTTTTTCCTTACATGTGGTTATCAAAACCATTTCATGTTTTAGATTATCTTTTTCTGGGTTCAAAACATATTGTATTATATTTTTCTGACTTACAAATTATTAGTTATGAATTTTGCATGTTATTACTTATATAGGAAAATCCATTAAAATCACATATTTACAACATTACATTTCTTAATAAAATTAGTACCATTAGAAAGCTTGTATTTTTCTGTTCTAAAACATATATTTTTTTTTATTTTTCTGAGCTATAAATAATTAGATAGGATTTTTTTAACCGGCCAATCAGGAAAATCCAAGTCAGCTAACCATCTCTGAGAAAGAAAGAGAGAGGGGGTGGGCTGCGCATTCCCAGTTGACCCAATCAAAGCTGGCCAACTCATCTAGCCACTCAGACAACTCAACAAGTTGCCTCAACACTGAAAGGAGAAGAGTCGAGTGTGAAAACATGTTATTACCCTTGAGGGAAAAAAGCAAATGAGAAATAACAAGAGGGCAAACTGGGGAAATAGGTCTAACATTGTTCTTTGATGAAGCCACCAGACTGGAGGATTCAACCTCCGATCAAAAGCCAACCTCTGTAATGAAACTTGAGAATCCATCAGTGTCTCTGAGTTCCTAGAAATGAGCTGAACTCAATGAGATATTTCTCGAGTTCAAAGGGTCACAGGGGGAGGATAAAACACCCTCGCAGTTCCAAAAACTCTACAAGACAGGGAGAAAAGGGAAGACAAGAAAAAGTAAAGAAATAACTAATTTGGCTCCATGGACAGAACCGATGAACTAAGGCAAAGATAACATAGTTCTCATCGGGGACAGAGAGCAACTGAGAAGGCCCAACCATGATGACCAACAGTTATAAAGAAGAAAACTCTAGGTAAGAATAACTCAGGTGAAACCACATCCTACTAATGATCAAGAAAGAAACAATAAAGCCTAAATATGCTGAGCGAAGAGCTAATCAGGTGGTGGTGGCAGAGAGGCCGAGTCAAGCAAGGTACTTGCCATAGAACAGAGCGAGTAGGTCCCAGAATTTAGGTGTAGCAATGGCCCAATTGAGGGCAGAGAAGAGTCACTAGGAGGCCGAGGGTGGTTTCAGGGCACTCACTTGAGGATGAGGTGTAGAGGATATATGTCTGCTAAAAACAACGGAGAGGGTAGATTTGGGCATTTCCTATATATAGGGTGTTAGGTCTCACACAAGGGATCAACAAGTGCAGAATCGAGTTTATAAAACATTGGTGAATAAATCTTGGGCTAAGATGAATTGTGGAGAGAGAAATCATATTTTAAAAATCCACATGAGGCGGCACTTGTTTCCTTTTCTATCTTGAGGTAGGTGACGGTGTGGGAATTGTACGATTGAAAAATTGACAACCAAGATCCACATGCACAAAAATAAAAATATAAATAGTAGTGTGACACATCAAATGAAATTCTATTCTGACTCAAATATTCACATTAATTTCTCTTTTCCTCTTTCCTCCAAAAGGGTGCAAACAAACTCCAAATTAAATGAAATTTGGCACCTAGCCTAATATGAACATGTAGATTAATCCGAATTTTCACTTAGATTTCCCTTATAAAGACTTTGATTCATTAAATAAGAAAATCTCATTTTCTCTTTCTTCATGCATTAATGGCTCTAAGATTCTCCAAATTTGGTGAAAATTCATCCACAATTAATCTTTAGTGTGTTGAATATGAATTTTCCCTTAATTTCACATGTTGAAGTTGTTTGTACATTATTTAATGTTTTGAAGGTTCATAGACTTTCTCTCTCTTATTCTTCACCTTTTTATCAAAGATTTTCCAAATTGGATGAAAATTCTCCCAGAGGCTATTTTTAATGTTTAGAATATGAATCTAAGATTACTTTCCACTTTTGAAGTCATTAAGTATTTTATTTCATATATTGAAGAAAAAATACCTTTTATTTTCTAAATAAAATAGGTGTGGTTATTATTATCCTAAATTTTATGAAACTTAACCTCCAAGCCAAAACATATCCAAAGAAAATGAATCTGAAGTTGTCTTAACCAATTGGTTCTCCTTTTATTAATTTTAACCCTTTAATCATTATTGCCACTATTTCTCATGTTAAATAATTCATTCTCACATTATCTTGCTTAAAGAGTCATTATTTATCTTTTTATCTCTTCTTTGCTCTAAAGGGTTATAGGAAATTCTAGAATGAATTTATCTTATCAATATCTCATTAAGTTTATTAATTCTATATTTATTTGGATAACATAACATTTTCTCTCAATTATGAATACTTAGTCTTCATATGCATATTATCTCGCTTATCATCATACCTTAATCATCATTACTTCATGTGACATATTCTATGTACTCTTTGTTGGTCTAAAGATTAATTTTGAAAGCATTAAGCCATATTGGCTTTATATGTCTACATTTTAGGGATATTTATTTATTCATTAACATGTTAGGGTTTCAATTAGATACTAATGTGTTTATCTTTATCCCTGTTTGTCTAAGCCCAAAGTCTAAGGTCTCTAACCTCTTAACCTTGGAATAGGATTAGGTTCTAGGTTTTGGTATGCTACATAACTATTGCAAGAGTGGACAAATGATGATGCCAAATGGTTGAGTGATTGAAGAATTTAGAAGAAGTCCGCTTGAAAGCATGGAACTTAGCTCTAGTGGGAGGAAACTCACCTAGGTTTGAGGAATTTTTCAGCCAAACTTCCATTTTTGATACTTTTTGGTTTTTTTACACTTTTCCAAGAAAGAACACGCACACTTGTGTCTAAATTTTTTTTTTTTAGTTTTAAGATGTGTAGATGTAAATAGTGGTAAGATAAGGAAAATCAGATGAAAATTTAGAAGAAGGATCATGAAAAATCATTTTTGATCAAAGATTTGGTGTTTTGATGATTTTCAAGTTGAAATGACCTGCTATAGTACTCACCACGGTTGTGGTGCCATGGAATGATCGTGGTGGTATACTCAAATATATGGAAATTGTAGAAATTCAAGAAAAGAACATCGGATCCCGAATGGTCGTGCTAGGCAGCACTACTGTGTGACAACTAAGACAGAACGGTCATGTGGAGCTCCCCGATCATGTTTCAGAAGACAACGCAGTAGTTCCACGCATCACGACCATGCTACGTCCCGATCCTAGAAAATATACCCTAGATTCTAGCACTTCAACATCACTAATTCATTTCCAGTACACATGATTGCACAGTTGTTCTGTGTGCCCATATGTTGTGCATCTTGTCACCATCCTTCTTCCGTCTCCAGTCTCACCTCCTTTCACCCCTAATCAACCCTCAATCATCTCCCTAACATTTCCCCTAACTCTACCTACATTTTCCACCCCTTTTCCTCCACAAAATAAGCCTATTCCACTCCATTCTGTCCAACAGTCCAAAATACCAAAAATAACTAAATTTCCCACTTCTCTCCAACCAAATTTGGCCAAAAATGAAGAAGGTTTCTATGAAACCTATGGAGAAGGCCAAGAACATCATATCCTACCAACGTTGGACCAAGAACAAATCATCTTCAACACTGATGTCATCTCTAGCTCCTCCGCCACCACCGGTCGCCTTTAGTTAACATGAAGAATCACCTCATAGGGCAACATCTGTGGATCCCATGATGGAGGAATCTACTCAATTACCCAATGGAGGTGGGGTAGCATCTTGAGAATCTATTTCTTCTAGCATAGCAGCACCACCTTTTCCAGCTCGACCTTCTTTTTCAGCGGCCCTACCATTGACCGCGGCTAGGTATTTGACTTCCATGGAACCACAACCACAACCGTAGCTAAAAGCCTGAAGGTGACTAATTCTGGATGGTGTAGACGAGGTTATGCAGTATGGTGAGGATGCAATTATGCAGGATGAGCACCATGAGAAAGCACCCAAAGTGAGGAACAGTCAGATGAAGAAACCAAAACACCTAGAGTGCTTGATGCTTATGGTGATATCCAGACGCTGAGTGTGTCTGGAGATACTAGAGGCTCTAGGTTTCTTTGAGTATTACTAGGGTGTGATGGAAATAATGGGTTTATTTGAGGTTTTGAAGACAGTGCAAGAGACATATGTAGAGCTTATGTGTCAGTTCTTCACCACTTTAAAGAAGGCCTCTAATGATGAGGAAGACGTCGTTCATGTTAGAATAAGAGACCAAACTCATTGTAAAGAGGCGGGATCACCCCCTTACTAAAAATTGAAGAATAAAACATCCATTCCGAACACACTCAAAGGTATGATGGAATAGGTGTAAAATTTTCAAATTTGAATAAATGGTATTCAAAATAATGAAAGTGTAGCAGTGGAATTAAACAAATGACTATATTCAATTTTCACAAAAGCTTACAAGAGTACATCATAATCTCTAATACAGGTTTACATGTATGATACAACATAAGGATCGAAGTAGAGGGAAGTCTAAACTACTTCAAATCTATCTCCAAGCAATATCTCCAAGAGCTAGGTCCATGTTGGAAGCTATGTTCTCCTTATTCATGTTTAACACCTCGATCTAAACCTGGGTGGTTGGGAAATCACCCAACAAGAGGGAAAGAAAACAAGGTATGTGCCAAATAATGAAAAAGAACAAAAGATAAGGAATAATATGAAAGTAAAGGGTAAGATTTCATCATAAGATGAAGATTTCAAGAGTATGATTCTATTTTTAAATAGATGCTTGCCATGAACAAAATACAATAAAAGGTTGCATGTATGATAATTAGGACTACCTTAACTAAGTAGGGTTGAGGCACCTACCAGACCTCAACCTATAGGTGAGGGGAGAATTAATACATTCCCAGTCACTTACATATATTTTTATGGGGGAGAATAAGACATTCCCTAGGGCGAATTAATACATGCCCAATCTATGTTGTATATAAGTACCACTACTATAGCTAAATAGTCCATAAAATCAACATGCTAGAAAAGAATTCATGGCAAGTAAAAGCATCATATCAATTAAAACATGGCAGTGGGGTACAAGACCCAAGAAAAAGTATATCATTACTGATTTTGAGGCAATTTAACAAAAGAATCATGAATATAGGAAATAAGGTTCATATAGTGCCTCATTAGAGAATATAGGGTTTGGTTTGCAAATATCCCAACTTAGGGTGTAAGAATGCAAACACCTCTCTTACTAATATCAATTACTAAGTTTCACCACTTTAATTAAGTCCAAGTTCCACTTTGCCTATTTTCAATGTATTAACATGAATTAGAGTACAAAATGCACATTAATGTATAGAAACCCTAATTTTAGAACTTTTTTTATTAGAACTCAGATTTAGATTTTGAAAATATCATCAATGAACTTATTAGGTTCTCATGATCAAGAAAACATAATTTTATGTTAATTTTGGAGTTATGTTGACTAAGATGTACTTTTTATGGATTTTATGCATTAAATCATTTTACAAAAATCACCCTTCGTAAAACCATGAAATCAGACCTTGAAAATATTTTTATTAGATAGAGATTAATTTTCCAAATAGCAAGCCAAAAGCCAATGGAAAACGCAAACTGAGATCATAGGCTTTCACCGGTAAAGAACCAATTTGACTCGAGTAGAGGCACCACATAGTGGCAGCATAAGTCAGACCAAAAAAACTCTGTGTCATAGCACTTGCATCGTCATACTGAGGTGCACACTGCCTGCTTGCATGTATTTTTCCAACTAAGAATTGATGCTGACTCTGACTGGTCTGACCACCGTCTAATTGTTCAATCTCTCTAGGAATAACTAAGTCATCAATCACTTTTTCAATTATTACAATAAGTCATAGTGTCAATTTTGGTTGTTAGGAAGACACATTGCGTTATGATGCTCGACTAGATATCAAAATTATCATCTTCCAATTTTCAAAAGATTATAATCGATGTAGTTGTCCTACCGCTCTTTCATTTCCTTTCGAGCAGTGGCAACCTAATGAGAATCAACAACTACAACAACAACTACATAAATGATGGCCTAACAAAAATCAGCAACCGCAACAAGAACAACATTCACCGTAACCATGTGATGAGGAAAACACTCATATTTGATATTTCTTTCAAGCGGATATGAGGAGCCTAGTGAGACGTAGAGAAATTTCTTCAGGCCCCCTCCCAAGTTCAAAGGAGAGTGAGGTTTTTACCATTGATGTCTCTACCATTGACACTGAGAAATGTCTTAAAAAGACATGTCGGTCGGCACCGGAGGTCAGCGACATGCCAAAGCGAAAGTTCTATTGTGGTCTCCAGCAGTGAGGAGGGGGAGCAGCTCATCCGCACGCGTCTAAAAGTGATGTTCGTATATGAGATAGTAGACACCAACATTCACCCTAGGAAAAAACTCTTTTCCACGGTCTTTGATGAAGAGGAGGATGAGCTTAGCAGACGCATAGCCGAAACAATTGACACGCCGACCAGATGAGTGCTATGTTGAACCCCATCATTAGAAACCCAAGGATTAGGCCTCGAAGCAACATTCTGAAGGTTGTTCGCATGAACCCATGCCCATCAAGATACCTTCTATCGAGCGCATGCACATTGAGATGTTGAATTGAATATGACACAACAACATTGCAGAGTTTGGATCATGCATCTTTAGTCTCAACTTACCTTTCTTCTGACAAATGAGTCAATATATATTTTCCCAGTGATTAGGGGACAATATTATAACTTTGGCGGTGGAAGATATTTGTTCTTACATGGAAGGGTGATTCATCACCGATGACATTATCGACACACACATTCATACAATTAACAGAAGAAATATTGAGCGAACGGACAGAAGGGTGAAGAGATTACAAATTCTGATGCTTTTGTGTGTACGTCTCATTGCAATCATTAGTGTGTTTCAGTTTTCATTTAGTTTTATGCCATTTTTTGTACAATTGTGTTCCATTATTTATGTTCATGGTGTTGATATATGTGTGATACAATAGCTTTCTATATTTACTCCCCATCCTTGTTTCTATTCTCATCATCCTTGTTCTATTTCCCCCCTCCTTGTTCATGTTATTCTAATTTTCATTTATTCTCCTTCCTTATTCCTTCTTCTCCTCGCCCTTGGTCCTTTTCTCCTCCATAAAATTTGTTCATTGTCTTTTCCTACGCAAACATTCTTCCTTTACTCCCCCTCCTTCTTCCATTACTCCCCCTCCTTGTTCCTTTTCTATCCCTCATTGTTCCTACTCTCATCGCCCTTGTTCTTGTTTCCCTCCTTCCTTTATTCCCTTCTTTGTTCCTTTTCTCTCCCTTGTTGTTCCTGCTCTCATTGTACTTGTTTCTTGTCTCTCTCCCTTTGTTTATGTTGTCATCATCCTTGTTTCTTTTCTCCTATTGTATTGCATCTTTTCTGCTTTTCTCCTCCTTCCTTTATTTTCCTCTTTGTTCCTTTTCTCACCCTCTTTTTTATGTTCTCATGGTCCTTGTTCTTTTTCTCCTCCTACTCTGTAGCTTTTTTTTCCTTTTCTCCTCCTTCTTATTTTACTCCTCTTATTTGTTCCTTTTCTCCCCCTCCTTGTTCATATTCTTGTCATCTTTGTTCCTTCTCCTCCTACTATGTGTTTGAATAATAGGAAAAAATGATACAATAGGATCAATGATCCAATTTTCAAGTTTCCTTCATTATTTTGTTCTAGTTACATTTCTCCCATTTTGATTTTATAAGTGATAGTTGTTTGAGGTCTATGTTTCCTTACGTTTAGTTTGTAGAAAAACAATATTTCCAACTTGGGATCCTTAAAGTTAAAATTATTCGTGACATGCTCCTGGTAGACTACTTCAAAAGTTAGCAATCCTTCGATCATAGTTGTTGTGATTGTGTATGTCATTTCTATTTTTCAATGTATCACATATACTTAATTGTTGAATTTAAGCATATAGTGCATGATTCCAATTTGCCACTATGAATATTTCTTTGTTGTTTACTTTGTTGAATTTAATATTGCTTTATAGTTTATCTTACCAAACATCTTGATGAGTTAGGAACTAGAAAAATGGATTATTTATTTGTGAGGAGGTGGTTAAGTACTTGAAATCCTTCCTCACTATCACCAAAGGGTTTCCCATCTAAGCACATGGAAATGGAATATTCCAATTGTTATTGAACAGAGTCACATATGTAGTTGCATAATCTTTACCAGGATATTCATGAAACATTGAAACGGTAAAATTGGTGGTATGAATTAATTCAACAAAATAATCCATGGTGTATTTTTCAAATTTGTATGAAGGTGGCTACAAAGATAATTTGTAGTCGTAAAATGTACTTTTTAATTTAATTTAGAATCATAGATCAAGGCCCGAGAAAGGGGCTATTGATGTCACATATGATCCACTTTTTTAATATAACTTTCAATTTTTTTGGAATGAAATTATGTGACTTCTTTGCTGGTATATAATCAATTATGTTACATGCCCTGTTCAATGTATATTGTACCAGTTTTTGTATGTTCAAGTGTCATTGGTGATGTATATGTGTGATGGTTTTGTATGTTTAAGGAACAACAAGCATGAGAAAATAAAAAATGAATAAAGAGTGGGAGAAAAGAAATAAGGATAAGGATAAGAGGAATGATGAGTTGAACAAGATAATTGAGGGGGAGAAAGGAAAAAATGAACAAGGAACATGAGAAAAGGAAAAAGGTGGGGATATAAGGAAGGAGATTGAGGAGAAAAGGAGTAAGGAGAGGGAGAAAAGGAAAGACGAATAATTAGCATGAGAAAAGGAATGAGGATTAGAAGAAAAGGAAGAAGGAGGAGGTATAACACCCCTCCCTAAGGTTTCATACACAGTCAGCGGAAGCACAACCTAATCCCCAACATTTACCATAATGTGAGGTGCTTGGCTTTTCGGGGAGGGTTATCACATACATGATCTCATATCAAGAAATAAACAACACTTGGCATTCATAGAAACATAAATTCATACATAAAGTTCTTCTTGGAAAGAAAACTACATCATGACTCTAAAGGTATGCTAAATATAAAGTAGATAACATGTAAAAGATAGGATCTCCATAGATGGACATCCCACCAGGCAACAACTTCTTAGATCCTTGGATTCTTAGAACTCCTTAAGCTAATTCCTTCCCTTTAGTTCCAACTTCTGTGGACATCTCGTCCCCAGCCATGCAAAGGAAAAACATTCATGGTAAGCGACATTGACATTTTATAAGACATGAAAATAACATATAAAATGATTAGACATAAACATGAACACACATTTGACATTAATCATTTCTTGGCATCTTTTACATAAATAACTTGACCAGAAGTATATGCTCCTCTCTTAATGCCCCATAAGGATCCCATAATGCTCAGAAAGCCCATAATTGCTCGGAAAGCCCATAATGCTCAGAAAGCTCATAACAAGGTGCATATAAATCTAAATCAAATTCCCTTAACCATGATCTTTCTTAGACTTCATTATCTTCTTAATAACTTAGACTTGATCTTAATGGGATTTCTCCCTCTTGAACATAGTTGGGATTTCTCCCCATGAATCATAATGGTAATTTCTTCCCCCTTAAACATGAATGGGAATTTCTTCCCTCTAAAACTTGGTTTTATGCACCTTAATCATAATTCATAACATTAATGGGATTTCTATGCTTAGACTTAGATTATAGCAACCAAACATCCAATAGTCATATACTTGAAAGGGAGACGTACGTTAATCATGACTTTAACATAAAGTGCTTAACATAAATTATAAATATACAATAAATCAAATAGTATCTATGACAAGGGAATGGCCCACTTACCTTGAACAAAATCACCTAAGTCAAACCTTGTTTGACTGATTGGATTCCCTAAAACACCTAAAATTAGCATGCATATCCTTCATCATACATCTTTAAACTATAATTCGTTCATACATAAATTTAGATGTGAAAACGGAGAAATTAGTCAATAAAAATCATAAAATCAGATTCCTCATCAAAAACCCTTTCCAAAACATATTTGTGCTCATTTTTCTGAGCATCGAGCGATTTACTACGAATTTACAAAGAACAGACCAATGACAAAACAAGAAAAAGCTACATATATATACACCCAAATCCAGTGGGTCGGGTCTGAGCTGGACCAATAGGGGCCGGCCAAATAGTGAGAAGGCTCGACACTGAGGACCCGCGGTTGAAGAAGGGAGGGTAGATGAAAACCCTAAAATACCCTCGCGGTTGAAATCATCAAATAAAAAATGAAAGGGGTACCAAGGTCATCTCATGACCTGGATTCTTCACCCCCTTAGCCATGGCAGAGGGCAGCAGTCGATCCTCGACTCCTGGGATCTGGATCATGAAGCAGTGCCCTTCAGGGAAAACCAAGAGCATTGTAGCCATCCTCGTTGCCACGCAAACTCAACAAGCTTAATCTTGAGTCTCGCGGTGGCCAGGAGCTCCAGGAATGCTCCTCCGTAGGTGAAGAAACAGGGGTTAAAGGCCAAGGAGAAAAACCACGAAATCCAACAGATAGGCGTCAGCTTAAAACCAAAAGGAGATCTAGAAGATCAGACGACCTCTTAATGCTTCATGAGGTCTGGAAGGCCACTAGATCACCATGGCAATGAGTGTCGACAGGGTCCAGGCGGCGGAGTATAGGTCCGGGCGACTCAGATGAGTTCATAGATAACTAGGAATGGGAAAACGGCGTGGGTGTTGTGGTGTTGCTTATCAGTCGACCAATTGTGTGGGAGCAGGCAGAGGTAAAACCAAGGTCGTTGGAGAAATAGGAGGAGTAGGTCGGGACTCCTGAGGGTGTCGGAAGACAAATTGAGCGAGAAGGAAGGATCCTTGGGGTCCGCTAATGCATGCGGGCTCTTAAGATGGTGATAGGGAAGGTGAAAGAGGCGTATGCTCACTCATGGCAGAGAGAGATGGCGAGCCCTAAATGGACATTTTGCCTACGAGGGGAGTTAGGGGACGAGTCATGGCTCGTTCAAATCAGAAAGGCGAGGCGAACTCAAGGTGAAGAGATCTCGTGAAATAGTAGAGAGGTGAGGGAGTTCGAGACCGATGAAGATGGGACAGAGAAAATGACTCCTGCTCGCGGAAGTAACATAGATAGATGACAAACCCAACGTCGTTGGATCCTGATCCAACGGTCGCAGACACATGTGAAAAAATAAAACGGACGAATTACCTGTGTAACAATGTAAATCAAATAAATGTGACAAATAACACATTGATTGGTATACCATATACCATATAAAACGTATAATTGACATTTGTAGGGTCATTTGAAGTCCAAATTAACTCAAACTTCACCCATAGGTTAATTAGGTGCATCAAAACACAATGTCTTAGTTAATTTCATCTTTTAGCCCACCATCACTCCTAATTAGGAAAAAATACATTTAATACACTTAAGTGAATATATTAAAGCATATAGAGCTATTCATTAATCACTAAATGAAGATAATTCATGTAATCAGTCCAAATATCAACAATAAACATCTTGAGAAATATTAAGCAAGCTTTTATGCATAAAAACCACTAATGATAATAAGAGAGAGGAACGTTAATATAAAAACATTCATTTCTATTTTCTAAACAAGAGTGCATAAATATGCAAGGAAATACGTTCTAAAATTAAACCATGGATAAGAAAGTAAGTGAACATAATTTTCTTCATATGAAATGAATTTGTAAATCTTGACATGGGAAATTTGCATGAAGGTCCTCAACAATTATGCTATAGAAAAGATTGTGTAAAGAATAGAATATTTTGAAAATTTGCATAATAAGATATGGGTGTTACAATACTACTCACTTTAAATAAATTTCGTCCTCGAAATTTCCTAGAGTTTCTACCCACCTTAAGGATTACACATAAATTTTCAAATCTTTCATACAAATTTGCATTATTAAAAGAGGCATACATAAACAAAGCATTATGATTCAACATAAATTACTTAACTACCCTCACCTTGATCATTTTCCTCTTCTCCATCTGACATTTTCATGGTGAAGAGCCTTGGTTTAACCTTGGGTGGAGGACTAGGGTTCTTAGTTTGGTTATGGTTGGGATCATTCTTTGCAAGCTTTGGGTAATTAGGCTTGATATGCCCTTCCTCACCACAATAGTATCATACTGAAGTCCCAAACCTACAAGGACTACCATGACTTCTCTTACATGTAGGGCATGGGGTTCTCCCATTCTTAGAAGAAGGCTCAGGGGCTTTTCTCTTATGGTTGGATGATGGAGGGGGTTGATGGTGATGATTGTTTTGGGGTACCTCCTTAGGATTACTCCCAGGGTGATCCTCCAATTCTAAGGTTGCATCTAGGGCTGATTGCATGGTCCTATGACCTCTACCAGACAAGGCATAACTTAGGTTAGGTTTAAGCCCTCTAATGAACTTCTTAGCTCTCTTTTACTCAGTGTACTCAAGACCATACTTTTGGAGCTTATGAAACTTCATGGCATACTCAGTGACATTCATGTCAACCACTTGCTTAAGGTTAACAAACTCATCCTCCTTCCTTTCTAACATGGCTTCAAATACATAATGGTTGTTAAAGGCTTCTACAAACTCACCCCAAGTGAAAGGAGGGTCATCTTCTTCCCTAGAGGCCAAGAGGTTCTCCCACCAAGTACGGGTTGTACCCTTGAGCATATGGGTGGCAAATCTAACCCTACTACGTGGGGGACACTCTAAGTCTCTAAAGCAATGTTCCATGTTGCTAAGACATTCCTCAGCCTTGGTCACCTCATCAACCTCATCTTCACCATGGAAAGCACCGGGTCTAATCTTTAAGAAATCTATGAGGGAGATCTAATGTACTCTAGGTGGAGCTCTAGGTTGGAGGGCAATGGTCAAGGATGCTACTAGGGCATCTAGGTTGACTTGGGGAGGGACTTGGTCCATGTCTTGAGTCCTATCTCGACTAGAAGATCCTTGTAACAGCCTTGACTCACCAACCTTCTCCTTCTTCTTAGGGGCCATCTGAAAGGGTAAACATAACATGATATTAGAACATAATATGAATCTCTATTTTTGCCTTAGTGGCCATCTATTCCTTGCTCTAATACCATTAATGTAACACCCCTCCCTAGGGTTTCATACATAGTCAGCGGAAGCACAACCTAATCCCCAACATTATCCATAATGTGAGGTGCTTGGCTTTTTGGGGAGGGTTATCACATACATGATCTCATATTAAGAAATAAACAACACTTGGAATTTATAGAAACATAAATTCATACATAAAGTTCTTCTTCGAAAGAAAACTACATCATGACTATAAAGGTATGCTAAACATAAACTAGATAACATGTAAAAGATAGGATCTCCATAGATGGATGTCCTACCAGGCAACAACTTCTTAGATCCTTGGATTCTTAGAACTCCTTAAGATGATTCCTTCCCTTCAGTTCCAACTTCTACGGACATCTCGTCCCCAACCATGCAAAGGAAAAACATTCATGGTAAGTAAGCGGCATTGGCATGTTATAAGACATGAAAATAACATATAAGATGATTTGACATAAACATGAACATGCATTTGACATTAATCATTTCTTTTCATCTTTTACATAAAGAACTTGACCAGAAGTATATGCTCCTCTCTTAATGCCCCATAAGGAGCCCATAATGCTCAGAAAGCCCATAATTGCTCAGAAAGCCCATAATGCTCGGAAAGCCCATAACGAGGTGCATATAAATATAAATCAAATTCCCTTAACCATGATATTTATTAGACTTAATTATCTTCTTAATAACTTAGACTTGATCTTAATGGGATTTCTCCCTCTTGAACATAGTTGGGATTTCTCCCCATGAATCATAATGGGAATTTTTTCCCCCTTAAACATGAATGGGAATTTCTTCCCTCTAAAACTTGGTTTCATGCACCTTAATCATAATTCATAACATTAATGTGGTTTCTATCCTTATACTTAGATTATAGCAACCAAACATCCAATAGTCATATACTTGAAAGGGAGACATACATTAATCATGACTTTAACATAAAGTGCTTAACATAAATTATAAACATTCAATAAATCAAATAGTATCTATGCCAAGAGCATGTCCCACTTACCTTGAACAAAGGCACCTAAGTCAAACCTTGTTTGACTGATTGGATTCCCTAAAAAATCTGAAATTAGCATGCATATCCTTCATCATACATCTTTAAACCCTAATTCGTTCATATATAAATTGAGATTTGAAAAAGGAGAAATAAGTCTATAAAAATCATAAAATCAGATTCCTCATCAAAAACCCTTTCCAAAACATATTTTTTCTCATTTTTCTGAGCATCGAGCGATTTACTACGAATTTACAAAGAACAGACCAATGACAAAACAAGAAAAAGCCATGTATATATACACCCAAATACAGTGGGTCGGGTCTGAGCTGGACCAACAGGGGCCGGCCAAATAGCAAGAAGGCTCACCACTGAAGACTCGTGGTCGAAGAAGGGAGGGCAGATGAAAACCCTAAAATACCCTCACGATTAAAATCATCAAATAAAAAATGATAGGGGTACCAAGGTCATCTCGTGACCTAGATTCTTCACCCCCTTAGCCATGGCAGAGGGCAACAGTCGATCCTTGACTCCTGGGATCTGGATCGTGAAGCAGTGCCGTTCAGGGAAAACCAAGAGCACCACAACCATCCTCATTGCCACGCGAACTCGAGAAGCTTAATCTTGAGTCTCGCGGTGGCCAGGAGCTCCAAGAATGCTCCTCTGCAGGGGAAGAAATAGGGGTCAAAGGCTAAGGAGCAAAACCACGAAATCCAGCAGATAGGCGTCAGCTTAAAATCGGAAGGCGATCTAGAAGGTCAGGCGACTTATCTTGATGCTTCGCGAGGGCTGGACGGCCACCAGATCGCCATGGCGATGAGTATCGACAGGGTCCAGGCGGAAGAGTATAGGTTCGAGTGACTCAGATGAGTTCAGAGATAACTAGGAATGGGAAAACATTGTGGGTGTTGTGGTGTTGCTTACCGGTCAGCCAATTGTGTGGGAGTAGGAAGAGGCGGCGGAGGTAAAACTAAGGTCATCGGAGAAATAGGAGGAGTAGGTCGGGACTCCTGAGGGTGTCGGAAGACAAATCGAGCGAGGAGGAAGGATCCATAGGGACCTCTGACACCTATGGGCTCTTAAGATGGAGACATGGAAGGTGAAAGAGGCGTACACTCACTCATGGCAGAGAGCGGTGGTGAGCCCTAAATGGGCATTTCACCTAGGAGGGGAGTTAGGGGATGAGTCATGGCTCATTCGAATCAGGAAGGCGAGGCGAACTCAGGGGTGAAGAGATCTCATGAAATGGTCGACAGGCGAGGGAGTTCGAGACCGATGAAGACGGGACAGAGAAAGTCGCTCCTACTCACACAAGTAACGAAGGTAGATGACAACAGCAGCGCCGTTGGATCCTGATCCAACGGCCGTGGACGTGCGTGAAAAAATAAAACAGATGAATTTCCTGCGTAATAGTGTAAATCGAATAAATATGACAAATAACACATTGATTGGTATACCATAAACCATATAAAACATATAATTAACATTTGGAGGGTCATTTGAAGTCCAAATGACCTCAAACTTCACCCATAGGTTAATGAGGTGCATCAAAACACAATGGCTCAGTTAATTTTGTCTTTTAGCCCACCATCACTCCTAATAAGCAAAAATGCATTCAATACACTTAAATGAATATATTAAAGCATATAGAGCTATTCATTAATCACTAAATGAAGATAATTTGTGTAATCACTCCAAATATCAACAATAAACATCTTGAGGAATATTAAGCAAGATTTGATGCATAAAACCACTAATGATAATAAGAGAGAGGAATGTTACATATAAAACATTCATTTCTATTTTCTAAACAAGAGTGCATAAATATGCAAGGAAATACTTTCTAAAATTAAACCATGGATAACAAAGTAAGTGAACATAATTTTCTTCATATGAAATGAATTTATAAAGCTTAACATGGGAAATTTGCATGTAGGTCCTCAATAATGATGCTATAGAAAAGATTGTGTAAAGAATAAAATATTTTGAAAATTTGCATATTAAGATTGGGGTGTTATAGTAGGAGAACATGATCAAGGAGTGGGAGAATTGTAAAAACACGTAAGGGAAAGGGGAAAAGGAACAAGAATCACTAAAAAAGGAAGATGGAGGAGGAGAACATGATCAATAAGGGAGGATAGGGAAAATGAGTAAGGTAAAGGAGACAAAGAACAAGGATAGGGATAGGGATAGGGATAGGGAGAAGAGGAAGGAGGAGGATAAGAACAAGATCATTGAGGGGGAGAAACATTAAAATGAACAAAGAGCATGAGAAGGGAACAAATATGGGGATAAAATGATGAAGAATTGGAGAAAAGGAATGAGGAAGGGGAGAAAAGGAACATGATAATGAGAAAAAGAAAATACTATTATTAAAGCCAAATTTGAATTACAATGGTAAAATTTTAAATATATGTACATGCTAGAAAACACTGCTACCAAAAACCTAATTTTGAGGATGATATGTGTCTGTGTTGATTATGTATACTTGACCTTAAATAACTAATAAGAAGAGTGTGTAGCATAACTTTTTTATATATGTTCCTCCTATCAATTGGTTATTTATTAATGGCTATACAAAAATACATCTCACGAACTGACTGATTGCTATAATCTCATTTGGATCTTTCAATGATTTGGTTCTTTTATAGCACTCTCTACAAACTTCTACCATTCAACTTAATCTTTTCTTGCCTATTTCAAGCATGAACTTGTCTTCTTAATCTTCTCTCACCTTCTCTAAGAATGAACTTATTATGGAATTCTTGAACTCTCAAAATAGGGTTTTTTGGTAGCAATAAATCACCATCTTTAATTCTTCCAAAAAACCTTCTCATTCATCTTTTTTTTTCTATTTCAGATGGAAAGTTGATTCTAGTACAGGACCAGGACCTACTTCATCATTGACCAATAGAATGAATGCAATGTCTAGTATCAAAGAAGTGAAGATGCATCTGAATACAATAGGTCTTTCTAGTCTCCTCTAGTTAAAGTTGAGGACTCTCACTCTAGAAGTTCTCCACTTCTTGGGCACCTTTTTGATAGGAACAATATTATTTGCCCAACCCTTAGAGGTGGGAAATTTGAAGATGATAGGACAGGATGTCCACTGAGTTTATGACATTGCTACAAGTTTTGTGTTAATCGATATGAAGAAAAGGGATGTAAAGTCCACTAACATAGTTTATCATTGGCTAAGGAATTGGTTTAAATCCTAATAGGTTATTTTTCGTCGATATTAGATACGCTGATGAGAATATATTTGAGTTAAGGGATGCTAAACATATAGCTCAACTATATATATTATATGTAATAGGATGTGATCTTTCACCAACTATGGGACCGATTCATGTATACTACTTCAAATATATCAATTCCCAAACTGGAATGTGGCACCTAAATTGGGCAAGTTGTGTCTTGCAATTTTTGAAGAGTCATCTGCTCAATTTCAAAGCAAACAATTTCATCATAAGTTTAATGGGATATATGCACCTTCTAATGGTATGTAATGATTATTTGACTCTACTTGCATATATTTTAATATTTGATCTTCTACTTTGTAAGACAGGAATGTCATAATAGTAACACTAGATTACATTTGTTGTATCCTTTAGTTGCATTATTTTGATCTGACTTTCAGTTGGGGCACATGCTCCAGGTGAACTTTTGCACCAAATCTTGAAGAAATCATCAAACAAAAACAAACTACTCTTGAGCATTATAAGGAGGACTACAATGAACATTGCTTTCCCCTCTCTGAAAGAGAAGATGTTGAAGACGGTGTTGGTTGTAAATCATTAGAGGACAAGTTTCATGATGTAATATATACTCATCACCCATTTTGAAAACCATAGTATGTGTTATCTTGTATAGTTGTAAACAACGGTTCCATGCAAAAATAAAGGTATTCGACGAGATTTCTCTTTAGTTCTTTAACAAGAAGAAGAAAGCTCAACGTCAAGTGGAAGAACTTCTTTGAAAACATAATGGAGAAGGTTCATTTGAACATTTTCTCAAGGATGTTCCCAATAATAGCCCGGTGCACATTGATGAAATTACACTTGTTGAGGCAATTCTGACCCTAAAAACAAGCAGAAAGAAGATGAAAATGTCAAAAACTTGTCCTCTTTTATTTTTTTGTGCCTTGTGTATGTGAAAACAACTTGGGGTAGACAAGATGGAAGGCCAAAATGCACCTCACATGCCACTTCAAAGACAAAGTCAAAGATTGGTATGACTCGAGAAGGGACATCATGAGTTGGGAAGAGATGAAGAATGCCTTCTTAAGGAAAATCTACTCCATTGCAAGGTTGAAAAAAATGTGGTGTTCCATAGTGTGTTTCAATCAAGTGGGTAATGAGAGGTTCCATGATGACTGGGAGAGATTTCAGAAGATGTTGAGAGAGTGCCCACAACATGAGATCCCTTTATGGCATCTAGTTCAATCCTTTTACTCCAGTCAATCTCCAATGTGTCAAGATAGAATTAATTCTTCTTGTGGAGGAGCTTGTATGGCTTAGCCACATGTGGACACATGGCCCTTGTTTGAGTAGTTGGCTAAAAGTTTAAGGATATGAGCTTCTAGCATGATGAATGATGGTACCCACCCCTTTTGTGTAATATCTTGAGCTCATAGTGATTCAAGCCCACAAATGATGAAGATTCTTGGAGAAATGGTGATATTCATGAAGAATTACGTGGGAAGTGTTCCTTATCATTTGGTTAATTTTTTTGAGTCCTTTAGTGAAGGAGTGAAGACACCTCATTCTTATATCTATCTGGAACAACAAAGTCCAAGATATAGCTTAAGGTTTGATGAGTAAGTCCTCTCTAGGTTGAAAAGATTTGATGATGTGTAAATGAATGTGACAAATCCTGAGCAAAAAGTGGAGAAACTAGCTTCAATACTTGATCTAAAAGTGGAAGCAAAGTTGTCCTCCCAACCCATCATGAAATTTAGTGAAACAAGTGGACCAATCGATGCTTCTCAAGTTCTCTATAGTCCACCTCCAATGCAAGTGCAGCCCATTTATCATTTATTGGCCATCCCAAGCCTTATACACCTCCTCCCCCTCCATCAACACAATCATCCCACCACTTCACCTACCAACCTCAATTTTCCATCCTCCTCAATTCCAATACCAAGTGCCACCTCCACCTCGTCCACATACACAACATGTTCCCCCTACCCACCATGAGAAAGGTAGTGTTGTGATGGTTCTAAGGAGTGGAAAATCTCTTGAGAAACCCACAACTCAAAGAAATATTGACAAGGCAAAGCTAAGGAAGCCAAGTGGTGATACTGCTATTGATATTGGTGAAGAAAATTCTAGCACACCTCGTTTGAGCATGTGATACCGTGTGCCCCCCTTATACTTCATTTGCATTTTCTACCATCCCTAGTGTTCCACCTCATGGCATACCACACAAAAATTATGTTGATGCAAATAGGTCCAAAGTAAGTGATACATCATTCCCTAAAGCATTAGATGAGGTCCCAAAAGTAAAATGGAGGCAAAAGCACAATGTTGACATTCTAGAGGTGTTTCTCCAAGTGAAGGTGAACATTCCGTTGTTGGATGTTATCAAGAAAATCTCGTCTTATGCCAAGTTTCTCAAGAACCTATGTACTATGAAGAGGAAACCAATGGGGAGAATGCCTAAGAAAATCAATTTGACTGAACAAGTGAGATCTATCATCTAACACTCACTTCCTATGAAGCAGCAAGACCCAAGAACCCACTCATATCTAGATGCATAGAGGGACAACACATAGACCAATCTCTACTTGATTTAGGATCTAGTGTAAATATGATGCCATATAGTGTCTATGTGTAGGTGGGACTAGGCAAGTTGAAATAGGCTCATTGCACTCTCCAATTGACAGATCATTCCATCAAAGTTCCTAGAGGAAGAGTGGATGATGTTTTGGTGATGATAGAAAAAGAAAGGGAAATAGTGTTCCTGGTGGATTTTATTGTTCTTGACATAGACCCAGAGGATAGGAAGATTCCCATCATCTTTGAAAGACCAATGTTATCTACTGCTAATGTTGAGATACATATGCACAGTGGCACAATGACAGTCTCTTTCATAGACATGAAGATAAAGATCAACATGTACAAGGCCCCAACCCGGAGAGACCGAGATGAGGATATTGGACATGGTCACTTGAAGAGTATGATTGATCATTTGATAGAACGAGATCCAGATGGAAGAGTTGATGATAGCTTTTGTGGTCAATGGGATGAGGAACATAGGTTGAATGCAAGTGATAGATGCATTTATTGCATGAGTGGACACCTAAGAAATCCAAATGGATAAATGATACGAGAATCAAAAACTTGACTGAATGAATGAAACATAGTGGTAGTGGGAGGAAACCCACCTAGGTTTGGGAAATTTTTCACTCAACCTTCCATTTTTTATATTTTTGGTTACTTTTTTTACACTTCTCCATGAAAACACACACATACTATACTTGATGGTTTTTGTTGTTTGTGAAACATGTTAGGATAGGTACATTGTAAGGAGGATGATGCATGGATGATATCACAAAGGAGAAGATCGAATTGAAGAGAAAATTGCAAATCAATAGAAAAGCTATCAAGGAAGGAGATCAACACGATCGTTCCACCCAGCACGGCCGTGGTGCAGGTAATATAAAATGGCTACCGTGGGCACCACGGCCGTGGTGGCTATCTCCAGTTCATTGGGAACCTTGATATCTCTCTCTCCTCATGGCATTTGTCTACCACAACTCCATGACCTCTACCCTATCATCCTAGAATTCTATTCCATGCTGAGGATAACATGGTTTAAAAGTTTGAGGTGATAGGGTGGTAAGCCCTTTCTTTACCCCACTTTCCTCTAGGTTGCTTGTTCTAAATTTTTGCTCAAGATGGTCAAATAGTATAACCATCTCTCATACTTGTGTATCCATACATTGTATGATTGATTTACATATATGCATATCATATAAGTTAATTTCATGCATTTTTTGTGTAATTTTCAAAAAAAAATTACACTTCTTGCCATGAATTGCATATCATGTAGATTTTTGTAATTTTTGCATGTTTGTAGATAGGATTTTCTTATTTCTTTCTTTTTGTTCGATAATGAAGCTTTTGATATAATTGAAGGTGATTTGGCACCATTTTATCCAATTATGCCCAAATTTAGTTCTTGTCTAAAAGTGTGTTTTGACCTGACCTCTTCTTATTGGATTGAAAATGATGACTCTTGATAAATGCATGCTACATTATCATGAAGTATTGCTAAATGGCCTCAATATTAACTTTTTATATGTGCACCACCCCTCTCATGCTTGTTAATAGTTTGGTTGAATTGTGATTTAAGCAAGCCACAAATGCTTAGGGTTTTTTTAGAATCTCATGATAAAAGTGTGGTTTCAATATTACTCATTCATGTAGTGTGTCATTACTTGATTAAATTGATTGAGTAGCTTTCATGTAGGATATATCATTTTGAAATCCATACTAGTAACCCCTCTTTGACTCACTTTTCTTCTAGAATATTATTACCTCTCCACCTCATGAAAGGATGCCTAAGTGCATATATTAAGCCTTGGTCACCTCTAAAAGTTTGGGGTGGCCATATCTATATCCCACCCTCTTCATTCTCACCACCATGCATGCTAGCTACACCAAAGGCAAAGGAAAAAAAATCAAAAAGAGAATAAAAGATGCTCCTATGTATTAGCATCTAAATAAAGAAAATATGAGTGCTCCTATGTAATAGCACACCAAAGTCTTACTGCAACCTTTTCTTCCATTTGGATGCCCATTGAGCTAGGAAACATCAAACCTAGCTCATTTTGCCTTGTTTCACAGCCATATGGGCTGCTTAGTGTGGATTGGCATATGATGTTGAATGCATGAATGTAAAATAGCAAAATTAGTCATTTTTATCTTTGCCACAATGAAACAGTTTACTCAGAGTTATATGATAGCCATATGGATTGATTGTGTATTCTATGCTATGTATATATGAAGTTTGTATGCTCACTACTTTAATCATGATTGGTTTGTGAAAGAGGAGAGCAGAGAAGTGGAAAGCATGTACCTAGTCATTATTGAGCCCATTTAGTAAATATTCATCTTATTGTAATGCATTTGTAATTTCATGATTGTTAAAAAAGTTGAAGAGAGATTAACTTGGATCATACTTGAGGACAAGTATGCTTCAAATTTGGGTTGGGGATGCAGCCCTATTTTAGGGCTTCATCTTGTGTCTTATTTCACTTTAGTCACATGTATACCTGCTAGATTACATGTTAATTCCTTCAATATGCATATTTATGTAAAAATCACTTATGGACGTTATTTGCATGTTTTTTAGGTACTTGGATCACACTTGGATGGAAGAGAGAGCAAAGAATGATCATGGGATTTACCTACCCCTAGTAGCCAATGGTCAATTGAAACAAGGAGGTCCAATGAAACACAAACTACAAGCTCTAAGTGTTGATGAAGAAACCAACATAGACGTGGTACCACAAAACAGCCGTGCTAGTCCACTCAAAATCACATAAACAAAATTGGAGATTCAAGTTCAATAGAATGGTCATGGAGCTCAACGTAGTTGTGCTCACATGACCCAGAATGTCCGTGCAACACACCACATAAATGTTGCCAAGAAGACAGAACGGGCATGGCACTCAGAATGGCTAGCACTCGTTCAAGCCAAAATGACCGCGGTGAACACCACAGTCGTGCTATGAATGCCCCACCATAGTCATGATGAACACCATGGCCATGCCACCAACCTTCCATTTTACCAAATTTCTACTATAACTTTTCTCCATTTGCACCTCTCCCGTTCCATTCCACCGCGTCCATATTGACCGCAACCCACCACGGTCGTGCGGCCTAGCACAGTCGTACTGCATACAAACCTAGCACAATTTTTGCACTATGTTCCTTATTTTACCTCTACTTGACCTAATGCTTCCCCACCACCTATATATACATAGGTGGTGGTTGAAGCACGAGGTTAGCTACTCCCTAGCCACCCTTAGCTCCCCTTTTCACCCCACCACCATTTCACCTCATTCCACTTCCATATCACTGTTTCCACCACCAAAATCCTAGTTTCTTAGAGTTTTGACCACTTTCTACCATCATCCCATTCGATTCCACCTTGGAGAAGGGAGGAGGACGCCCTTACAACATCTAGAGAGGAGTATTCCTTCATCTACACTGACCTCCATGGCTACTTCTACCTCTATCTTCTCCATTTTTGCGTCTTCTTGTTCTATAAGTAGCTAGGCCCCTTAAGTGGGATGATTGGAGTAAAAAATATTACTTTTATACCATGTTGGGGAAAAGTGATATGTAAACATTGTAATTTTATTTTCCAATGATTATGTTCTACTTCTATCTCATTTACCATAAATTTCTTTGTGATTTGTGCTTGAAATCACTTAGATTCTAGGAAAACTACTTATATGTGGCTCTTTTTGTGAATTGCTCTATGTCCAATTAATGGATCCCTAGTTATCTATTCACATTACTATATGTTAATCAGTTCTCGTAAAACTAGATGGGAGATCGAAGTAGCTAGTATATGAGAATTTCTCATAGCAATTGATTAACATATATTAATTGATTTTTCAAGCTTGAGATCTAAGTAGCCTTCTCATAGCAATTGACATAAGTAGCTAGTGTAATTATCTTGGAGCCTTCTCAAGGCTAGAATGTAGGTGATGTGAGGTCTAAAGCCTCACTTCCTCCTTCCATTACCCATAGTTACCCTAGGATTTCCAATCAAAGAAACATAGGCTTGATTAGATCATAATTGAATTACACCTAAACCCTAATCCAAGTGAGCCTCGTAAGGGTGCGTAGGAGGTGTTAGGGACTAGTTACCCTATACACACTTACCTTATCAATGGCCAATTAGTAGTTTAGGGAAATCAATTAGCCTCTAGCTTGTTGTTTGGTTTGTTAGTCTAGATGAAAGAATAATGTTTACATGTTGTCACCCCCAACCCAATTGACAAGTGCATACTCCAAACAACCCACACTTCCATTAAAACCCTAATTTGCCTCTTGCTAGATAGTGTTTGGTTAATTAGATTTTTACTTTCTTTGGATTCTTCCCTTGTTCTTGATAGATTAGGTCTTCAATTTCTCTTTTTCCTAGTTTGCCTAGCTTAGTGTAGTATAGATATCTTCTTGCCTGCCTTAGTGTAATTTTATCTTTTCTAGCCTTTTCTTGCTTAGCTTGTCATTTCTTTCCCATTATAATTAACTGTCTAGGGTTAGCTTAGGTTTTAATATTGTTTGCTATTTTTTAAATGCTTTTTCACCATTAGTGTAAACAGCAAATCAACCATCAAACCCTTACAACCTAGACTCCACAGTAGGAACATAACCAAAACTAACCTAGCTCTAGTGCCTCCTTTTCTCTCTTGGGTTTGACCCCTAACTTGCCACCCTCCTATACTATAACACGACCCCATGCGCTTGTAGGTATAGTGTGTTAGTGTATGTGAGAGGGCATATTAGGGATTTATAAATTTGAAAGACCCCTTGCTGTGTTTAAAACCCTTTAGGGTTGCATCTAATCAAACTCAATTGGTTAGTGTGTGTGGCCCTAAAGGAAAAACACATCAAGCTTTCTGGAACCATTGTTGGGGACAGAAAGCGTCGTAGCTACCTAGTATTTGTGGTGTTGACTCTCCCCTTTGGCATCGTCTCTTGCCAGTTTGTTTTGTTTGAGAGACACAACAAGCTTTATGGCACCATTGCCAGGGAGAAAGGTGCTTGGACTACCTAGTTAGTTTTACTTTGATCTTTTCAAATTATTCTCATCATTTCTATTATTTATTATTTATTCTTTTTTTATATTAGTTTTTTTAACTTATTTTATTTTGTTTGTTTGTTCCTTGTGCATGTGACAAGTCACTCAGGGAAGTCAAGATGCAAGGCCAGGATGCACCTCACAAGCCACTCTAGGAGTACTTCATGCCTAGCAACTACACATGACCAATTTCTAGTAGAGTTGATCAAATGCCATGGAAGCAATTCTCCATCCCTCTCGGTCTTCTTGGGTTCCTTCCCACCTTTTATGGATCAGAGACTGAGAACCCCTACATGCACTTAGACTCCTTTCTTGAAGTGTGCTCCTCCTTTACGATGTCGACTATTGTAAAGAAGTGAAACCACTCATCTACTAGAAAGAAAAGACTTCATCCCTTGAACCAAACACCACATAATTTTTTTTTGTTTTTTTTGCCAAAGGGATGGAGATCAATTCATTCAACATGTAAGTATAATTACACAATGAGTAGCAGCGGAAAAGAAATATTATTTAACAATCTACAAAGCTTGATAACATGATAAAACACTTTACCACATATAGTTATCTAATAGGAATACTAAGCATAAAAGCCAAAGACCAAGCCGAGGGTCATCTAACCACCTCTTCAAGCCTCCCAAAGATCAGCTACAAGGTCGATGTTGAAGTTCACTCTCCTCGATCTAACCTGGGGTTGGAATCATACCCCACAAAAGAGAAGAAGAAAAGAAATACATCAGCAAAAAGTTGGTATGTGTATGCTAAAGGAAACCTTGAGCAATTTAAGCAATAAGGACATCAAAAGTAAAATGCTTCCCATACAGGAGATAAGGACTACCCACATGGGCATAAAAGAAAAGAAAACATCATAAATTGATAAAAGAGGATACTTGCCATAAACAAAACAAATAAGATTGTGCAATACTGGCACATAAGAAGGTAGTAGGGCACACACCCCACAACATCATCAACCTGCATGCATGTGAGATAAACATAGCCCTAGAAAAATATAAATATAAAGGCAGCCAAGCACAAACTTGAACCTAATAGAGAAAGGAATACTGCCAATCTACCAAATATATAAAATTGAGTATGGATTACTGCCACACTCGGGTATAGAGAAGTGGTATACTGCCACCCTCCTTAATAAACAATAGGGGATTACTGCCCCAAAACCAAAGTAATTTACACTACTCTAGTGCTACTGAATCACATTGTATGTAAATATAGAGGCAAGTAAATAGTTTAGTCAGAAGATGAAACAAAGGTTGCCATCACACAATGGAAAACACCAACACATATAACATCCACTTCAAAGTGGCACATAGCAACAAAAGAGACCAACATGTACCATGGCACAAGATATGATATCAAGAAATTATCCAAGTTCATAACTATCAAGATAGTTCACACGAACCATGGTATCAAAAGATAAGACATATTGTGTAGGTCAAAATTCAAAAGAATGATAAAGTAGTTGAATTTCTCAATATGGATGAATAGGGGATACAACATACCTCAAATTAGAGTTACAAAGCACTCTTAGATCCAAGTCTAGGTCACCAAAGGCCTATTAAACACATATATAGATTGTATGTCAATTTCATACACATTAACCAAACCCTAAAAACTACCTTTTTATATATGTGTGAATTAGGTTAGGAAAACTATTCCAAATTTTAGGTTATGTTATTACGAGTCTAAAACATATTTTATTATATTTTTCAGACATATATAATTTGTTATGATTTTTACAAGTTAATTCATCATTTATAAGATCCAAAGAAAAACACCCATATTAATTTTTAGATTCAATTATCCAAACTTATACCATTAATTAGATCTTATTTTTCTAATTCCAACAAATATTTTTCCGTATTTTTCTGATCATCCATTAATTAGTTATCAATTTTTATTATCTACCAATCAGATAATTCCACATAATAAATTTGCATCGAAAGTGGATAACAGGAGAGGGGCCCGCGTGACTTAGCCCAATCACAACCGGCCAAGTCACCAGTCAATCCCTTGCAAGACTCCGGCTAAAGGAGGAAGATAGAATCCGTGAAAAGATGAAAATACCCTTGGTCGTAAAACAAAGCAGAAAAGAAAAGAACGAGGGCAAAGAGGGGAATCAACCCCGAGGTTTGTTTCTCCCGCGAGGACCACCTCGAGAGCTAAGAGAAACAGGTCAATCCACAAACTCCAGATCACAATAGAGTGCGAATTAGGTGAAAAGTCCTACATGAACAAAGTTCCCGGGACTCCGATGATTTCAGAGAAACCAACTGTGAAGAAATCGGTCGACTACAGACCAAGAAAGCTTCCCCGCCACAACTGAAGAAACTGAGCAACCTGGGCAGAGCAAAAGAGCCCATGAGAGGCCAAAGCAACATCGGAGAGAGGTCCGACGATAAAAACTGAAGTGAGAAAACAAGGGAACCCATCACGAGAACCTCCATTAACGGAGAATTTACAAAACGATCAGTACAGGAGGGAAAAGGGCGAAATGCCATTACCTTCCAATCGCATGAACCGAGGAGTCACAGAGCTTTCCTATGCTTCCACGATTCGAACAACACCAAGAGGGAGCACCTCCGCGCACCAGAACCCACAGCCCAGGTCGCCGCCGCTGGAAAAGGCGGATGGAGTAGGGTGGGATGGAAGCATGGCAAATCAGACCAAAAGGGCTATGACACGAGGTTTCTGAGGGTTCAAGGATCGTGGGGAAAGCCCTATATATAGGGGCAGAGTCCAGGTTCATAGAGAAATCTATGAGAACTAGGAAATAGAGGAAGGAGAGGAAAGTTCTCATCGGCTTGAGTTTCTAGCAAGGGAAACCCTATTTAATTAGGGATCAACCAGATCAGAAAGTTGTGTAGATGGAGGAAAGCAAAACCTGATGTGCCGAAAAGGAAAAACGGAAGAGGAAAGCATAGAAGAAAATTCACATTACTGTAGCCACGAGAAGGAGACCGACTAGAGGTAGGAGACAACTCCTCATCCATCGAATTCTCATCCAAGGGCCACGATACAGTCCGACATAAGCGGGCCGCGTGACAGCCCAAGCTTGGGAAAAATCGAGAAAATCAATTGAATTTAGCAAAGTGGAATCCAAATAATACATACATATTCTCTTTCCTCATTTAGGGGTTCTAGAATTATCCAAATTAAACCAAAATTTGCACATAAGTTAAATTAAACATATAGATTCTGAATATCCAATTAGATTTCACTTTTGGCAACTTTAGATATGTTATTTAATTTATTCTTTGTTTCTCTTTCTAGATGCATTAATGACTCATGGATTAACTAAGTTGGATGAAACTTCATCCACAAGTTAAATTAAGTGTTTTGAATACGAATTTGCCTTTATTTCCAACTTTTGGTGTCATGAGTTATAATTATTTATTAATTACACCTTTTAGGCATTTTCTCTCTCCTATATATACCTATTAATCAAACATTATCCAAATTAATTGCAAATTTGCACAAAGGCTTATTTTTATGTTTAGATTACGAATTTTGATTTCATTTTCTAATTTGAGGGTATTAACTATTTTATTTCACTTTATTGGCCTAATACCTATTTTTTTATAAGGACATTAATATATACAATTATCTTCCAAATTAAATGATACTTGGCCCTTAAGTTACTTTTTGGTTAAGAAAACAAATTTGAGTGTCAAATTATCCTTGTGGGTTTCCAATTAAATTTTTGGTGCAAAAAATTTCTCATTATCTCATATTATCACTAATTATTGCATTTATCATCTCCTTTAAATATAATTTGAGTTTTCTCTTATTTTTCCTATTCTAAAAAGTACTAGAAAGTTCTAGGACGAAATATTTTATTATTTTTATTACTTAGTGACAATAACACTTCAGACCCATTAATTAAAACCAAACTAGTGTATATGTGCATACAACCCTATATTAAGAATATATGGGAAATATTGATCCAATTAAATTCTTTTATTTTCTTAAATGAATTATTATTAAGAACAAAGTATTTGTATTCCCTTAATTACATGTATTAGTTTATCCTTGTTTGGCTAAGTCAAAAAGGGTAAAACTATTAGGGTAGAATTCTATTTCTGGTATGTTATAGCACACCACCACTTAAAGGGATTTCGTCCTCGAAGTTAAAACATCCATAGGAAACTTATTCACCACCCCTTAAAAGGGTTCATCTCATAAAATCAAACTTAACTTCAGTTATAAAAGTTTCAACTATACTTCTTACATCCACTACATAAGCGACATGCAAAAAGAAACATAACTTGTAAAGACTAATCTAAGGAACTATGGGTTAAATTTCTCTTGATCATCATCATTAACTTCTTCACCATCCAAAGCAAAAACTCTACCGACTCTTCTTTCCATAGGTCTTCCTCTATTATTGTTACCATTATTGTTGCCCTGATTCTGAGGAGGTGCTTGTTGTTGTTGTGCTGGAGCCTGACCATTACGACGCTTGGGACAATCAGGTCAGATGTGACCAGGTTCATTGCAAAAGTGACATACCACTGGTACACCTTGATTTCTAACATGAGGGCACTTCCCCGGAGGATGGGGTCTATTGCACTTTACACAACTGTCTCTTTTCTACTCATCACCTGAGGACTTCCTCTTCCTTTCAAACTCCCTAGGTTGGAACCCTGGGTAAGACTCCACAGCCAAAGCTTTATCAACCATCTGCTGAAAGGTCGAGGGAAATTGTGGGATTAGAGCACGTCCCACATTGTAGTTGAGCCCTTGGAGGAAAAGGTCAGCCCTACTTTCCTCACCCAACCCAACTGCATAATGCTCCAACAGCAGAAACCTTTGCACGTAAGCAGAAATAGATAATGAACCTTTCTTCAAACTGTAGAACTCTGCTTCTTTCTTCTTTAGGGCAGCATTGCAGATATACTTACCATGGAAGAGAGTAAAAAACTCTACCCAAGACATGGTCAAGACGTCTCTAGTCCTTGCAATTCCATTCCACCAAACTCTTGCAGGACCATCTAACACATATGAAGCAAACCTAACCTTCTGATGTGGAGGACAGGTTATACCATCAAAAGTCCTCTCTAAGGCTAACACCCAATCATCTGCTTTGTCGACCATCTCTATCTCACCTTCACCGTTGAAGGAAGGTGGTTTCATATTCATGAACTCCATGATCGAGAACTCCTTAGTCTTTTCAGGTACAGACGGGTCTTTCATCTTCCCAACCATGGAAGATGCAAAGAGTTTTTGAAACATGGACAACTCTTGCTTTGGAGTTATAGCTCCTCCCGGTTGAGAAGATGCTGAGGTCCCTTGACCAAACCTAGTATTTTGAGGTGTCTCGAAACTGTACTGGTTGTCAACAGTAGAGTTATCTCCCGCCATTAGGGTTTTTCCTGCACAAGGCAAGGACACTAGGTATAAGCATCCTAATATAATGGTAAACATCCTAAGGGAGACGAGTTTGAAATAGTTAGATAACCGACTATTAGTGGATCTGATACCATGTTGTAAAGAAGTGAAAACACTCCTCTACTAGAAAGAAAAGACTTCATCCCTTGAACCAAACACCGCATACATTTTTTTTTGCCAAAGGGATGGAGATCAAATTATTCAACATGTAAGTATCATTACACAATGAGTAGCAGTGGACAAGAAATATTATCTAACAATTTACAAAGCTTGATAACATGATACAACACTTCACCACATATAGGTATCTAACAGGAATACTAAGCATAAAAACCAAAGACCAAGCTGAGGGTCATCTAACCACCTCTTCAAGCCTCCCAAAGATCATCTACAAGGTCGATGTTGAAGTTCACTCTCTTCGATCTAACCTGGGGTTGGAAGCATACCCCACAAAAGAGAAGAAGAAAAGAAATACATCAGCAAAAAGCTGGTATGAGTATGCTAAAGGAAACCTTGAGCAATTTAAGCAATAAGGACATCAAAAGTAAAATGCTTCCCATACAAGAGATAAGGACTACCCATATGGGCATAAAAGAAAAGAAAACATCATAACTTTATAAAAGAGGATACTTGCCATAAACAAAATAAATAAGATTATGCAATACTGGCACATAAGAAGGTAGTAGGGCACACACCCCACAACATCATCAACTTGCATGCATGTGAGATAAACATAGCCCTAGAACAATATAAATACAAAGGCGGCCAAGCACAAACTTGAACCTGATAGAGAAAGGAATATTGCCAATCTCCCAAATATATAAAATTGAATATGGATTACTGCCACACTCGGGTATAGAGAAGTGGTATACTGCCACCCTCCTTAATAAACAATAGGGGATTACTGCCCCAAAACCAAAGTAATTTACACTACTCTAGTGCTACTGAATCACATTGCATGTAAATATAGAGGAAAGTAAATAGTTTAGTCAGAAGATGAAACAAAGGTTTCCATCACACAATGGATAACACCAACACATATAACATCCACTTCAAAGTGGCATATAACAACAAAAGAGACCAACATGCACCATGGCACAAGATATGATATCAAGAAATTATCCAAGTTCATAACTATCAAGATAGTTCACACGAACCATGGTATCAAAAGATAAGACATATTGTGTAGGTCAAAATTCAAAAGAATGATAAAGTAGGTGAATTGCTCAATATGGATGAATAGGGGATACACCATACCTCGTATCAGAGTCCAAACTACAAAGCACTCCTAGATCCAAGTCTAGGTCACCAAAGGCCTATGAAACACATATACAGATTGTATGTCACTTTCATACACATTAACCAAACCCTAAAAACTACCTTTTTATATATATGTGAATTAGGTTATGAAAACTATTCCATATTTTAGTTTATGTTATTACGAGTCTAAAACATATTTTATTATATTTTTCTGACTTATATATAATTAGTTATGATTTTTACAAGTTAATTCATCATTTATTAGATCCAAAGAAAAACACCCATTATAAATATTTAGATTCAGTTATCCAAACTTATACCATTAATTAGATCTTATTTTTCTAATTCCAACGAATATTTTTCCATATATTTCTGATCATCCATTAATTAGTTATCAATTTTTATTGTCGACTAATCAGATAATTCCACATAATAAATTTGCATCGAAAGTGGATACCCACGTGACTTGGCCTAATCACAACTGGCCAAGTCATCAGTCAATCCCTTGCAAGACTCTGACTAAAGGAGGAAGTCAGAATCCGTGAAAAGATGAAAATACCCCTGGTCGTAAAACAAAGCCAAAAAGAAAAGAATGAGGGCAAAGAGGGGAATTGACCCTGGGGTTTGTTTCCCCCGCGAGGACCACCTCGACAGCTGAGAGCAATAGGTCGATCCACAAACTCTAGATCGCAATAGAGTGCGAATTAGGAAAAAAGTCCTACATGAACAAAGTTCCCGGGACTCCAACGATTTCAAAGAAACTAACCGTGAAGAAATCGGTCGACTACAGACCAAGAAAGCTTCCCCGCTACAACTGAAGAAACTGAGCAACCTGGGTAGAGCAAAAGAGCCCATGAGAGGCTAAAACAACAGCGGAGAGAGGTCCGACGATCAAAACCAAAGTGAGAAAACAAGGGAACCCATCACGAGAACCTCCATTAACGGAGAATTTACAAAACGATCAGTATAAGAGGGAAAAGGACGAAATGCCATTACCTTCCAATCACATGAACCGAGGAGTCACAGAGCTTTCCTACGCTTCCACGATCTGAACAACACCAAGAGGGAGCACCTCCACGCACCAGAACCCACAGCCGAGGTCGCCACCGCCGGAAAAGGCAGATGGAGTAGGGAGGGATGGAAGCAGGGAAAATCGGACTAAAAGGGCTATGACACGAGGTTTCTGAGGGTTCAAGGATCGTGGGGAAAGCCCTATATATAGGGGAAGAGTCCAGGTTCATCGAGAAATCTGTGAGAACCAGGAAACAGAGGAAGGAGAGGAAAGTTCTCATTGACCCGGGTTTCTAGCGAGGGAAACCCTATTAAATTAGGGATCAACATGATCAGAAAGTTGTGTAGATGGAGGAAAGCAAAACCTGAGGTGCCGAAAAGGAAAAACGGAAGAGGAAAGCATGAAAGAAAATTCACGTTACTGTAGCCGCGAGAAGGAGTCCAACTAGAGGTAGGATACAACTCCTCATCCGTCGGATTCTCATCCAAGGGCCACGATACAGTCCGAAATAAGTGGGTCGCGTGACAGCCCAAGCTTGGGAAAAATCGGGAAAATCAATTGAATTAAGCAAAGTGGAATCCAAATAATACATGCATAGTCTCTTTCCTCATTTAGGGGTTCTAGAATTATCTAAATTAAACCAAAATTTGCACATAAGTTAAATTAAACATGTAGATTCCGAATATCCAATTAGATTTCACTTTTGGCAAATTTAGATATGTTATTTAATTTATTCTTTGTTTCTCTTTCTAGATGCATTAATGACTCATGGATTAACCAAGTTGGATGAAACTTCATCCACAAGTTAGCTTAAGTGTTTTGAATACGAATTTGCCTTTATCTTCAACTTTTGGTGTCATGAGTTATAATTATTTATTAATTACACCTTTTAGGCATTTTCTCTCTCCTATATATACCTACTAATCAAACATTATCCAAATTAATTGCAAATTTGCACAAAGTCTTATTTTTATGTTTAGATTACGAATTTGGAGTTAGTTTTCTAATTTGAGGGAATTAACTATTTTATTTCACTTTATTGGCCTAATACCTATTTTTTTGATAAGGACATTAATATATACAATTATCTTCCAAATTAAATGATACTTGGCCCTTAAGTTACTTTTTGGTCAAGAAAACGAATTTGAGTGTCAAATTATCCTTGTGCGTTTCCAATTAAATTGTTGGTGCAAAATATTTCTCATTATCTCATATTATCACTAATTATTGCATTTATCATCTCCTTTAAATATAATTTGAGTTTTCTCTTCATTTTCCTATTCTAAAAAGTACTAGAAAGTTCTAAGACGAAATATTTTATTATTTTTATTACTTAGTGAAAATAACACTTCAAACCCATTAATTAAAACCAAATTGGTGTATATGTGCATACAACCCTATATTAAGAATATATGGGAAATATTTATCCAACTAAATTCTTTTATTTTCTTAAATGAGTTATTATTAAGAACAAAGTATTTTGTATTCCCTTAATTACATGTATTAGCTTATCCTTGTTTGGCTAAGTCAAAAAGGGTAAAACTATTAGGGTAGAATTTTATTTCTGGCATGTTACAACTGCTAGTGACGAAGCAATTAGGTAGACCTTGTTCTCATTCCCCCTCAAAGACAAACCCAAAAGATTGGTATGATTGAAGAAGAGACATCGTGAGTTGGAAAAAGATGAAGAATGTCTTCTTAAGGAAGTTATACTCCATTCCAAGGTTGACACAAATGTGGTGTGCCATAGTGAGTTTCATTCAAGTGGATAATGAGAGGTTCCATGATGCTTGGGAAAGATTTTAGAAGATGTTGAGAGAGTTTCAACCCCATGAGATCCCTTTGTGGAAGCTAGTATAATCCTTTTACTACAATCTCTCTCCAATGAGTCAAACTACAGTGTATTCTTCTTGTGGTGGAACTTTTATGGCTAATCCACCTGAGGAGACATGGCCCTTCTTTGAGTAGTTAGCAGAAAGTTCAAGGATATGAGCTTGTAGCATGATGAATGATGGTGATAGTCCCTTTGGTGTGACATCTATAGCTTATAGTGATTCAAACCCATAAATGGTGAGGATTCTTGGGAACATGGCGAGTTTCATGAAGAACCAAGTGAGAAGTGTTCCTTGTCACTCAGTGAATTTTGTTAAGTCCTTTGGTGAAGAAGAGAAGACACCCCATCCCAATAGCCACCCGGAACAACAAAGTCCAAGATATAGCTCAAGGTTTGAGGAGGAGGTTCTTTCTAGGTTGGAAAGTTTTGATGATTGTAAAAGAATGTTACAAGTCTTGAGGAAAGAATAGAGCATCTATCTTCCATACTTGCTCTCTAAGAGGAAAAAATGTCTTCAAAATCCATGATGAGTTTCAATGAATCAAGTGGACCTATGTATTCCTCTCAAGTTTTTGTTAGTTTACCTCCAATGAAAGTGCATCCCACTTATCATTACCAAGGCCATCTCTGGCCTTACACACCTCCACCTGCATCACTATAATCTTCCCACCAATTCACCTACCAACCTCAATTCTCTTCTCCACCTCAATCCCAATACCAATTGTCACCTATACCTACTTCACAGCCACAACAAGCTCCCTCTCTCCAACATGAGAAAGGTAGTGTTGTGATAGTTCTAAGGTGTGGAAGATCTCTTGATAAGCCCACAAGGTAAAGAAATGTTGATGAGATAAGGCAATGATAGCACAAGGGTAATACTATGATTGAGACTGTTGAAGATGGTATTGTGATAGTGCATATTGAGCACATGATACCATGTGCTCCACCTTCTACTCCATTTGTAGATTCCACCATCCATAGTATTCCCTCTCATGGCATGCCACAGGAAAATCATGTTGATGCAAGTGTGGCAAAATCTAGTGAGTTGTCATTCCCCGATGCATTGGATGAGCCCCTGATTCAACCCTATTTTAGGGCTTAATCTTGTGTCTTTTTTCTCTTCAATCACATCTATACCTATTAGATTACATGTTATTTCCCTTAATATGCATATTTGTGTAAAATGTACTTATGGACATTTTTTGCATGTTTTTCAGGTACTTGGACCACACTTGGATGGACGAGAGAGATGGAGGGGCCCAAAGGAGGCCCCAGAGCTCCCCCAACCTACCCCTAGTGGCCAAGAGTCAAGCTTAAGCAAAGAAGTTCATGGATAACAAAGTTTGAAGCTCAAAGTGCAAGCAAAGTACCCAACACGGCCATGGTAACACAGAACGGTCGTGCTGCAAATGAAGAAATCACAAGAAAAATCTCAATTTTGAAGCAGCTGCAGAGCATACTCTACCACAGCCGTGCCACACAGCATGGCCGTGCTACCATCACCCACCACGGCCGTTCCATGTAGAACAGTTGTGCTACCATCTCCCACCACGGCCGTGCCACGTAGCACGGTCGTGCTACCCACAACCCACCACGGCTGTGGTGACCACCACGGCCGTGGCCTTTTCAGCCCAAATTCGACCACCAACCTGACATTTAGCCATTTTAATTCCCACGACCGTGCCCATACACCACGGCCGTGGCCTACCCTACCCACCACGGTCGTGCTACTCATAAAACTCACCTAGTTTTCACTATTTTGCCCATTTTGCCCCTACTTGACCTAGTGCTTCCTCCGCACACCTATATATACCTAGGTGGCGGCTGGGGAACGGGGGTTGGCAGCTTAGAACCTCATTTTCACCCCCTTGTCACCTCCACTCCGTTCCACTTGACCTCCACCTCAAATCCACTCCATTTCATAATTTCCATCACATAACCCCCCATATCTAAGCCTTCCATCCACTTCCCACCACCATTTTACACCATTCCATCCAAGAAGAAGGAGGACGGCCTTGCATCTGTTGGAGAGGAGTCCTTCATCTACACCGAGATCCATGGCTACTTCTTCCTCTATCTTCTCTCTTTTTGTATTTTCCATTTCTATGAGTAGCTAGGCCCCTGTGGGTGGGCTGTTTGGGGGAAATTATGTTACTTTGATACCATGTTGGGGGATAATGACATGTAAACATTGTAATTCCATTTGTTAGTGATTATATTCTATTTGCATCTCATTCTCCATGGATTGCTTGTTGATTTGTGTGTGAAATCACTTAGGAATTTAGGCAAATTGCTTATATGTGTGAATTTTGGGATTTTCCCCTAGGTCCAATTCTTGGATCCCTAGGTTTCCTCCCATCTTCCTACATCCTAATCAATCTCCCTAAACCTAAGTGAGATATCTAAGTAGCTAGATTAGGTAATTCTAGTGCAATTAGCATGGAGCCTTCTCAAGGCTAGAATGTGGGGGAATTGGGGTCCAAAACTGTAATTTCACCCCCATTACTACCCTCGGCCCCTAATTGCCCTAGGAATGTCTAATCTAGAAACCTAGACTTGATTAGACTCTAATTGGATTGAACCTAACCCCTAACCCAATTGAGCCTCGTAAGGGTAGTAGGGGGTGTTAGGGACTAGTTCCTCTATACACAACCTAGCATATCCATGGCCAGTTAGTAGCTTAGGTTAATCCATTAGACTCTAACTTGTTGTTTGGTTTGGATGATCTAAATGAAATCATAACGTTCATATGTCACCCCCAACTTAAGTGATAAGTTCATACCCCTAAACAGCCCACACATCTCTTTACTGCTTAAAACCCTAGTTTTGTGCTTACTTAGCTTAATTAGTTCTTTTCTTGCTTAGTTAGCTTCTTTCCTTGCTCTTGCCTTGTTCATGCTAGCTTAGCTCTTTAATTGCTCTTTTGCTTCTCTCTTGCTTGCCTTAGTGTAATTTGTCGTTTCATACCTAGCTTAGTCTTTCCTTGCTTGCTTAGCCTTAATCTAACCTAGGGTTAACATAGATTTCATTCTCGCCTTTAATTTCTTGCTTGTTCATCCTTAGTTAACAATCAAATCAACCTTTAAACCCTTAACCCTAGTCTCTTCAATAGGAACCTAGCTAAACTAACCTAGCTCTAGTGCCCCTTCTTTTCCCTGTGGATGGACCCTTTACTTGCCACCTTCCTATACTACGACACGACCCCGTGCGCTTGCGGGTGTAGTGTTTTAGTAGACGTAGGTAGCTAGTTTAGGTTTATAAATTTTGAAAGAACAATCCCATCATGTGCATTCCGACCTCGTGGGGCGCATCTAGTCGAGTCAAATCAGCTAGTGTGTTGCACCTCTAGCGGAATCACACCAAGCTTTCTGGCGTCGTTTCCGGGGATTAGAGGTGTTCGGCCTAGCTAGCTAGTTTTGCTTTGACTTTTCCTACTGCCCTCATCATTGCTATTCTTTATTCATTTTTCTTTGCATTCTTTGTGTATATTGGTTTGCTAACTTGCTTTCTTTTGTTTGCTTGTGCCTTGTGCATGTGACAAGCCACTCAGAGAAGACAAGATGGAAGGCCAAAATGCACAAACCCATCCATTTCCTCCACCACCCTACCTCCAAGGCTATCCTAATCCTTACACACCTCCACCACCTCCATTGCCACAACCTTCCCACCAATTCACTTTCCAACCTCAATTCCCTCCTCCACTACCCTACCTCCAAGGCTATCCTAAGCCTTACACACTACCACCACCTCCATTGCCACAACCCTCCTACCAGTTCACCTTCCAACCTCAATTCATTATACTACCTCCATCACCACAACCCTCCCACCAATTCACCTTCCAACCTCAATGCCATCCTCCACCTAAAGTCCAAGGGCCATCAACACTGATGCCACCACCACAACTATCACATGCTCCCCCTACTTCCCATGAGAAAATGGATATGATTGAGACCCCTCTCTTTGGTGCCTATGAAGACCCGTTCCTCAAGAGAGAGAAAACCTATGGCATGAGATTTCTGAGGATCTTAAGGCTTATTAAGATATATGATGATGATCCCCAAGGAGAGAGAATTGCTGAAAAAGACTTACGAAGCTCACATGACCCTTGGGAGGAAGATCAATCAAGGAAAGCATTTGAGAGGATTGCTTATGATGGGGGTGCAAACATTTTGTTTTTGGACCATGGTTGATGGTGAAAGAACAACAATCCTGGCTGAAGGCATGAAACTTAGCGCTTGTGGGAGGCAACCCACATAGGTTTGGGAAATTTTGACCCAACCTTCACTTTTTGATACAATTTCTTTGTTTTTACATTTTCCAAGAACACACACACACTTGTGTTTAATAGTTTTTGTCTAGTTTTAAGATGTGCAGGTGATAACAGGGTGAAATGAAGGAAATTTGAGTACAATTGAGAGAAGAATTCCAAGAAAAATCACTTTGAGTCAAGCTTTTGAGTGTTTGATGTTCCTCATTTTGAGAGTAGTAGCTACAGGGACCACCACGATCATGGCACATCAATACGACCATGGTCATTTGCATGAAAAACACACCAAGTCCCTATATTCAGAAGCAAAATTGAGAAAATCTGCCAAAGGACTGCACCACGGCCATGCCAGGCAGCATGGCCGTGCAACCTGAAGCCACCACGGCCGTGCTACTCAGCACGGCCGTACGACAGACCAATTTCAGCCACTCAAGGCAGATTAGTGGGTCAGCTACTACGCATATCCTCCACCACAGGGAGGAACACCGCCAGAGCCTTGAGAGAGCCATGACCGTCTACCCTATCATCCTAAACTCTAGGATCATGCTGAGGACATCATGATTCAAAAGTTTGGGGTGGTAGGGAAGGTATGCCCTAGTTTCACTTTGCATTTCACCTGCCACATCCACTTTTGTTTTCTTACTTTTTCTATCTACCTTAGTCATCTTTACTGCTTTGCATACCTGCATGCCATGTCGTTTACTTTCTTGTCATTTTTGCATAATTTTCAAAATTTTTGCTCTTTTTTTCCATGCATTGCATATCATGTAGATTTTTGGTAATTCTTGCATGTTATAGCTAGTATTTCCTTGTTTACTGCTTTAAATTCAATAATATAGAGTTTAGATGTGATTGAAGGCAACTTAGCACTGTTTTGGCCAATTTTGCCCAAATTTGAGATTTCTTGCCTAAAAGTATGTTTTGACCCAATCTCTACTATTTTGAGTAAAAATGATGATCTTTGACAAATGCAAGTGAGTTAACATTATTTGTTGCTAAATGGTATCAATTCTTGACTTTTTACATGTGCATCACCTCTCTTGTGTTTGTGGATGATTTGGTTCAATTGTGAAGTTAAGAAAGCTTTGAACGCTTAATTAGTGTTTGTGGAATCACTTGATTGATATACCAATTTCATCTTGTTCATTCATGTGGTGTGATATCTAGGATGAAGCATTGGATTAATTTTCATGCAGTATGTCTTATGTGGAGAATCATACATGTGACCCCTCTTTGACCTGACGTTTCACTCACCATCTTCTTACCCCTCCGCCTCATGAAAGGATGCCAAAGTGCACATATCAACCTTGGCCACCTCTAAAACTTTGGGGTGGCCATATCTTTATCCCCTTGCTTCACTCTATCCACCATATGCCCTATCTACACCAAGGGCAAGAAAAAAAAAGAAAAAAAAGAAAAGAAAAAACAAAATAAAAGGATGCTCCTATTTAAGAGCATTCAAATAAAGAAAAGATGAGTGTGTAAAAACACTCCAAAAATCTTACCGCAACCCTTTCTTCCACTTTCATACCCATTGAGCTAAGAAGCATCAAACTTAGCTCATTTTTCCTTTTTCCGCAACCACGTTGGTCATTTGGTGTGATTTGAAATATAAGATTGAATGCATGAATGTGAAACAACACTCCTAATCATTCTTGATTAATGCCACCATGAAACGGTTTACCCGGAACTTTATGGAAGAAATATGGATAACTTGTGTATTCCATGAGCTATATTTGAAGTTCATATGCTTTGTGCTCCTTTCATGATTGGATTGTGAAAGTAGGAGAGGAGAGAGGTGAAATGCATGCACTTTGTCATCTTTGATCCCATTCAGCAACAATCATCTTTTATATTTCATTTGTCATTTCTCGATTGTGGAAAATTTGTAGAGAGATTGAGTTAGAGCATACTTGAGGACAAGTATCTTTCAAGTTTGGAGTGGTGATTCAACCCTATTTTAGGGCTTAATCTTGTGTCTTTTTTCTCTTTAATCACATCTATACCTATTAGATTACATGTTATTTCCCTTAATATGCATATTTATGTAAAATGCACTTATGGACATTTTTTGCATGTTATTCAGGTACTTGGACCACACTTGGATGGACGAGAAAGATGGAGGGGCCCAAAGGAGGCCCCAGAGCTCCCCCAACCTACCCCTAGTGGCCAAGAGTCAAGCTTAAGCAAAGAAGTCCATGGATAACAAAGTTTGAAGCTCAAAGTGCAAGAAAAGCACCCAGCACGGCCGTGGTAACACAGAACGGTCGTGATGCAAATGAAGAAATCACAAGAAAAATCTCAAATTTGAAGCAGCTACAGAGCATACTCTACCACGGCCGTGCCACGCAGTACGGCCATGCTGCGATCACCCACCACGGCCGTGCCACGCAACACGACCGTGCTACCACCACCCACCACAACCGTGCCATGCAGCACGGCCGTGCTACCATCTCCCACCACGGCCGTGCCACGCAGCACGGCCGTGCTACCCTCAACCCACCACGACCGTGGCCTTTTCAGCCCAAATTCGACCACCAACCTGACATTTAGCCATTTTAATTCCCACGACCGTGCCCATACACCACGGCCATGGCCTACCCTACCCACCACGACCATGGTGACCCACCACGGCCGTGCTACTCACAAAACTCACCTAGTTTTCACTGTTTTACCCATTTTGCCCCTACTTGACCTAGTGCTACCTCCACAAACTGATATATACCTAGGTGGCGGTTGGGGCACGGGGGTTGGCTTCTTAGAACCTCATTTTGGCCCCCTTGTCACCTCCACTCCATTCCACTTCACCTCCACCTCAAATCCACTCCATTTCACCATTTCCACCACATAACCCCCCATATCTAAGCCTTCCATCCACTTCCCACCACCATTTTACACCATTCCATCCAAGAAGGAGGAGGAGGACGACCTTGTAGCTGCTGGAGAGGAGGAGTCCTTCATCTACACTGAGCTCAATGGCTACTTCTTCCTCTATCTTCTCTCTTTTTGTATTTTCCATTTCTATGAGTAGCTAGGCCCCTGTGGGTGGGCTGTTTGGGGGAAATTATGTTACTTTGATACCATGTTGGGGGATAATGACATGTAAACATTGTAATTCCATTTGTTAGTGATTATATTCTATTTTCATCTCATTCTCCATGGATTTCTTGTTGATTTGTGTGTGAAATCACTTAGGAATTTAGGCAAATTGCTTATATGTGTGAATTTTGGGATTTTCCCCTAGGTCCAATTCTTGGATCCCTAGGTTGCCTCCCATCTTCCTACATCCTAATCAATCTCCCTAAACCTAAGTGAGAGATCTAAGTAGCTAGATTAGGTAATTCTAGTGCAATTAGCATGGAGCCTTCTCAAGGCTAGAATGTGGGGGAATTGGGGTCCAAAACCCTAATTTCACCCCCATTACTACCCTCGGCCCCTAATTGCCCTAGGAATGTCTAATCTAGAAACCTAGACTTGATTATACTCTAATTGGATTGAACCTAACCCCTAACCCAATTGAGCCTCGTAAGGGTAGTAGGGGGTGTTAGGGACTAGTTCCTCTATACACAACCTAGCATATCCATAGCCAATTAGTAGCTTAGGTTAATCCATTAGACTCTAACTTGTTGTTTGGTTTGGATGATCTAAATGAAATCATAATGTTCATATGCCACCCCCCAACTTAAGTGATAAGTTCATACCCCTAAACAACCCACACATCTCTTTACTGCTTAAAACCCTAGTTTTGTGCTTGCTTAGCTTAATTAGTTATTTTCTTGCTTAGTTAACTTCTTTCCTTGCTCTTGCCTTGTTCATGCTAGCTTATCTCTTTAATTGCTCTTTTGCTTCTCTCTTGCTTGCCTTAGTGTAATTTGTCATTTCATACCTAGCTTAGTCTTTCCTTGCTTTCTTAGCCTTAATCTAACCTAGGGTTAACATAGATTTCATTCTCGCCTTTAATTGCTTGCTTGTTCATCCTTAGTTAACAATCAAATCAACCTTTAAACCCTTAACCCTAGTCTCCGCAATAGGAACCTAGCTAAACTAACCTAGCTCTAGTGCCCCTTCTTTTCCCTATGGATCGACCCTTTACTTGCCACCTTCCTATACTACGACACGACCCCGTGCGCTTGCAGGTGTAGTGTTTTAGTAGACGTAGGTAGCTAGTTTAGGTTTATAAATTTTGAAAGCACAATCCCATCCCGTGCATTCTGACCTCGTGGGGCGCATCTAGTCGAGTCAAATCAGCTAGTGTGTTGCACCTCTAGCGGAATCACACCAAGCTTTATGGCACAAGTAAAAAGGGGGAAAAAGCACAATGTCAAAATTATAAAGGTGTTTCTCCAAGTGAATGTGAACATTCCATTATTGGTTGCTATCAAGCAGATTCCATCTTATGCCAAGTTTCTCTAGAACCTGTGTACTATGAAGAGGAGGTCAACGGGGAGTATGCCTAAGAAAATCAAATTGACTGAACAAGTGAGTTCTATAATCCAAAACTCACTACCCAAGATCCCAATCATACCTATATGCATAGGGGGACATTGCATAGATAATTCCCTATTTGATTTGGGATCTAGTGTGAATATGATGTCATATAGTGTCTATGTGGAGTTGGGGTTTGACAAGTTGAAATTGGTTCATTGCACTCCCCCATTGGTGGATCATTCCATCAAAGTGCCTAGAGGAAGAGCAGATGATGTTTTTGTGATGATAAACAAATAAAGGGCAGTAGTGTTCCCGACATATTTTATTATTCTTAACATGATATCGGAGAATAAGAAGATACCTATCATATTGGGAAAACCATTCTTACCTTCAACTGATGTTGAGATACATGTGTGTAGTGGTACAATGACAGTCTATTTCATGGACATGAAGATAATGATAAACATGTATAAGACCCCAACTCAACGAACCCAAGTTGAGGATATTGGACATGGTCACTTCAAGACTCTAACTGGTCACTTGAAAGAAGGATATCCAGACGAAAGACTTGATGATAGTTTTTGTGGTCTATGGGACATGTGTAGCATACTTGAATTTGAGTATGTAGCTTAATTTTCCTTTTCTTAAGTTCGCTCTTAATTATATGAGTAATAAATTCGTTTTTCTTAAAATTAGATTAATTAGGAGTATCATATTTAAGAAAATAAAGTCACAAATAATCTATTAAGTAATGGTAGTGACTAAATTAATTAGTTAAGGCGTCAATTCAAAGTTAATTATAATATTTCATACACTAATTATAATTGACACTCTAAAGTTACTCTAAGTCTAGTTGAAGAAAGGAACTAAACAAATAAGAAATGATGTATGAAATTGAATAAGAAAGACACTAAATGCATTAATTTTATGCTTAGTTTAAATGTAATAAAATAGAATATTAAACATACACTAATGGTAAAACTAACATTAAAATTTGGTTCTACACGTCTTGATTAGCCAACATAATAAATTTGACCATCTAAAATGCTCCTAAGAGTAAAAAATAAAAGAAAATAAGTTAATACAAACTATTGTTACACAATTATGTCATTAATAGAAATAAGTACATTAAGTGAATATTTAGAATGCAAGTAATGAAATCTAATAATAGAGGTTTTTAAAAAGTAAAATGGAGGTTAAAATCAGATTTCTCGTGTCCTAACTACCCTAATCGCCTATTTTGAAATCAATTGAATAATACTTACTCTCCCAATTTCATTTAAGAGTAAAAGAAATAAATTGACATTAAGTTATAATTTATCAAGGATCCTTTTCATATTACTTAACCCTATAATGCGACTTCCTGAGCGTTACTGCTTTCTCCCTCATGATATTTTTCATGACTCACCGTAATGGACGGCCGTATTCCCCACTTACTCTTCTTCTCCCTGCCCCCTCTTCCCTCCTCTTCCCTTCTTCACTTCATAAGACTCTAGCCGCCATGCCTTCTCCTCAACGCTAAACCCTAGCCGCCAGTGGCCGATGGAAAGAGGGTTGTAGTTTCTCTTCTCTTCCTCCTCTCTATCCCAATGTTGTTCTTCCCAACTACCTCCTTCGGCAGCCGCCTGAATGCGCAAGCATCCCTGCCGACTGTAGTAACACCACTACTTCACTGCATCACATTCTTCTTCCTCTTGCCCCCCCAGCTACTGTGACAAGAAGATCACTACCACCATGGTCATCTACAGTTCTGCAATCTATCCAACATCTACATTCCTACAACCTCCACATCTGGGCATAAAACATCCTGATTGTCTCATGTCCATCGTCTCTTGGATCCTCAGGCTACTACAGATGTTCACCAACAAGATGTGATACATCCCCCTCCTGTGTAGTGAACCTACAGTAGTCTTCTACCTACAACACAGTGGTTTCCATCCTCCATCCATCTTAGTAACCTCCATGGTAGGAGACAACAACCAATCATCTCCACTCATCACTACAACAACATCACGCCTCCTCTCTAGGCCACAACAACCATCACAGAGCATCACCACTAGTGTTGGTATCCACTAATAGATTACAAGCCTCCTCCTCCATGTGAAACCCTGACGCTGGCTTCTCCTCTCAACCTACAACCATAACGGCGTTGACAACCATCTTCCTCCTTCTGCCACACATGGACACAAGAGGTCTCCACCATGTAGCATCATCCTGTGAATTGTAAAGCTCGATCACCATGGTGTGTCCCTGTCATGCTCCTTTCTCCCTTCTATCTATACCACCATGCCTAGGTGATAGATATGCAAGTATGGTCAACACTAACCTCCAGGGTCATCACCGCGTGGACTACCTTCATCCAGTTTTAGAAGGGAAATGACCTACAGACCTGCACTCAAGGAGGTTCGACAATCCCCTAGATCATAGACGTGAAGATTGTGATCAGAGTCTGATTAGTTGATCATCCAAGAATCCACTCCAACTCACCTTGGACCAGTTCACTTAGAGGAACCAGAGATTAGTATCCATCATTGCTAACTAATTACTTTGAAGGTTAGTACTCCTTATCTCCCTCTCTTTCAGATCTAAAAAGCTAGTTAACTAGATTGTGATAACAATAGGTTATATGATAATGTGGAAATATGAAGCACATTTATTTTACGGATTAGATGGATGACTAGATGGATTATATGTACCCATTATATTTTCTAATTTTAGAAATTATCTAATACATATTCGAAAGGATTAGAAGAGTTGGATAACAATACTTGAAAATATGTGAATCCAACTAATCTTAATTTTTGTGTAGGTGTCATGACCATCTTATGTAAAGTATATTGTCATGGATGTGCACTCAAACAAATAAATGTAAAAATACATGTTAGCAAGATGTCTAGAAACAACTATATAGGTTTCTATTACTAATATTGATATACAAATATCAAATGTTGATAAGTCTTTTTCCCTCAAAATAGCTTATGGAAGAAGGATACATCTTGAAAAGCATGTTATTCAAACATAAGTGAAGATGACATGTTGTTTTAGACTACATTAGAATTTACTATAATTCATAAATAATTACATGTATATAAGGAATAGTCAAGAATTGGAAAATATAACGTGGATACCCATTAAGATGTGTAATAAGCATGATTCTAGGAATAGAAGCATATTGATTTAGAAAGGAAGTAACATTTACAAACTTAAATTGTAAGACTTTGTATTATTACTAATATATATGAAATGTAAACATGTTTAAACTTATGTGATTAAAGATGAACCGTTAAAATAAAATATATATTCAAGTGGTCATATATTCACTTAATAAGATTAAGTATCCTATTATGTCATTAGGTAATTGATACTAGGATGAGAACAATATGAATACAAAAGTATAATAGGAATGTATACATGTGCTCATTTATGTCTAACTAACACACCCAATGCTTACTAGGATGAATATCTGACTTTGGAGACCAAGTATGATTATTTAGTTAGCCTTTGACCATGGATATAAGGTATGTACTCCTCCCTATTTATAATTGGGCATTATATGACTAAATTTTCCCATAATGAGGCGGTTCTTGAAATGCTTGCACTTATTCCATATGTTGGGCAAATCATATACTCAATTGGACTTATTGTTATTCTTTTGAAATTACTATTATCTTGTTGAATTGGGTCAATGACCCCACCTGCTATTGTGCTTAAATCATGCCACATATTTGTGAAAGGTATATATTTCCACTCTATTTATGCATGTAAGATAATTGACTAGTTTAACTATTATAAATGCTTATGTGTAACCAATAGGGTATGCTTTTCTACCCGGGGTATGCTTTTCTACCCTTATATATATAAAGGCATGCTTTTCCACCTACGGTGTGCTTTTATACCCATTTTACTTAGGCCAATGACCGAGTGGTGTCGTGACCCTACTATAGTTACTTTAGTCAAGTATACCTACATGTGAATATTTATGTGATTGGATGGTTGATGATGGCAAGAGTTGTGATTTTAGTTGTTTAATTATACCGCCTCATTCTTTTGGAAATTCCTTCTCTTGTTACTTCTCATTGAAGCTTACCTAGCTTTAATGGCCCCTTTTTTATGGGAACATCTTAATTTACTTACAAAATAATTAATGCCCTAGTTAATCTTCTAATGTACATACTCAACTTTGCTGATACATACCTTGTTTTCCTATTATTTTGGGTGTTCCCTCCAACTAGGTGTATGTGCTTTATAAGGCAGACTCAAGATGATCGAGAGCTAATTGGTGGACATAAGAACAACTTAAGATGACCTTGTTACCCTCTGCATATGGGCTTATGTGTATATAGATGTAACCTTTTCATTTTATGTACCACCTTAGGGTGAGAAAGTTATGTACATGGAAACATTTTGTTACTTTGTAGATAGTTATGTTTTCCACTACTCAAAAATTTCATGGCTCATATTTGTACCATTGAGTGGACCCACTATTGGGTCCCACTCTTTACAGAAGTATCAGAGCTAAAGAAGTCAGTAACTTGACTATTTCAAGTTATCCCAGATTGTTCCTTAGTAGGTAGTTGACCATTTAGAGGTTGTTGTTATACCTAAACCTGAATCATGTTTACCAATTTAGGTTTCACCTCCTATCAAATTTGACGGTATATGTATATCCCAAACTAAGCATGTGGATGACCGAGTTTTGGGTAAGCTATTATCAATCCTACCCTCTCTTTATAGGTATAGGTTTCCATACATATAGGTTGACTCTCATAGGAAGTAGCCTCTACCTACCACTTTAAAGGAGGACAATTCATCTAATATAGAGAGTAGGTTGACTTGAAATCACATAATTGTGCATAACCCTAGTACAAGTCATTAAACCTTTTGCTTTTGTTGTTTTCTAGCATGCCTATTATATGCACATTAGGTGGACTAAGCATGCATGGATTCAAGCTTAGAATATTGACATGAGTTTTGATTTTGAGATGTTTAATGATAGTACATGATGATATGAACTAGATCCTTTAAGGTTAGGCTTGTCTTGCCTGCAACATGGAGTTATCTCAACATAGTTTTGTTTGATACTTGACATATAAGGGATGTTTAATATCCTAGATAAACGTGTGATATCTCATAAATGAGGGTTTATTAAAGGAAGATATAGGCTTCAAGTAACAATCCTTGGGATTTCATATCTCAAAATACACATAAGGTAGGAATGATGCCTATCTCCTTTGTCCTATAAAGGAATGATCACGTAGTTGGATCATATAATAAAACTTTATGTCGTGTTATTTCCCAAGAACAAATGGACAATCATGTTTGGAAGCTATAGTGGGTACTCTTTTTCTTGAAACTTTGGATGTACACCCACACTAAAGTTACATGAGGTAGGTACATCTCGTGTTGATCCTTAAAGAGTTGACCACTCTCTCATGGCCACCACATAATTAGGTTATCTGATGTGTGAGATGAGAAGTAGTTTGTCTATCTAGTTCATCTGGGTTTATAATGAAACCATGGATGTAAACCAACTAGGGAAGTAGAAATCCTGATCTCTTCTTATTATGGTTACACAATGTTATAAATAAATGATGTTTTGGGATGTCATAACTTGCGTCACAATTATGAGAATGGTGAAATAATGGAGTTCGTGCCTAATAGGACCTATTAGAAGTTAACTGCATGCTAGAAGAAACATGTATCCCCTCCTAATATAGAATTTTGATATTCTTGTTGTATTCCTTGATGATGTGTGTAGAGGAGCCTCGTTTGTGAAGATGAAGTGGTGATAGGGTGAGAGTATATGTTGCATGTTCTAGAAGGTGGTTGACTTGGTTCTCAGATTGATTTTGGCACCATTTTGGATTCCCGTTGCAAGGTTTTCATTATCAAACTTATTTTCCTTATTAAATTATAATTATATGCATATAAAAAAAACTTTTTTCGATTTCATCGATGATTTTTGAACCAAGTCACCACAAGAAGGAAGTGGTTGGCCCGTTAGTGAAGAAAAATTTATTTTGCAAGTTCAACTCTTTGACCCTAGGCATAAGTGTGATGTAGGATTTAAGAGGAAGAAGAACTAATATAATAGTTATAATCTTGTCGGCTACCCCTCTGTACTCTCTGTATGGTTATATAGGGATTTTTAAGAGATGCAGTCTGGCCTAGGAGGGTATTTTGACTAAAGAATAGGATAATAGTGAATCGACTAAACAACCCTTGGGAAAGTTCCTTAATGAACTTCACATAAATATAAGTAGCCCCAGTTATGATAAATAAACCTTACAAGACAGATACTGTAGGCATTAATTAGATAATCTAAATGAATGCACAAAAATGCTCATCAACGTAAGGTAAACATTTAGATCAAATAGGCACAAATAGATGAGAGTATGTAGAGTGTATTTGGGTAGGAAATTATTTAGAAAAAAAGGATTAATTTCATTGATATCAGTCATAATGCTTCTTTAGGTTATGACTAGGTGGATTTCATGGACAAATTCCTCTTTAAGGGGTAGAGTGTTGTAACATACTCGAATATGAGTATGTAGCTTAATTTTCCATTTCTGAAATTCACTCTTAATTATATATGTTATAAATTCTTTTTTCTTAAAATTAGATTAATTAGGAGTATCAGATTTAAGAAAATAAAGTCACAAATAATCTATCAAATAATGTCAGTGACAAAATTAATTAGTTAAGGCATCAATTCAAAGTTAATTTTTTTTTTTGAAAACTCTCCCTTTATCTATTAATTAAGGAGGAAAAAATACATCATTTTCAGCAGCACCACACCAGTCAACAGGCAACAGGTCATGTCTAATAGTGTGTCCACCAGAGTCTAAAGCATCATGACAAATGAAGTGAGCCAAAGAGTTTTGGTCACGTTTTACATGGAAAAAATGGAAACTAATAAAAAAGGATGCAAGGCAAAGAACGTCTTCAGCAATAAGGCCCAAGTAATCCCTTCTTTTACCTGGATCTTTCAGTGCTTTCACTAGTGAGAGAGAGTCTGAAATAAGAACCACCTTTGAGTTTGATTGGAGCACTTCCTTAGCCCGTACAATTCCCATCTGAGCTGCTAAGCCTTCCGCAATGTTGGTGTCCCAGCCAGCCAAAACACCTTGTTGTATAGCTCCCAAAAACAGCCACCTCCATCCCTAACAACAGCTCCCAAGCCCCTTCTTCCCCCTTCACAGACGACAGTGTCTGCATGAACAAAGGACCAACTATGGTCCGTGCCCTCATGTCCCCAGCTCCACTTTACCTCTGCCCATCCATCGCCCAACAACAATTCCGGATTGCCCCCCCCAGCACCCATCTGCATCTACCTATACTCATGTATCATATCCCGATATGAGTGAAGGATGGGCCGTGGAGAAGGTGCGACATCCTAAAAAACTTTGTTATTACGACATGTCCAAACTATCCACCAAACATCAGCTACTTCATCTCTCTCATCTTCCGTGCAATCTCCCAGAAGCGCCAACATATCCTCCTATAGACTCCCAGAGTCCCCTAGTAATTTGGTGTCCCCAAGCCAGCTCTCCCGCCTGACAATGGCAGCCCCCGGGCACTGACAGAGCATATGCTGGATAGTATCCACCTGGACTGCACAAATGGGGCACACCCCATTCGTAGAGACATGTCTGTCCATCAGGAGGCCCCTAGTAGCCACACAACCCGTCACTATACGTCATAGGAAGTGTGCAGGCTTAGGAGTCCATCTTTTACCCCAAACTAGTCGCCAAAGCGCATATGGGACACTAGCATGCCTTTCTCTCAACGCTGAGTTCCCCAACTTTCCCAACCAGTACGCTGAACGGAAAGAGAACATACCGTCCTTCTGTGGCCACCAAAAAACCGTATCCGAAGTCTCCCGTGAGGATAAAGTAATCTCCATGACTTTCGCAACTACTTCCTGGGGGAACACCTCAACAAGCATATCAACATTCCACTCTTTTTCCGGCACCCGCATTAAGTCCCGAACTAAGAAAGGCCTGACAGACGTATCAACCACATACTGGCTAAGAGGCTCCTCACAATCCACCAACCACCTATCCGACCAGATGTTAGTGTCCCGCCCGTCTCCAATCCTCCATCTAAGACCCTGCATGAAGAGAGCCTTTGCACCCCACAGACTGCGCCAAGTGTAACTGGGTATAAGTCCCAGTCGTGCATCCAGCAAACTGTGATTTGGGAAATACTTCACTTTCAGAAACTTGGAAACCAACGCCTCTGGATTTGTAAAGATCCTCCATAGCTACCGTGCTAAAAGGGCCTGGTTGAAAATAGAAAGATCTCTGAACCCCATGCCTCCATCCTTCTTTGCCTTGCACAAGTTTGTCCAACTCATCCATGCAATTTTCCATTCTCCCACTTTAGCTCCCCACCAGAACCTTGCTACCATCAAATTTAGCTCGTCTATCAATCCCGACGGTAATTGGAAGACGCTCATCACATAGGTCGGGATAGCCTGCACCACTGCCTTGATAAGGACCTCTTTCCCTGGTTTGGACAAGAGTTTTTCCTTCCAACCCATAAGATTCTTGCCCACTCTTACCTTGATATAAGAAAACGCCATCTTTTTTGATCTCCGAATAGCCGTTGGAAGACCCAAATAAGCTGCCTTCCTGTCCACCTCTTTGACCTCCAAAAGACACTTGATCTCCTCTCTTTTGCACCATGGAAACTTTTTGCTAAAGACAATTTTTGACTTGGATAAAATGACCGTTTGACCCGATGCTTGCTCATACTGGCTGATAATTTCAGCTATCTTCAAGCATTCATTCCTAGTCCCTCTAGCAAAAAGTATGTTGTCATCTGCAAAGAAAAGATGTGAGATCCGTGGAGCCCCACGACTAATACACATACCATGAATGGTATTTTCATCAACCGTGAGGTTAAGGAGAGAGGAAAAAGCATCAGCACAAAGAATAAAGAGATAGGGAGAAAGAGGGTCACCCTGGTGAAGTCCGCAAGATAGCTGGAAGGCGCTAGATCTTTCCCCATTGGCTGAGAGCGTGTGAGAAACTGTAGAAACACAGTCTAGAACTCGTGCAACCCATGTATTCCTGAACCCAAACTTTTCCATCACTCTTTCTAGAAAACGCCATTCAATCCTATCATAAGCTTTCATCATGTCAAGCTTCAGAGCGATCTTTCCTTTCTTACCTCCCCCATCCCCTTTCATCGTATGGAAACACTCATAGGAAATCAAGGTGTTGTCAGTGATCATTCTACCTGGAATGAAGGAACTTTGATTAACAAAAATAATACTATCCATGATAGAATTCGGTCTACTTGATAGCACTTTGGTTACAATCTTGTAGACCACATTACAAAGACTAATAGGTCTAAACTCCCCAATCACCCTTGGTTTATTTACCTTTGGAATTAAGATCACAAGTGTATCATTAAGCTCCTTGATAGAATGCTCCCCCTTCCACCACCCCTTAATGTAACTTGCCACATCATCACCAATAATATGCCAGAATTTATGAAAGAAGATAGGTTTCATTCCGTTCGGACCAGGTGCCTTGTTTGGAGCCATTTGAAAAACTGCATGCTTGATTTCCTCATCTGAAAAATCTTGCTCAAGGACCTCAGCTGTCCTCCTATCAACCTTGCTTTGTATTCCTGTTGTAGCCTCCTCAATACCAGATGATCCCTCAGACTGGAAAAGATTCATATAGAAATCCTTAATGATTTTCAAAATATCCTTGTCAGCTGTCCGCCAAATACCTCCTACATCTTTCAACCCCCCAATGGTATTCTTTTTCTGTCTTTGAGATGCTCTATGATGAAAGTATGATGTATTGTTGTCTCCCTCCTTCAAATCTTTCACTCTCGCTCTAGCACACCAGAAAGCCTCATCCTCTCTTTGCAGCTTTTTAGGGTATTTTCCAGCTCTTCACACTTCTTCAACACATTTCCATCCGACCACTTTTTTTGTTCTTCACCCAGCAGTCTAGTAGTTTCTTTAATTCTTTTTTTTGATCGAGCCAAACTTAGCACAAGCCCAACTAGACAGGGAGCCACCAACCATGTTAATTATTTCCTTCAAGCCCAAAATATTCCCCCCTCCCATGCATCTTTTATCGTCGCCCCACAACTACCTTCCGATAACCACATAGGTTAAAAAAAAACCTAGACTGGCGACGCCTTTTAACCTCGTCCCCCACAACCACCGTAAGGGTAATAGGCACGTGGTATGACATGAAGAAAGGGAGATTCTTGACCTAACAACCAGTATACTTGATGCACCAATCATCGCTCACAAGAAATCTATCCAGTCTCTCCTCCACCAAGGTATCCACTAACCTTCCTCTACGCCAAGTGAAGGTGTTACCAGTATATCCAATATCTAATAAAGCACAGTCATCAATAAACTCCTGAAAAGGCTTCATAAATTAACTGTCTAAAGTTAATTATATAATTTCATACACTATTTATAATTAACTGTCTAAAGTTACTTTAAGTCTAGTTGAAGAAAGGAAATAAACAAATAAGAAATGATGTATTAAATTGAATAAGAAAGACACTAAATGCATTGATTTAATGCTTATTTTAAATGTAAAAAAATAGATTATTAAACATACACTATTGGTAAAACTAACATTAAAATTAGGTCTACACATCTTCATTAGCCAACATAATAAATTTGACCCTCTACAATGCTCGTGAGAGTAAAAAAAAGGAAAGAAATTAAGGTAATATAAACTATTGTTACACAATTATGTCATTAATAGAAATAAGTACATTGAGTGAATATTTAGAATGAAAGTAATGAAATCTAATAATATATGTTTTTATAAAGTAAAATGGAGGTTACAATCAGATTCTTCATGTCCTAATTACCCTAATCACCTATTTTGAAGTCAATTAAATGATAATTACTCTGCCAATTTCATTTAAGAGTAAAATAAATAAATTGGCATAAGTTCTAATTTATCAAGGATCCGTTTCATATTACTTAACCATGTAACATGAATTCCTGAGCATTATTGTTCTTCTCCATCACAATGATTTCCGTGACCCGCCATAACGGACATCCACATTCCCCCCTTTACTCTTCCTCTCAACGCCCCCTCTTCACTCCTCTTCCCTTATTCACCTCATAAGCCCTAGCCACCATGCCTTCTCCTCAACCCTAAAACCTAGCCACTAGTGGTCAACGACAAGAGGGATGTAGTATCTCTTCTCTTCCTCCTCTCTGTGCGGATGTTATTCTTCCTTGTTACCTCCTCCGATAGCCACCTGAAGGTGCAAGCATCCCTGTCGGTTGTAGTAACACCACTTTCGCTGCATCACATTCTTCTTCCTCCTCCTCTTGGCACATAGATACTAAGATAAGAAGATCACTGCCACCATGGTCATCTACAGTTCTACAATCTATCCAACACCTACATTCCTGCAACCTCCACATCTGGTCCTAAACCATCCCCAATGTCTCATGTCCATCGTCTCCTAGATCCTCAGGCTGCTACATATTACCACCAACAGGCTATGATACATCCCCCTCATGTGTGGTCAACCTATAACATTCTTCTACCTGCAACACAATGCTTTCCATCCTCCATCCATATTGGTAACCACCATGGCACGAGACAACAACCAATCATCTCCACTCATCGTTGCAGCAACATCACACCTCCTCTATTGGCCACCATAACCATCGTAGAGCATCACCGCCAGTGTTGGTATCCACATACAGATTACAAGCCTCCTCCATGTGAAACCCCGATGTTGGTTGCTCCTTTCATCCTGCAACTATAACGGCATTGACAGCCATCTTCCTCCTTCTACTGCCACACATGGACATAAGAGGTCTCCACCACATAGCATCAACCTGTGAATTGTGGATCTCGATCACCATGGTGTGTCCATAAGAGGTCTCCACCATGTAGCATCAACCTGTGAATTGTGGAGCTCGATCACCATGGTGTGTCCCTGTCATGCTCCTTTCTCCCTTCTATCTAGACCTCCATGCCTAGGTGATAGATCTGCAAGTATGGTCAACACTAACCTCCAGGGTCATCACCTCCTGTATTACCTTCATCCAGGTTTAGAAGGGACATGACCTACATACCTGCACTCAAGGAGGTTCGACCATCCCCTAGATCATAAACGTGATGAATGTGATCAAAGTCTGATAGTTGATCATAGACTTGAAACCTAATAGAGAATGACACACTGCCAAACTCCCAATATATATAAAAGTGGGCCAAGCCTCACAAACTTGAAACTCAGGTATGAGGTACCACCACCTCCATCCCAATAATAACAGGGTCATTCCTCCCAAAAACCAATACCATTACACTACTCTAGTTCTATTAAGTCACATAGCATGTTTAATGTAAAGGCAAGTGGAAGTATAGTCAGATTATATAGAGTATTCACCACAAAAGTGACCAACATATACATCCACCTCACAAGTGGGCAAAAGACATCACATGTCATTATATGGAGTTCTATGATGAAGAAAGCATACGAAAGGGACCAAGAGAATGTCCAAATATGATCACTAGATCAATACCAAATAAAGTAGCTCACATGAACCATAATTTAAAAAAATGAATATTGTGTAGGCTATTGTCCATAACTACGAGATAGATAAAAGTAGGCTAATTGCTCAAAAGGAATAATGGAGGATGCAAACATATCTCACTTTACAAATCTAAATAGTCCAAAATTAGTCCCAGATCCAAGTGTAGGTCTCCAAAGAACCTATGATGAATATATGTAGAATTAGGGTTAGGTTTACGTTAATTATTCAAAACCCTAAAAATCACCTTTTTCCTGACATGTAATTTAGGTTATCAAAACTTCACCATGTTTTAGATTGTCTTTTTATGTGTTCAAAACATATTTTATTATATTTTTCTGACTTATAGATTATTAGTTATAAATTTTGCATATTATTACTAATTTAGAAAATTCCATTAAAATCACATTTTTACAACATTAGATTTGGAAATAAAACTGATACCATTAGAAAGCTCATATTTTTTCTAATTCCAAAGCGTATTTTTTTTATTTTTCTGAGCTATAAATAATTAGATATGAATTTTTAAAAATTGGCTAAGTAGGAAAATCAACGTCAGCAAACCGTCTGTGAAAAAGAAAGAGAGAGAGGGTGTGGGCCGCACTTTTTGAGTTGGCCCAATCAAAGCTGGCCAACTTGGCTGGCCACTTAGACAACTCAGCAAGGTTGGCTCAACGCGGAAAGGAGAAAAGACGAGCATGAAAATATGTTATTACCCCTGAGGAGAAAAAAGCAAACGAGAAAGAACATGTGGGAAGACCGGGGAAAATAGGCCCGACATTATTCTTTGCTAAAGCAACCAGACTGGAGGATTCAACCTTCAATCAAAACCAAACCTCTGCATGGAAACTCGAGAATCCATCAGTGTCTCTGAGTTCTTGGAAACAGGCCGAACTCGATGAGGTATTGCTCGAGTTCAAAGTATCATAGGGGGAGGAGAAAGCACCCCCGCACTTCCAAAAACTCTATAAGATAGGGAGAAAAGGGAAGATAAGAAAAAGTCAAGAAAAAACAAATTTATCTCCATGGATAGAATCTGGGAACCAAGGCAAAGATAATAGAGTTCTTGCCGGGGATAGAGAGCAAACGAGAAGGCCCAACCATGATGATGGGCGGTGATGAAGAAGCAAACTCTAAGTAAGAACAACTCATGCAAAACCACATCCTACTAATGTTCGAGAAAGAAATAATAAAGCCTAAAGATGCTTACCGAAGAGCCAATTAGGCCAAAGGCGATAGAGAAGGCTGAGTCAAGCAATGTATTTGTTAGAGAATAGAGCGAGTAGCTCCCAGAGTTTAGGTGTAGCAGTGGCCCGATTGAGGGAAGAGGAGAGTCTCTAGGAGACCAAGGGTGGTTTCAGGGCACTCCCTTGAGGATGAGGTACAGAGGATATACGTCTGTGAAAAATGATGGAGAGGGAAAATTTGGGTGTTTCCTATATAGGGTGTTAGGGATTGCGTAAGGGATCAACAAGTGCAGAATCAAGTTTAGAACACAATGGTAAAGAAATATCAGGCTAAGATCGACTATGGAGAGAGAAATCGATTTTAAAAATCCACATGAGGTGGCACATGTTTCCTTTTCTATCCTGAGGTAGGTAACGGTGGGGGAACCATCCGATTGAAAAATTAACGACCAAGATCTGCACGCACAAAAAAAAATATAAACAACAATGTGACACATCAAATGAAACTCTATTAAGATTCTAATAAAGTTTATTCACATTAATTTCTCTTTTTCTCTCTCCTCCAAAAATGGTGCAAACAAACCCCAAATTATGGAATTTGGCACCTAGCTTAAAATGAACATGTAGAAGCCAAATTTGCACATAGATTTTCCTTTTAAAGACTTTTGATTCATTAAATTGGAAAATCTTATTTTCTCTTTCTTCATGCATTAATGGCTCTAGGACTCTCCAAATTTGGTGAAACTTTGTCCAAAAGTAATCTTTAGTGTGTGAAATATGAATTTCCCCTTAATTTCACATGTTGAAGATTTTTGTAAAATATTTAATGTTTTGAAGGTTCTACACACTTTCTCTCTTATTCTTCACTTTTTATCAAAGATTTTCCAAATTGGATGAAAATTCTCCCAAAGTCTATTTTTAAGGTATCATGCAAAAAGGAAACATAACTTTAAAGTCTAACTATAGGACTAAGGGTTACCTACAACATGATCATCATCATATTCTAATTCACCTTCCAAAGCAAAAACTCTTCCAGCTCACCTTTCCACATCTCTTCTACCAGTATTGTTACCATTATTCTGATGAGCGCAATTGAGGTTGTTGTTGTTGTTGAGATGGTGCATGTTCATTGTCAATCTTGGGGCACTTAGGTCGATTGTGTCAAACTTCATTGTAATAATGACATATCACCTGAGTGCCTTGCCGAGGTCTATCTTGAGAACACTTTCCTAGAGGATGGTAACCATTTCACTTAGCACACTTGTCCCTTTTCTGTTCATCTCATGAGGGCTTCCTCTTCTTATCAAACTTCCTAAGTTGAAACCCTGGGTAAGACTCCACAGTCAAAGCCTTATCTACCATCTTCTGAAAGGTCAAGAGAAGTTGTGGAATAAGAGCACGTCCCACATTGTAGTTGAGTCCCTATAGATATAGGTCCGCTCTACGCTCTTCATTAAGTCCAGAAGCATATCTCTCAAGCAACAAGAACTTTTACACATAAGCAGAAACAATCAATGAACCTTGCTTCAGACTATAGAACTCAACTTCCTACTTCTTTAGAACAACAGTGCAGATTTACTTCCCACGAAAAAGCACCAAAAATTGTTCCCATGTCATGGTAGAGACATCATGAGTCCTTGCTATCCCATTCCACCAAACTCGAGCGGGTACATCCTGAACATATGAAGCAAATCTAAAATTCTGGTGTGAAGGACATGTCATACCATTGAAAGTCCGCTCTATGGCTAGCACCCAATCATCAACTTTGTTGACCTTCTCTATTTCACCTTCACACTTGAAGTAGGGTGGTTGCATATTCATGAATTCCATTATAGAATACTCCTTAGGCCTATCAGGAATAGGTGGGTTGTTCATCTTCCCTGCCATAGTTGTGGAAAAAAGTTGTCGAAACATGGACAAATCTTGCGTAAGAGAGATGACTACACCTGCACTAGTAGAAACTGGGGTTTCCTGACCTACTGATGGTCCACTTCCGTTTGGAGGAGTACCTTGAGTCACTGGAGGGGTAAAGGGTGGATCCATCCTTGGCATCCCAAACTTAGGGTTCAGGGGTGTCTCATAGCCAGACAGGTTGTCATCAGTTGAGTTATATCCTTCCATGAGGTTTTGCCTACACAAAGCAAGGGTATTAGGTATAAGAAACCTATGAAAAAGGTAAACATCCTAAGGGAGACAAGATTGAAATAGTTAGATAATCGACAGCCATTGGCCCTGATACCATGCTGTAAGGAGTGGGATCCCAGAGGGGATCCACTCCTTACTAAAATAAAAAGACAACATCCCAACCAAACACCAACATAATTTTTTTCTCAAAAAGGGATGATAACCAATTTATTCAACATGAATGTATCATAACACCAAAGTAGCAGCGGAATATAAAGATGTATCTAACCATTACAAAGCTTGTTATCATTCTATCCTTCACCATGCAAGGTGAGATAAAAGGGAAAACTAACTAAACATAGGACTTGTTGAGGATCATCTAACAACTTCAAGCAAGTCTCCCATAAGGTTTCAACTACACGTGTTGTGGTCTAGGTCCACCTTGATTGTCTTCTCCTTGTCCAACACCTAGAGTTGGAAGTGTATCCCACAAAAGGAAAATAGATGATGACATCGGCAAAAAGCTAGTATTTTAAGTAAAGAACGCTTCCCATAGAAAAGTAAAGGACTACCCAATAGAGCATAAAAGAAATGAATCACAATAAAAATATACTTGCAATAACCAAACAAATAAAAGGGTGCCATACTAGCACATATAAAGAATTAGGGCACATACCCCATAATCATCAGCCTGCATGCATGTGAGATTAGAATAACACTAGAACAACATAAATAACAAAGGCGAACAAGCCTCACAAACTTGAAACCTAATAGAAAATGTCGCAATGCCATCCCAATATATATAAAAGTGGGCCAAGCCTCACAAACTTGAAACCCGGGTAAGAGACACCACCACCTCCATCCCAGTAATAATAGGGGCATACTACCAAAAAACCAATGCAATTACACTACCCTAGTGCTACTGAATCACATAGCATGTTTAATGTAGAGGAAAGTAGAAAGTGTAGTCAAATTATACAGAGTATTCACCACAAAAGTGATCAACATATACATCCACCTCACAAGTGGGCAAAAGACATCACATGTCATCATATAGAGTTCTATCATGAACAAAGTATAGGAAAGAGACCAACAGAATGTCCAAATATGACCACAAGATCAGTACCAAATAAAGTAGTTCACATGAACCATAATTTTCAAAAGAAAGAATATTGTGTAGGATATTGTCCGTAGGACCAAGACAAACATAAAAGTAGGTATATTGCTCAAAATAAATAATGGGGGATGCAAACATACCTCACTTAAGAATCTAAACAGTCCAAAATTGGTCCTAGATCCAAGCCTATGTCTCCAAAGAACCTATGATGCATATATGTAAAATTAGGGTTAGGTTTACATTAATTATTCAAAACCCTAAAAATAACCTTTTTCCTTACATGTAGTTATCAAAACCATGCCATGTTTTAGATTATCTTTTTCTGGGTTCAAAACATATTTTATTATATTTTTATGACTTACAGATTATTAGTTATGAATTTTTCATGTTATTACTTATTTAGGAAAATCCATTAAAATCACATATTTACAACATTATATTTCACAATAAAATTTGTACCATTAGAAAGCCCGTATTTTTCTGATCCAAAACATATATATATTTTATTTTTCTGAGCTATAAATAATTAGATAGGAATTTTTTTAACTGGCCAATTAGGAAAATCCAAGTTAGATGACCATCTTTGAGAAAGAAAGAGAGAGGGGTGGGCCGCACATTCCAAGTTGACCCAATCAAAGCTGGCCAACTCATCTAGACACTCAGACTACTCAACAAGTTGCCTCAACACAAAAAGGAGAAGAGTCGAGCGTGAAAAGATGTTATTACCCCTGAGGGAAAAAAAGCAAATGAGAAAGAACAGGAGGGCAAACTGGGGAAATAGGTCTAACATTGTTCTTCACTGAAGCAATCAGACTGGAGGATTCAACCTCCGATCAAAAGCCAACCTTTGCAATGAAACTCGAGAATCCATCAGTGTCTCTGAGTTCCTAGAAATGAGCTGAACTCAATGATCTATTTCTCGAGTTCAAAGGGTCACATGGGGAGGAAAAAGCACCCCCACAGTTCCAAAAACTCTACAAGACAGGGAGAAAAGTGAAGATAAGAAAAAGTCAAGAAATAACTAATTTGGCTCCATGGACAGAACCGAGGAACCAAGGTGAAGATAATAGAGTTCTCATCGGGGAAAGAGAGCAAACTTTGAAGGCTCAACCATGATGACCAACAGTTATAAAGAAGAAAACTCTAGGTAAGAATAACTCAGGTGAAACCACATCCTATTAATGATCAAGAAAGAAATAATAAAGCCTAAAGATGCTCACCGAAGACCCAATTAGGTGGTGGTGGCAGAGGAGGCCGAGTCAAGAAAGGTACTCGCCATAGAACAGAGAGAGTAGGTCCTAGAGTGTAGGTGTAGCAACGACCCAATTGAGGGAAGAGGAGAGTCACTAGGAGGTCGAGGGTGGTTTCAGGGCACTAGCTTGAGGATGAGGTGTAGAGGATATACGTCTGCTAAAAATAATGGAGAGGGTAGATTTGGTTATTTCCTATATATTGGGTGTTACGTCTCATGCAAGGGATCAACAAGTGCAGAATTGAGTTTAGAACACAATGGTGAAGAAATATTGGGCTAAGATCGATTGTGGAGAGAGAAATCATATTTTAAAAATCTAAATGAGGTGACACTTGTTTCCTTTTCTATCTTGAGGTAAGTGATGTTGTGGGAACTGTCTGATTGAAAAATCGACAGCCAAGATCCACATGCACAAAAATAAAAATATAAACAGTAGTGTGACACATCAAATGAAATTCTATTCTGATTTGAATGACATATATTCACATTAATTTCTCTTTTCCTCTTTCCTCCAAAAGGGTGCAAACAAACTCCAAATTAAATGAAATTTGGCACCTAGCCTAATATGAACAAGTAGATTAATCTGAATTTTCACTTCGATTTCCCTTTTAAAGACTTTGATTCATTAAATTGGAAAATATCATTTTCTCTTTCTTCATGCATTAATGGCTCTAAGATTCTCTAATTTTGGTGAAACTTCATCCACAAGTAATCTTTAGTGTGTTGAATATGAATTTTTCCTTAATTTCATATGTTGAAGTTGTTTGTACACTATATAATGTTTTGAAGGTTCATACACTTTCTCTCTTATTCTTCACCTTTTATCAAAGATTTTCCAAATTGGATGAAAATTCTCCTAGAGGCTATTTTTAATGTGTAGAAAATGAATCTAAGATTACTTTCCACTTTTGAAGTCATTAAGTATTTTATTTCATATATTGAAGAAAAATTACCTTTTGTTTTCTAAATAAAATAGGTGTGGTTATTATTATCCTAAATTTTATGAAACTTAACCTCCAAGCCAAAACATATCCAAAGAAAATGAATATGAAGTTGTCTTAACCAATTGGTTCTCCTTTTATTAATTTTAGCCCTTTAATCATTATTACCACTATTTCTCATGTTAAATAATTCATTATCACATTATCTTTCTTAAAGAGTCATTATTTATCTTTTTATCTCTTCTTTGTTCTAAAGGGTGATAAGAAATTCTAGAATGAATTTATCTTATCATTATCTCATTAAGTTTATTAATTCTATATTTATTTGGATAACATAACATTTTCTCTCAATTATGAACAATTAGTCTTCATATGCATATTATCTCGCTTATCATCATACCTTAATAATCATTACTTCATGTGACATATTCTATGTACTCTTTATTGGTCTAAAGATTAATTTTGAAAGCATTAAGCCATATTGGCTTTATATGTCCACATTTTAGGGAGATTTATTTATGCATTAACATGTTTGGGTTTTAATTAGATATCCCTATTTGGCTAAGCCCAAAGACTAAGGTCTCTAACCTCTTAACCTTGGAATAGGCTTAGGTTCTAGGTTTTGGTATGTTACATAACTATTGCAAGAGTGGACAAATGATAATGCCAAATGGTTGAGTGATTGAAGAATCCAGAAGAAGCCTAGTTGAAAGCATGAAACTTAGCTCTAGTGGGAGGAAACTCACCTAGGTTTGAGGAATTTTTCAGCCAAACTTCCATTTTTGATACTTTTTGGTTATTTTACACTTTTCCAAGAAAGAACACGCACACTTGTGTCTAACAATTTTTTTATTTTTAAGATGTGTAGATGTAAACAATGGTAAGATAAGGAAAATCAGATGAAATTTAGAAGAAGGATCATGAAAAATCATTTTCGATCAAAGATTTGGTGTTTTGATGATTTTCAAGTTGAAATGACCTGCTATAGTACTCACCATGGTTGTGGTGCGATGGAATGATCATGGTGGTATACTCAAATCTAGGGAAATCGTAGAAATTCAAGAAAAGAACATCAGACCCAGAATGGTCATGCTAGGCAGCACTACCGTGTGACAACCAAGACAGAATGGTCATGTGAAGCTCCCAGGCCATGTTTCAGAAGACAACATAGTAGTTCCACGCAGCATGGCTGTGCTACATCCCGACCCTAGAAAATATACCCCAGATTCTAGCACTTCAACATCACTTATTCATTTCCAGTACACATGACTGCCCGTTTGTTCTGTGTGCCCATATGTTGTGCATCCCGCCACCATCCTTCTTTCATCTCCAGTCTCACTTCCTTTCACCTCTGATCAACCCCCAATCATCTCCCTAACATTTCCCCTACCTCTACCTACAATTTCCACCCCTTTTCCTCCACAAAATAACTCTATTCCTCTCCATTCCGCCCAACAATCCAAAATACCAAAAATAACTAAATTTCCCACTTCTCTCCAATCAAATTTGGCCAAAAATGAATAAGGTTGCTAAGAAACCTATGGAGAAGGCCAAGAGCATCCTATCCTACCAACGTTAGACCAAGAACAAATCATCTTCAACACTGACGTCGTCTCTAGCTCCTCCGCCGCCACTGGATACCTTTAGTTAACATGAAGAATCACCTCATATGGCAACATCTGTTGATCCCATGGTGGAGGAATCTACTTGATTACCTAATGGAGGTGGGGTAGCATCTTGACAATATATTTCTTCTAGCGTAGCACCACCACCTTTTCCATCTCAGCCTTCTTTTTCAACGGCCCTGCCATTGACCTCGGCCTGGTATTTGACTTCCATGGAACCACAACCACAACCACAACCGCAACCAAAAGCCTGAAGGTGACTAATTCTGGATGGTGTGGATGAGGTTATGCAGTATGGTGAGGATGAAATTATGCAGGATGAGCACCATGAGAAAGAACCCAAAGTGAGGAGCAGTCAGATGAAGAAACCAAAACACCCAGAGTGCTTGATGCTTATGGTAATATCCACCCGCTACGTGTGTCTGGAGACACTAGAGGCTCTAGGTTTCTTTGAGTATTACCAGGGTGTGATGGAAATAATGGGTTTATTTGAGGTTTCAAAGACAGTGCAAGAGACATATGTAGAGTTGATGTGTCAGTTATACACCACTTTAGAGAAGGCCTCTAATGATGAGGAAGATGTCGTTCATGTTAGAATAAGAGACCAAACTCATTGTAAAGAGGAAGGATCACCCCCTTACTAAAAATTTGAAGAATAAAACATCCATTCTGAACACACTCAAAGGTATGATGGAATAGGTGTAAAATTTTCAAATTTGAATAAATGGTATTCAAAACAATCAAAGTGTAGTAGTGGAATTAAACAAATGACTATATTCAATTTTCATAAAATATTACAAAAGTACAACATAATCTCCCATACGGGTTTACATGTATGATACAACATAAGGATCTAAGTAGAGGGAATTCTATACTACTTCAAATTTGTCTCCAAGCAACATCTCCAAGAGCTAGGTCCATGTTGGAAGCTATGTTCTCCTTATCCATGTTTAACACCTCGATCTAAACCTGGGTGGTTGGGAAATCACCCAGCAAGAGGGAAAGAAAACAAGGTATGTGCCAAATAATGAAAAAGAACAAAAGATAAGGAATAATATGAAAGTAAAGGTTAAGATTTCATCATAAGATGAAGATTTCAAGAGTATGAGGCTATTTTTATATAGATGCTTGCCATAAAAAAATATAATAAAAGGTTGCATGTATGATAATTATGACTACCTTAACTAAGTAGGGTTGAGGCACCTACCGAACCTCAACCAATAGGTGAGGGGAGCATTAATACATTCCCAGTCACCTACATATATTTTTATGGGGGAGAATAAGACATTCCCTAGGGTGAATTAATACATGCCCTATCTATGTTGTACAAAAGTACCACTACTATAGCTAAGTAGTCCATAAAATCAACATGCTAGAAAAGAGTTCATGGCAAGTAAAAGCATCATATCAATTAAAACATGCTAGTGGGGTACAAGACCCAAGAAAAAGAATATCATTAATGATTTTGAGGCAATTTAACAAAAGAATCATGAATATAGGAAATAGGGTTCATATAGTGCCTCATTAGAGAATATAGGGTCTGGTTTGCAAATATCCCAACTTACGGTGTAAGAATGCACATACCTCTCTTACCGATATCAATTACTAAGTTTCACCACTTTAATTGAGTCCAAGTTCCACTTGGCCTATTTTCAATGTATTAACATGTATTAGAGTACAAAATGCACATTAATGTATAGAAACCCTAATTTTAGAACTTTTTATTAGAACTTAGATTTATATTTTAAAAATATCACCAATGAACTTATTAGGTTCTCCTGATCAAGAAAACATATTTTTATGTTAATCTTGGAGTTATGATGACTAAGATGTACTTTTTATGGATTTTATGCATTAAATCATTTTACAAAAATCATCCTTAGTCAAACCATGAAATCAGACCTTGAAAATATTTTTATTAGATAGAGATTAATTTTCCAATTCTAAAACATACTTATTTGTCAAATTTGGATAAGCGGATTAGAAGATATGAAATTTTCAATACTGACTAATAGGAAATTGCTGCATCATCAAACCGATCGAGATAAGCGGAGCGAGAGAGAGAAAACACCATTTTTGACCCCAGATCAGGGTTTGGAGTTTCAAAGGTAACCAAACCAGATCTTCCATAGAAGGTAAATCAACAAGAAACCAAAACCCTAGAAGAACATGGTAAAAAGAGATGGAGATCATCGATTTTAAACATAGAAGCATGAGTTTTAAGAATGTAGTAAGCAATATATGAGAAGGGGGTTAACAAAAATTGACTCTAGGAAGGTCCAAAAAGCAAGGATCCTGAGATTAGAAGGTCTGGTTGCTCCAAGCAAAGCTCCTTTCTTGAGCAAAGATCACCTTCTCCACTTTAGAGGTGCAAACCCTAGCAAAAGAGCATGGAGATGAGATGTTTTAGGGTTCTAGGTTGAGTTTTACCATGGAGGGTCATGGTTTTGACCTAGAAGAAGGTAGGAGGAATACTAAAAACATTAAAATAGGGAAGGAAAGGAGGATACTTACTAGTTTTGGTCAAAATCACCAGGGAGGAGCTTAAGAAATCCTAAATAGAGAAATTTGGAACCCTAGGAGCCTTCTTCACCAAGGTAGGCACCCTCTTTTACCTTGGGACAGAAACTTCATGGCCAAACATAGAAGGAATTATTATCTAATCTATAGGAAAGAGAAGGAGAGGATTGCTTCTTGGATTGGGAGGTGGGAAGGGGTAGGCATGTCTTTATAAAGAAGGGGGCAAGCATGAGGTGTCTATATATGTGACTTTCCATGTGTCCTTAGGCTAAGGCTTCATGGCCATGCAAGGGGACAACTCATAGAGACTTCTTTTATATCCAAGGTCGGTCCTAAAATCCCATTGAGACTTCTAGGACATACCCACCGTCCTCCAATCAAAAACATAACCCCATTGGTTGATAGGTTTTAAAGATAAGCTCATTTATAAATAGGGTAATCCCTATAATGCCCTTGGAAAGTAACACCTTCAAACCAAGGTGAAACTAGGTGCCCCATGATTCAAAAACTCGAGAATGGTATGGTAATATTTAAATATTATATTTCATGTGACTATTTACAAAGAAAACCTCCGAATTGGGAAAATTACATAAAAGTCCAAAATGTGCATATAATTGCATAACTTGCACAAACAACATCCAAATCGGACCAAACTTGAAACTTAATTTTGTCTCATGATTTAATAACATCTCACAAGGTTATAATAAGGTTTAGAGTACTTAATTATGTTATTTAAGCTTGTTCAATACATTAAGTAAGGTTTGGGGCCTTACACTTCTCACATGGATTTATTTACCATTGTTCCACTTAAGTGATGATTTTACATTTTCTGTCCTTAAATAAGATTTCACTGAGTTATTTGTGCATAAACCCTTCCATTGGTATAATTATTGAACAAATATTCACCAAACTACTATAAATTCCACAATTTATGTATCAAGGCCAAAAAGGATAGAAATGATACAAAAATATTGGGAAAGGGCCAAAAAGAGAATATGTCGAAGTTTCAGCATGTTACACTCATCTCCTCACCTCATCCTTTTTTAACAAGATTTTTTCTCCAAGTTCTGAAATGTTAGACCTCTTAGATCAAGGGAGGATAGATAAAGATTCAAGTGCTAGTTACACTGTTATGTGGAAGAAACTCACTGGACACAACAACTTTGTAGCGGGGAAGTTGTAGATGAGTCGGTTCCATAATCCATTCCTTCAATATGTTTAGAAAGTTCTTGCAAACACCATTTTTGGAACGTATGAAAATTAGAGAAGCTGCACAATTGAGAATTTGTTTGTCTTGGGTTGGATGAAAAAGGGCAGGCATGTGAACTTGGGAGCATTACTTATTGATCATATGAGGATAGTCCACTCCAAGAGTCTAAATCCTTTTATCATGGGTGGGATTGTAACTTCCATTGCCCTTGTCCTAGAGCATGATGTTTCTAGATACACCAAGGCAAAGGGGGAAACGCCGGTAGACCTATAGTATCTCATCCATTCTTTCATGATTGTAATAGATGATAAAAAAATCATATATCAGGTCAACCCCCATATGCAGGCATCTCACTGGAGCTACCATACCATAATGCACCTCTCCTAGGTGAGTATGGCCCGATTAGAGTTTCTTGGATATAGTGAGGAAGTGGGAAGAGGAGCACCCCGAGGACATGTTCCAGTAGCCAAAGTTTGTGATATTTCCTCAGGGACTAGGAGAGTCAGATGTATTTGTTGAGTAGAGAAGAATAGTGGAGGAGAGAGAGGCCCGTAGGGTGTGGAGATGATAGGTAGAGGCGATAGAGCCACAAAAACCCATAGTGAATGCATATGATATGTCTACTATACATTCATAGGTGGAGGGTATGGACACATGATGGTATCTTGAGGGAACAGGAGGGTTTCCAACACACACAAGATGCACTATGTTGGATCATCAGCATATGCATCATCAGATCAACCATATGTATTGTTTTTTAGCATGCCTAGGTCTAGAGGAAGCCCCTAGTGGGGGGAAGATTGGTGGGGTGTGTCGTCTGCGTATTAGGATGCCACCAACCTCCATAGGTGGATTACTAGGGTAGTTACGACCCATATTCTCTACCACAGGGAGGAGCACCACCGGTGCCACTACAGGAGTTATGATCATCTACCCTATCACTCGTAGACTTTAGTGTCATGCTGAGGACAATGATCCCAAAGTTTAGGGTGGTATGGAGATATTCCCTCATTTTACTCTTTTTGCATTTCATCATGAAATTTACTTTTATTTTGTTTCTCCTTCTATCTAGATTAGATTTTACCAACTTACCATACTTGCATGCCATGTAGTTTACTTTATTGCATTTTTTGTGTAATTATAAAAAAAATTATCTTTTTTCATGCATTGCGTATCATGTAGTTTTTTATAATTTTTGCATGTTCGTGTCTAGGATATGCTTGTTTCTTGCTTTTTGTTCCATAAGGAAGGATCAGATGTGATTGAATGCAATTTGGTACCATTTTTTCCATTTTTTCCCAGATTTAGAACTTCTTTACTAAAAGCGTGTTTTGAGCAGATCTCTTCTTATTGGATTGAAAATGTTGACCTTTGATAAATGCATGCTACATTATCATGATCTATGTCTAAATGGCCTCAGTCTTGGTTTTTTACATGTGCACCACATCTCTCATGCTTGTGAATTATTTGTTTGAATTGTGATTTAAGCAAAATGCAAACACTTAGGGTTTTGTATAATCTCATGATAAAAGTATGGTTTCAATATTTCTCATTCATGTGGGTGTGTCATTACTTGAGGAAATCATTGGAGTAGCTTTCATGCAGGAGATCTCATGTTCAAATCCATAGTAGTGACCCCTCTTTGAGTCACGTTTCTTGTATCATCATCTTACCTCGATGCCTCATGAAAGAATGCCAAAGTGCACATATTCATCCTTGGCCACCTCCAAAAGTTTAGGGTGGTCATATCTATATCCCCCCACTTCATTCTCACCATCACGTGTGCCCTAGATAAATCAAGGGCAAACAACAATAGAAGAAAAAAATTCAAAAAGAAAACAAACGATGCTCTTATGTAATAGCATCTAAATAAAGAAAAGATGAGTGCTCTGATGTAATAACACTCCAAACTCTTACTGCAACCCTTTCTTCCATTTGCATGCCCATTGAGCTAGGAAACATCAAATATCAAACCTAACTCATTTTGCACTTTTTCACAGACAAGTTAGTTACTTAATGTCGATTGACATATGAGATTGAATGCATGAATATAAAATGGAAAAATTAGTCATTTTTTATCTTCGCCGCCATGAAACAGTTTACTCGGAGTTATATGACAGCTATGTGGATTGATTGTGAATTCTATGCTCTATATAAAATGGAAAAATTAATCATTTCTTAATAGTTGAAACATTGAAGAGAGATTGAGTTGGAGCATACTTTAGGACAAGTATGTTTTAAGTTTGGGGTGGTGATGCATACCTATTTTAGGGCTTTATCTTGTGTTGTATTGCATTTTAATCACATGTATACATGCTAGATTACATGTTATTCTCTTCAATAAGCATATATATGTAAAATGCATTCATGGATGTTCTTTGCATGTTTTTTAGGTACTTGGATCATTTTTGTATGGAAGAGAGAGAGAGAAAGAGAGAGAGAGATCCTAGGGTTTCTATACCATTAGAGAGACTCAAAATGAAGTCTAAGGCTCTGTCAAACTTCCCCTAGTGGACAAGGGTCAATTGAAGCAAAGCGGTCCAAGGAAATTCAAAGTATAAGAGCCAAGTGTTGGTGAGAAGACCAACACGGTCCTGGTGCTACAGAATGGTTGTGTTGGCCCAAGAAAATTCACAGAGTCAAGAAATGAAGGATCAAAGTTAGCATCACGGCCATGTAGAATAGCACGACTGTGTTAACATGCCACAGAATGGTTCTATAGTGCAACATGGCCATGTTGCTGACAAGTTAGAATGATCATTCTCACCGCCACAGGTAGCACATCCTCAAGCCACCACGACCGCCCTACTAGAGCTTCACCACGGTCGTAGTAACCACCACATTTGTGCCACTAGCCTTCCATTTCCCCAAAGACAACCTGTAATTTTTTCATTTTTTCACCTCACCCATTCCACTCCACCACGGCCATATTGATCCCTGCACAACACGATCATGATAGATACAAACCTAGCAACACTTTTCAACTGCATTTCCTATTCTACCCCCCACTTGACCTAATGCTTCACCACCACCCATATATACATAAGTAGTGGCTAGATCACAACGTTACCTACCCTACATCCACTTTAGCCTCCCCATTTCGCCTCATGTCCATTCACACCTCATTCCACCTCCATTTCTTCATCTTCCACCCCAGAAACACCTATTTTAGGGTTTTTGGACATTTTCCACGATACACCCATTCCATTCCACCTTGGAGGAGGATTTTTCTCGAACTTCTTCTGCTAGGAGGTGGAGAAGGAGTAGTATTCACTAAGCTCATTATAGCTTTCACTCCTTTACTCATTCTTCTTCCTTTCTTTTTGTATTTTCTTACTCTATGAGTAGCTAGGCCCCTTAGGTGGGCTATTTGGGGTTAAAAATGTTACTTTGATACTATGATGGGAGAAAATGATATGAAAACATTAAAATTTCATTTTCTAATGATTACATTTATTTATATCTCATTTCCCATAAAGTTCTTTGTGTTTTGTGCTTGAAATCACCTAGATTCTAGGAAAATTGCTTATATGGATCTCTTTTTGTGAATTGCTCCTAAGTCCAATTAGTGGATCCCTAGTTATTTATTCACCTTCTGAAATATTAATCAATTCTCCTCCACCTAGGTGAGCAAAATAAGTATCTAGTGTAGGAGCATTTAGTGTAATTATCTTGGAGCCTTCTCAAGGATAGAATGTAGGTGATATGAGGTCTAAAACCCCACATCCACCTTCCATTACTACCCTCGGTCCTTGATTACCCTAGGAGTTCCTACCGTATAAATCTAGGTTTGATTATATCCTAATTGAAATACACTAAACCCTAATCCAAGTGAGCCTTGTAATGGTGGGTAGGAGGTGATAGGGACTAGTTCCCCTATACACACTTACCTTATCCATGGCAAAGTAGTAGTTTAGGGAAATTCATTAGCATAGAACATGTTGTTTGGTTTGGTAATATAAATGGAAGAGTAATGTTAACATGTTATCACCCCCAACACAGTTGGTATGTATGTCCAAAGAGCCAATCATGTGATAATTGTAATGGCATAAATTGTAAAAATGATTTGATTACCAATAGAAGGCAAGCTTTCAATTTATTATGTTTAGTTTAGTTATGAGATAATGATGTAAGATTATAAATTTCTAGAGAATAAAATTACTCAATGACATATGAATTCAAGTATTAGTCTTGGGGAAATGAGATCATATGGATATTAAGAGTACATATACATATTCTCATTTTTCCGTGATCGACTATTATTGTGGAAGGTTGATAGACAACAATAACATATAAGATCAGAGTGTGGGTTAGTTGATGAAAGAATCTCATTAGTCATGATATGGATATATCAAACCAATCACATGGATACATGCTAGAGAACATTGTATTAGACAGACCCACCATGAGACTGACACATGGAAGCCATCATCATGGAAGTCATAGTCATCTATCAGAGTGATGGTGGTGGTTTTGGTTCTTAGACCTAAGATCATTTCACTCATTACATGTCATTGGGAATGCTTTGACATCATCAAACACAGTTCTAAAACATGGGTAGTTATAAAGGTGATGATTGGAAGACTTTGACACATGTGGATAGACTGTGAGTAATAAAAATGGGATTTGTCCCTCCTACATGAGTTTGTTTTCTAGGCCTCTTGATTACTGAGACTGAGAAATACATGGCCATGCACATGTGAGTCAATATGTGATATTGAGCTTACATATATCTCAGACAGTCTGATGTGGATTAAGAAATAAGATTAAATGATGAAGAGGATGAATGATCCATGCCTCGAGTTCAATATGGACATCAATGACAAATGAAATATACAAACACTACAACACCAAACACAAATTGTAGGTTGGAGTTGTTCTCTAACTTTCCATTTACCTGGGTAGCATTGATGTGCAACTAGGCACTTCTCATTGCTTGTGATGTCATAAGTTGTTAAGGACATTCACTACCAACATAATATGGGACCTATAGGGTCACACTCATAGGTCTCGACCTAGAAGAGGAGTTTAATCTTGAATGACAGTTGAATTGATTACGAAAGCATTTAGGTATTCAATTTAAGCAAAGAGTAGCATGATTGCACTGCCAAATGCCCATCTCATGGCATGAGGCGGTCGTATAGAGTGCCAAACAGTCATCTTAAGGGTTGAGATGGTCATTTGGAGTGTCAAATAGATTTGAGTTGAAATTGGCTACAGATTGAACTGACCGGTCCATCTCGGCTCACTAGACGACCATCTGGGTGAGCGAGATGGTCGTCTCACATGGGAAAAATGGATCACTTCTACCAAGGGATGGTTTTAGATATTTCCAAGTTTGTTTCAGTTGCACATTACTTGTTGTGTAAGGAATTAATGTCTAACATTAATGGGAATTGAATTGTCAATTTTGTGTGCAGTTGGGAAAGCACCACACGACCGTCTGGACTAAGCCAGATGACTGTCTCGAAAGGTAGCCAACTGTCTGGCATGCCAACCGATTAGTTTGGCTTTCGTAGGTTGCGAAAGTTCCAAAATTATTATAAAAAATTTAGATCTTTCGGTCCCTTCCACTCCCACCCAGACTGGGGACTCAAACCCTAACCCCTCCTATAAATAGAGGGGTTGCAGGGGCTTCCTATAAAAAAAACACAACCAATTGAGAATCATTTACTCTGATAATTGTTGTCCTCTCTAGTTGTAGTAACCACAAGAGCCCAAGCAAGTCCTGCCTGACTAGGGAGGGATAGCAAGGGAGATAACAACTGCTGTCATTATTGTGGGAGAGAGAAAGTTTGTGACAATGATGCGAGTATGAGGGATGACTCCTTGTCTATTCTAGTAGGATGATAGAAGTTCTAGGCAGTCTGTGTGGACTTCTATAGAGGCAAGAGGTCGTTGTCTTCCGCTAAGGAGGACATCATCAACCACCAGTCCGTGATGAGAGGAGCTGCTATAGAAGACAAAGTTCAAGTCTATTGTCCATGGAGGAGCAGTCAGACGAGTCTCAGTACAACTAGGAGTCAGAGTTGCGCAACTACAATGATGAGGATTGTCGTTGGACTTGCTCAGGACCAGGTATATCCTTGAAACCATCCCCTTCATATTATAGTTATTGACACGATATGTAGTTATGAGAATATGGTAGATAAAAGAATTTTGTTTCCACTGCTTGCTCTGTAGAAATATTTTCCTACAAACAAAATTGAAAAGTGCATTCCCCTAAACATCGCACACTTCTCTTAATTTCATTAAAACCCTAATTTCCTTCTTGCTTTGGTAGTGTTAGCTTAATTCACTCTTTACTTGCTTAGTTAGATTCTTGCCTCTTTCTTGTTTTGTTCTTGCTAGTTTAGGTACTTAATTTCTCTTATGCTTAGTCTGCTAGTTTAGTGTAGCACAAATGTCTTCTTTCTTATCTAAGTGTTGTTGTCTCTTTCATTGCCTAGTTATTATATTCTTGCTCATTAGAATTGACTGTCTAGGGTTAACTTAGGTTTTGATCTTTTTTTTTCCTTTAATTGCTTTCTTGTTCAACCATTAGTGTAATAAAAAAATCAACCATCAAACCCTTAAACCCTAGACTCCACAGTAGGAACCTATCAAAAACTAACCTAGTTCTAGTGCCTCCTTTTCTTGCTTGGGTTTGAACCCTAACTTTCTTCCCTCCTATACTATAACACGGCCTCTTGTGCTTATGAGTATAGTGTGTTAGTCTATCTAAAAAAGCCTATTAGGGCTTTATAAATTTGAAACACCCCTTTTTATGTTAAAAACCCTTTAGGGTTTCATCTAAGCAAACTCAATTGGTTGGTGTGTGGCCCTAAAGGAAAAATGCAACAAGCTTTCCGGCACCGTTGTCGGGGATAGAAAGCACCATATATACCTAGTAGTTGTGGTGTTGACTCTCCCCTTTTGGCATCATATTTTTCCAATTTGTTTTGTTCCATTTGATAAACACACCATGCTTTATGATGTCGTTTCTGGGGAAAGAAAAGCTACGTAGTAGTTGTGTTGTTGACTCTCTCCCCTTCCACATCATCTCTTTCTAGTTTGTTTTGTTGTGTTCGAGAGACACACCAATTACCATAGTGCTTACCTTGTTGAATAACAAGGATATCACACAAGTGATAAGAGTAGAAGCAATCACTCACATGATATAACATCGACTTTCAATTTATACAACTCCTTTATGCAAGAAATTTAACTATGCATCCATCTATGATAGTGTATTTCTTACTAGCAATTAGTTTTATTCAATTAAATATGACATGATTGAGACAAAATGGTTGATGTTGGTAATCTCCTAGAGCTTAACAATTGGTGTCTTTTCCATGAAAAATCTGGTAAGTTTAAGTGTGAGAGGAGTATTAGTGTAAGTAATGATTTTTAGGTTAAGGAATTATGAATTGTGACATTAATTTGTACATGTGTATATATATTAATTGTAGGTATTTAACATTGTTGCATACTGTCTACACATTAGATGAAACATCATAGCATGTGGTGTTTCTTTTCATCAAGTATGTGTGACTTGATTTGAGATATCACTCTATCATTAGAACTTCTTTACACATTTAAATTTAATTTGAACTTATTACAAACATTGATAATACAATGTCATTTCAAGGAGTTATAACAACCATTAGAGATAAGGGTTAGGTATGAAAACCATACCAAGATTACATGTAGTGTTAAATTCTTTCAAAAGTAACTATCGGTATAATTTATACCATGGTGGTTCTCAGATCATCACGACATATTTGATGATGTTGTGTTTCCTCTATGTGTTAGTTTTTTTTTAACACTATACCTCCTTTTAAAGCAACATGCCATGTGTTGTCAATGTTGTTGATTGTTTAAATGCACACTTATTAGGCATAATTGTGTAAAAATATATACATATACATATTAATATTCATGCATATACATTAACATATATATACATGTGGTTATAAATAAACTAATATATATGGCAGTGATTTAGTGAGAAACATGCAACGGTGAGAGCATAGGAGGCATTTAAATAACTACAAAGTTAAATAAGGATGGTACTTTTGTTGCAATTTGAGGTATTGAGGGATACTTACAAGAGGTTGTTTTATGTCTAAGACTGATATTTTTCTTACTAGTTATCTTCAAATAAAAGTGAGGAACTTCTGTAATATAAGGTTTATACTCATGTTGTGGTTTGAAAGATACTTTCTACGGTTATTATACTAGTGTCACTTGAGCATGTGGTTTTGTAACTATTATTTTTCATATTAAATGCATGCTTCTAATTTGTTTTCCTCTATGTATATTGTAAAATGAGATGATTTATATAATTTGGAGGTACTTTGTTTATATTTGATGTACTTTATATGTACACTTATCGTATATGGGTAGTAATATCTATAATATGTGTACTAATAGGAATGGGAAAATATTGTAGATGATGAAAGTTTGGTGGCACATATATATGATTGTATTATTATATCTAGTAGTGTTTGGTATATATCAACATCATTAAATCAGAGAATCGTGTAACGGATTTGTGCTGACACGCAATATCACACCTCGAGACATTGGCTTTCGTTATGTATCTTAATTTCCTTATTCATTGCCTTACATACTATTTAATTGTATGTAATACTATTATTTTCATTTAGAGTATTTTTGATAAAATGTGAAATAAATTTGTCTTTATGTTAGGTAGTTTTAGTATGATGTGAGCTAATTAAGCATATTTCCTAAAAAAAAGCTAATTAAGCATATTTGTTTTAAACGTTTGTTGTATATTTTCTCATTTTTTTTGTTGTGTGGTTTTTGTCTCCGTCGTATTGTTTGGAAATTTTCGTGTTCCGTTACTTATTATACCTATTGTATTTAGTATTTAGTTTAAAATTTTAATTTATTATTCTCTTTTTCTCTTCCTTTTGTACACAGAGTGCCTTTATTAAGACATTTCTTTCTCCGTTTCACTAACTTTGTCACTCCTTAAATTCTCAGTTCTCCTCCTTCCTTTTCTCTATTCATTTTTCTTTCCTTAATTATGGAGATATTCAATTGAGTCGTGTCCTGATTCGTGTCATGCATACTCCCTGGTGGGTGATGACGAAGTCCAGCGTTTCTATTCATATTCATATTTCTCACTGCAAACTTTTCAACGGTTCAATTGGTACCATGACAGTAGTGTAGCCACTCTTGTTAAGAGCTACGATGTGGGATCCAACTTATAAAACACAAGATTAAATAAGTTAAACTGATGCGGAAGCGTTTCGTTAGCAGCGGAATTATTAAAAATCACAAAAAATTCAAAACTTTTCATAAAGAAACATGATAAGATGTTTACAGACTAAACCATCATTACATCTCTGTAATGTCACATCTCGAGTATTACAAACATCAACTGCCCTGTTAACTGTACATGAGCAGTGTAAAAAATTCTCGAGGCATTAAGCCAAAATCCCAGATCTACATTAAACATCTACTGTCTCCTCGGACCTGAGAGTACAGAGACGACACATAGGACATGCTATCTACAAGACTTGACAGACAGTGTCTCCACCTGAGGATCACTGCTGTCCCTGATGTTGTTGCTGCTGCTGTTGTTTCTCACCCACTGACAGGTTCCTTCGTCCTCGTCGTCTACCTAAAAATTTGAATCCCACGGGGGTGAGACAATTGAATAATTGTCCCAGCGAGAGTTATAACTCTTTTCCAGAAGCTTTGTTATTGCAATAATGAAATAACATTAAGCAGTAGAACTATAAACAATCAACAGCAGGTTTAGCCTTGTATAAACTAGGTGAAGCAACATTTTGTTAAGCAATCATTTCAATTATAATTTAATTGAATGACAAGATATATAACAATAAGGAATATGAAGAACATGTATACTAGCTTATTCAACTAGAGCATTATAAACAATGTATCATCAATCATTGTTTCTCGTAGTTCAACCTAAGCAAATATGCTACGTGGCTGATTACATTTTTCAAACACATTTATGCCCTAAGAAGATGAGTTACAACTCACATACTCCAACGGACCATTACGAAATCACAATTGGTACCATACATAGGTCATTAGAAGAGCCAAATTCCTATGACCTCATCCTCCTCAGTCAGTATGAGGAACAATATGCAGGACATCTTGTGTCTCTACCATAATAGCTTTCCAGTGTATTCTGGCAACTTCGCTATTAGAGACACAGTGGCGTGATGTACTCTCTTCGCCATCGAGATATTTCTTGCTTATCTCACATCGATGCGGCATTTACAACATCATCGGGAGATTAGTGATACATCATCCCAGCATAAACATAAAATAAAGGATTGAGAGATTAAAGGTATATCTCACATCAAATCCTACATTAGGACGTAAGGATATTCACGTCCATAACCCCCGCATACTCAAAAGTATGCTCTCCAAGAATTCCCTTAGGAAAACCTATTTCACCATCATTAAACTTCTAACAATGATGGATCTATGGTCAGGGCTCTACATGATAGCATTATACTTGATTATTTAAGTACATTATAGTATTCTTTTAGCATCGGGCATGTTTCCAAACATAAACCATTAAAACAATTGCTATAAAGAAAGAGCACTAATTGTATCAAGTTCATTTCTCATCCAGTTATTATTGGGATATCAATCCCTAACCATCTCATCATTATGATTCAAGAATATGGGTGTTCAAACCCTTAGATCATCATAACACTTGTTACCAAATAACATATCATCATCAAGTCTTTAACAGTATGACCTTGATTGTAATAATGTAGATATTTCTCATGGCTTGTACAACCTATCAATCTCATATGTTACCTCTTACTAGGCAACACAGCATATCATTACTTTCAAAGATTATAAATTGCTATCAATGAATATGGCATCATAACCCTTACCTGGATATGATCACTTCTTTATAAACACCTGCATAACTAACACAATTGATAACTTGCACATTGTATCTATATCAGCACAATATAAGTTCTTTTCCAATTACATATAGAACACCACGGCCGTGCTATCTTGCACGGTCGTGTAAGGATAAGCCACCAAATTGTGCTTCATTACATGGTCGTGCCACAAAGGATTCACCACGACCGTGTCATATCACCACGACTGGTTTCTAGGGTTAGGTTTCCTTTTTAATTCAATTAGGGTTATTCAACCCCTTTAACTTATAAAGGCATAATGATTACTTATTCCATAATCAAATATAGAATGTCATGCTTAAAAGCATAACCCAAAATTAGGGTTTATTGTCCACATCATCACATTTCCCTAGATTAGGGTTTACTATTCACTTTTCTTCACATTACCCTAAATTAGGGTTTACTATTCACTTACAATAGATTAAGATCATACCAACATTATGTATGAGGATTACTTACATTAATGCCCTCAAATTAGGTTAAAATTCATTTATCCATCATAATTAGGGTTTCCATGATCTCACTATGAAGGATCATACCCTAATTAGGTACATTCATACATATTGGAAGCTTGTTACTTGATTCTCATTATATGAGGAGTCTTCTCTCTCCTCTTACTTAATAGATGATGTTTACATCACTCTTGATTAGGTTGAGTCAAATCGACACTGACATCATGGATTGTGTCATTACTATTGTGGTATTAAGGTTCACTTGATCAAAGGGTATTAGTCACTCTATCTCATCAAGGGTACCTCTATAATGTTCACCATTGATCATATCATGCATTAATCAACTAATTACTTGACCCCTTAATCACTTTATGTATCTATGGGGTTTAGGTTAATCAACCACTAAACCACCTTTACCACTAAGGTATCAAATGTTCTTAACCTTTTTAGACCTCAAACGGTCTTGCATACTAACCCACCAAACGGTCTTGAATGAACCTTGAAACCGTTTGGTGGTGTTGACTGTTTGGTCCCTTTGACTTTTGAAACCGTTTGATAAAGTACACACTCAGAACCGTTTTCTCAAGGTGGAGTGAAGACCGTTTGGTCTTGTTGACCGTTTGGCCAACTTTGACTTTGAAACCGCATGGGCACCAAACGGTTTGGGATCGTTTGGTCCCAAACGGTCTTGAGACTGTTTAGACTCAAATGGTCTTGAGACCGTTTGGACCCAAACGGTCTTGAGACCGTTTGGTCCAAACCATCTCAAAACTGCATGGACCAAAAAGTATCTCAACCATTGCAATTGAGTTAGGGTATCCAATGTTGAACCCCTCAATCGACCATACACTTGTTAGCCACTTATCAATTGAGTCAATTAGGTCAACCCTCAACTGATTTGACCCTCAATTGACCCTCAATTGATCACCAATTAGGGCTTGGATCAATTGAATTAGGGTTTGAAATCGATCATCCTTCAACATGTCTCAACATGAGTCTAATTGATTTGAAACGATTGAACCATCATTCAATTTGGTCATGACCTGACCCCAAACGGTCTTGAGATCATTTGGATGACCTCCAAACGGTCTTTAGACCGTTTTCTCAAGTCAACATCAAAAACTAACTCAACCTATTATGGTTTGGCTCATAGATTTGATCATTAGGTCATTAATCAATTATACTTCAACTTGTTGCCTTTCACTCTTCAACTACTTAACCATGGTCAACCCTAGACCTACAAATAGTCTTGGGTGATCACCAAACGGTTTTGAGACCGTTTGGGTGATCCCCAAATGGTTTTGAAACCGTTTGGGCCACACAACCCAAACTTCAACATGATTGTATTATTGAAATCAGCAAATAACCCAATTAGGGTTTAGGTGATTGATGTGCCTTCAATTGGTGATTTACATGGAATTAGATGATGATTTTTGGGGGGTGATTAGTCCACATTATTTTCAACAGTTCTCCAAACGTTCAACACTTGGTCAACACATCCAAATGGTCTTAGACCTTTTGCTTCCATGCGTTCTTGGTTGAAACAGTTTGCTTTCAAACAGTTTGAAACCGTTTGCTTTCAAACGGTTTGGGAAACCATTTGAGCAAGAGGTGGAAGACCGTTTGCTAAAGAAAGATTTAGGATAACTTTGGAACTAACGTCATCATCTTCTACCCCAAGAACAAGTACCGTTCTTCACGGACTTGCTTGCAAGAACACTTAAAAGTGTCTAAAGATTAAGAACAAGCAACGATTCTAGGAGAAGAAGATGCACTTAACAAAGTTTAGGGTTTAGAGTTATAAAACCCGCCTTTAAATCTGATCTAGAGATCCAAGATTCGTAGCTTTAATGGTGGATGAAGCTCCAGAGGTTTCCCAAGGTCCGTTCTTCAAGATTTAGATGGAGAAGATGACTAGAAAGAAGAGTTGTGTAAGGAAAACCAATAAACCAACCTTGTATTTGGATTTCAATCATGAATTCGAGCTAGGTGATGATCAAAGCTTACCTAAACCAGCTTGGTCGTCCTCCTCTATTCCAGAGCTTCCTCTTGGTCAGTCCAAAGCAAGAAGATGAGAAAAGAAACTAAGGGAAACGTTTCCTTGCCTTGTGGAAAAAGGGTGATATATGTATTTTTGGATATTTTCAAGGAAAAGAAGCTTATCTCTTTTATTTCTCAAACATATCCCCCAAGTACTTCTCCACTTATTTGCCACATTTCCTCCTCCTTTTTTCATGCAAAGATCCTCCTTTCCCAAGGTTAAAAAGGTAAAGAAACCAAACACCTTACTAAGTTGCATATATGAAAGGGTCATTTGCTTAAAACTTGGTTATTTAGATATTAAGGCTATCTTTCTTACTTGGTCATTCAAATGAGGCACCCCTCTCATTTTATTTGGTCTACTTGATACCAAGAAACATAAAAGATACTATAGAGGGTATATTTTACATGTTGCACCCTATGTTTTGGGTAAATTGCACTTTACACCAAAACTAGGTTTTAAAGCACAAGGATTACTCTACAAGCTATATCTTGGTGCCCAAGCTTGTGGAATCCATATCACTACATCATATGCATTATTATGATGTCTCATCATCAGAGGAACATCTCAACATGTGCAATTTACAACTTAACCCCTCAACTTGGGTAATTTGCACATTAGTCCATATTTAACAAAACAATATTACAACATTGTTCAAAAAGGACTGAAATAAAATATATGTTCCTCAGAAGCTTAATTACATATCAAAAGATAATCACAAGCATATAATTACATTTTTAAACAAAACACCTAGGGTTAGTTCATAACCCAGGTCAGGGATGTTACAAATTATCCACCCCTTACAAGGATTTCATCCCCGAAATCAACAAAACATATTAAGACAAAACATATTAAGAGAAAAGAGCAGGGTATTTCCTCCTCATCTCTTCCTCTAGTTCCCATGTGGCTTCTTCAACACCACGGTGATTCCAGAGGACTTTCACAAGACTTATGTCTTTCTTTTTCAACTTCTTAATTCTTTTATCAAGGATCGATATAGGTCCTTCATCATAAGATACATCATCATTCAATTCTACTTCCATAGGTTGTAGAACTGATTCTGTATCACGGTGATATTTCCTCAGAATAGAAATGTGGAACACATGGTGTAACTTCTGTAGCTCTTGTGGTAACTCCAGCTTATAGGCTACTTTCCCAATCTGTTCAATAATTGGATAAGGCCCCATAAACCTAGGAGCTAACTTCCCTTTCTTTCCAAATCTCAGAACTCCTTTCCAAGGTGAGACTTTGAGGTACACTCTATCTCCAACCTGGAATTCTAAAGGTCTACGACGTTTATCAGCATATGATTTCTGCCTATCATGTGCAGTCTTTAACTGTTGTTGTATTATTTTAATCTTCTCCGTGGTTTGCTGCACAAGATCAGGACCTAAAAGTTGATATTCACCTGTTTCATACCAACATAGGGGTGATCTACAACGTCTACCATACAAAGCTTCATAAGGTGCCATGTCAATGCTATGTTGATAGCTATTGTTGTAGGCAAACTCTATCAAGCTTAGGTGTAGATCCCAACTCCCCTTAAAATGAAGAACACATGCTCTAAGAAAATCCTCCAAGGTCTGTATAGTCCTTTCTGACTGTCCATCAGTATGTGGATGAAAGGTTGTACTAAACCTTAACTGTGTGCCTAAAGCTTTATGAAGTCACTCCCGAAAATGACTCATAAACTGGGGACCTCTATCAGAAACAATGGTAACTGGGACTCCGTGCAGTCGTACTATCTCATCTACATACAACTGTGCCAACTTCTCAGCAGAATAGGTTGTTTTGACAGGCAAGAAATGTGTTGTCTTTGTCAACCTATCAACTATTACCCAAATGGAGTCATGACATTTGGCTGTTCTAGGTAAACCAACCACAAAATCAATGGTCACATGATCCCACTTCCACTGGGGTATGGGTAAATGTTGCATTGTTCCTGCAGGCTTCTGGTGTTTAGGTTTAACTTGCTGACACACAGGACATTTCATAACAAACGCAACAACATCTTTCTTCAAACCAGGCCACCAATACATATCTTTCAAGTTTCAATACATCTTGGTGCTTCCTGGATGCATAGCATACATCGAAGAATGAGCTTCTTCCAGGACTAACTTCCTCAAATTATCCACATCAGGCACTATCATCCTACCATTATAACATGCTACTTGATCATATGTATCATGGAAACCATTTCGTTTCTCGCTACCATACTCTGATCTAATCAGTTGAACTACAACATCAACTTGCTGTGCTTCCTTAATCTGGTCTTTCAGAGTAGGTTTTATATGCATCTCAGCTAACAACCCGACTAACAATGATACCTTCAACTGTACATTGTCTTGCCTTAAGGAGATGAGCATATCTCTCCTTGAGCACACTAAGGAATTCAGTTGTGCTCTATCTAAGGCTAGTGTTGTTGATTTCCTACTCAAAGCATCAACAACTACATTGGCCTTCCCTGGATGGTAATCAATTCTACAATCGTAATCCTTGATTAACTCCATCCAGCGGCATTGCCTCATGTTAAGCTCATGCTGAGAAAAGATATACTTAAGGTTCTTATGGTCTGTGAAAATCTGGAATGTCTCTCCATAAAGATAATGTCTCCAGATTTTCAAGGCATGAACCACAACAGCTAGTTCTAGATCGTGTGCCGGATAATTCTCCTCATGTTTCTTAAGCTATCGAGAAGCAAAAGAAATCACTTGTTTATCCTGTATCAACACACATCCTAGTCCGTTTTTAGAGGCATCACAGAAAACTATATATCCTTTTCCTTGTTCCGGTAACACAAGTACAGGTGCACTTGTCAACCTCTCCTTCAACATCTGAAAAGATTGTTGACACTTATCACTCCAAGAAAAAGGAACATCCTTCCTGGTCAACTTAGTCAAGGGTAAAGCTATAGAACTAAAGTTCTTAATGAACCTCCGGTAATAGCCAGCCAACCCTAAGAAACTATGGATTTCTGTCGGTGTCTTCGGCTGTTCCCATTATAGGACATATTCTACCTTTTTAAGGTCAACACGAATACCCGAGGAAGATATCACATGTCTAAGGAAAGAAACTTCTGGCAACCAGAACTCACACTTGCTAAACTTAGCGTATAGCTTATGCTTACTTAGCAAAGTTAGAGCCTGACGAAGATGCTATTCATGCTGCTGAGTATCTCTACTATAGATCAGAATGTCATCTATAAAGACAAAAACACACTGATCGAGAAAAGGTTGGAAGATTCTATTCATGAGTTCCACAAATGCAGCTGCTGCATTTGTTAGTCCAAATGACATAACTGTGAACTCATAGTGACCATACCTTGTTCTAAAGGCAGACTTAGATATGTCACTATCCTTAATACATAGTTGGTGATATCCTGATCTCAAATCTATCTTTGAGAAGATGGTTGCACCATGCAACTGGTCAAAGAGATCATCAATCCTCGACAGAGGATACATATTCTTTATTGTTACTTTATTTAACTATCTATAATCAATGCACAACCACATTGACCTGTCTTTATTCTTAACAAAGAGGACCGGAGCACCCCAGGGTGAAGTACTTGGTCGGATGAAACCCTTCTCAAGCAACTCTTGCAGTTGTTTCTTGAGTTCTGCCATTTCAGCAGGCGCCATCCTATATGGTGTTTGTGCTATAGGTTGCATGTCTGGAATTAGATTGATCTCAAAATCAATTTCCCGAGGCAGTGGCACACCTGGAAGTTCTTCAGGAAATACATCTTCAAATTCCCTGACTACTGGAACTTCAGCAGGGTTAGGACTATCCATGGTAGTATCTACCACATGGGCCAAGAATGCCTAATATCTTTGCCTCATCAGCTTCTCAACAACCATAGCTGACACAAGACAAGTGGGTAGAATCTTTCTCTCTCCTTGAAAGATCCATGTGTTACTATCATCAGTGAACACAGCTTGCTTGGACTCACAATCCAAGACAACCTTATACCTTTCTAAGGTATCCATCCCAAGGATTATATCAAATCCATGCATCTCAAGTGGTATAAGATCCACTTGAATGCGATGTTCAGAAAAGAAAAGAATGCAGGGAGAACATATCTCCTACAGCACAGCAGATCCTCTTAACAGAGTTTCTAGCAACAAACTATCTGCCCTATGACTTGTAGTCAAATTGCAGTCAAGAATCACTCTTCGAGTGATAAAGGAGTGTGTAGCACCCAGATCAATTAAAATGGATACAACGCAAGATATAAACATATCAGAATATAACAATTCCATCTGACCTGCCACAACCCGAGGGTTGATTACTGCATCTGGTGGATTCATCACGTAGAATCTTGTCATTGCCTGTGGTTGATTCGGTGCGTATTGACTAGGTGCTGATGATCCAGCTTGGGACGATTGTCCACGTCCTCTAGATCCTCCTGGAAACTGTCTCTCTTGGGATACTTGTTGACTCTGCCTCTGAGGTTGAGTCACACTCACTTCTCTGGCTCTACAATCTTTCATCAAATGTCCCATCTTTCCACATATATAACAACTTCTATTCAGTTGTTGTGGTCTGGGTGGTCCTGTAACCGACATAGATGTTGAACTGCGAGCTCCTTCTAGTGGTAGGCTTCATCCTCTACCGCTATTCGATGTCCACTGCGTCCGGGTATTGGATCTAGGTGGTGGTGTAGGCGTAGAAAACCTAGGTTTCTTAAAACCTTTAGATGAAGATCCTTGAAACTGGGGATACATCCTCTTGTTCTGGGTCTGTCTCTTCTCTGCCACAGACCTTTCTACCCTTCTGACAGACTCCAAACCTTTCTCTATTCTCTAGGGTGGACACAAGAGTAGTCAACTAAGCGTTTAGCCCTTTCTCAAAATGCCTAATCCTTTCTTCATCTGTAGCTGCCATATGCGGACAGAACCGCAAAAGCTCCATGAACTTAGCCTCGTACTCGCTAATGTTCATTAGACCTTGTCTTAACCTCTCAAACTGAGAGATTTTCTCATCCAGAAACGTCTTAGGGAAATATCTATTGATAAATTCTCGTCGAAAAACTTCCCATGCAACCTCTACACCAGGCCTCTTCTGTTCTTCCATGGTCCACCAATGACCAGCACTCCCCTTGAGAAGATACACAACATGTCTAACCTTCTCAGCTTCTGGGATGTTTAGGATTCAAAAAGCCTTCTCTAGTTCAGTTAACCACAAGTCAGCATCTACTGGGTCAGCTGTTCCAGCACACTCTGTGGCTCCAACTCGGCAAAGTCGTTCAAACGTCTTGCCGATTCCTTGTCCTTCAGAATGGGTAGGCACCCTAGGTGCAGGTATAGGCATCCTATCAGTCATGTGTGTCATGGCAGTCATGAACTTCCCAAACATGGATTGGACGGACGGGTTCCCCATGTCAGTTGGATTGAACTGGGGTGGTTCAGGCACATGTTCTTCTCTATCTGGGTCTCTTGCACCTCTTCTGGGTGCAGCAACACTACTCTCTGCAATGTGTTCTTCGTGTTCTTCGTGTGGTCCATACATCCTTAGTTTTATCTTCTCCTCCTAAATGAGTAGAAGAAACTATCAGACATACTAGAAGACACTTAGAACAGACTCAACATCCTAAGTCCTATGTCTCTATAGACTCGGCAAACCTAGAGCTCTGATACCACTAATTGTGGGATCCAACTTATAAAACACGAGATTAACTAAGTTAAACTAATGCGGAAGCATTTCGTTAGCAGCGGAATTATTAAAAATCACTAAAATTTTAAAACTTTTCATAAAGAAACATGATAATATGTTTACAGACTGAACCATCATTACATCTCTGTAATGTCACATCTCGAGTATTACAAACATCAACTGCCCTATTAACTGTACATGAGCAGTGTACAAAATTCTCTAGGCATTAAGCCAAAATCCCAGATCTACATTAAATATCTACTGTCTCCTAGGACCTGAGAGTACAGAGACGACACATAGGACATGCTATCTACAAGACTTGACAGACAGTGTCTCCACCTGAGGATCACTATTTTCCCTGATGTTGCTACTACTGTTGTTGTCGCTCACCCACTGACACGTTCCTTCGTCCTCGTCATCTACCTAAAAATTCGAATCCCACGGGGGTGAGACAATTGAATAATTGTCCCAGCGAGAGTTATAACTCTTTGCCAGAAGCTTTGTTATTGCAATAATGAAATAACATTAAGCAGTAGAACTATAAAAAGTCAACAGCAGGTTTAGCCTTGTGTAAACTAGGTGAAGCAACATTCTCTTAAGCAATCATTTCAATTATAATTTAATTGAATGACAAGATATATAACAATAAGGAATATGAAGAACATGTATACTAGCTTATTCAGCTAGAGCATTATAAACAATGTATCATCAATCATTGTTTCTCGTAGTTCAACCTAAGCAAATATGCTATGCGGCTGATTACATTTTTTAAACACATTTATGCCCTGAGGAGATGAGTTACACCTCTCATACTCCAACCAACCATTACGAAATCGCAATCGGTACCATACATAGGTCATTAGAAGAGCCAGATTCCTATTACCTCATCCTCCTCAGTCAGTATGAGGAACAATATGCAGGACATCTTGTGTCTCTGCCATAATAGCTTTCCAGGGTATTCTGGCAACTTTTCTATTAGAGACACAGTGGCATGTTGTACTCTCTTCGCCATCAAGAGATTTCTTGTTTATATCACATCGATGCGACATTTACAACATCATCGGGAGATTAGTGATACATCATCCCGGCATAAACATAAAATGAAGGATTGAGAGATTAAAGGTACATCTCACATCAAATCCTACATTAGGATGTAAGGATATTCACATCCATAACCCCCACATACTCAAAAGTATGCTCTCCAGGAATTCCCTTAGGAAAATCTGTTTCACCATCAATAAACTTCTGACAATGATGGATCTATGTTCAGGGCTCTACATGATATCATTATACTTGATTATTTAAGTACATTATAGTATTCTTTTAGCATCAGGCATGTTTCCAAACATAAACCATTAAAACAATTGCTATAAAGAAAGAGTACTAATTGTATCAAGTTCATTTCTCTTCAAGTTATTATTGGGATATCAATCCCTAACCATCTCATCATTATGATTCAAGAATATGGGTGTTCAAACCCTTAGATCATCATAACACTTGCTACCAAATAACATATCATCATCAAGTCTTTAACAGTATGACCTTGATTGTAATAATGTAGATATTTCTCATGGCTTGTACAGCCTATCAATATCATATGTTACCTCTTACTAGGCAACATAACATATCATTACTTTCAAAGCTTATAAATTGCTATCAATGAATATGGCATCATAACCCTTACCTGGCTATGATCACTTCTTTATAAACACCTGCATAACTAACACAATTGATAACTTGCACATTGTATCTATATCAGCACAATATAAGTTCTTTTCAAATTACATATAGAACACCACGGTCGTGCTATCTTGCACGGTCGTGCAAGGATAAGCCACCACGGTCGTGCTTCATTACATGGTCGTGCCACAAAGGATTCACCACGACCGTGTCATATCACCACGGCTGGTTTCTAGGGTTAGGTTTCCTTTTTAATTCAATTAGGGTTATTCAACCCCTTTAACTTATAAAGGCATAATGATTACTTATTCCATAATCAAATATAGAATGTCATGCTTAAAAGCATAACCCAAAATTAGGGTTTATTGTCCACATAATCACATTTCCCTAGATTAGGGTTTACTATTCACTTTTCTTCGCATTACCCTAAATTAGGGTTTACTATTCACTTACAATAGATTAAGATCATACCAACATTATGTATGAGGATTACTTACATTAATGCCCTCAAATTAGGTTAAAATTCATTTATCCATCATAATTAGGGTTTCCATGATCTCACTATGAAGGATCATACCCTAATTAGGTACATTCATACATATTGGAAGCTTGTTACTTGATTTTCATTATATGAGGAGTCTTCTCTCTCCTCTTACTTAATAGATGATGTTTACATCACTCTTGATTAGGTTGAGTCAAATCGACACTGACATCATGGATAGTGTCATTACTATTGTGGTATTAAGGTTCACTTGATCAAAGGGTCTTAGTCACTCTATCTCATCAAGGGTACCTCTATAATGTTCACCATTGATCATATCATGCATTAATCAACTAATTACTTGACCCCTTAATCACTTTAGGTATCTATGGGGTTTAGGTTAATCAACCACTAAACCACCTTGACCACTAAGGTATCAAACATTCTTAACCTTTTTAGACCTCAAACGGTCTTGCATACTAACCCACCAAACAGTCTTGAATGAACCTTGAAACCGTTTGGTGGTGTTGACCGTTTGGTCCCTTTGACTTTTGAAACCATTTGATAAAGTACACACTCAGAACCGTTTGCTCAAGGTGGAGTGAAGACCGTTTGGTCTTGTTGACCGTTTGGCCAACTTTGACTTTGAAACCGCATGGGCACCAAATGGTTTGGGATCTTTTGGTCCCAAACGGTCTTGAGACCGTTTGGTCCAAACCATCTCAAAACCGCATGGACCAAAAAGTATCTCAATCATTGCAATTGAGTTAGGGTATCCAATGTTGAACCCCTCAATCGACTATACACTTGTTATCCACTCATCAATTGAGTCAATTAGGTCAACCCTCAACTGATTTGACCCTCAATTGACCCTCAATTGATCACCAATTAGGGCTTGGATCAATTGAATTAGGGTTTGAAATCGATCATCGTTCAACATGTCTCAACATGAGTCTAATTGATTTGAAACGATTGAACCATCATTCAATTTGGTCTTGACCTGACCCCAAACGGTCTTGGGATCATTTGGGTGACCTCCAAATGGTCTTGAGACCGTTTTCTCAAGTCAACATCAAAAACTAACTCAACCTATTAAGGTTTGGCTCATAGATTTGATCATTAGGTCATTAATCAATTATACTTCAACTTGTTGCCTTTCACTCTTCAACCACTTAACCATGGTCAACCCTAGACCTCGAAATGGTATTGGGTGATCACCAAATGTTCTTGAGACCGTTTGGGTGATCCCCAAATAGTTTTGAAACCATTTGGGCCACTCAACCCAAACTTCAACATGATTGTATTATTGAAATCAACAAATAACCCGATTAGGGTTTAGGTGATTGATGTGCCTTCAATTGGTGATTTACTTGGAATTAGATGATGATTTTTGGTGGGTGATTAGTCCACATTATTTTCAACAGTCCTCCAAACGGTCAATGCTTGGTCAACACATCCAAATGGTCTTGGACCGTTTGCTTCCATGTGTTCTTGGTTGAAACTGTTTGCTTTCAAATAGTTTGAAACCGTTTGCTTTCAAACGGTTTGGGAAACCGTTTGAGCAAGAGGTGGAAGACCGTTTGCTAAAGAAAGATTTAGGATAACTTTGGAACTAACATCATCATCTTATACCCCAAGAACAAGTACTGTTCTTCATGGAATTGCTAGCAAGAACACTTAAAAGTGTCTAAAGATTAAGAACAAGCAACGATTCTAGGAGAAGAAGATGCACTTAACAAAGTTTAGGGTTTAGAGTTATAAAACCCGCCTTTAAATCTGATCTAGAGCTCCAAGATTCATATCTTTAATGGTGGATGAAGCTCCAGAGGTTGCCCACGGTTCGTTCTTCAAGATTTGGATGGAGAAGATGGCTAGAAAGAAGAGTTGTGTAAGGAAAACCATAAACCAACCTTATATTTGGATTTCCATCATGAATTTGAGCTAGGTGATGATCAAAGATTACCTAAACCAGCTTGGTAATCCTTCTCTGTTCCAGATCTTCCTCTTGGTTTGTCCAAAGCAAGAAGATGAGAAAAGAAACTAAGGGAAACGTTTCCTTGCCTTGTGGAAAAAGGGTGCTATATGTATTTTTGGATATTTTCAAGGAAAAGAAGCTTATCTCTTTTATTTCTCAAATATATCCCCCAAGTACTTCTCCAATTCTTTGCCACGTTTCCTCCTCCTTTTCTCATGCAAAGATACTCCTTTCCCAAGGTTAAAAAGGTAAAGAAACCAAACACCTTACTAAGTTGCATATATGAAAGGGTCATTTGCTTAAAACTTGGTTATTTAGATATTAATGCTATCTTTCTTACTTGGTCATTCGAATGAGGCACCCCTCTCATTTTATTTGCTCTACTTGATGCCAAGAAACATAAAATATACTCTAGAGGGTATATTTTACATGTTGCACCCTATGTTTTGGGTAAATTGTACTTTACACCAAAACTAGGTTTTAAAGCACAAGGATTACTCTACAAGCTATATCTTGGTGCCCAAGCTTGTGGAATCCATATCACTACATCATATTCATTCTTATGATGTCTCATCATCAGAGGAACATCTCAACATGTGCAATTTTCAAGTTAACCCCTCAACTTGGGTAATTTGCACATTAGTCCATATTTAATAAAACAATATTACAACATTGTTCAAAAAGGATTGAAATAAAATATATGTTCCTCAGAATCTTAATTACATATCAAAAGATAATCAAAAGCATCTAATTACATTTTTAAACAAAACACCTAGGGTTAGTTCATAACCCAGGTCAGGGATGTTACAAATTATCCACCCCTTACAAGGATTTCGTCCCCGAAATCAACACGACATATTAAGACAAAACATATTAAGAGAAAAGAGCAGGGTATTTCCTCCTCATCTCTTCCTCTAGTTCCCACGTGGCTTCTTCAACACCACGGTGATTCCAAAGGACTTTCACAAGACTTATGTCTTTCTTTTTCAACTTCTTAATTATTTTATCAAGGATCGATACAGGTCCTTCATCATAAGATACATCATCATTCAATTCTACTTCCATAGGTTGTAGAACTAATTCTGTATCAGGGTGATATTTCCTCAGCATAGAAATGTGGAACACAGGGTGTAACTTCTGTTGCTCTGGTGGTAACTCTAGCTTATAGGCTACTTTCCCAATCCGTTCAATGATTGGATAAGGCCCCATAAACCTAGGAGCTAACTTCCCTTTCTTTCCAAATCTCAGAACTCCTTTCCAAGGTGAGACTTTGAGGTACACTCTGTATCCAACCTAGAATTCTAAAGGTCTATGATGTTTATCAGCATATGATTTTTGCTTATCTTGTGCAGTCTTTAACTGTTGTTGTATTACTTTAATCTTCTCAGTGGTTTGCTGCACAAGATCAGGACCTAAAAGTTGATATTCATCTGTTTCATACCAACATAGGGGTGATCTACAACGTCTACCATACAAAGCTTCATAAAGTGCCATGTCAATGCTATGTTGATAGCTATTGTTGTAGGTAAACTCTATCAAGCTTAGGTGCAGATCCCAACTCCCCTTAAAATGAAGAATACATGTTCTAAGCAAATCCTCCAAGGTCTGTATAGTCCTTTCTGACTGTCCATCAGTCTGTGGATGAAAGGTTGTACTAAACCTTAACTGTGTGCCTAAAGCTTTATGAAGTCGCTCCCAAAAACGACTCGTAAATTGGGGACCTCTATCAGAAACAATGGTAATTGGGACTCCGTGCAGTTGTACTATCTCATCTACATACAACTGTGCCAACTTCTCAGCAGAATATGTTGTTTTGACAGACAAGAAATGTGTTGTCTTTGTCAACCTATCAACTATTACCCAAATGGAGTCATGACCTTTGGCTGTTCTAGGTAAACCAACCACAAAATCCATGGTCACATGATCCCACTTCCACTGGGGTATGGGTAAAGGTTGCATTGTTCCAGTAGGCTTCTGGTGTTCATCTTTAACTTGCTGACACATAGGACATTTCATAACAAACTCAGCAATGTCTTTCTTCAAACCAGGCCACCAATACATATCTTTCAAGTTTCGATACATCTTGGTGCTTCCTGGATGCATAGCATACATCGAAGAATGAGCTTCTTCCAGGACTAACTTCCTCAAACTATCTACATCAGTGACCATCATCCTACCATGATAACAGGCTACTTGATCATTTGTATCATGGAAACCATCTCGTTTCTCGCTACCATACTCTCATCTAACCAGTTGAACTACAACATCAACTTGCTGTGCCTCCTTAATCTGATCTTTCAGAGTAGGTTTTATATGCATCTCAGCTAACAACCCAGCTAAAAATGATACTTTCAACTGTACATTGTCTTGCCTTAAGGAGATGAGCATATCTCTCCTTGAGCAAACTAAGGAATTTAGTTGTGCTCTATCTAAGGCTAGTGTTGATGATTTCCTACTCAAAGCATCAGCAACTACATTGGCCTTCCCTGGATGGTAATCAATTGTACAATCGTAATCCTTGATTAACTCCATCCAGCGGTGTTGCCTTATGTTAAGCTCATGCTGAGAAAAGATATACTTAAGGTTCTTATGGTCTGTGAAAATCTGGAATGTCTCTCCATAAAGATAATGTCTCCATATTTTCAAAGCATGAACCACAACGGCTAGTTCTAGATCGTGTGTCGGATAATTCTCCTCGTGTTTCTTAAGCTGTCGAGAAACAAAAGAAATCACTTGTTTATCCTGCATCAACACACATCCTAGTCCGTTTTTAGAGGCATCACAGAAAACTATATATCCTTTTTCTTGTTCTGGTAACACAAGTACAGGTGCACTTGTCAACCTCTCCTTCAACATCTAAAAAGATTGTTGACACTTATCACTCCAGGAAAAAGGAACATCCTTCCTGGTCAACTTAGTCAAGGGTAAAGCTATAGAACTAAAGTTCTTAATGAACCTACGGTAATAGCCAGCCAACCCTAAGAAACTATGGATTTCTGTCGGTGTCTTCGGCTATTCCCATTATAGAACAGATTCTATCATTTTAGGGTCAACACGAATACCTGAGGCAGATATCACGTGTCTAAGGAAAAAAACTTCTGGAAACCAGAACTCACACTTACTAAACTTAGTGTATATCTTATGCTTCCTTAGCAAAGTTAGATCCTGACGAAGATGTTGTTCATGCTGCTGAGCATCTTTACTATAGATCAGGATGTCATCTATAAAGACAACAACACACTGATCGAGAAAAGGTCGGAAGATTCTATTCATGAGTTCCATAAATGCAGCTGGTGCATTTGTTAGTCCAAACGACATAACTGTGAACTCATAGTGACCATACCTTGTTCTAAAGGCATACTTAGATATGTCACTATCCTTAATATACATTTGGTTATATCCTGATCTCAAATCTATCTTTGAGAAGATGGTTGCACCACACAACTGGTCAAAGAGATCATCAATCCTCGGTAGAGGATACTTATTCTTTATTGTTACTTTATTTAACTGTCTATAATCAATGCAAAACCGCATTGACCCGTCTTTCTTCTTAACAAAGAGGACCGGAGCACCCCAGGGTGAAGTACTTGGTCAGATGAAACCCTTCTCAAGCAACTCTTGCAGTTGTTTCTTGAGTTCTTCCATTTCAGCAGGCGCCATCCTATATGGTGTTTGTGCTATAGGTTGCGTGTCTGGAATTAGATTGATCTCAAAATCAATTTCCTGAGGCGGTGGCACACCTGGAAGTTCTTCAGGAAATACATCTTTAAATTCCCTGACTACTGGAACTTCAGCAGGGTTAGGACTATCCATGGTAGTATCTACCACATGGGCCAAGAATGTGTAACATCCTTGCCTCATCAGCTTCTCAACAACCATAGCTGACACAAGACAGGTGGGTAGAATCTTTCTCTCTCCTTGAAAGATCCATGTGTCACTATAATCAGTGAACACAGCTTGCTTGGACTCACAATCCAAGACAACCTTATACCTTTCTAAGGTATCCATCCTAAGGATTATATCAAATCCATGCATCTCAAGTGGTATAAGATCCACTTGAATGCGATGTTCAGAAAAGAAAAGAATGCAGGGAGAACATATCTCCTGCAGCACAACAGATCCTCTTAATGGAGTTTCTAGCAACAAACTATCTGCCCTATGACTTGTAGTCAAATTGCAGTCAAGAATCACTCTTTGAGTGATAAAGGAGTGTGTAGCACCCGGATCAATTAAAATAGATACAACACAAGATATAAACATATCAGAATATAACAATTCCATCTCACTTGCCACAACCTGAGGGTTGATTACTGCATCTGGTGGATTCATCGCGTAGAATCTTGCCGTTGCCTGTGGTTGATTCAGTGCTCGTTGACTAGGTGCTGATGATCTAGCTTGGGACGCTTGTCCACATCCTCTAGATCCTCCTAGAAACTATCTCTCTTGGGATACTTGTTGACTCTGCCTCTGAGGTTGAGTCACACTCACTTCTCTAGCTCTGCAATCTTTCATCAAATGTCCCATCTTTCCACATATATAACAACTTCTATTCAGTTGTTGTGGTCTGGGTGGTCCTGTAACTGACATAGATGCTGAACTGCGATCTCCTTCTAGTGGTAGGCTTCGTCCTCTACCCCAATTCGACGTCCACTGCGTCTGGGTATTGGATCTAGGTGGTGGTGTAGGCACAAAAAACCTAGGTTTCTTAAAACCTTTAGATGAATATCCTTGGAACTAGGGATACATCCTCTTGTTTTGGGCCTGTCTCTTCTCTGCCACAGACCTTTCTACCCTTCTGACAGACTCCACAAAGGTAGCAAACCTTTCTCTATTCTCTAGGGCAAACACAAGAGTAGTCAACTCAGCGTTTAGCCCTTTCTCAAAATGCCTAATCCTTTCTTCATCTGTAGCTATCATATGCGGATAGAACTGCAAAAGCTCCATGAACTTAGCCTCGTACTCGCTAATGTTCATTAGACCTTGTCTTAACCTCTCGAACTGAGAGATTTTCTCATCCAGAAACGTCTTAGGGAAATATCTATTGATAAATTCCCATCGAAAAACTTCCCATGCAACCTCTACACCGAGCCTCTTATGTTCTTCCATGGTCCACCAATGACCAGCACTCCCCTTGAGAAGATACACAACATGTCTAACCTTCTCAGCTTCTGGGATGTTCAGGATTCTAAAAGCCTTCTCTAGTTCAATTAACCACAAGTCAGCATCTGCTGGGTCAGCTGTTCCAACAGACTCTGTGGCTCCAACTCGGCGAAGTCATTCAAACGTCTTGTCGATTCCTTGTCCTTCAGAATGGGTAGGTGCCCTAGGTGTAGGTATAGGCATCCTATCAGTCATGTGTGTCATGGCAGTCATGAACTGCCCAAACATGGCTTGGACGGCTGGGTTCCCCATGTCAGTTGGATTGAACTGGGGTGGTTCAGGCACATGTTCTTCTCTATCTGGGTCTCTTGCACCTCTTCTGGGTGCAGCAACACTACTCTCTGCAACATGCTCTTCGTGTTCTTCATGTGGTCCATACATCCTTAGTTTTATCTTCTCCTCCTAAATGAGCAGAAGACACTATCAGACATACTGGAAGACACTTAGAATAGACTCAACATCCTAAGTCCTATGTCTCTGTAGACTCAGTGAACCTAGAGCTCTAATACCACTAATTGTGGGATCCAACATATAAAACACGAGAATAACTAAGTTAAACTGATGCGGAAGCGTTTCGTTAGCAGCGGAATTATTAAAAATCACTAAAAATTTAAAACTTTTCATAAAGAAACATGATAAGATGTTTACAGACTGAACCATCATTACATCTCTGTAATGTCACATCTCGAGTATTACAAACATCAACTGCCCTGTTAACTTTACATGAGCAGTGTACAAAATTCTCGAGGCATTAAGCCAAAATCCCAGATCTACATTAAACATCTACTGTCTCCTAGGACCTGAGAGTACAGAGATGACACATAAGACATGCTATCTACAAGACTTGACAGATAGTGTCTCCACCTGAGGATCACTGTTGTCCCTGATGTTGTTGCTGGTGCTGTTGTTGCTCACCCACTGACAGGTTCCTTCGTCCTCGTCATCTACCTAAAAAGTCGAATCCCACGGGGGTGAGACAATTGAATAATTGTCCCAGTGAGAGTTATAACTCTTCTCCAGAAGTTTTGCTATTGCAATAATGAAATAACATTAAGAAGTAGAACTATAAACAGTCAACAGCAGGTTTAGCCTTGTGTAAACTAGGTGCAGCAACATTCTGTTAAGCAATCATTTCAATTATAATTTAATTGAATGACAAGATATATAACAATAAGGAATATGAAGAACATGTATACTAGCTTATTCAACTAGAGCATTATAAACAATTTATCATCAATCATTATTTCTCATAGTTCAACCTAAGCAAATATGCTACGCAGCTGATTACATTTTTCAAATACATTTATGCCTTGAGGAGATGAGTTACACCTCTCATACTCCAACCGACCATTATGAAATCGCAATCGGTACCATACATAGGTCATTAGAAGAGTCAGATTCCTATGACCTCATCCTCCTCAGTCATTATGAGGAACAATATGCAGGACATCTTGTGTCTCTGCCATAATAGTTTTCTAGGGTATTCTAGCAACTTCGCTATTAGAGACACAGTGGCGTGTTGTACTCTCTTCGCCATCGAGAGATTTCTTATTTATCTCACATCGATGCGGCATTTACAACATCATCGGGAGATTAGTGATACATCATCCCGGCATAAACATAAAATAAAGGATTGAGAGATTAAAGGTATATCTCACATCAAATCCTACATTAGGACGTAAGGATATTCACGTCCATAACCCCCACATACTCAAAAGTATGCTCTCCAAGAATTCCCTTAGGAAAACCTATTTCACCATCATTAAACTTCTAACAATGATGGATCTATGGTCAGGGCTCTACATGATATCATTATACTTGATTATTTAAGTACATTATAGTATTCTTTTAGCATCGGGCAGGTTTCCAAACATAAACCATTAAAACAATTGCTATAAAGAAAGAGTACTAATTGTATCAAGTTCATTTCTCATCCAGTTATTATTGGGATATCAATCTCATCATTATGATTCAGGAATATGGGTGTTCAATCCCTTAGATCATCATAGCACTTGTTACCAAATAACATATCATCATCAAGTCTTTAACAGTATGACCTTGATTTTAATAATGTAGATATTTCTCATGGCTTGTACAACCTATCAATCTCATATGTTACCTCTTACTAGGCAACATAGAATATCATTACTTTCAAAGCTTATACATTGCTATCAATGAATATGGCATCATAACCCTTACCTGGCTATGATCACTTCTTTATAAACGCTTGCATAACTAACACAATTGATAACTTGCACATCGTATCTATATCAGCACAATATAAGTTCTTTTCCAATTACATATAGAACACCACGTCCGTGCTATCTTGCACGGTCGTGCAAGGATAAGCCACCACGACCGTGCTTCATTACATGGTCGTACCACAAAGGATTCACCACGACCGTGTCATATCACCATGGCTGGTTTCTAGAGTTAGGTTTCCTTTTTAATTCAATTAGGGTTATTCAACCCCTTTAACTTATAAAGGCATAATGATTACTTATTCCATAATTAAATATAGAATGTCATGCTTAAAAGCATAACCCAAAATTAGGGTTTATTGTCCACATCATCACATTTCCCTAGATTAGGGTTTACTATTCACTTTTCTTCGCATTACCCGAAATTAGGGTTTACTTTTCACTTACAATAGATTAAGATCATACCAACATTATGTATGAGGATTACTTACATTAATGCTCTCAAATTAGGTTAAAATCCATTTATCCATCATAATTAGGGTTTCCATGATCTCACTATGAAGGATCATACCCTAATTAGGTACATTCATACATATTGGAAGCTTGTTACTTGATTCTCATTATATGAGGAGTCTTCTCTCTCCTCTTACTTAATAGATGATGTTTACATCACTCTTGATTAGGTTGAGTCAAATCGACACTGACATCATGGATTGTATCATTACTATTGTGGTATTAAGGTTCACTTGATCAAAGGGTTTAGTCACTCTATCTCATCAAGGGTACCTCTATAATGTTCACCATTAATCATATCATGCATTAATCAACTAATTACTTGACCCCTTAATCACTTTAGGTATCTATGGGGTTTAGGTTAATCAACCACTAAACCACCTTGACCACTAAGGTATCAAACGTTCTTAACCTTTTTAGACCTCAAACAGTCTTGCATACTAACCCACCAAACGGTCTTGAATGAACCTCGAAACCGTTTGGTGGTGTTGACCGTTTGGTCCCTTTGACTTTTGAAACCGTTTGATAAAGTACACACTCAAAACCGTTTTCTCAAGGTGGAGTGAAGACCGTTTGGTCTTGTTGACCGTTTGGCCAACTTTGAATTTGAAACCACATGGGCACCAAACAGTTTGGGATCGTTTGGTCCCAAATGGTCTTGAGACCGTTTGGACCCAAACGGTCTTGAGACCGTTTGGTCCAAACCATCTCAAAAACACATGGACCAAAAAGTATCTCAACCATTACAATTGAGTTAGGGTATCCAATGTTGAACCCCTCAATCGACCATACACTTGTTAGCCACTTATCAATTGAGTCAATTAGGTCAACCCTCAACTGATTTGACCCTCAATTGACCCTCAATTGATCACAAATTAGGGCTTGGATCAATTGAATTAGGGTTTGAAATCGATCATCCTTCAACATGTCTCAACATGAGTCTAATTGATTTGAAACGATTGAACCATCTTTCAATTTGGTCATGACTTGACCCAAAACGGTCTTGGGATCGTTTGGATGACCTCCAAATGGTCTTGAAACCGTTTTCTCAAGTCAACATCAAAAATTAACTCAACCTATTAAGATTTGGCTCATATATTTGATCATTAGGTCATTAATCAATTATACTTCAACTTGTTGCCTTTCACTCTTCAACCACTTAACCATGGTCAACCCTAGACCTCCAAATGGTCTTGGGTGATCACCAAACGGTATTGAGACCGTTTGGGTGATCCCCAAATGGTTTTGAAACCGTATGGGCCACTCAACCCAAACTTCAACATGATTGTATTATTGAAATCAGCAAATAACCCGATTAGGGTTTAGGTGATTGATGTGCCTTCAATTGGTGATTTACTTGAATTTAGATGATGGTTTTTGGTGGGTGATTAGTCCACATTATTTTCAACAGTCCTCCAAATGTTCAACGCTTGGTCAACACATCGAAACGGTCTTGGACCGTTTGCTTCCATGCGTTCTTGGTTGAAACCGTTTGCTTTCAAACGGTTTCGGAAACCGTTTGAGCAAGAGGTGGAAGACCGTTTGCTAAAGAAAGATTTAGGATAACTTTGGAACTTAAGTCATCATCTTCTACCCCAGGAACAGGTATTGTTCTTCACGGAATTGCTAGCAAGAACACTTAAAAGTGTCTAAAGATTAAGAACAAGCAACGATTCTAGGAGAAGAAGATGCACTTAACAAAGTTTAGGGTTTAGAGTTATAAAACCCGCCTTTAAATCTGATCTAGAGCTCCAAGCTTCGTAGCTTTAATGGTGGATGAAGCTATAGAGGTTTCCCAAGGTTCATTCTTCAAGATTTGGATGGAGAAGATGGCTAGAAAGAAGAGTTGTGTAAGGAAAACCAATAAACCAACCTTGTATTTGGATTTCCATCATGAATTCGAGCTAGGTGATGATCAAAGCTTACCCAAACCAGCTTGGTCATCCTCCTCTATTCCAGAGCTTCCTCTTGGTCGGTCCAAAGAAAGAAGATGAGAAAAGAAACTAAGGGAAACGTTTCCTTGCCTTGTGGAAAAAGGGTGCTATATGTATTTTTGGATATTTTCAAGGAAAAGAAGCTTATCTCTTTTATTTCTCAAACATATCCCCCAAGTCCTTCTCCACTTCTTTGCCACGTTTCCTACTCCTTTTATCATGCAAAGCTCCTCCTTTCCCAAGGTTAAAAAGGTAAAGAAACCAAACACCTTACTAAGTTGCATATATGAAATGGTCATTTGCTTAAAACTTGGTTATTTAGATATTAAGGCAATCTTTCTTACTTGGTCATTCAAATGAGGCGCCCCTCTCATTTTATTTGCTCTACTTGATGCCAAGAAATATAAAAGATACTCTAGAGGGTATATTTTACATGTTGCACCCTATGTTTTGGGTAAATTGTACTTTACACCAAAACTAGGTTTTAAAGCACAAGGATTACTCTACAAGCTATATCTTGGTGCCCAAGCTTGTGGAATCCATATCACTACATCATATGCATTCTTATGATGTATCATCATCAGAGGAACATCTCAACATGTGCAATTTGCAAGTTAACCCCTCAACTTGGGTAATTTGTACATTAGTCCATATTTAACAAAATAATATTACAACATTATTCAAAAAGGACTGAAATAAAATATATGTTCCTCAGAAGCTTAATTACATATCAAAAGATAATCACAAGCATATAATTACATTTTTAAACAAAACACCTAGGGTTAGTTCATAACCCAGGTCAGGGATGTTACATACGCTTCACACAGTCACTTCTATACCCGGCCACCCAACCGTGTATCGGGAATCCACAAAAATGTGGTCCCAGTCGGCTTTTAATACACGCTAATTAACTCCATACAGCAGGCTTTTAATACAAAATAACTTCACGCCAATTAACTCCATGCAGCCGGCTTTTATTGTCCAGTAATTAACCCTCTCCACTCCTTTCTCTAGCCCTCATTTTTAATAATTTGTTTTCTCTCTTGTAACTCATCCTTCCGGCTCTATTTCAACCCACCAACATTTGCACGTTAGTACAATACGTCTGTTCCCCAGTTCTCATCAATCTTTCTACTTCGGTCGTACAGTACATCATGTAAAGGTTGTGATGGTCAGAGAGTTGAAGCACAAGTACAATACTTACCCAACACTATTTACGAGGATGTCCAAAACAAGTACAGTACTTGCCCAACACTGTTTATGAGTATGTACTCATGATGTGTAGTACAGTACATCATGTAAAAGATGCGATGGTTAGGGAGTTGAAGCACAAGTACAATACTTGCTCAACACAAGTTTACTCATATCAATATTTTTGAATCTCGTATATAGCAGCAAATCTCCTCAAACATCTCCCTCCCTATTCATTTATGCCAAATAATGTACTCATTCTCTTACTCTTGATTTAACTTTGTCAAAATGATAGTATAGTACCTACCAAATCATTTCCGTCAAGTAAAGTACTCACTCCCTCTCCCTATTCATTTACGCGAAGTACAATACTCACTTCCAAATCATTTCAGTAAGTACAATACAGTACCTACCAAATCATTTCAATAAGTACAGTACCCCATTATGATTTTTATTTCTGTAAGAAGTAAAAGTATAATACCCAACAAACCATTAATCACTTTTACAAAAGTACAATACCCAATTATTATTCTCATATCAGTAACAAACCTAATTCGTATGTACTGTATTTGCATCAAAGGGCGGAATTAGTTCAATATGAACAAATAGTACGTACAGTACTTACTTAGTTTTGGGCGGAACTGGTTCAACATGAACAAATGGTACGTCCAGTACTCACTCAGTTCTGGGCAGAAATGAATAGGGAGGAGAATGATTCATTTTTTGCAGCTATATACGAGATTTGAAATAAAATAGAGAGAATCATTAGAGGATATGACTTTTGCATGTAGAGATAATCATCTCTTGCATGGTAGATTCGTTTTCTGTGGAGAGATAATCATCTCTTGCATGGCTTTTGCATGTAGAGACATGCAGAATAAAGTGGCTGCAGATATGCTTTAAATGGTAGTGGGGCGCAGCAGTTATTCCCGAAGTCCGGGTAGATGGCCGGGTGTAGCCGGTTATGTGTTAATTTTTCCTTGTTAATGTGATCATCTCTTGACAAGTTTACCTCGCGGAAGAAACTTCCTTCTACCAAACACATTGATGTTGGATAAAGTCTAACAATTAGAACAAGTCTTTATTGAACTGTTAAATGATTTCGCGTCTGCCGTAACAACCTCGGAAGCTGTCCCGAAAGGTGGGCGCTGCCGCTGCGTTTGTTGACGTGATTCTAGGTAATGGGGGAGCGATTCCAGAAGAATCCAAGCATATATACAATATTTCACTTGTTATTGGATTTTTTATTAGAAAGCAACAATTATAAGCATCATACTCATTCAACGGAGCAGTTTGTATAAGAACCGACCCCCCCACCCACGTTTCCTCAAACTCCCTCCATCACTTGAAATCGTCACAACCATTCTGATCCAATTACCACAGATATAACGAATGGCAACTTCTTCTAGCCTGGTACTCCCTCTTCTGCTTTTCGTGTTACTGGGTATTGTTACCTCAACTGCAGCTCAGAACGGCGGCGGTGGGCCGTGGAATGGAGGTAGGCCGCCATACTGGGGAGGGGGGAACGCGTCGCCCTACGGCAGCGGAGGCGGTGGTTGGGGTGGCGGCGGGGGCGGATCCCTGACAGTTGGCGGACAGACGTATGAAGCTGGGTGGTCTGGCGGCGGAGGTGGCGGCTATAGCCCCAGCGGTGCTGGCGGTGGCTTCGGCGGGAGTCACTACTTCAGAGCACCGGGTGTCAACATTGGCGGAGGCGGGGGTGGCGGGGGAGGAGTCGGAACAGGCAGCGGTTGGGGAGGAGGTGGTTCTCCGTAAGCTTTCCAGGCCCGATCCCGATAGTGAGTTATGAGCAATCAGAACAAATTGTGGCAATTCTACTATGAGATTTCACAAATTGTGGCAAACTAGTACAAAAGGGGCCAGGCTAAACAGGCCTTGGCGTTAATCATGCATCAACAACAACGGCGACTGCCGATAAATTTGCTGAAACCGTTTATCTTGGGTCGTTCTCTGTGGCTCCATTAAATATATTATCAAAATGCACGGTTGAAATTCTTTTGGCAACAGTGACCGTTAAGGTTGGCCTCTGTGCCTATTAACTAGTAATAAACAATACAGCACATGCAACGTTGCAAGGTCATGCATTTATTCTTATAATATTAAATCTGTTGAACATAGTATTCAGCAGGCACATCCTTCGCAACCCGTTAACATTCTTGTCACACGACTAATTTAATTTAATAATGCTAAACAAAACATTCTGATCAGATGCTCAAAAGTCACTTTATATTGAAACATGCGTTCAGTTACAAAGAGCACATTCCCTTTGGCCCTTGGATTACAAGTAAAAAATCAAAAGAGATCAGATTTCTAATCTTAATGATACAGTCTTTTCAAGATTCAACAATGCAGATTCTTAGAATCTTCATCTTCACAGAAGCTGGATACTTCAACTGCAGTTATGAAGTCTGCCGTCAAGAATGGATCATCCTTAAATGATGTATTAAATCAAACCCAAGACCGTTACTAGTACTGAGCTTAGCTTTGGAGTGATGGGAGCCATTCATAGGAGATCCTCCATGAAGAACATACGCGACCTGCATTAGGTAAGAGAAGAAATGTGAATCACCCAACATGGAGTAGAAGAGCACAACTTACAGTATATCTGCTGAAACAAAACAATCATCATAGCTATTAAAAACAAATTAAATCAGACCACTAACCTACGCATATGTTTCTATAACAGAGTTCTAATAAATGGTGTACATGACATTCTTACTAACCAATGATTGAAACCTTATACATAGAAATATAGGACTAATATAGAAGCCAGAAATGTTGTTAGGCTAGTCAATAATGAACTAGAAACAGGTCTGATGTTCAGAGTCCACATGGATAAAATCAATGTGATTTAGTAATAGCAATACAGGTGATTTTCAGAGTAAGATTTTCTCCATACAGGAAAAATTTCAGTAGTGGAAGCATGTCCGTTCCCATTCAACTATTTTGTAGCCACAAATATAGGAGTTCTAATGAAGCATCTGAAAGCTATACTGGATCTAAGAAGAGTTATTTAATAGTAAATTTATGTAGGCCTTCATTAAGCCAACAATAGGTGGGCGCCAACTGCTATACTATGTTGGTGAGATTGTCAAACAACAGGTTGGAATCTCCTCTATGACCCAAACGCTAAAGCCCAACCATGATAGCAATTTTCAAAGGCACCATATTCAAAAGTGGAGTCAATGCATGGTTACAATATTTACAATATGTAATATAGCTGAAGGCAATATTGACTCATCAATCTGACCCAACTTTTTCATCAACTTTCTAAAGGTAACAATATCCAACTCTGTAGGTAAATTAGATATAACTGACGATAACAGCTAACTTGCCATATGGGAGTCACATACAAACAACCATAAAGAGGGTGATGAATTGATCCATAAGGTATAAGGCACATAGAGAAACTAGTGTCATGTGTGATGTGCTTTTCTTACTGTTTGGCCTTTGTGGGAAACTAATCAAAGAAAATATTTCACTAAAAGTGACTTTTGATGGGGGCATAGATATTCCATATGCGGTTCCACATGTCAGTCTTGATATTCATTGGCCTCAAACAAGCATCAAGAGGGACGACCTGCTTTGTAAAGACCAATACAAAGGCTAGTGACATTTCTAGACTGGTCACTAATCAAACAAGGTTGTGTATACGATTAGAGTGCACACACACACACCCACTCTCACACAAGTACTGAATCACCCTCAACTTGAAGACATATAAGAGGTGCTTTAGTTGTATGAACATCCTGTACTCTGTAGTATGATCTAAATTACCCACGCTCACACAACCACTATATCACCCTAACCTTCTAGACATTAGGTGTTGTAGTTGCATGGACATCCCTTGATACTACTTCTATGATCTGACATATTCTAACAACGTCATTTGCTAGGTATTTCCTTACAAAGGACTTCAACCTTTTCCCATGGACTGTTCTATAGTGGTGTGTCCAGAATTTTGACTTACATTCCAGTAGTAACCTACCCATTGAAGAGGTGTTGCTTAAAAGTAAATATTCCACAAATTTCAAAGCATGAAGAAATCAAAACACATCCTGGCTAGGCACTTAGGTACATGGATGTCTAAGATGCAAAGACATACTCCATAGTAGTATAGAATAGTTGACCCACTAATCTTGATTATGATAAAGGTTAGAATAAACATCATTTGATTTGCGACCTCTACCAAACCAACCACCTCAACATTAATCGCAACAATCCCATCTTGTTTCATGCATAAACCTAGACTAACCACCACATGCAAATACATTCCTATATAATAACCATTTCAGAAATCTAATAAGCACTTGGACGAAAATTCTTGAATAGTACCAAAAAGCCAAAAGCATCTCATTCAAACAGGATATAGTCAATACATAATATTTATTAACTATAATTACGGATTCAAAAAAATGTATAAGAACTATAGATTTGTATTCTCTAAGTCATCTAACATATTTCAGATCTCTTATATCATAAAAATGTAAGAGTTGGGTATGTTAGTATACTTACACATGTATAACTTTTATATTCACGATAGAAGTGCTTGGAAACTACTACAACATGACGTTTCTTCCCTCTCACAACACTTAAACGTGAAGCAAATGTTAGAATCTGCAAAAAATAAGGTCTGAAAATTAGTAAGAAAGGAATTATTTGCATTGTTAGACTAAACGAATAACTAAAGAAAGAAATAAATAAAGAAAGAAACCTAGTACATGAGAGTCTAAAACTCATTTTAAGATAAGTTCCTTACAAATTTATATGTCCTATACCTCACCCAACAAAATGATGATTACACATGCTTTCATTATCACCCCATGATAGTTTTATAACCTGTTTAAAGATCTATCATCACATAAATTGTGGAAAGCAAAATTTGGAGAAAAAATGATATTAGTAGTAACTAAATCAAAATATAAAAGAGTCACACCTAAAATATTGAAGGGAAACTTCAACTAGCCACTTCAAGATCCTACAAATAAAATTTCTACTAGATTATATTTGAAGAAGAATGAGATACTTAAATGAATCTTAAAAGACAAGAGAAACATACAATACCTTCAAAATTTCATGGAGTATTCCAAATTTCATGGCCCTTGCATGCATCACATCTGAGTTCCAAAAAGATCCATATACTAACTTCCCTTAAGTAGTACAGTCTCAGAAAAAACAATTGACCAAAAAGTGAAATCTCCATATGTTTATATCTCCTTGTCTAAAGTCTAAAGTCCTTCAGTAGTCCTAGTTGCAAAATATGTTCCAAAAAATGCCAGTGGACTGAATACACCATTAAGAACGACAAAATCTGGCAGCCTTATTATCTATAAAGAATAAAAAAGATTCAAATGATATACTATATCTGAGAAGTAAAAGTTTAATATTTAATGGGATGAAACTTACATTTTATCCTGATATTTTTCTAATGGCCACAAGGGCCATGAGAGATCTGTGGTGAGTAGTTGTGCTGTGATGTTATCAGAATCAAGATGTCGTGTGTTAAACATGGTCATAAAATCAACTAAGATTTCATATTTGGAAAACATACCTGAATACTATTGTGACTACTTGATGTGTGGGGTTCACGAGAATTAGACGCACCTTGTCGATTTTCCTATGATTATGAACCCCATTTAAAACAAATATTTCTTACAAAGAAATTTGTTTAGCTAATTAGTACCTGTCCAAGTTGTTCTTGTAAACATGCAATTTTTGCTTCCAACTCCTTAATTCGGGATTGTTGCCTAAGATAAGGCCTCATTTGCACCCGCTGTAGATGAGATACCTTCCATCTTTGTCTCGATGCCCCAACACCGTATCCCCTCTCATAACCACCATGATGTTCTCCATGTACATCATCAAGAACATGAACAAAAGCTTGATGGTCTGTTGACCTCTGAAGTTGTCGTTGTTCACATTTTGAGGCAATTTCTTCCTATAATTGTTAGATTAATAGAACTAGGTCCATGGAATATTAATATAGAAATAATACAATGTGCATAGCAATTTTACTTACACATTTTCTCTTAGTGTACTCATCAAAATATTCACCATTAGTATCTTGATGGTATTTGTGGGCTCTGATCTCCAAACCATGACATAAATACGATTAAAACGTAGCGGAAGCGAATCGGTAATCAGCGGAAGACAAAAATCACGGGAAATTAAAACTTTTCGAGATAAGAACTTGTATCCATAAAAACTCCTTTCATAAAGAGAGGTAACTGTTTACATCTCAGGATAATTACTTCTTGAGTAATTATATACATCAAGATACAAAATCTCAAGATCACATAACACAAGACTCCAAGACCTGAGAGTACAGAGGACACATAGGACTGACTCTAACTACACCACATGGCAGGACAAATCTCCACCTGAGATTACTGCTGCCCCTGGTGCTGCTGCTGCTGAGACTGGTCACCTGTAGGCTGGTTCCTTCGTCTCCGACGTCCACCTAAAAAGTTGAAGCCTACGGGGTGAGACAATTATACATAATTGTCCCAGCGAGAGTTATAACTCTTCGCCAGAAGCTTTATTATAACATCAAAGAATATTTTAAGAAGTAAAGCCTTCAAAGCATTCTATAACAGTTGCAGGTATAACAAGATCTCTACAATTTAGGAGATATGGAGAATATCAACATTATTGCAATGTAACATCAATCAACTAACTTGGAGTCATCTCTAACAAGTTATACTACATGGTTGATTATGTTTTACAAACAACATTATGCCCTGTGGAGATGAGGCTTACCACTCATACTCCAACTGATCGCTGAGAAGCCGCATCAGTATCATACATAGGTCATTAAGAGAGCCGGATTCTCATGACCTTCACCTTCCTCAGTCAGTAAGAGGATCACTTATAGGACATCTCGTGTCTCTACTACTATAGCTTACCAGGGTAAACTGGTCCTTCACTATTCTAGAGTCACAGTGGCGTTCTGTACTCTCTTCGTCATCAGGAGGTTTCATATTTACCTACCACTGATACGGATATCTGTGCTTTCTTCGTCATCAGGAGGTTTCATGTTTACCTACCACTGATACGGTATGGAACTATAGTGAAGGATGGATGGATTCCACATCTACATCACTTTCCTACACTAGGATGTAAGGTTCTACACATCCATGTACCCCACATACTCAAAAGTATGTGCTCCAGGAGTTCCCTAAGGAAAACCTGTTTCTCCATCACTTAATTTCTGACAATGATGGATCTATGATCAGGGCTCTACATTATACTTGATTAGTTAGGTACATTCAGTATTCTTTAACAGCATACATTATTCTTCAAACAATAACAGTAGCATAACAGCTATAAAAGAAGAATACTAAATGTAACAGGCCTAACTCATATCAATCATCATTTCTCATTATCCTCATCACAAGTCATCTCTAAGGCATGACCTTGATGGTATTTATGGCTCTCATAGCTCAGTATCAGCATAGGATGCCACTGGCAAGGCATCAGATTACTTTACTTATTCATAAGGCTAACAACATGCCTTTGATGAATATAACATCAACATCCATACCTGGATATGATTACCTTCATATCGGAACCTGCATGGTTAATACATCTGATAAAGGTAATACAATAATAAGGAATGTACTTCCTACTCTTGTCATAAGAGTTAAATCTCTAATTCAAATCAAATAGAGTTTAATACTCAAAAGCATGCCATTACCCTTGAATTAGGGTTTACTATTCACATTACATGTCATCACCCTTGAATTAGGGTTTACTATTCACATCAAGGTGAACTAAACTCATAACATCATCATGAATGAGTAACATCTTCATTGATGCTCTTAGATTGGTTAAAGGTTCATCATTTATCATAATTAGGGTTTCTATGACCTCACACAGGTGGATCATACCCTAATTATACTCACTCATGTGCATTGGAGATACTTTACTCGAGTTTCCACTTAAAAAGGGTACTTTCTCTTTCTAGAAGTACTTTCTCTCTCTAGAAGTACTTTCTCTCTCATCATAATGTTAGGTGATGTCAACATTACTCTAAAACAAGTTGGATTGAGGCATCATAGGCTAACATAGCCAAAAACATCATCATTATGTGATTAGAGTTACTTTCTCTCTCTAGGTTACTTTCTCTCTCTAGGTTACTTTCTCTCTCTAGAGTACTCTCTCTTTCATCATACTAATGGTTGATGGTAACATTACACTAGATCAAGTTGGATAGAGTCATTATGACTAAAAACTTTATTCTCATGTAATTAGGGTTTGAATTGAGCAAGGTATAACTCAATTGACCCTTCAGGGGTATTTTGGTAATTCACCCCATTGATCATCATCATGGTCAAAAACCTTAGTCAAATAACCCCTTACTATCCTAGATTATCATTAGGGTTTGATTTGGGCAACATTGAACCATTTACATCTTCAAATGATTGAATGAGGTCAACCTTGAATCACATTGATTGATTTCAATCATTAATCATCAATTGGGTTGAGATTGGTTGAAAGTGTTGACCGTTTGCCCACTTTGACCCTCCAAGACCGCGAGCCTCTTTCTAACCCCAAGACCGCGAGCCCCCTTAGGCTTCAAGACCGCGAGCCTCTTCAGGGGTCCAAGACCGCGAAGACTAATTTGAGTTGAGTCTGCGAAGAGGTGTTGACCGTTTAGCTAGTTTGACCTCAGGACCGCGAGGCCCTTCGCGGTCTTGAGACCGCGAGCCTCCTCTCGGTCTTGAGACCGTGAGCCCCCTCACGGTCTTGAGACCACGAGCCCTCTCACGGTCTTGAGACCGCGAGGCTCTCATGGTCTCAGCCGCTTGGTCCTTCAACAAGGCTCAAAGATGCAACCGATAATGTCAACCCATGTTGAAGCCCTCAAATGGTCAAAGCTATGTTGACCACTTATGGATTTAGTCAATTAAGATTATGATTGATCACTTGGTCATTCAATTGACCCATAATGGTTAACCAATTATGGTTGAAATTGATTCAATTAGGGTCTATCAATGTTCACCCATCAACACTCAACAATGTGACTCAACACAAGGTTGAACCTTTCAATTGAGCTCCAATTGGGCCCAAACTTAGCCCAAACGGTCTTGAGGTCATGTGGGTGGACCCCACATGGTCTTGAGACCGTTTGCCCAAGATTTCATCAAAATCTAAGGTGATTTGATAGGGGTTGAACCATGATTGAACTACAAAACAGAATTTTGATTAAATTACTAACTTATTTGCAATTGGGTCCTCAATTGGTCAAATTACTCAACCCTAGACCTTCAAACGGTCTTGGTTGATTGCCCTCACGGTCTTGAGACCGTTTGGATGAGTTCCAAACGGTCTTGAGACCGTTTGCCCATCCAAATTTTTGGATTTTAGTGCAAATTCATCAAGGTCTGACCCATTGAGTTGATGATCATGTCAATATTTAATTGCAATGTAATTTAGTGTAATTGTACCTTCAATTGGTCAACAAATCTTGACCCCAGACCTCCAAACGGTCTTGGTTGATTGCCCTCACGGTCTTGAGACCGTTTGGTGACCCCCAAACGGTCTTGAGACCGTTTAGGTCAATCAACCCTAAAAACCCTAATTAGGTCACCATAATTTCAGTACTGATTTTATCTAGGGTTAGCCCTAGTATTCACCCTTCAACTCTTAGCCCGTTTGTAATTAGACCATCAAACTTGGTGAGTTGTTAATTAACATAATTTTGAACAGTAATTTCATACGGTCAACGCTTAGTCAACGACCTTACACGGTCTTAAGACCGTTTGCCCAAAAAGGCAATTTCAGACCGTTTGAAAATCAGCAATTAATTCATTTAAAGTTGTGACTTAAAAAGGTCATATCTCCCGATTCCTTTGGAGTTAGTCTCCCAAATTTTGAGGGTAATTAGCCTATATAATTAGGAACAGGTTTCTTATACGGTACACGCTCGTTCAACGGGGCCAAACGGTCTTGAGACCGTTTGCCCTGTCGCGGTCTCGAGACCGTTTGCTCACCTCGCGGTCTTGAGTCCGAGAGAGCAAACTGTTAGGACCGTTTAAGGAAAAGAAAAGCGGTGGGTTTTCCTTGGAAATCACGCCTTCATCTTCTAGCTCAAGAACAGTACAGATATCCCACGGGTTTGCTTGCAAAATAGCAGGGAAAAGTAGGGAAATACTAAGAACTATCATTAAAACGCATACAAAGATGCACATAGTAAAGCATGGGTTTAGAGTTATAAAACCCGCCTAAAGCTTGCTTCTTGAGCTCCAAGCTTTCAATCTCCAAGATCTAATGGCGTCCTTGAGTTCCCACAGGTTGGCCAAGGTGAAAACTCCAAGGAAGGATGAAAAGAGACGGCTAGAAAGGTAGGGTTTCAAGAGTTAGCTATGAAGCTGACCTTGAATTCGAATTCTAACCATGGAATTAGGCAAGAAGAGGGGTTTAAACCTACCTTGCACCCCTTGTTCGTCCTCCTTAGCTCCAAGGCAGTCCTTGGTCGTCTTTGGTGAAATGAAACAGTAAGGGAACGAAGGTTAAGTTCCCTTGCAACTAAGGGAAGGAGAGCTTATATACATGGGGTAGGATTTTCAACATTAGTTCATAAGTTTCCCTTAATTCCAACTAAGTCCTTCCTTTATTACTTGCTCGTCCCTTCCTCTTTATTCTAAGGACAAAACTTATCTTAAGTTATAGAAAAGAAGGCAAGGAAGAACAATCTAATAATAAAGTTCATACTTAAAGGGATATTGCACATGTACCCTGATTATTCAATCACAAAGCCTATTTCTTAACTTGATAACTCAATTGAGGTGAATTCCTCATCATTTCTTCTCTCAATGATGGCAAGAATCTAAAAAGATACTTTAGATGACATTATTTACAAATTGCATCCCTTTATTTGGGTAAATTGCATTTTACCCCAAATTAGGGTTTTCAAGCCCTGGGATTGCTTCCACAGCTGCACCTTGGTGCTCTAGCTTGGGAAATCCCTCAAACTTTGCCAAAGAGATTCTCATGATGTCTCAACATCAGAGGAACATCTCATCATGTGCAAATTGCAAGCTAACCCTTTCAACTGGGTAAATTGCACATAGGTCCCTGTATATCAAAACAATGCTACAACTTTAAATAAAAAGGAGCAAATACTGAAATATACGTTTCTGAGAAGCTTAATTACATGCTCAGAGTTAATCACAAAGATTTAATTACATATTTAGGCAAAACACCTAGGGTTAACTCATAACCCAGGTCAGGGATGTTACAAATTATCCACCCCTTACAAGGATTTCGTCCCCGAAATCGATAAAACATACTAAGAGAAAAGGGCAGGATACTTCCTTCTCATCTCATCCTCTAATTCCCAAGTGGCTTCTTCAATACCACGATGGTTCCAGAGGACTTTCACAAGACTTATATCTTTCTTCTTTAACTTTTTAATTCGTTTATCAAGGATTGACACTGGTCCCTCCTCATAGGATATGTCATCATTCAATTCTACTTCCATAGGTTGTAGAACTGACTCGGTGTCTGGGTGACATTTCTTCAACATAGAAATGTGAAACACAGGATGTAACCTCTGTAATTCTGGGGGAAGCTCTAGTTTATATGCTACCTTTCCAATCCGTTCAATGATTGGATAAGGCCCCATATATCTAGGAGCTAACTTCCCCTTCCTTCCAAAATGAAGGACCCCTTTCCAAGGTGAGACCTTAAGATACACTCTGTCTCCAACCTGGAACTCTAAGGGTCTACGATGTTTGTCAGCATAAGATTTCTGCCTATCCTGAGCAGTCTTAATCTTATGTTGTATAACTTTAATCTTTTCCGTGGTTTGCTGCACCAGGTCAGGACCTAACAACTGGTGCTCACCAGTCTCAAACCAACACAAGGGTGATCTACAACGTCTACCATATAAGGCTTCATAAGGTGCCATATCAATACTATGCTGGTAGCTATTGTTATAGGCAAACTCTATCAAGCTTAGGTGTAGATCCCAACTTCCGGTGAACTGGAGAACACATGCTCGCAACAGGTCTTCTAAGGTTTGTATGGTCCTTTCCGACTGTCCATCAGTCTGTGGATGAAAGGCCGTACTAAACCTCAGCTTAGTGCCTAAGGCACTGTGCAACTGTTCCCAGAAACGACTTGTAAATTGAGGACCTCTGTCAGAAATTATTGTGACAGGAACTCCGTGCAAACACACTATCTCTTGAACATACAACTCTGATAACCTTTCAGCAGAATAGGTTGTTTTGACAGGTAAGAAATGTGCTGTATTAGTCAACCTATCAACAATTACCCAAATGGAATCATGTCCTTTGCTTGTCCTGGGTAGGCCAACAACAAAGTCCATGGTCACATGGTCCCATTTCCACTGTGATATGGGTAAAGGTTGCATTGTTCCTGCAGGCTTCTGGTGTTCAGCTTTAACTTGCTGACACACAGGACATCTCAGAACAAACTCTGCAACGTCCTTCATCATCCCAGGCCACCAATACAAATCTTTCAAATTCCGATACATCTTGGTGCTCCCTGGATGCATAGCATACATGGAAGAATGGGCTTCTTCCAGGACTAACTTCCTCAAGTTTTCCACATCCGGAACTATCATTCTTCCATTATAACAAGCTACTTGATCTTTTGAGTCATGAAACCCATCTTGTTTCTCATTTCCATACTCAGATCTTATACGTTGAACTGCGGTATTACCTAGTTGTGCCTCTTTAATCTGCTCCCTTAGAGTAGGTTTAATATGCATCTCAGCTAACAAACCGGTTAACAATGACACCTTCAACTGTACATTGTTTTGCCTTAAAGAGATAAGCATATCTCTTCTAGAGCATACTAAAGAGTTTAGTTGTGCTCTATTCATGGTTGATGTTGCTGATTTTCTACTCAAGGCATCTGCAACAACATTGGCCTTGCCTGGATGGTAATCAATTGTACAGTCATAGTCCTTGATTAATTCCATCCAGCGACGTTGCCTCATGTTGAGCTCATGCTGAGAGAAGATATACTTAAGATTTTTGTGGTCTGTGAAAATCTGGAATGTCTCTCCGTAGAGATAATGTCTCCAGATCTTCAAAGCATGAACCACAGCTGCTAACTCCAGATCGTGTGTTGGATAATTCTCCTCGTGTTTCTTAAGCCGTCGGGAAGCAAAAGAAATCACTTGTTTATCCTGCATCAACACACATCCTAGTCCATTTTTGGAAGCATCACAGAAAACTACATATCCTTTTCCTTGTTCAGGTAGCACTAATACAGGTGCACTTGTCAACCTCTCCTTCAGCAACTGGAAAGATTGTTGACACTTATCACTCCAAGAAAAAGGAACATCTTTCCGGGTTAACTTGGTCAAGGGTAAAGCTATGGAACTAAAGTTCTTTATGAACCTTCGATAATAGCCAGCTAACCCCAAGAAACTTCGAATTTCCGTCGGTGTCTTTGGTTGTTCCCATTGTAGAATAGATTCTACCTTTGTAGGGTCAACTCGAATTCCCGAGGCGGATATTACATGTCCAAGAAAAGATACCTCCGGTAGCCAGAACTCACACTTGCTAAACTTAGCATACAACTTATGTTCTCTTAGCAAGGTCAAAGCTTGGTGAAGATGCTGCTCATGCTGCTGAGCATCTTTACTATAAATCAGTATGTCATCTATGAAGACGACAACACACTGATCAAGGAAAGGTCGAAAAACTCTATTCATGAGTTCCATAAATGCAGCTGGTGCATTGGTTAGTCCAAACGACATAACCGTGAACTCATAGTGACCATATCTTGTCCTAAAGGCAGACTTGGATATGTCACTATCCTTAATACGAAGTTGATGATATCCAGACCTCAAGTCTATCTTTGAAAAGACTGTTGCACCACGCAACTGGTCAAAGAGATCATCAATCCTCGGCAGAGGATACTTATTCTTTATTGTTACTTTATTGAGTTGTCTATAGTCGATGCATAACCACATTGACCCATCTTTCTTTTTAACAAACAAGACCGGAGCACCCCAAGGTGAAGTACTCGTTCGGATAAAACCTCTCTCAAGTAACTCTTGAAGCTGTTTCTTGAGTTCTGCCATCTCGGCAGGAGCCATTCTATACGGAGTTTGAGCTATGGGTTTCGTATCTGGAATCAGATTAATTTCAAAATCAATCTCCCGAGGTGGTGGTATACCAGGAAGTTTTTCAGGAAACACATCTTCGAATTCCCTGACTATGGGAACTTCGGCAGGATTGGAACTTTCCTTGGTAACATCTACCACATGGGCTAAGAATGCATAACATCCTTGCCTCAACAGCTTCTCAGCAACCATAGCTGATACAAGACAGGTGGGCAGAATCTTTCTTTCTCCTTGAAAGATCCATGTGTTGCTTTCATCAGCAAACATAGCCAACTTGGACTCACAATCCAAGACAACTCTATACCTTTCTAAGGTATCCATCCCAAGGATTATATCAAATCCCTGCATATCAAGTGGTATAAGATCCACTTGAATGCGATGGTCAGAAAAGAAAAGAATGCAGGGAGAACATACCTCCTGCAAAACAACAGACCCACTCAACGGAGTCTCTAACAACAAACCATCTGCTCTATGACTAACAGTCACATTACAGTTACGAATCACTTCATGAGTGATGAAAGAGTGCGTAGCACCCGGATCAATCAGAACGGATACAACACAGGATATAGACATATCAGAATATAAAAGTTTCATCTGACCTGCCACTACCCGTGGATTGACCACTGCCTCAGGTGGGTTCATAGCATAGAACCTCGCAGTCGCCTGGTGTTGACATGGTGCTGATGATCCAGCTTGAGACGCTTGTCCATGTCCTCGAGCTGCTCCTTGATGTTGTCTATTCTGAGATCCCTGTTGATTCTGTCTCGGGGGTTGTTGTGTTATACTGACAGGCCTAGAACGACAATCCTTCATCAAGTGTCCCACCTTACCACAGTTGTAGCAACTCTTCTCCTGTTGCTGTGGTCTGGGTGGTCCAGTAACTGACACTGATGCAGAACTGTGTGTCCTTTGAAGCGGTTGACTCCGCCCTCTACCTCTGCTTGGTGTCCATTGAGTTTGAAAACTTGATCTGGGTGGTGGAGGGTTAGGTGCAGAGAATCTAGGTTTCTTGGAATCCCTAGATGAAGAACCCTGGAACTGTGGATATCTTTTATGGGTTTGTCTTTTCTCAACCACAGATCTCTCTATCCTTCGGACTGACTCAACGAAGGTAGAGAATCTCTCTCTATTTTCTAAGGCAGACACAGGGGTTGACATATCAGAATTCAGACCCTTCTCGAATCTTCTGATTCTTTCCTCATCCGTAGAAGCCATGTGTGGACAGAACCGCAACAACTCCATAAACTTAGCTTCATACTCACTAATGTTCATCATACCCTGCCTTAGTTTCTCAAACTGAGAGATCTTCTCATCTAGGAAGGTCTTTGGAAAATATCTATTGATAAATTCCCGACGAAACTCTTCCCATGAGAACTCTACTCCAGGTCTCTTCTGCTCTTCCATGTTCCACCAGTGACCAGCACTGCCTTTGAGAAGATAGACAGCATGTCTAACCTTCTCAGCTTCCGGAATCATAAGAATCCTGAAAGCCTTCTCCAACTCTGTCAACCATAAGTCAGCATCTGCAGGGTCGGTAGTTCCGAAGTACTCGGTAGCTCCGACACGACGAAGTCGTTCGAACGTCTTACCGATACCTTGTGCTTCAGGCTGGACAGGTGCCCTAGGTGCAGGAATGGGCATCCTATCGGTTGTATGTGTCATGGCAGTCATAAACTGCCCGAACATCGTCTGTACAGCTGGATCACTCATGTCAGCTAGGTCGAACTGGGGTGGCTCTCTTGGCGACTCAGGTGCAGGTTGTTCTATTCTCGGAACTCTTGCACCACCTCGAGGTGCACTAGCACTACTCTCTGCCACATGCTCATCGCGATGTTCTGACATTCTTATGTATCTTCTTCTCCTGAGGAGCAGAAGATTCTATTAGATGAGGAAGGAGTACTAAAGGTAGACTCAACATCCTAAGTCCTATGCCTCTGTAGACTCAACTGAACCTGGAGCTCTGATACCACTACTTGTGGGCTCTGATCTCCAAACCATGACATAAATACGATTAAAACGTAGAGGAAGCGAATCGGTAATCAGCGGAAGACAAAAATCACGGGAAATTAAAACTTTTCGAGATAAGAACTTGTATCCATAAAAACTCCTTTCATAAAGAGAGGTAACTGTTTAAATCTCAGGATAATTACTTCTTGAGTAATTATATACATCAAGATACAAAATCTCAAGATCACATAACACAAGACTCCAAGACCTGAGAGTACAGAGGACACATAGGACTGACTCTAACTACACCACATGGCAGGACAAATCTCCACCTGAGATTACTGCTGCCCCTGGTGCTGCTGCTGCTGAGACTGGTCACCTGTAGGCTGGTTCCTTCGTCTCCGACGTCCACCTAAAAAGTTGAAGCCTACGGGGTGAGACAATTATACATAATTGTCCCAGCGAGAGTTATAACTCTTCGCCAGAAGCTTTATTATAACATCAAAGAATATTTTAAGCAGTAAAGCCTTCAAAGCATTCTATAACAGTTGCAGGTATAACAAGATCTCTACAATTTAGGAGATATGGAGAATATCAACATTATTGCAATGTAACATCAATCAACTAACTTGGAGTCATCTCTAACAAGTTATACTACATGGTTGATTATGTTTTACAAACAACATTATGCCCTGTGGAGATGAGGCTTACCACTCATACTCCAACTGATCGCTGAGAAGCCGCATCAGTATCATACATAGGTCATTAAGAGAGCCGGATTCTCATGACCTTCACCTTCCTCAGTCAGTAAGAGGATCACTTATAGGACATCTCGTGTCTCTACTACTATAGCTTACCAGGGTAAACTGGTCCTTCGCTATTCTAGAGTCACAGTGGCGTTCTGTACTCTCTTCGTCATCAGGAGGTTTCATATTTACCTACCACTGATACGGATATCTGTGCTTTCTTCGTCATCAGGAGGTTTCATGTTTACCTACCACTGATACGGTATGGAACTATAGTGAAGGATGGATGGATTCCACATCTACATCACTTTCCTACACTAGGATGTAAGGTTCTACACATCCATGTACCCCACATACTCAAAAGTATGTGCTCCAGGAGTTCCCTAAGGAAAACCTGTTTCTCCATCACTTAATTTCTGACAATGATGGATCTATGATCAGGGCTCTACATTATACTTGATTAGTTAGGTACATTCAGTATTCTTTAACAACATACATTGTTCTTCAAACAATAACAGTAGCATAACAGCTATAAAAGAAGAATACTAAATGTAACAGGCCTAACTCATATCAATCATCATTTCTCATTATCCTCATCACAAGTCATCTCTAAGGCATGACCTTGATGGTATTTATGGCTCTCATAGCTCAGTATCAGCATAGGATGCCACTGGCAAGGCATCAGATTACTTTACTTATTCATAAGGCTAACAACATGCCTTTGATGAATATAACATCAACATCCATACCTGGATATGATTACCTTCATATCGGAACCTGCATGGTTAATACATCTGATAAAGGTAATACAATAATAAGGAATGTACTTCCTACTCTTGTCATAAGAGTTAAATCTCTAATTCAAATCAAATAGAGTTTAATACTCAAAAGCATGCCATTACCCTTGAATTAGGGTTTACTATTCACATTACATGTCATCACCCTTGAATTAGGGTTTACTATTCACATCAAGGTGAACTAAACTCATAACATCATCATGCATGAGTAACATCTTCATTGATGCTCTTAGATTGGTTAAAGGTTCATCATTTATCATAATTAGGGTTTCTATGACCTCACACAGGTGGATCATACCCTAATTATACTCACTCATGTGCATTGGAGATACTTTACTCGAGTTTCCACTTAAAAAGGGTACTTTCTCTTTCTAGAAGTACTTTCTCTCTCTAGAAGTACTTTCTCTCTCATCATAATGTTAGGTGATGTCAACATTACTCTAAAACAAGTTGGATTGAGGCATCATAGGCTAACATAGCCAAAAACATCATCATTATGTGATTCGAGTTACTTTCTCTCTCTAGGTTACTTTCTCTCTCTAGGTTACTTTCTCTCTCTAGAGTACTCTCTCTTTCATCATACTAATGGTTGATGGTAACATTACACTAGATCAAGTTGGATAGAGTCATTATGACTAAAAACTTTATTCTCATGTAATTAGGGTTTGAATTGAGCAAGGTATAACTCAATTGACCCTTCAGGGGTATTTTGGTAATTCACCCCATTGATCATCATCATGGTCAAAAACCTTAGTCAAATAACCCCTTACTATCCTAGATTATCATTAGGGTTTGATTTGGGCAACATTGAACCATTTACATCTTCAAATGATTGAATGAGGTCAACCTTGAATCACATTGATTGATTTCAATCATTAATCATCAAATGGGGTTGAGATTGGTTGAAAGTGTTGACCGTTTGCCCACTTTGACCCTCCAAGACCGCGAGCCTCTTTCTAACCCCAAGACCGCGAGCCCCCTTAGGCTTCAAGACCGCGAGCCTCTTCAGGGGTCCAAGACCGCGAAGACTAATTTGAGTTGAGTCTGCGAAGAGGTGTTGACCGTTTAGCTAGTTTGACCTCAGGACCGCGAGGCCCTTCGCGGTCTTGAGACCGCGAGCCTCCTCTCGGTCTTGAGACCGTGAGCCCCCTCACGGTCTTGAGACCACGAGCCCTCTCACGGTCTTGAGACCGCGAGGCTCTCATGGTCTCAGCCGCTTGGTCCTTCAACAAGGCTCAAAGATGCAACCGATAATGTCAACCCATGTTGAAGCCCTCAAATGGTCAAAGCTATGTTGACCACTTATGGATTTAGTCAATTAAGATTATGCTTGATCACTTGGTCATTAAATTGACCCATAATGGTTAACCAATTATGGTTGAAATTGATTCAATTAGGGTCTATCAATGTTCACCCATCAACACTCAACAATGTGACTCAACACAAGGTTGAACCTTTCAATTGAGCTCCAATTGGGCCCAAACTTAGCCCAAACGGTCTTGAGGTCATGTGGGTGGACCCCACATGGTCTTGAGACCGTTTGCCCAAGATTTCATCAAAATCTAAGGTGATTTGATAGGGGTTGAACCATGATTGAACTACAAAACAGAATTTTGATTAAATTACTAACTTATTTGCAATTGGGTCCTCAATTGGTCAAATTACTCAACCCTAGACCTTCAAACGGTCTTGGTTGATTGCCCTCACGGTCTTGAGACCGTTTGGATGAGTTCCAAACGGTCTTGAGACCGTTTGCCCATCCAAATTTTTGGATTTTAGTGCAAATTCATCAAGGTCTGACCCATTGAGTTGATGATCATGTCAATATTTAATTGCAATGTAATTTAGTGTAATTGTACCTTCAATTGGTCAACAAATCTTGACCCCAGACCTCCAAACGGTCTTGGTTGATTGCCCTCACGGTCTTGAGACCGTGTGGTGACCCCCAAACGGTCTTGAGACCGTTTAGGTCAATCAACCCTAAAAACCCTAATTAGGTCACCATAATTTCAGTACTGATTTTATCTAGGGTTAGCCCTAGTATTCACCCTTCAACTCTTAGCCCGTTTGTAATTAGACCATCAAACTTGGTGAGTTGTTAATTAACATAATTTTGAACAGTAATTTCATATGGTCAACGCTTAGTCAACGACCTTACACGGTCTTAAGACCGTTCGCCCAAAAAGGCAATTTCAGACCGTTTGAAAATCAGCAATTAATTCATTTAAAGTTGTGACTTAAAAAGGTCATATCTCCCGATTCCTTTGGAGTTAGTCTCCCAAATTTTGAGGGTAATTAGCCTATATAATTAGGAACAGGTTTCTTATACGGTCCACGCTCGGTCAACGGGGCCAAACGGTCTTGAGACCGTTTGCCCTGTCGCGGTCTCGAGACCGTTTGCTCACCTCGCGGTCTTGAGTCCGAGAGAGCAAACTGTTAGGACCGTTTAAGGAAAAGAAAAGCGGTGGGTTTTCCTTGGAAATCACGCCTTCATCTTCTAGCTCAAGAACAGTACAGATATCCCACGGGTTTGCTTGCAAAATAGCAGGGAAAAGTAGGGAAATACTAAGAACTATCATTAAAACGCATACAAAGATGCACATAGTAAAGCATGGGTTTAGAGTTATAAAACCCGCCTAAAGCTTGCTTCTTGAGCTCCAAGCTTTCAAGCTCCAAGCTCTAATGGCGTCCTTGAGTTCCCACAGGTTGTCCAAGGTGAAAACTCCAAGGAAGGATGAAAAGAGACGGCTAGAAAGGTAGGGTTTCAAGAGTTAGCCATGAAGCTGACCTTGAATTCGAATTCTAACCATGGAATTAGGCAAGAAGAGGGGTTTAAACCTACCTTGCACCCCTTGTTCGTCCTCCTTAGCTCCAAGGCAGTCCTTGGTCGTCTTTGGTGAAATGAAACAGTAAGGGAACGAAGGTTAAGTTCCCTTGCAACTAAGGGAAGGAGAGCTTATATACATGGGGTAGGATTTTCAACATTAGTTCATAAGTTTCCCTTAATTCCAACTAAGTCCTTCCTTTATTACTTGCTCGTCCCTTCCTCTTTATTCTAAGGACAAAACTTATCTTAAGTTATAGAAAAGAAGGCAAGGAAGAACAATCTAATAATAAAGTTCATACTTAAAGGGATATTGCACATGTACCCTGATTATTCAATCACAAAGCCTATTTCTTAACTTGATAACTCAATTGAGGTGAATTCCTCATCATTTCTTCTCTCAATGATGGCAAGAATCTAAAAAGATACTTTAGATGACATTATTTACAAATTGCATCCCTTTATTTGGGTAAATTGCATTTTACCCCAAATTAGGGTTTTCAAGCCCTGGGATTGCTTCCACAGCTGCACCTTGGTGCTCTAGCTTGGGAAATCCCTCAAACATTGCCAAAGAGATTCTCATGATGTCTCAACATCAGAGGAACATCTCATCATGTGCAAATTGCAAGCTAACCCTTTCAACTGGGTAAATTGCACATAGGTCCCTGTATATCAAAACAATGCTACAACTTTAAATAAAAAGGAGCAAATACTGAAATATACGTTTCTGAGAAGCTTAATTACATGCTCAGAGTTAATCACAAAGATTTAATTACATATTTAGGCAAAACACCTAGGGTTAACTCATAACCCAGGTCAGGGATGTTGCAGTATTTAAGATATGCTTGCCATTCAGATGCTACAATTCCCTTTTCCATCTGTGTCCACATTAATAAAATAATTTTTATATTTCAAAGATATACCAAAAAGACTTGAATTCACAAATGTAACTATCATTTTTACCAATTCTTGATAACGACGTGAATATGATTTTGCTCCAGTCCTATGCGTGGGACGAGGACCTCTACGATTAATCTTATTTCGAGTGGACTCTTCCTATGAAAAATGAAATGAAATATACTTTCATAAGACTTGTACAAAAATATCAAGAATGTATAATAAATCATTACTTTACTTTATTACCTGTTTAGAAGGAGTCCTCCAATATTCCAATAATTGTTTCCATTCCCTGCTAGTGACCCGTGAATCTGGTGTTTCTTGGCATTCTTGATCTGGATGCTCGAAAGTAGAAATTTTATTTTTTAGTGTGCTGCGCCAAGATCTAACCTTCCTTTGTAGATTAGCATAACACAAATACACAACATCTTGCATATTCGCTATGGTCTCTCCATCTATCATGTAAAACTCATACAATTCCTAAATAATGTACATGTCAGAAAAAATTTCATATAAAAGTAAGTCCAAAGTAATATACCTATTAGAAAAAAATCATATAAAAGTAAGTCCAGAGTAGTTGTGTAATTTCTAGTAACATACCATGACATCATCCATAGTGGATTCAAAACCCTTAATGTGTTTTGCACCCCATTCTTTGTGTAATGGGAAAAGCATACCCTTCTTTGCACATATTCCAAGATAATTAGTCAAGTTCCTAGCTACTTCCCCAATAGGAGCTCCTCGGTCATTAAAGAAACACTTGTGTACTTTTCCACGTGTTGGTAGTAAAGAACTTAACTTTGAGGCTCCTCTACGTCTTTGTTTTGGAACAAATGGTACATTGTGAGCTATAACACAAAAGTTCATTTAGTATTATACCTATTTGTCATGTGAATTGAAATCAAGATGCACGCGGTTTCATACCAATAGAGCGTGTAGTCATTCTTGTATTTTGTCCCATTGGGTTTCCTTCATTCGGGGGCCTTGTAGAATTTCTAGAAGAGTTAAATCTAGGATAATTCCCTCTAGGTTCCACTATATTTCCTACACAATGAAAACCATTTATTAACACAAGAGGGGTCTGGATTTGACCAACATGTGTAAAACAAACTTCTAAAACTCTTAGAAATATCTCTTCTAGAATGCATGGTGACACCTAAAGAGAATAGGAAACCATGAAATATGGTAAAAACCTCTCAATTATATCAAAAATACATAAGCTATCCAAAAGAAAGTAATAAGTTACTTACCATATTGAGAACCTTCATTTGGGGGCCTTGTGGAACTCCTAGAAGTGTTCAAGCCAGAATGGTTCCCTCTAGGTTCCACAAAGTTGCCTACATGATGAAAACCATTAATTAGATCAACAGAGGGTCTGAATTTGACAAATATATGTAAGAGAAACTTCTAAAAACTCTTAGCAAAACCATGATCATCTTCAAATCCTTCAGTTGCTATCCTTCTGGGATTATTTAGAGTGTTTTGGGTAGAAATATCTCTTCTAGAATGCATGGTGACACCTAAAGAGTTTGAGAACAATAAGATCTATGTAGTAATGAAGCCCAAAAGAGAATAGGAAACCATGAAATATGGTAAAAACCTCTCAATTATATCAAAAATACATAAGATATCCAAAAGAAAGTAATAAGTTACTTACCATCTTGAGAACCTTCATTTGGGGGCCTTGTGGAACTCCTAGAAGTGTTCAAGCCAGAATGGTTCCCTCTAGGTTCCACAAAGTTGCCTACATGATGAAAACCATTAATTAGATCAACAGAGGGTCTGAATTTGACAAATATATGTAAGAGAAACTACTAAAAACTCTTAGCAAAACCATGATCATCTTCAAATCCTTCAGTTGCTATCCTTCTGGGATTATTTAGAGTGTTTTGGGTAGAAATATCTCTTCTAGAATGCATGGTGACACCTAAAGAGTTTGAGAACAATAAGATCTATGTAGTAATGAAGCCCAAAAGAGAATAGGAAACCATGAAATATGGTAAAAACCTCTCTGTTATATCAAAAATACATAAGCTATCCAAAAGAAAGTAATAAGTTACTTACCATCTTGAGAACCTTCATTTGGGGGCCTTGTGGAACTCCTAGAAGTGTTCAAGCCAGAATGGTTCCCTCTAGATTCCACAAAGTTGCCTACATGATGAAAACCATTAATTAGATCAACATAGGGTCTGAATTTGACAAATATATGTAAGAGAAACTACTAAAAACTCTTAGCAAAACCATGATCATCTTCAAATCCTTCAGTTGCTATCCTTCTGGGATTATTTAGAGTGTTTTGGGTAGAAATATCTCTTCTAGAATGCATGGTGACACCTAAAGAGTTTGAGAACAATAAGATCTATGTAGTAATGAAGACCAAAAGTGAATAGGAAACCATGAAATATGGTAAAAACCTCTCTATTATATCAAAAATACATAAGCTATCCAAAAGAAAGTAATAAGTTACTTACCATCTTGAGAACCTTCATTTGGGGGCCTTGTGGAACTCCTAGAAGTGTTCAAGCCAGAATGGTTCCCTCTAGGTTCCACAAAGTTGCCTACATGATGAAAACCATTAGTTAGATCAACAGAGGGTCTGAATTTGACAAATATATGTAAGAGAAACTTCTAAAAACTCTTAGCAAAACCATGATCATCTTCAAATCCTTCAGTTGCTATCCTTCTGGGATTATTTAGAGTGTTTTGGGTAGAAATATCTCTTCTAGAATGCATGGTGACACCTAAAGAGTTTGAGAACAATAAGATCTATGTAGTAATGAAGACCAAACGTGAATAGGAAACCATGAAATATGGTAAAAACCTCTCAATTATATCAAAAATACATAAGCTATCCAAAAGAAAGTAATAAGTTACTTACCATCTTGAGAACCTTCATTTGGGGGTCTTGTGGAACTCCTAGAAGTGTTCAAGCCAGAATAGTTCCCTGTAGGTTCCACAAAGTTGCCTACATGATGAAAACCATTAATTAGATCAACAGAGGGTCTGAATTTGACAAATATATGTAAGAGAAACTTCTAAAAACTCTTAGCAAACCATGATCATCTTCAAATTCTTCAATTGGAATCCTTGTAGGATTATTTGGAATATTCTGCCTAGAAATATCTCTTGTGGAATTCATGGAAATGCCTACAAATTTTATTACAAGAAGATATATGTATTAATGAATCCAATGGGTGCATGTCAAAAAGACCAACTATCCACAAATAAAATCTATTTACCACCTTGAAAACCTTCATTTCTGGGTCTTTTAGAATTCCCACTAGGTTCTACAAAATTTCCTAAATGATGAGCACTATTAATAATAACAAGAGATTCAAGTGCATACACATGCACAAGATTCAAGTGCATACCATAGTGAAATTCTTCATTTGGAGACATTGTACAATTAAGTAACGAGGTGAAGCTTGTAATATTCTCTCTAGCTTTCATAGAGGAATCTATAAGATAAATTAATACATTAAATAATATGAAGTAGTATGAGTTCAAAATTAAAAGAAAAGATAATGGAATATAGAAGTCCAAACCCCAAGTGTGACATTCATCCCTCTCCTCAGGGTGCATTGAAGATGATAAGGATGCACATGATTGTCTCGGACCAATAGGAATATATTTTCCCAAGTGATTATCATTTACAACATTATTGTAATGGTCTACTGGATTTGGCATGAAATCCTTAAAACATCTAGTATGAAACTCACTCTTGTCATTTTGAACCTTTGCTTTCAATTTTTTCTTCAACGGGGCCTTAATTCCTAATTTAAAAAAATAATATTCAAAGGCATGATCTATATTCTTTATTAAAGTGAAAATATTAATAAAGAACTTACCAGGAAGATTTCTCAATGGTTCACAAAGACTAAAAGAAGAATTATGTTCCCCAACTGATTTATCTTTATATTCACATGCAAGATTTTGACCAATTATCTCATCTAGTGCTCTCATCCTTCTACCAATACGAGGCATGGTCCTGGAAATACAAGTAGAGAACAAGAAGTTAGGAATTAAATTAAAGCTCAGTATACATAAAAATAACTTACATTCTATATTCTTTCTTTTTAGCCGCTTTCTTGCTTTATCTATTAGTGATGTATCTACTAATAGATCACCATCAACATCAGATCTAACCCAAGAGTCATTGTTATCATTTTCATTGGTTGTCCCTATGAATTCAGCTTGATGGATATTTCTAAGAATCTCGTCATCGTCTTCATTTATATTTGAATAGTTAGAACATCCATATGTATTTCTAGGCCTCCAATGGCAAACAACACTCCAATCTGGAAATTCAGGATCAATTGAGTAATAGACTTGTTGGGCTAGTGCTGGAAAGATGAATGGTTCATCTTTAAAGCTTCTTTGACATGTATCCATCATAGTAAAATTATATTCATCCTTCTGGCACCCATATACTGAATCATACCATGTGCATTTAAATAGATACATAACAAGTTTTTTGGAATATGCAATTTGTATGATGTCTTCTAATGTACCATAATATACTTGGCCATCATGTCCAATGGTTGCTAATCCACTATTTTGTGTCACTCTCATGCTTTCTTGAGCTTTAACCTCAAATTTATACCCACTCATAAAATAACCTTTGTATGAAAATACCCCCGGTTTTGGTCCATGAGCCAAGCATTTGACATCTTCAGGAAAATGATAAGAATCATCAAGTGCTGAAATCTGATAAAAAAATAGTGAATAGTTATCCACATAATATATTAAGATAGCATGCGGAAATAATTGAGAGACTTACATAATGTTTAAACCAATGTACAAAGTTATCGTGTTGTTCTTTTTGAATTTCATAATCACTCCAACTTGGGTTTTCTGTTTCCAAATTGTTTTTATGTATCCTACATGAAGCATGACTAGTTTCAATAAAAGTTATATCTATAATATAGAAATAAAATATATATATATCGAATTTACCTTAGATAAGGTTGGATTTCCTTAGTGTTGAACAAGACAAACCGATGTGCTTGGAATAGTTCCTCTTCAGAAACAAAACACTCCATAGCAGTACCAATTGGTCCCTCCTTATATGTTTCCGTACTATCCAACTCAACATTCTTACTATTCATGTATCGAGAATAAAAGGCAACGGCTTCCTCCATGAGATAGGCCTCAGCAATCGAACCCTCTGGTCTATTTTTATTTCTAATAAAATTTTTGAGTCTAAATAAATAACGCTCAATTGGATACATCCATCTAAAATACACTGAGCCTGCAACTTTGGCTTCAGTCGCTAAATGGATGGGCAAATGCATCATTATATCAAAAAATGCTGGAGGAAAGATCTTTTCTAACTTGCACAGAGTGATATAAATTTTCTTCTCTAATTCTTCCATCTTACTAACGCTTATAACTTTATTACACAATTCTCTAAAAAATGATGACAACTCACTTATTGCTTCTGCAATTGGTTTAGCAACTGTAGTTCTTGAAGCCAGAAGTAGAAGTTGTTGCATCAAAACATGATAATCATGGCTTTTTAGTACTCCAATCTTTCTATCTAAAACATGTACTTTGCTAGAAATATTTGAAGAAAACCCATGTGGCAATTTCAAATCTTTGAGAACTTTCAAAAAAGTTTGTTTTTCATCATCTGTCATATTGTATAATGCATGTGGAAGAATTGATTTTTTAGTCTTGTTTGTTTTTCTTGGCCACAAAGAATGTCGGATTTTTAGTTCCTCCATATCTAGCCTTGCCTTAATGTCTTTGGTCTTCCCATCTTTTTCTAACAACCAATCCAAAATATTTTCACAAACATTCTTCTCAATATGCATGACATCCATGTTATGGCGTAGCAGTAATGTTTTCCAATAAGAAAGCTCAAAAAAGATACTTTTCTTTTTCCATCCACATTTTCCAAAAATTATGGGATCATAATCATTTAAAAGGTTGTCCACCTCTTCAGAAGATAAGGGTGTGGGTGCAGTACCATACTCAGTATCACCATTAAAGTTCCTAACATCTTCACGCCATGGATGACTAGTAGGCAAGAAACGCCGATGTCTTAAATATACAACTTTTCTACTAGACGGAAGGTAAATCGACCCATTAGAAGAATGACATGTAGGGCATGCTTTATATCCCTTTGTACTCCATCCAGACAACATCGAATAAGCTGGAAAATCACTTATTGTCCACAACAAAGCTGCACGCATGGTGAAATTTTCACCAACAGAAGAATCATATACTTTTACACCATCATTCCATAATAATTTCAACTCATCAATTAGTGGACGTAGATAAATGTCAATTTCTTTTGGCATCTTAGGTCCATCAATAATAGAGTCAGCATAAAATAAGATTGATCCAGAATAAATGAAGGAGGCAAGTTGTAAACCATCAATATCACAGGCCATATGGAATGATTGCTGCCCTTAACCATACTGAAGGGGTTAAATCCATCAGATGCCAAGCCTAGACGTACATTACGAGGTTCAATACTAAACATAGGGTGTTTAGTATCAAAATCTCTCCATACTTTAGAATCTCTAGGATGACTCATTTCTCCATTTTTACTTGGTGGCGTCTTTTTATGCAATGTCATTAGAGAAGATGTAACGGTGCACATAAAAAGTCTTTTTAATCTCGGAATCAAAGGGAAATAACGAAGAATCTTAGCCGGTATAGCCTTCTTCTTTTCAACTGAGCTTTTCCATCTAGACTTTTTACATTTTGGACACTCATTTAAGTTTTCATTTTCTCCATAATACAACAGGCAATCATTAGGACAAGCATGGACCTTCCTACATTTCAAACCTAAAGTGCTCATGACTTTTTTACACTCATACCAGCTTTTAGGAAGTGTATTATTTGGAGGAAGAATTTTTTGCATAAAATTCAAAACATCGCATGCACCTTTCTTACTCCATTTATTATCACATTTCATTTTTAGTAAATCAAGTATATCATCAAGCTTGGAGACATTACAATCAGGATATAGAGGAGTGCACGCATCATTCATGAGATCTTTAAATTTTCCAATATCACACTCATCATGATATTGTTGAGGTTCATTACTTGAATTACTGATTTGCTCAACTTCCTCGTATGTACCCATCATGTCATCTAGCATATGTATAGTTTCATTGTTGTTCACATTTTGTATTCTAAGGTTATAGTCATTTTCTCCATGATACTTCCATCTTGTATACTGATCGAGGAATCCATGACACAAGATATGATATCGGGTAACATCTAAATGTTGATGAATTGTATTCTCACAAATTTTGCAAGGGCATAGTCTTTCAATGTTAGAGTTTCCTTTGAATGCAAAATTTAAGAAAACTTCCACACCCTCACGGAAGTACATATTGTTTAATCTATCAAATTTTGAATTGCAAGAATACATCCAACTCTTGTCTTCAATAAACTTGTTTGCCATCTTGATTATTTCCTTCACTCAAACATAAAACAACAACAAACAATCTGAGTAATAATTAAACTAAAAAGCAGATACAATAAAAGTTACTTTAAATGATGAAATATAACTCAATATAATCTAATGAGAATTGTATACTAGAATTACTCTATTGCCATTTTTCATTTAATATTTATGAGACATCTTAATGTTATTTGGATAAGTTTGCACTACATGATCAATGACAATGGAAATTCAATTTAGCATTCTACCAATAACAACAAAAAGAAACTCTTAACAATGTCAAAATGAAAAGTAGGATTTGATGATCAAGCAATTCACTTAAAAATAGTAATATTAGATAAATAAAAAATCACTCAGCCCCCGTCTGAAATACTCTGCTTTTTAGCAGTGGTGAAAGATTATTTGAAGAGGACCTACCAGAAGAAGCGATCACGCTAAAAGAGGAGGGGAAGCCCTCTCTATATATCCTAGACGGAAGACTTGTTGGAAAAGCCCTGGAAATACACTATCGTCAGGCTCCTTAGATCTGATATAGGGTATATGACAGTCTGAGACAGACTGAAAATCATTTAGAAAATCGATGGCCACTTCAATATGTACAAAATGGAGTTAGGACACTTCGTGGTGCAATTATCTTGCATAATAGACTTCGACGAAGCCCTCACAGGAAGTCTGTGGAAGATCTTTGACTTGAACCTACTGGTTTGGGAATGGTTTCCCACATTGAACCCAAAAGAAGAATATCCAAAACACTTCTTGGAATGGGTGATGATAGTGAACCTTCCACTCCACCTGTATGTACAAACCATGTTTGATTATATAGGGTTGGCTCTGGGGAGACTCGTAAAGGTGGGTGACCACACTGTAAGCAAAACAAGGAGCAGATTTGTCAGGCTGGCAGTCGAATTGGATTCTACGATGGAGCTAGCACCAACTATATTAATTAATAGATCGTCGACTATGAAGTCGTTTATGAGGGACTTCCATGGGCGTGTGCCTTATGTGGGCAGGAAGGACATACATCTAAGAATTGCTATACACAAGGACATACATTCGGGAAGACGACCTGCTTCGTTCTAGGTATGCTGAGCTGGGTGGACCCGAAGATGAAGATGCCGTAGGCCCTATGCATATGCCCCACAAGAGAAATCGCTGACCAGGTTTGGTTTGGTTCCGTTGGACTCACTTGTGTTTTGCTCTGTCATGGTTTACTGTTTTTCATTGTAATGGTTTTATTTATGTGAGATTATGCTTGTCTTGTGATGCTGCAGAATCAGAAGGTCCTAACAAAGATGGGAGAGTACACGGGCATCACATCAAGACTCGCCACGCCTGGCCGTGTCCCCACGAACCAGCTGCCACCGATCACCGAACAAGTGATTATAGGGACGCCGGGAACCATTAAGAGCTGGGTGTCTAATAAGAAGCTCAACGTAAGGGAGTTGAAAGTGTTGGTCTTTGATGAGGCGGATCACATGCTCGGTGAGGTATGTTTCCTATTTTATGCAGATTGGGTAGGATGTTCAGAACTGCATCCCTTATTCTTATTCTAGAAATCAGTTCTTACTAAATGAAGTCCTAGCTACCGGTGCATTGACAGGGCCAGGAAGGAAAAGCAAAGGGATTGGCCTCTTTTTCCACCGGAAGAAAAGGGGCAGGTGAGAGGCGCCGTCGAGGCAGAAGAACCGAACTCTTTTTCCCTTTGGTTTCCAGCGGAAGTCTAACCTTAGAAGGATTTGGCCTCTGTTGATTGCCTCCCCTTGCCGTTCTGCTGCTTGCGGGTCTGCTGCTCGCCAGCCGCCTTGTTACTCGCCAGCAGCGCCGCTGTTTTGTTAGCCGCCGCTGTGTGCCACAGCTTCAGCTACAAGACCATCGCCCAAAGAATCAGTCGTCGGCCACGCCAGAGATCACCAACACCGTGGCACCGTCTCCACGGAAAGAGTCGCACCGTCGCCAGGGAGAGAGCCGCGGGGAAAGAGTGAGTTCCGTCCGCCAGAGTGTTTTGTGCGGATGGCAATTCACAAGGGCCGGCCGGCCTGGTTGTAAGTGGGGGTATTTTGCAGTTTTTTCCAATCCATGACTAAGTAGACTCGCGGGAAAAATATCTGAAATATGGTGGACCGGCGGGAAACTATCACCAAGGACGACACCCGTTAAGCATACACAGCCGTTAAACTTGTGGTTGCAGCCCCCGTCTAAAATACCCTGCTTTTCAGCAGTGTCTACCGGGGCCGTGTATAATATTGTTTAGTTGATTCTTTAATGTAAGGCTTGGTTATTGCCATGTAATTCTTATTTATTTTTTTCAAAAAAAAAGATGGGAAGAATATCATTCTTTTTACCTTCACACAAAAAAAATTAAAATCTGATATTTTTATGTGTCCATATGTACAATATACACATTTTACATCCAACAGTCAGTGTGAAAATCAATATTGGGAATTGAAAAAGATTCACTTGTGTTGAATGCAATACAAGTCCCATGATGATGAAATTTTGTAGAAAGGTAAATAATAAGTTATATTTTTAATCCAAATAGTTGGATTATGAAAAATTGATAAGTGTGCAAAGTTATTCAAATGTCTCTCATGCTCTCACCAATATATGTTTGTCATTGGATCATTGTGACGTCCCCGGATTTTCACCTTCTAAAAACCCCATGGAGATGAGAAGACGAAATCCAAAAATGTTAGCAATTATATCATAGAGCGATGCGGAAGCATAATACGCATATATGAACATACAACCATAACATACTCAACATTCAACATGAACTATTACAGATTACATTTACACATTGAATAGAAAAATTTTACATAAGCCTATGAACATGTATGCTAATCAGGATCTTAACACAATAGGTAAACCTATACAACTTGCTTACATCCTATTCTTTTATGCCATTCTAGCTCTGGACCTAGAAAATACGAGAAATAAAATCATCAACAAAAGTTGGTACGTGGAATTAAAGAGCTATACTATGCTGACATGTTTAGAAATACTTAAAAAAGAAGAAAGAAAAGTGAAATCATTATTTAAGACAGAAAATCAGGTAAACCCAAGTTATTAACCATATTTCAATGGACATGTATTACTATGGTGGACTTAGCACAAACATAAATATTGGGCCCTATCCCTGCGTACCTTGTACCATTAGGGATCTCCCTGCGTACCTTGTACCATTAGGGAGGTGCTAGTCAACATTAATGCTTTCCCTCTCTAATAGGGAGATTAATGAACCATCAGTAACTACATTCCATTTTCTTTCCTTAGTGTTCTTATTGTTTAAGGCGGAAATGACAATACATATAGAGGTACATCCAACAAGATATTCAAGTACAAGCAAGCAAGTACATATAGTTAACATCCAACAAATCTAGTCATATAATTATATCCACGTACCTGAGTTCAGAGATTCATACTTATATTCTGGATCATCTACATCTCTGGTCATCACCTGATTAATAACAAATATTCATCATTAACACATTGTTCATACATATTCTAGGTATTTTAGGTCCAAATTATGGTTTGGCCAAATCTAGATCAATGTGAAGTTAGGATGGTGTCTAGTATTTTTAATCTGATCTATATGTCATTAAAAAGGTCTGATACGATTTTCATATTTTTCCGATAACTGGCCTATTTGCTAGAATTAATAGGAGGGTTAAGGCATCTATTTAGTCTTTAATCAGAAAAGGCCTAATATTGATCAATAAAACCCAAAACGGAGTTCACAAATGGGTTTTCATTATAATAAGGGTTCTAGTATAATTTTCTGAGTATTTATTTCAACTGGATACCATTTATTATATTTAATGAACCCTAAAAGAAGAATCATCTAATAATTTAAAAACCATGAATATGACTGCTTCAAAGGTCTGATTTAGTCATCCTATAATAAACTAGACATTTTTCTGAGTCTAGGAATATTTTGGGGGTATTTATTGGCCAAGGGATCCATTTATTAAGAATTTTGTAAGTTTTGATGTAGTTCTACTAATTTAAATGAGATTTACCTTAGGTGGAGGGGTCCACGCCCGAGGTGGCGGTTCTGGATTGGCATACGGTGGCTGGCCCACCTCTCCTGGTCTCCCACTTGTCTAGTGTTGTCAAGAAAGAACCGGTTGACTTGTTTGATAGACCGGAGTGGTTTATTTGGACTGAGTGTCAGACTACTGGATTGATCACCCACTTGCCCCCAAGCCTCGCGTTTGCAGCACCGGGTGTGGTCTTCCGCCTCCGCGAGGTCAGACTCGGTGAGCCCTCCTTCAACCTACAAGCTTTGATGGCCAAGGATGAGGCGTTCCCTGGATTGGACTCAGAACACATATCTACTCTGAGGTGCTGGTGCAGAGCTTCAGCCAGATGGTTTCTCCCGATGGGTTGGCTCCGAGCTTGGCGTGAAGCCGCATCCTCCATGAGACCTTTTCTTGAGACGAGGACTTCAAAGCAAGGTGCACCTCCGCCGTGCCTTCAGGGGTTCCATCTCCTTCAACGTTGGGTGAGAGGACTGTCGGCCGGTCTTCTAGGTGCTGGGAGATCTGTGGCCTTGCCTCCACCTTCTCTGTAAATCCTCAGAGAACAGGTTTCTGGGATTGGGGTTTTCCGTCACACAACCCAAAATGCGAGATTGAGGTACTGGGAAGATACTGGATGCCAACCTGAACTTGACCTGACCCTTGGTTGGTGGTGAGTGATGGCGGAGTGCTCAACCCGGCTCACTTTCTCCAACGGCGGTTGTGTTGGCCTCTGTAGCCCAAAACGGCCACGGCCAAGGTGGGGAAGTTGATCGCAGGGTACCAAGAAGATTGGAGAAAGGTCCTCCAGAGCCGTCTATTGCATCGTGGAGGAGCGTAGGGTCTTCTGCAAAGGGGATGCTAGCGAGAAAGGAGCTGAGAGCCGTAGGGGTACCTTAGTGCAGATTCTAGTGCTTACCCCCAAGCGTCGTAGAGCAAGGATATGGGATTTTGGGCATATTCCTGGGGCCGGAATCGTATGTGAGGGAATTCATAGGATCAGTCCACTAATGTTCTACAGACTTGGGTCTCCGGCGTCGATTGAGGGGTCTATGGATTCATATTGTGGACAAAATATCTAGTTATAACCCTGCCTTCATCGCATCAATATTGCACGTCCACCCTCTTCTGTTCCTCAAGTTTCGGAGGTTAGGGATGACTGGGTCCTGGATCCATGGCTTCGAAGGTGCCGCACAGCCCAGTGAACAAAAGACTATGTGACATAAAGCCCGTCACAGACCTAAGTACAAATATACCCAAAAAGCTAAAGCCCAAACATATTTACGTCACTAATGTTCCAACCTCAAATAGATACATATGTTTGTAGCAATCTCCAAACATTTTGGAACTTTAGACATTGGCTCATTATACCGCAAGACAACTTCTACAACAATTTGAGACACAAACTCCATTATTTGTTTGTGCAAATACATTCTTTGAACAACATTATAAATTAGGCATATTAACCTTGAATTCAATTCAAATCATCATAAAATCTTGATCATATAAGTCCATAACACTTGTTATGATACTGATACCTCAAAGTTCACTAATATATCACTTGAGTCCATTGGTACTATTAAACGGGTCCCATGGACTCATATGTACCCAATCAAATAATCAAACATATTCATCATACTTGAACAAAATTATTTTTGTAATCATCAATTGGGTATCTAGTTCACTTTTTGAGTGAAAAGTGTTAGTGTTGAATAACCAATATCTCTATTAGTATTAATCCTCTAAATGACACACACATAGTCCTAAAATTCTATATTGGTTATCAAAACCCTAAAATCTGGGTTATCACATTCACCCCACCTTATTTGGAATTTCGACCTCGAAATTCAACTAATCTCATCCTTAAGATGCTATTTAGGAGTTCAACTTCATATACATCATCATTGCTTAGGTTCTAAGACCACCATAGTTGCATGCACTCTAAGTTGTTAGCTTAGGATCTAGAGATTCTTAGGTGTGTCCACCCCACCTCATATATGTGGAAGCATCACTTAATGTCTTAGACATAACATGACATTTTGATATCTTAGGATTACATCACCCCTAAGGATGCGGGTTTTGTTATACTTTTAAAGTTCAAGAGGAATTCATCTATATGCCATGGTATTCAGATCGTTCAAATCTAACATCATTAACATATTTACAATGATTTTAGGATTAGAGGAGACTTATCTTCATCCTTGATATTAGGATTTTTCTACATAAGAAGGGCTTACGTAACATACTTGATCATTAGCGTTTCATCCTATGGTGTGATATTCATACTCAACTTAGAAGCATACATTGAGAAGGATCAAAGTTACGAACTATATTTCTGATCATATATCCTATGATCCAGAAACATCTTTATATCAAGTCCATGAGTTCAACTTTTTGTGTCTTGCAAGTATTATGTGAAGGGAAAAAAATAGAATATACTAAGTTTATCCCATGATCTCAGCATCATATCTTTCATGTTTCATATGAAGGGGAAGAGAATATTTTAAAGTCAAACTAATCATGATTTCAATCTTGGGTACTACATGTATGATATAGGGGGAAAATATAGAATAGGCCAACTTATGCGAGTGACTCCTCATATATAGATCATCTATATAGCTCAAGTGAGGTTTCTATCATCGTATATTAAGAAAGAGAAGAAGAAGGGAGAACATGTATTTTGAGTATCTTTTGCACAAAGCATCATACTCTCATAACTAGAGTTCATATATTACCTCACTTGCAACTAATGATGAGATTCACAAAATATGTCACTCTAGCTAGGACCTAACTCAGCCAAATGATTGACTTTATCATGTGGGTCATCTATCCATCCTTTTATTTTACCCAATTCTCACATATAGATTTGAATCATGCATAAGGACTCAACTCAACACTCGAGAGTAATCTAGTGTAGGACTTTTTTTTAACACATATCTCATATATTGGAGGCTAGGTCCTATGACCTTCTCCCTGTAGGTCTTACTCTCTCTAGAGTTCACCACATATCTCATCCTACCACTAGACATCCTCCTTGTATAAGAGCTTGAGGCTCATGCACACTCATCTCTATCTTAACTTAGCTTATCTTAAGTAAGAAAAAGGAATGTACTTTCATCATCAAGATTTTGCATAAATTCTACAAAATTGGATTGAACTAGTATACAGTTTAAACCTTTATAAGGAAACTTATACCATCAGAGATCAAACTTAGATAAGATTTCACATGCTTATTTCAACTATCGTTCTATCATCTACTCTATGTATCACATATCTTGATAAGGCTCTAGACATCTAATCTAGACTATTCTCTCTTCTAGACTGATGTCACTCCTTTTCACTTAGGTTGCATGAACACTAACTACTCTACAATGTGAGGGACATATTTTTATATTTACATATATTTAATAAAATATTATATAGTTTTCCTCCGAGAAAGAAGACGTCAGAGAAAACTGTTGAGGCTCGAGCCGATTGGAAAACAAAACCAAATCAGCAAAATGAGTGTCCAACACACAGTAGACAGTCTGATGCCATGTAACCTAGTGAAATGGTGAGAACGAGATGTAGACTAGTGTAGCTACCCAATACATATGAGCTCTATATGGAGAGGGTTTCACACACTTGCCTAAACCTAGTTCTCGAACATCTAGGTTCTAACCTATAGGCTAAGTCAAACCTTATTCCTATAGAACAACTTACTAAGTTTCTAAGGTTTAAAGTGAAAGGTGAGATTTAGGTTTAATGTTTCATGGTGAGAAATTGTTAGGTGTAGCTATTGTTCATGCTCTGATACCAACTGTGACGTCCCTAGATTTTCACCTTCTCAAAACCCCATGGAGATGAGAAGACGAAATCCAAAAATGTTAGGAATTATATCAGAGAGCGATGCGGAAGCATAATACGCATACATGAACGTACAACCATAACATACTCAACATTCAACATGAACTATTACAGATTACATTTACACATTGAATAGAAAAATTTTACATAAGTCTATGAACATGTATGCTAATCATGATCTTAACACAATAGGTAAACCTATACAACTTACTCACATCCTATTATTTTATGCCATTCTAGCTCTGGAACTAGAAAATACGAGAAACAAAATCATCAACAAAAGTTGGTACGTGGAATTAAAGAGCTATACTATGCTGGCATGTTTAGAAATACTTGAAAAAGAAGAAAGAAAAGTGAAAGCATTATTTAAGACAAAAAATCAGGTAAACCCAAGTTATTAACCATATTTCAATGGACATGTATTACTATGGTGGACTTAGCACAAACATAAATATTGGGCCCTATCCCTGCGTACCTTGTACCATTAGGGATCTCCCTGCATACCTTGTACCATTAGGGAGGTGCTAGTCAACATTAATGCTTTCCCTCTCTAATAGGGAGATTAATGAACCATCAGTAACTACATTCCATTTTCTTTCCTTAGTGTTCTTATTGTTTAAGGCGGAAACGACAATACATATAGAGGTACATCCAACAAGATATTCAAGTACAAGCAAGCAAGTACATATAGTTAACATCCAAAAAATCTAGTCATATAATTATATCCACATACCTAAGTTCAGAGATTCATACTTATATTCTAGATCATCTACATCTCTGGTCATCACCTGATTAATAACAAATATTCATCATTAACACATTGTTCATACATATTCTAGGTATTTTAGGTCCAAATTAGGGTTTGGCCAAATCTAGATCAATGTGAAGTTAGGATGGTGTCTAGTATTTTTAATCTGATCTATATGTCATTAAAAAGGTCTGATACGATTTTCATATTTTTCTGATAACTGGCCTATTTGCTAGAATTAATAGGAGGGTTAAGGCATCTATTTAGTATTTAATCAGAAAAGGCCTAATATTGATCAATAAAACCCAAAACGGAGTTCACAAATGGGTTTTCATCATAATAAGGGTTCTAGTATAATTTTCTGAGTATTTATTTCAACTAGATACCATTTATTATATTTAATGAACCCTAAAAGAAGAATCATCTAATAATTTAAAAACCATGAATATTACTACTTCAAAGGTCTGATTTAGTCATCATATAATAAGCTAGACATTTTTCTGAGTCTAGGGATATTTTGGGGGTATTTATTGGCCAATGGATTCATTTATTAAGAATTTTGTAAGTTTTAATGTAGTTCTGCTAATTTAAATGAGATTTACCTTAGGTGGAGGGGTCCATGCTTGAGGTGGCGGTTCTGGATTGGCATACGGTGGCTGGCCCACCTCTCCTGGTCTCCCACTTGTCTAGTGTTGTCAAGAAAGAACCGGTTGACTTGTTTGATAGACCGGAGTGGTTTATTTGGACTGAGTGTCGGACTACTGGATTGATCGCCCACTTGCCCCCAAGCCTCGCGTTTGCAGCATCGGGTGTGGTCTTCTGCCTCCGCGAGGTCAGACTCGGTGAGCCCTCCTTCAACCTACAAGCTTTGATGGCCAAGGATGAGGCGTTCCCTGGATTGGACTCAGAACACAGATCTGCTCCGAGGTGATGGTGCAGAGCTTCAGCCAGGTGGTTTCTCCCGATGGGTTGGCTCCGAGCTTGGCGTGAAGCCGCATCTGCCATGAAACCTTTTCCTGAGATGAGGGCTTCAAAGCAAGGTGCACCTCCGCCGTGCCTTCAGGGGTTTCATCTCCTTCAATGTTGGGTGAGAGGACTGTCGGCTGGTCTTCTAGGTGTTGGGAGATCTGTGGCCTTGCCTCCACCTTCTCTGCAAATCCTCAGAGAACAGGTTTCTGGGATTGGGGTTTTCCGTCACACAACCCAAAATGCGAGATTGAGGTACTGGGAAGATACTGGATGCCAACCTGAACTTGACCTGACCCTTGGTTGGTGGTGAGTGATGGCGGAGTGCTCAACTCGGCTCACTTTCTCCAACGGCGGTTGTATTGGCCTCTGTAGCCCAAAATGGCCACGGCCAAGGTGGGGCAGTTGATCACAGGGTACCAAGAAGACTGAAGAAAGGTCCTCCAGAGCCGTCTATTGCATCGTGGAGGAGCGCAGGGTCTTCTGCAAAGGGGATGCTAGCGAGAAAGGAGCTGAGAGCCGTAGGGGTACCTTAGTGCAGATTCCAGTGCTTACCCCCAAGTGCCATAGAGCAAGGATATGGGATTTTGGGCATATTCATGGGGCCGGAATCGTATGTGAGGGAATTCAGAGGATCAACCCACTCATGTTCTACAGACTTGGGTCTCCGGTGCCGATTGAGGGGTCTATGGATTCATATTGTGGACAAAATATCTAGTTATAACCCTGCCTTCATCGCATCAATACTGCGCGTCCACCCTCTTCTGTTCCTCAAGTTTCGGAGGTTAGGGATGACTGGGTCCTGGATCCATGGCTTCGAAGGTGCCGCACAGCCCAGTGAACAAAAGACTATGTGACATAAAGCCCGTCACAGACCTAAGTACAAATATACCAAAAAAGCTAAAGCCCAAACATATTTACGTCACTAATGTTCCAACCTCAAATAGATACATATGTTTGTAGCAATCTACAAACATTTTGGAACTTTAGACATTGGCTCATTATACCGCAAGACAACTTCTACAACAATTTGAGACACAAACTCCATTCTTTGTTTGTGCAAATACATTCTTTGAACAACCTTATAAATTAGGCATATTAACCTTGAATTCAATTCAAATCATCATAAAATCTTGATCATACAAGTCCATAACACTTGTTATGATACTGATACCTCAAAGTTCACTAATATATCACTTGAGTCCATTGGTACTATTAAATGGGTCCCATGGACTCATATGTACCCAATCAAATAATCAAACATATTCATCATACTTGAACAAAATTATTTTTGTAATCATCAATTGGGTATCTAGTTCACTTTTTGAGTGAAAAGTGTTAGTGTTGAATAACCAATATCTCTATTAGTATCAATCCTCTAAATGAAACACACATGGTCCTAAAATTCTATATTGGTTATCAAAACCCTAAAATCTGGGTTATCACAATCATTGTCCTCTCCCACCTATGATCCAGTGAACAACTTATCTTGGCGACAGTATAAGAGGCATTTGAATAACTTTGCAAATTGGTCATTTTTTCATAATCCACATGTATGGATTAATAACTTTACTAGTTGCCTTCCTATAAAATTTCATCATCGTGGGACTTGTATTGCATTCAACACAAGTGAATACTTTTCATTGGTCAATATTGAGTTGTAGGTTGACTATTGGATGTAAAATGTGTATAGTATACATATGGTTGTAAAAAATATTAGATTCCAATGATTTTTTGTGTGAATGTAAATATAATGTTATTCTTCTCATATATAAGGTTGGATATCTAGAAAAAGCTTTAATTTTATAATTATTCCAATACCTCTCACACTCTCACCATGGCATGTTTCTCAGTACATATGGACAATGGTCAAGTGAGAAACATATCACAGTGAGAGTATGAGAGGGATTTGAATAACTCTACACAATGATCATTTTTTCATAATGCATCCATATGGATTAAAAATATACCTTTCTAGTAATTTTCCTACAAAATTTCATCATTGTGGGACTTGTATTGCATTCAACACAAGAGAACACTGTCTTGATTTACCACCCACTCGAGCGTTCGGCCTACACCACAGGCATGGGAGAGGGAGAGAAATCTTTCTCTCTTAATCCCAACACAAGAGAACACTTTTCAATGCTCAATATTGAGTTTTAGGCTGACCATTGGATGTAGAATGTGTATATTGTGCACATGGACATGTAAAAATGTCAGATTTCAATGACTTTTTGTGTGCAAGTAAATAGAATGATATTCTTCCAATCTATAAGGTTGGACATTGAAAATAAGTTATAACTTTATAGTTATTTAAATGCCTCTCATGCTCTCTGTGTAGCATGTCTCTCAGTAGATCACTACCATATGGACAATGATCTAATGAGAACTATATCTTTGTGAGAGAACAAGAGGTATTTGAATAACTTTACACGATGATCATCTATTCATAATCCAACTGTATAGATAAAAAATATACCTTATTTGTTATCTTCCTACAAAATTTTATCATTGTGGGACTTGTATTGTATTAAAAAAAGTGAATACTTTTCAACACCCAATATTAAGTTTCAGACTGGCCGTTGGATGTAAAATGTGTATATTTTACATATGGACAAGTAAAAAATATTGGATTAAATTAGTTTTTGGTGAAGGTATATAAAATGATATTCTTCCCATCTTTAAGTTTGGATATTGAAACAAGCTATAACTTCATAGTTATCCAAATGCCAATCATGCTCTCACTATAGCACATTGTTCACAAGATCTCTACCATATATGGACAATGATCTAGTGAGAAACATATCCTGGTGAGGGCATGAGAGCCATTTGAAGAACTTTGCACAATGCTCATTTTTGAATAATAAAAAATCGTATGGATTAAAAATATACCTTACTAGTCACCTTCCTATAAAATTTCATCATCGTGGGACTTGTATGCATTCAACTAAATGAATATTTTTCAATGCTCAATATTGAGTTTCAAGTTGACCGTTGGATGTAAAAATGTATGTATTGTACATATTGACGTGTAAAAAATATTAAATTTCAATGATTTTTGTGTGAAGGTAAATATAATAATAATCTTTCCATATATAAGGTTGGATATTAAAATAAGTTATACATTTTATTCAAATGCCTCTCACACTCTCACCGCATCATGTTTATCCCTAGATCACTACCCCAACACACACACACACACACACACACACACACACACACATATATATATATATATATATATATATATATATATATAATGTGTGTATGTATATATACACACATAATACATACATACATAATATATATGTACATATACATAATATTATATATATACTGCTTTAAATTAATACCTTTGTACGTAATTATATATGAGCAAAATGTGTAATATAAAAATGATAATCCTTGTTAGATGTTCATATGGAAGAAAAGAAGCTCAATCCTATTTCGACTATCATGAAATGTGTTTTTAGATGTTGCTATAAAGCTTTTCCCTCCAGGTGCTCTAATTAGTTATCTAATCTGCAACTTGCGACTATGAAACCAATCAGGCTTACTAGTAGATCCAACTGACAAGTGCAATGTGTAACATAGATCGATATATACACGATTTCATGTGCACGTACACATACTATTATCAGTTATTGTATATTCTGATTTATTATATGTTTGTCATTTTAAATAAGTAGTACGATGTATCTATTACTTGAATCATTATTTTATGAAAAGTTGTTTTGGCGATTGAGAGAACACTTTACAGTTCACGACGTTGACTGCAATTACTCCAAGCACGGTTCTGGTATTTAGTAGCTCAATTTTCATATGAATGCAAATCAGTCTTGTTATTTGACTAGCATCGAACAGAATTATACCTCAAGGGCACTACGTTCTTAAAGAGTATTCCATCTAAATCGTGACCGGCTCAGCCCCAAAATCGAAAGAGTGGCTTAGTATGCGAGTAGCCTGACCAAGCGGTGGACTAAAAGAACTGAATGCATTGCAGCACATCATTTTACGTTCAATGTATAAAAAGGTAGAGGATATGCATTATCTTTTCCGTGTGCATCACGGTTTTTGCCGATTCGAAATCGTCGATATGGGCGAGATTAAGTTGTTGAGAACATTTCCCTTATGGACATACTAGATTGGAAAAGGCAACACGTAGCTACAGAGAAAAATATGTCACAGCTTTTCAGTTAGCTTGGGATTGAAAAGAGAAATAATCGAGAGCTATTTACATCCAGTGATGCACGATTAATATGTTGATCTATAATAAGGCAAACTGTTTGAAAATTGGATGAAGAGAATATACATTCTCAAATTCACATGATAGGCGCATACAACGGACGTGCTATAGTTGGTTGAATCAGAATCCGAGTGGCAAATATTAAATACAAACTCCAAAAAGGTCGTTATAGTTTGGACATCAACGTACAGCCCTTCTCAAATTTATAGTTGCGGTGCCAAATAGTTAATGAGGAAAGAGAGAGTGGTCATAATGAATAATTATTACATTTCTTCAAAAGTCATTGGAGTTTGTTAAAATGGCAGAGAAGAGTGTGACTGAAATCAACCCAGCTAAAACAATATGCTTTGAGGGTCATGAAACATGAGAAATCATAACGGCATGCGAGCAATGAATATTTATCTATACTACTATAAAAAGAGGAGTTTGTTAATTAAATTATAAAAAACTGCCACTAGCCAATTAGGTTGTTCTGTTTTAAAATCTTGCACTCTCCTTGACTCTCTCTTTTTTCTCTTTTTTTAAGGATTTGTAGCATTTATTCATACTTGTTCCGTCCAAAAACTGCCCACCGCGATTACTACTTTTTCCCACTCTCTTGCTCTTTCCCACGTACACTTCCTCCCTCTATAAAGATGAAGCTCACCCGCGTCAACTACTCCCATCCTAACATGTTCCATCTCCCATGTTTTTCTCTCATTTTGTTTCTAAAATTTTATCTTTTATCTATTTTCTTCATTCTTTTATGTAAAAAAAACACTATGTAACAAATCCGTAACAAGATATAAGTCTTTATATGTTCCCTTATCTCTCTCTTATATTCTTTCCTTTTTCCCTTTTGATTTTCCACCCCTCTCTCCCATAAAATTCGGTGCTATCCTCCACATCATCTCAACTTTTAATACAAACCGATGCCCCCTTCATTCAACTCCCAACATAATGTCGGTCACATCTCAAGCCCTCATTAATTGCTAAAACGTCATTTTCTATTTTCCTTTTGAATTTGACCCCTCTTTCTCCCCATAAACTTCCATCGTCTTGTCGTAATCATCTCAACATGTCATGCAAAACAATGCTTATTCTACTCAATTTTCGTAAAGTTATGTTCAACTTTCATTAACTTGTCAACAACATTATATTTAATCCCTCGAATACTATGTTTTTTTACCCATGGGTTATCGTTGCTTTTAATATTCCTTTTAACATGGGGAATTATAGATCAAATATTCTCTCAAGCCCTCATTTATTGCTAAAACGTCATTTTTTATTTTCCTTTTGAATTTGACCCCTCTTAATCCCCATAAACTTCCATCATCTTATCGTAATCTTCTCAACATGTCATGCAAAATAATGCTTCTTCTACTCAATTTTCGTATAGTTATGTTCAACTTTCATTAACTTGTCAACAACAATATATCTAATCCCTCGAATATCATGTTTTCTTACCCATGTGTTATCATTGCTTTTAATATTCCTCTTAACATGGAGAGTTATAGATCAAACATAGTCCTAATCATAACTTTTATTAGTAAATATCTTTTATTGAGAAGAATCACATAACAAAGAATTTATAATGCGAATAAATTCTGATTTTTAGAATTTATTATATATCTCAGTCTTTGTGGTTAACCTTGCTAACCCTTGACCACGTACTAGAAACACATTCCAAAGGTTTTAAATGATAACGAGCCATAACACCCCCTCCCCCATTTCTTTGAACTTAAAGTATATTTTCCTCTCTTACAAACAAATTTTGATATACAGTGCTAACTAAAATTTCCATACCTCTATTACTTGATGAAACGATGATCATGTTTAGTGAATTTTTTTCTACTTACCAATCACTATTGGTATATGGCCGATGCCCCCATTTTCGCCATGCCTTCTCATCTATACTACTATGAAAAGAGGGATTTTTTTATCTATTTACAAAGTATCTATTCTAAACTTGCATGACCAATTAGAAGCCAACGTTTTCAGTTGTCTGTCTCCCCTTCATTCAATCTCTTCGCACATTTATTTTCACTTTTTTATTTCAATTACTATTTATTCACGAAAATACTTCTCTCCTATTGAACTACATCTCCACAATTCCCTCTAACTAACCACTATGACCTCCCTCCAATAGACCACTATGATCATGTAGTCATCTCCCTCTCGCCCCAATTCTCTCCCTCTTTGATGAACAAGATGAGAGGAGGGGTGCAATCTTTTTTTTTCCTTTTTTTATCGTCGTTTCTTTTATTCTATTTTGTTTTTAGGCTATACGATAAACCAATATCATTGTCTCCATAACTCCCACAATTTTTAGTTTCCTCCCACTCTCCTCATTAAAATCAAAATGCTAACCTCTCATCTACCTGCTCATCACAGATTTCATTTAAAAGAATCAACAAAATATTAATTGTATCTCTCTCTTTTAGTGTCTCCCTCTCACATTCTTGATTTAAATTCATTACGGAAATGTTTTCTTATTGACCATTCATCCAAACCATTCCATACACGCTCTCTGTTCTTATCTCACTCTCTATTCTAAGAGTTTTCCTCTATTTTTGTATTTACTCTCTCCCCTAACTACCTTCGTAACCACGTTTCTCATGTTCATCCACCTGAACTATCGGAAACAACATCACGATTTGTTAGAGGACTCTATTTATCTCCTAAATAACCTTCTGCTAAACATGTTCATAAGAATAAAATCCTTTCAGAAAGTTAACTATAAGACATTCTAATCATTTAGTAAATTTCCAAATAATTAGGTCCATCAATATTCTCAATCATCTTTGGTATTCTCTTTTCTTCAAGATATTGATTTTTTTATCTTTTTATGATTTTCTCTCACCACATCTATTGCTCTGTATTTTTCTTTATGAAAATTATCATTAAAAACTAAAAATGTGTTGCATATAAGTTTCACTAGGATGTAGTACACGTGTGAGGATATTTTTCAAACAAAATTAAAAGAACCATTTTTAACAATTTTGGGAAGGAAAGAATTATCAAAAATAATAGATCATAAAGGCCAATTTATTCTCAAATTAAGGCTCCTTAATTTTTACATATTCAATTGTTATAAACCATAAGTTATCAATACAAAGTAATTATTTCTAAGTCTATATATGGTTATGTTATATGATCTTAATAACAATAATTAGTTGATACATTTTTTGAATTGTGTATACTAAAAAAGTTTGAATTAGTTTGATTAAGCATGTACATGTGCATGTGCACGTGTGAATTTACTATAAATAAAAAAATAGCATGCCAAAAGCCAATGGAAAATGCAAATCGAGATCACAGGCTTTCATCGGTAAAGAACCAATTTGACTTGAGTAGAGGCACCACACAGTGACAGCATTAGTCAGACTAACAAAACTCCGTGTCATAGCACTTGCATCGTCAGACTGAGGTGCACACTGCCTGCTTGCATGTATTTTTCCAACTAACAATTGATGCTAACTCCGGATGGTCTGCCTACTATCTAATTGTTCAATCTCTCTAGGAATAACTTAGTTATCAATCACTTTTTTAACTATTACAGTAGCGTCAGTTTTGGTTGTTAGGAAGACGCATTGCGTTATGATGCTCAAATAGATATCAATATTATCATCTTCCAATTTTCAAAAGATGATAATCGATGCAGTTGTCATGCCGCTCTTTCATTTCCTTTCGAGCAACGACAACCTAACGAGAATCAATAGTTACAACAACAACTACATAAATGATGACCTAACAAAAAATCAGCAGCCGCAACAAGAACAACATTCACCGTAATCATGTCTTGAGAAAAACACTCATATTTGATATTTCTTTCAAGCGGAAATGAGGAGCCTAGTGAGACGTAGAGAGATTTCTCCAGGCCCCCTCCCAAGTCAAAAGGAAAGTGAGGTTTTTCCCATTGATGTCTGTACCATTGACACTGAGAAATGTCTTAAAAAGACGTGTCGGTCGGCATCGGAGGTCAGTGACATGCCATAGCAAAAGTTCTATTGTGGTCTCCAACAGTGAGGAGGGGGAGCAACTCATCCACACACGTCTAAAAGTGATATTCTGATCTGAGATAGAAGACAACGACATGCACCCAAGGCAAAAACTCTTTTCCACGATCTCCGATGAAGAGGAGGATGAGCTTAGCAGATTCATAGCCGACAAAAATTGACACGCCGACCAGATGAGTGCTATACTGAACACCATCATTGGAAATCGCATGAACCCATGCCCATCAAGATACCTGCTACCGAGCCCATGCACATTGAGATGTTGACTTGAATATGACACAACAACATTGCAGAGTTCGAATCATGCATCTTTAGTCTCAACTTACCTTTCTTCCGACAAATGAGTCAATATATATTTTCCCAGTGATTAGGGGACGGTATTATAACTTTGACGGTGGAAGATATTTGTTCTTACATGGAAGGGTGATTCATCACTGATGACATTATCGGCGCACACATTCATATAATTAACAGAAGAAATATCGAGCGAACGGACAGAAGGGTGAAGAGATTACAAATTTTGATGCTTTTGTGTGTACGTCTCATTGCATCATCAATGTGTTTCAGTTTTCATTTAGTTTGATGCCATTTTTTGTACAATCATGCTCCATTATTGATGTTCATGGTGTTGATATATGTGTGATACAATAGCTTTTTCTATTTAACTCCCCCTCCTTGTTTCTATTCTCATCATCCTTGTTCCATTTCTCCCCCTCCTTGTTCATGTCATTCTAATCTTCATTTATTCTTCTTCCTTGTTCCTTTTTCTCCTCATCCTTGGTCCTTTTCTCCTCCATAAACTTTGTTCATTGACTTTTCCTATGCAAACATTCTTCCTTTACTCCCCCTCCTTGTTCCTTTTCTATCCCTCATTGTACCTACTATCATCGCCCTTGTTCTTGTTCTCCTCCTTCCTTTATTCCCTTCTTTGTTCCTTTTCTCTCCCTTATTGTTCCTGGTCTCATCGTCCTTGTTTCTTCTCTCTCTCCTTTATTTATGTTGTCATCATCCTTGTTTCTTTTCTCCTCGTGTATTGCATCTTTTCTTCTTTTCTCCTCCTTCCTTTATTTTCCTCTTTGTTCCTTTTCTCCCCCTCTTTTTTTATGTTCTCATGGTCCTTGTTCTTTTTGTCCTCCTACTCTGTAGCTTTTTTTCCTTTTCTCCTCCTTATTTTACTCCTCTTATTTGTTCCTTTTCTCCCCCTCCTTGTTCGTGTTCTTGTCATCTTTGTTCCTTTTCTCCTCCTACTATGTGTTTGAATAATAGAACAAAAATGATACAATAGGATCAACGATCCAATTTTCAAGTTTCCTTCATTATTTTGTTCTAGTTACATTGCTCCCATTCTGATTTTATAAGTGCCAGTTGTTTGAGGTCTATGTTGCCTTATGTTTAGTTTGTAGAAAATTAGTATTTCCAACTTGGGATCCTTGAAGTTAAAATTATTCATGACATGCTCATGGTAGACTACTTCAGAAGTTAGCAATCCTTTGATCATAGTTGTTGTGATTATATATGTTATTTGTCCATCTATCATATTATTTTTCAGTGTCTCGTGTATACTTAATTGTTGAATTTAAACATATAGTGCATGATTCTGATTTGCCACTACAAATATTTCTTTGTTGTTTACTTTGTTGAATTTAATATTGCTTTATAGTTCGTCTTACCAAACATCTTGATGAGTTAGGAACTAGAAAAATGGATTATTTATTTGTGAGGAGGCGGTTAAGTACTTGAAATCTTTCCTCACTCTCACTAAAGGGTTTCCCATCCGACCACATGGAAATGGAATATTCCAATTGTTCTTGAACAAAGGGACGTTTGTAGTTGCAGAATCTTTAATAGGATATTCATGAAACATTGAAACGGTAAAATTGGTGGTATAAATTAATTCAACAAAATAATCCATGGTGTATTTTTCAAATTTGTATGAAGGTGTCTACAAAGATAGTTTGTAGTCAAAAAATGTACTTTTTAATTTAATTCAGAATCATAGATCAAGGCCCAAGAAAGGGGCTATTGATGTCACATACGATCCACTTTTGTAATATAACTTTCAATTTTTTTTTGGAATGAAATTATGTGATTTCTTTGCCGGTATATAATCAATTATGTTACATACCTTGCTCAATGTATATTGTACCAGTTTTTTTATGTTCAAGTGTCATTTGTGATGTATATGTGTGATGGTTTTGTATGTTTAAGGAACAACAAGAATGAGAAAATAAAAAATGAATAAAGAGTGGGAGAAAAGAAATAAGGATAAGGATAAGAGGAACAATGAGGTGAACAGGATAATCGAGGGGGAGAAAGGAAAAAATGAATAAGGAGCATGAGAAAAGGAAAAAGGTGGGGATAAAAGGAAGGAGATTGAGGAGAAAAGGAATAAGGAGAGGGAGAAAAGAAAATACGAATAATTAGCATGAGAAACAGAATGAGGATTAGAAGAAAAGGAAGAAGGAGGAGGAGAATAGGATCAAGGAGTGGGAGCATTGGAAAAAAACATAAGGGCCAGGGGAAAGGAACAAGAATCACTAGAAAAGGAAGATGGAGGAGGAGAACGTAATCAATAAGGGAGGAAAGGGAAAACGAGTAAGGTGCGGGAGACAAAGAACAAGGATAGGGATAGGGATAGGGAGAAGCGGAAGGAGGAGGATAAGAACATGATCATCGATGGGGAGAAACATTAAAATGAATAAAGAGCATGAGAAGGGAACAAATATGGGGAGAAAATGAAGAAGAAGGGGAGAAAAGGAATGAGGAAGGGGAGAAAAGGAACATGATAATGAGAAAAGGAAAATACTATTATTAAAGTCAATTTTTAATTACAGTGGTACAATTTTAAATATATGTACATGCTAGAAAACACTGCTACCAAAAACCTAATTTTGAGGATGATATGTGTCGATGTTGATAATGTATACTTGACCTTAAATGACTTATAAGAAGAGTATCTAGCATAACTTTTTTATATATGTTCCTCTATTCAATTGGTTACTTGTTAATGGATATACAAAAAGATGTCTCACAAACTAATTGATTGCTATAAACTCATTTGGATCTCTCAATGATTTGGTTCTTTTCTATCACTCTCTACAAACTTCTACCGTTCAACTTGATCTTTTCTTGCCTATTTCAAGCATGAACTTGTCTTCTTGATCTTCTCTCACCTTCTCCAAGAATGAACTTATTATGGAATTCCCGAAATCTCAAAATAGGGTTTTTTGGTAGCAATAAATCGCCATCTTTAATTCTTCCAAAAAACCTTCTCTTTCATCTCTTTTTTTCTATTTCAGATGCAAAGTTGATTCTAGTACATGACCAGGACCTTGCAATGTCCGGTATCAAAGAAGTGAAGATGCATCTGAATATAATAGGTCTTTCTAGTCTCCTCCAGTTAAAGTTGAGGACTCTCACTCTAGAAGTTCTCCACTTCTTGGGTACCTATTTTGATCTGAAGAATATTAGTTTCCCAACCCTCAGAGGTGGGCAATTTGAAGATGATAGGTCAGGATGTCCACTGAGTTTATGACATTGCTACAAGTTTTGTCTCGGTCGATATGAAGAAAAGGGATACAAAGTCCACTAACATAGTTTATCAATGGCTAAGGAATTGGTTTGAATCCTAATAGGTTATTCTTCGTCGATATTAGATACACCAATGAGAAGATATTTGAGTTAAGGGATGCTAAACATATAGCTCGACTATATATATTGTATGTAATAGGATGTGATCTTGCACCAACTATGGGACCGATTCAAGTATACTACTTCAAATATATTGATTCCCTAACTGGAATGTGGCACCTAAATTGGGCAAGTTGTGTCTTGCCATTTTTGAAGAGTCATCTGCTCAATTTCAAAGAAAACAATTTCATCATAAGTTTAATGGGATATATGCACCTTCTAATGGTATGTAATGATTATATGACTCTACTTGCATATATTTTATTATTTGATCTTCTGCTTTGTAAGATAGGAATGTCACAAAAGTAACACTAGATCACATTTGTTGTATCTTTTAGTTGCATTATTCAGATCTAACTTTTAGTCGGGGCACATGCTCTAGGTGAACTTTTGCACCAAATCTTGAAGAAATCATCAAATAAAAATAAACTACTCTTGAGCATTATAAGGAAGACTACAATGAACATTGTTTTCCCATCTCTTAAAGAGAATATGTTGAATATGGTGTTGGTTGTAAATCATTAGAGGATAGTTTTCATGACGTAATATATACTCATCACCCATTTTGAAAACCATAGTATGTGTTATCTTATATAGTTGTAAACAACGGTTCCATGCAAAAATAAAGGTATTCGACGGGATTTCTCTTTCGTTCTTTAACAAGAAGAAGAAAGCTCAATATCAAGTGGAAGAACTTCTCTGAAAATATCATGGAGAAGGTTTATTTGAACATTTTCTCAAGGATGTTCCCAATAATAGCCTGGTGCACATTGATGACATTACACTTGTTGAGGCAATTCTGACCCTAAAAACAAGCAGAAAGAAGATGAAAATGTCAACAACTTGTCCTCTTTTTTTTGTGCCTTGTGCATGTGACAACAACTTGGGGTAGACAAGATGGAAGGCCAAAATGCACCTCACAGGCCACTTCAAGAGTACTTCATGCCTAGCAACTACAAATTGCCAATTTCTAATAGAGTTGATCAAATGTCAGGGGAGAAATTCTCCATCCCTCCATGTCTTCTTGGACTCCGACCCACCTTCTATGGCTTAGAGAATGAAAACCCCTACAAGCACTTGGATTCCTTTCTTGAATTATGCTCCTCCTATAGGACGTGGACAACCTGTGATGACACAATCAAGTTGACCTTGTTCTCATTCTCCCTCAAAGACAAAGCCAAAGATTGGTATGATTCGGGAAGGGACATCATGAGTTGGGAAGATATGAAGAATGCCTTCTTAAGGAAAATCTACTCCATTACAAGGTTGACACAAATGTGGTGTGCCATAGTGTGTGTCGATCAAGTGGGTAATGAGAGGTTCCATGATGACTTGGAGAGATTTAGAAGATGTTGAGAGAGTGCCCACAACATGAGATCCCTTTGTGGCAGCTAGTTCAATCCTTTTACTCCATTCAATCTCCAATGTGTCAAGATACAAATAATTCTTCTTGTGGAGGAGCTTTTATGGCTTAGCCACATTTGGACACATGGCCCTTGTTTGAGAAGTTGGTAGAAAGTTCAAGAATCTGAGCTTCTAGCATGATGAATGATGGTACCCGCCCCTTTTGTGTAATATCTTGATCTCATAGTGATTCAAACCCACAAATGATGAAAAATCTTGGAGAAATGGTGAGCTTTATGAAGAATTAAGTGGGAAGTATTCCTTATCACTTGGTTAATTTTGTTGAGTCCTTTAGTGAAGGAGTGAAGACACCTCATCCTTATATCTACCTGGAACAACAAAGTCCAAGATATAGCTCAAGGTTTGATGAGTAAGTCCTCTCTAGGTTGAAAATATTTGATGATGTGCAAATGAGTGTGACAAATCTTGAGCAAAAAGTGCAGAAACTGGCTTCAATACTTGATCTACAAGCGGAAGCAAAGTTGTCCTCCCAACCCATCATGAAATTTAGTGAAACAAGAGGACCAATGGGTGCTTCTCAAGTTCTCTATAGTCCACCTCCAATGCAAGTGCAGCCCATTTATCATTTCTAGGCAATCCCAAGCCTTACACACCTCCTCCCCCTCCATCAACACAATCATCCCACCACTTCACCTACCAACCTCAATTTTCCATCCACCTCAATTCTAATACCAAGTGCCACCCCCACCTTGTCCACAGACACAACATGTTCCCCCTATCCACCATGAGAAAGGTAGTGTTGTGATGGTTTTAAGGAGTGGAAAATCTCTTGAGAAGCCCATAACTCAAAGAAATATTGACAAAGCAAAGCTAAGGAAGCCAAGCAGTGAACTATTATTGATATTGGTGAAGAAAATTCTAGCACACCTTGTTTGACCATGTGATACTGTATGCCCCCCTTATACTTCATTTGCATGTTCTACCATCCCTAGTGTTCCACCTCATGGCATACCATACAAAAATTATGTTGATGCAAATAGGTCCGAAGTAAGTGATACATCATTCCCTAAAGCATTGGATGAGATCCCGAAAGTAAAACGGAGGCAAAAGCACAATGTTGACATTTTGAAGGTGTTTATCCAGGTGAAGGTGAACATTCTTTTGTTGATGTTATCAAGAAAATCTCATCTTATGCCAAGTTTCTCAAGAACCTGTGTACTATGAAGAGGAAACCAATGAGTATAATGCCTAAGAAAATCAATTTGACTAAACAAGTGAGATCTATCATCTAACACTCACTTCCTATGAATAGGTAAGACCCGGGAGCCCACTCATATCTAGGTGCATAGAGGGGCATCACATAGACCAATATCTACTTGATTTTAGATCTAGTGTGAATCTGATGCCATGTAGTGTATATGTGTAGGAGGGACTAGGCAAGTTGAAATAGGCTCATTGCACTCTCTAATTAGCGGATCATTCCATCAAAGTTCCTAGAGGAAGAGTGGATGATGTTTTGGTGATGATAGACAAAGAAAGGGCAATAGTGTTCCTGGTGAATTTTATTGTTTTTGACATAGACCTGGAGGATAGGGAGATTCCCATCATCTTTGAAAGACCATTCTTATCTACTGCTAACGTTGAGATACATATGCATAGTGGCACAATGACAGTCTCTTTCATAGACATGAAGATAAAGATCAACATGTACAAGGCCCCAACCTAGAGAGACCGAGATGAGGATATTGGACATGGTCACTTGAAGAGTCTGATTGATCATTTGATAGAATGAGATCTGGATGGAAGACTTGATGATAGATACATTTACTGCATGAGTGGACATCTAAGAAATCCAAATGGATAAATGATGCGAGAATCAAAAACTTGACTGAATGAATGAAACATAGTGGTAGTGGGAGGCAACCCACCTAGGTTTGGGAAATTTTTCACTCAACCTTCCATTTTTGATATTTTTGATTGCTTTTTTTACACTTCTCCAAGAAAAAACACACATACTATACTTGATGATTTTTGTTGTTTGTGAAACATGTTAGGATAGGTACATTGTAAGGAGGAGGATATGTGGATGATATCACCAAGGAGAAGATTGAATTGAAGAGAAAATTGCAAATCAATAGAAAATCTATCAAGGAAGGAGATCAGCACGGTCGTTCCACCCAACACCGCCGTGGTGCATGCAATATAAAATGGATACTGTTGGTACCACGGTCGTGGTGGCTATACCTAGTTTAGTGGGCACCTTGAGATCTCTCTCCCCTCCTGGCATTTGTCTACCACAACTACATGACCTCTACCCTATCATCCTAGAGTTCTATTCCATGATGAGGATTTTAAAAGTTTGGGGTGATAGGGTGGTAAGCCCTTTCTTTACCCCACGTTTCTCTAGGTTGCTTGTTCTAAATTTTTTCTTAAGATGGTCAAATAGTATAATCATCTCTCATACTTGTGTATCCATACATTGTATGCTTGATTTACATATATGCAAATCATATAGGTTAATTTCATGCATTTTTTGTGTAATTTTCAAAAAAAAAAGCACTTCTTGCCATGAATTGCATATCATGTAGATTTTTGTAATTTTTGCATATTTGTAGATAGGATTTTCTAATTTCTTGGTTTTTGTTTGGTAATGAAATTTTAGATGTGATTAAAGGCAATTTGGCACCATTTTAGCCAATTATGCCCAAATTTAGAACTTCTTATCTAAAAGTGTGTTTTGACCCAACCTCTTCTTATTGGATTGAAAATGCTGACCCTTGATAAATGCATGCTGCATTATCATGAAGTATTGCTAAATGGCCTCAATCTTAACCTTTTATATGTGCACCACCTCTCTCATGCTTGTTAATATTTTGGTTGAATTGCGATTTAAGCAAGCCGAAAATGCTTAGGGTTTTTTAGAATCTCATGATAAAAGTGTGGTTTCAATATTGCTCATTCATGTAGTGTATCATTCCTTGATTAAATTGATGGAGTAGATTTCATGTAGGATATATCATTTTGAAATCCATACTAGGAACTCCTCTTTGATTCACTTTTCTTCTAGAATCTCATTACCTCTCTGCCTCATGAAAGGATGCCTAAGTGCACATATTCAACCTTGGCCACCTCTAAAAGTTCAGGGTGGCCATATCTATATCCCACCCACTTCATTCTCACCACCATGTGCCCTAGCTACACCAAAGGAAAAGGAAAAAAATCAAAAAGAGAATAAAAGATGCTCCTATGTAATAGAATCTAAATAAAGAAAATATGAGTGCACCTATGTATTAGCACTCCAAACTCTTACCGTAACCTTTTCTTCCATTTGCTTGCCCATTGAGCTAGGAAACATCAAACCTAGATTATTTTGCCCTATTTTATAGCCACGCGGGTTGCTTAGTGTGGGTTGGCATATGATGTTGAATGCATGAATGTAAAATAGCAAAATTAGTCATTTTTATCTTCGCCACAATAAAATGGTTTACTCAGAGTTATATGATAGCCATATGGATTGATTGTGTATTCTATGCTATATATATATATATATATATATATATATATATATATATATATATATATATATATGAAGTTCATATGCTCACTACTTTAATCATGATTGGTTTGTGAAAGTGGAGAGCAGAGAGGTGGAATGCATGTACCTAGTCATTATTGATGCCATTTAGTCAATATTCATCTTATTGCAATGCATTTGTAATTTCATGATTGTTGAAAAGTTGAAGAGAGATTAACTTGGATCATACTTGAGGACAAGTATGTTTTAAATTTGGGTTGGGGATGCATCCCTATTTTAGGGCTTCATCTTGTGTCTTATTTCACTTTAGTCACATGTATACCTGCTAGATTACATGTTAATTCCTTCAATATGCATATTTGTCTAAAAATCACTTATGGACGTTATTTGCATGTTTTTCAGGTACTTGGACCACACTTGGATGGAAGAGAGAGCAAAGAATGATCATGGGATTTCTCTACCCTTAGAGAGACCCAAAGTTAAGTCAAAAGCTCCCTCAACCTACCCCTAGTGACCAATGGTCAATTGAAACAAGGAGGTTGATGTGCACAAATTATATCATCTTTTGGATCATGTTTGGTTGCATATCCATGTTGTTTTGACTCAATTATCACTCTCATTGATGCTAGATTCTATATTTTTAGCTATTCTTACTTGTCTCATGGTTTGTATTGTAGGTACTACATATTGCAATGAAATTATGAGTAATATATCATATTATCTCTTATTCGATCACTCCTCAAGTATCTACATGTTTTGGGGTTTGAAATTGTGCAAATAACACTTTTTACGACATATAAATTGGACCTACACACTGAAAGTTATGAGCAAATTACATAACAACCCAGAACAGCGAGGTGCACACCGTGCACCAAAAGTGCACGTCGTGCACCTGGGAATTTCAGGCAGATAAAAGTTTCTGGAAAGTTGCACGGCGTGCACCTGGGAGCCAAAAGTTTCTGGAAAGTTACACGGCGTGCATTTCCAAAGTGCACGCCGTGCACAGTGTATTCTGGAGCAAACTGAAAGTTTCTGGAAAGTTGCACGACGTGCATTTCCAAAGTGCACGTCGTGCACCTGGCAGTTTCAGCATTTTGTAAAATACGAGTTTTTGTTTAAAACAAAGTGGGAACTTAATGGGAAGTTAGGCCCGGTCATTTATGAACGTTCCCTCATCCCAGAGCAAAGGAGGAGCGGAGGAGGACGATTTGGAGGAGAAAAAGGGTGGTTTCTTGGGAAAGAACCCTCATTCTTCCTCTCTTCTTCTCCAAGCTTCTTCTCCAAGGTGCAGCAGAGCTTCTTCACTCCACAAAGCTTCTCGAGAGGGAAGTTTTTCCGGTTTGGAGCAGATGTATAAGTGGGATTTCGTCCTCAAGTCAGAATTCTACCTTCCTTTGGTTACACCTTGGGATTGCTTAGCTTTTCCTTCTCTAAACCATGCTAAACTCTGAAATTTCTACACATTTTCTGCTGTACATCATTATGGACGAGTAGATTCTTTTTCTTGGGCATGGGAGAGTAACTCCCATGTCATAGCTTGTAAGAACATATGAATTTCGTACTAAATGTTAGTTTCTTGCATGTTCCAAGAGTTGTTTCAGATCTAAAATGCTTGTTTGTGTGATTGGCCATCATACTTGCATGTTTTATGCTTTCTTTCATAATCTGAGAAGATGTATTTGAGAGTATGGAGTTACTCTTTTGGCAACTTGTCCTTGACCGCGAGAGTGGGTGGGATTATGTTGAGGAGCAAGGTTTGTGATTTGAAATGAAATACATACACGAGAGTGATGTATGGAGTTAAAATCGTCATCACTTCACCGAGAGGTGAGTGATGACTACAAACCTCCTTTGCAAGTTAATTAACATGTTTAAATTCGTATTTTAATATAAGCTTTGATGTGATGGTGAAATCCCAAGTCTAAGATCCTTCCAAATCTGAATCTTAACCTTTCTTAAGGGATAATTTACTATTTTGTTTTAAATCTATAATTTAGTTGTTCTAATCCAATCATCTTATGTACAACGATCTAAATTATTGAAAATCATAACTCTTGCGCCTAACTAACCAACGCTCCTTGTGTTCGACCTCGACTACAACTACTCTCGTATACTTGCGGGATATAGCTAGTTGAGTAAAAGATCATTCTTAATGATTGAAACTCGTTAGTGTAAATAACCAACAGAGGTCCAATGAAACACAAACTACAAGCTCTAAGTGTTGATGAAGATACCAACACCTGCGACACATTCTTCTTCCTCCTCCTCTTGGCCCCCAGCTACTACGAAAAGAAGATCACTGCCAACATGGTCATCTATGGTTCTACAATCTATCCAACACCTACATTCCTATAACCCCCACATCTGGGCCTAAACATCCCTAATGTCTCATGTCCATCGTCTCTTGGATCCTCAGGCCACTACAGATGACCACCAACAGGCTGTGATACATCCCCCTCCTGTGTAGTGAAACTACAATAGTCTTCTACCTACAACATAGTGATTTCCATCCTCCATCCATCTTGGTAACCTCCATGGTAGGAGACAACAACCAATCATCTCCACTCATCACTACAGCAACATCACGCCTCCTCTTTAGGCCACAATAACCATCGCAGAGCATCATCGCCAGTGTTGGTATCCACCAATAGATTACAAGCCTCCTCCTCCATGTGAAACCCCGACATTGGCTTCTCCTCTCAACCTGCAACCATAACAGCGTTGACAACCATCTTCCTCCTTCTGCCACACATGGACACAAGAGGTCTCCACCACGTATCATCAGCCTGTGAATTGTGGAGCTCGATCGCCATGGTGTGTCCCTATCATGCTCCTTTCTCCCTTCTATCTAAACCACCATGCCTGGGTGATATATTTGCAAGTATGGTCAGCACTAACCTCTAGGGTCAGCACCGCCTGGACTACCTTCATCCAGGTTTATAAGGGACATAACCTACAAACCTACACTCAAGGAGGTTCGACCATCCCCTGTATCATAGATGTGATGATTGTGATTAGAGTTTGATTAGTTGATCATCCAAGAATCCACTCCAACTCACCTTGGACCAGTTCACTTAGAGGAACCAGAGATTAGTAGCCATCATTGCTAACTAATTACTTTGAAGGTTAGTACTCCTAATCTATCTCTCTTTCAAATCTAAAAAAGCTAGTTAACTAGATCGTGATAACAATAGGTTATATGATAATGTAGAAATGTGAAGCACATTTATTTTACAGATTAGATGGATGACTAGATGGATTATATGTACCCATTATATTTTCTAATTATAGAAATTATCTAATACAAAGGATTAGAAGAGTTGGATAACAATACTTGAAAAAACATGGATTCAACTAATCTTAATATTTGTGTAGGTGTTATGATCATCTTATGTAAAGTAATTGTCATGGATGTGCACTCAAACAAATTAATGTAAAAATACATGTTAGCAACATGTCTAGAACCAACTATATAGGTTTCTATTACTAATGTTGATATACAAATATCAAATGTTGATAAGTCTTTTTACCTCTAAATAGATTATGGAAGAAGGATACATCTTGAAAAGAATGTTATATAAACATAAGTGAAGATGACATGCTATCTTAGACTACATTAGAATTTACTACAATTCATCAATAATTACATGTATATAAGGAATAGTCAAGAATTGGAAAATATAACGTGGATACCCATTAAGATGCATAATAAGCATGATTCTACGAATAGAAGCATATTGATTTAGAGAGGAAGTAACATTTACAAACCTAAATTGTAAGACTTTGTATTATTACTAACATATATATGAAATGTAAATATGTTTGAACTTATGTGATTAAAGATGAACTATTAAAATAAAATATATATTCAAGTGTTCGTATATTCACTTAATAAGATTAATTATCCTATTATGTCATTAGGTAATCGATACTAGGATGAGAACAATATAAATACAAAAGTATAATAGGAATGTATACATGTGCTCATTTATGTTTAACTAACACACCCAATGATTACTAGGATGAATATCTGACTTTGGAGACCAAGTATGATTATTGATTTAGCCTTGGACCATGGATATAAGGTATGTACTCCTCCCTATTTATAATTGGGCATTATATGACTAGATTTGCTCATAATGAGGCAGTTCTTGAAATGCTTGCACTTATTCCATTTGTTGGGAAAATCATATACTCAATTGGACTTATTGTTATTCTTTTGAAATTACTATTATCTTGTTGAATTGGGTCAATGACCCCACCTGGTATTGTGCTTAAATCATGCCACATATTTGTGAAAGGTATATCTTGCCACTCTATTTATGCATGTTAGTTAATTGACTAGTTTAACTATTGTAAATGCTTATGTGTAACCATTAGGGTATGCTTTTCTACCCGGGGTATGCTTTTCTACCCTTATATATACAGAGGTGTGCTTTTCCGCCCATTTTACTTAGGCCAATGACCCAGTTGTGTCGTGGCCCTACTATAGTTACTTTAGTCAAGTATATCAGCATGGGAATATTTATGTGATTGGATGGTTGATGATGGCCAGAGTTGCGATTTTAATTGTTTAATTATACTGCCTCATTCTTTTGGAAATTCCTTCTCTTGTTACTTCTCATTGAAACTTACCTAGCTTTAATGGCCCCTTTTTTATGGGAACATCTTACTTTACTTAGAAAATAATTAATGCCCTATTTAATCTTCTAATGTACACACTCAGCTTTGCTGATACATACCTTGTTTTCCTATTATTTTGGGTGTTCCCTCCACCTAGGTGCAGGTGCTTTATGAGATGGACTCAGGATGATCGAGAGCTAATTGGTGGACATAAGAACAACTTAAGATGACCTTGTTACCCTCTACATATGGGCTTATGTGTATATAGATTTAACCTTTTCATTTTATGTACCACCTTATGGTGAGAAAGTTATGTGCATGGAAACATTTTGTAACTTTGTAAATAGTTATGTTTTCCACTACTTAAAAATTCCATGGCTCATATTTGTACCATTGAGTGGGCCCACTATTGGGTCCCACTCTTTATAGAATGGTATCAGAGCCAAAGAAGTCGGTAACTTGACTATTTCAAGTTATCCTAGATTGTTCCTTAGTAGGTAGTTGACCATTTAGAGGTTGTTGTTATACCCTAAATCATGTTTACCAATTTAGGTTTCACCTCCTATCAAATTTGACGGTATATGTATATCCCAAACTAAGCATGTGGATGACTGAGTTTTAGGTAAACTATTATCAATCCTACCCTCTATTTATAGGTATAGGTTTTCATACATAAAGGTTGACTCTCATAGGAAGTAGCCTCTACCTACCACTTTAGAGGAGGACAATCCATCTAATATAGAGAGTAGGTTGACTTGAAATCACATAATTGTGCATAACCCTAGTACAAGTCAATAAACCTTTTGCTTTTGTTGTATTCTAGCATGCCTATGATATGCACATTAGGTGGACTAAGCATGCATGGATTCAAGCTTAGAATATTGACATGGGTTTTTTATTTTGAGATGTTTTGTGATAGTACATGATGATATGAACTAGATCCTTTAAGGTTAGGCTTGTCTTGCATGCAACATGGAGTTATCTCGACATAGTTTTGCTTGATTCCATCCAAGGGCTGGTTACTATCCTAGCTAAACTTGTGATATCTCATAAATGAGGGTTTATTGAAGGAAGATATAGGCTTAAAGTAACAATCCTTGGGATTTCATATCTCAAAATACACATAAGGTAAGAATGATGCATATCTCCTTTGTCCTATAAAGGAATGATAATGTAGTTGGATCATATAATAAAACTTTATGTCGTATTATTTCCCGAGAACAAATGGACAATCATGTTTTGAAGCAATAGTAGGTACTCTTTTTCTTGAAACTTTGGATGTACACCCACACTGAAGTTACATGAGGTAGGTACATCTCAGGTTGATCCTTAAAGAGTTGACCACTCTCTCATGGCCACCACATAATTAGGTTTTCTGATGTGTGAGATGAGAAGTAGTTTGGTTATCTAGTTCATCAGGGTTTATAATGACACCATGGATGTAAACCAACTAGGGAAGTAGAAACCCTGATCTCCTCTTATTATGGTTACACAATATTATAAATAAATGTTGTTTTGGGATGTCATAACCTGGGTCACAATTATGACAATGGTGAAATAATGGAGTTTGTGCCTAATAGGACCTATTAGAAGTTAATTGCATGCTAGAAGAAACTTGTATCCCCTCCTAATATAGAATTTTGAGATTCTTATTATATTCCTTGATGATGTGTGTAGAGGAGCCTCATTTGTGAAGATGAAGTGGTGATAGGGTGAGAGTATACGTTGCATGTGCTAGAAGGTGGTTGACTTGGTTCTAAGATTGATTTTGGCACCATTTTGGATTCCCGTTGTAAGGTTTTCATCATCAAACTTATTTTCCTTATTGAATTATAATTATATGTATATATAAAAAAACTTTTTCAGATTTCATCGCTGATTTTTGAACCAAGTCACCACAAGAAGGAAGTGGTGGTCCTGTTAGTGAAGAAACATTGGTTTTGCATGCTCAACTCTTCGACCCTAGGCATAAGTGTGATGTAGGATTTAAGAGGAAGAAGAACAAATATAATAGTTATAATCTAGTCGGTTACCCCTCTCTACTCTCTGTATCGTTATATAGGGATTTTTAAGAGATGCACTCTGGCCTAGGAGGGTATTTTGACTCAAGAATAGGATAATAGTGAATAGACTAAGTAAACCTTGGGAAAGTTGTTCAATGAACTTCACATAAATATAAGTAGCCCCAGTTATGATAATTAAACCATGCAAGGTAGATAATTTAGACATTAATTAGATAATCTAAATGAATGCAAAAAAATGCTCATCAATGTAAGGTAAACATTTAGACCGAATAGGCACAAATAGATGAGAGTATGCAGAGTGCATTTGGGTAGGAAATTATTTAGAAAAAAAGGATTAATTTGGTTGATATCAGTCATAATGGTTCTTTAGGTTATGACTGGGTGGATTTCAGGGACGAATCCTCTTTAAGGGGTAGAGTGTTGCAACATACTCGAATCTGAGTATGTAGCTTAATTTTTCTTTTCATAAATTCACTCTTAATTATATATGTTACAAATTATTTTTTTCTTAAAATTAGATTAATTAGGAGTATTAGATTTAAGAAAATAAAGTCACAAATAATATATCAAATAATGTTAGTGACTAAATTAATTAGTTAAGGCATCAATTCAAAGTTAATTATATAATTTCATACACTATTTATAATTGACTATCTAATTATTCAAAAATCTAAAAATCACCTTTTTCCTTAAATGTAATTTAGGTTATCAAAACCTCTCCATGTTTGAAATCATCTTTTTATGAGTTCAAAACATATTTTATTATATTTTTTCTTACTTATAGATCATTAGTTATAAATTTTGCATATTATTACTTAGAAAAATCCATTAAAATCACATATTTACACCATTAGATTTGGCAAGAAAAGTGGTACCATTAGAAAGCTCATATTTTCTAATTCCAAAGAGTATTTTTTGTATTTTTATAAGCTATAATTAATTATATATGAATTTTTAAAAATTGACTAAGTAGTAAAATCAACGTCAGCAAACTATCTGCGAAAAAGAAAGAGAGAGAGGGTGTGGGCCGCGCATTCTGAGTTGGCCCAATCAAAGCTGGCCAACTTGGATGGCCACTTAGACAACTCAGCAAGGTTGCCTCAACATGAAAAGGAGAAAATACAAGCATGAAAAGATGTTATTACCCCTGAGGGGGAAAAAGAAAATGAGAAAGAATAGGAGGGCAGACCGGGGAAAATAGGCCCGACATTGTTCTTCGCTAAAGCAACTAGACTGGAGGATTCAACCTTTGATCAAAAGCCAACCTCTACAGGGAAACTCAAGAATCCATCAGTGTCTCTGAGTTCCTAGAAACAGGCTGAACTCGATGAGCTATTGCTCGAGTTCAAAGGATTATAGGGGGAGGAGAAAGCACCCCCACAGTTCCAAAAAATCTACAAGACAGGGAGAAAAGGGAAGATAAGAAAAGGTCGAGAAATAATAGATATGGCTCCATGGATAGAATCGGGGAACCAAGGAAAAAATAACAGAGTTCTTACCGGGGACAGAGAGCAACCGAGAACGCCCAACCATGGTGATGGACGGTGATGGAGAAGCAAACTCTAAGTAGGAACAACTCAGGCAAAACCACATCCTACTAATGATCGAGAAAGAAATAATGAAGCCTAAAGATGCTTAACAAAGAGCCAATTAGGCCAAAGGTGGCAGAGAAGGCTGAGTCAAGCAAGGTATTCGTTAGAGAACATAGCGAGTAGCTCCCAGAGTTTAGGTGTAGCAACGACCCAATTTAGGGTAGAGGAGAGTCTCTAGGAGGCCGAGGGTGGTTTCTGGGCACTCTCTTGAGGATGAGGTACAAAGGATATACGTCTGTGAAAAATGATGGAGAGGGAAGATTTGGGTGTTTCCTATGTATTGGGTGTTAGGGCTTGTGCAAGGGATCAATAGGTACATAATCAAGTTTAGAACACAATGGCAAAGAAATCTCATGCTAAGATCAACTATGGAGAGAGAAATTGATTTTAAAAATCCACATGAGGTGGTGCCTGTTTCCTTTTCTATCCTGAGGTAGGTGACGGTGGGGGAACCATCCGATTGAAAAATTGACGACCAAGATCTGCACACATAAAAATAAAAATATAAACAACAGTGTGACACATCAAATGAAACTCTATTCTAATTCTAATAAAGTGTATTCACATTAATTTCTCTTTTTCTCTCTCCTCCAAAAAGGGTGCAAACAAACCCCACATTAAATGGAATTTTGCATCTAGCTTAATATGAACATGTAGAAGCTGAATTTGCACTTAGATTTCCCTTTTAAAGACTTTTGATTCATTAAATTGGCAAATCTAATTTTCTCTTTCTTCATGCATTATTGGCTCTAGGACTCTCCAAATTCAGTGACACTTCATCCACAAGTAATCTTTAGTGTGTGAAATATGAATTTGCCCTTAATTTCAAATGTTGAAGTTTTTTGTAAAATATTTAATGTTTTGAAGGTTCTACACACTCTCTCCTATTCTTCACTTATTATCAAGTATTTTCCAAATTGGATGAAAATTTTCTCAAAGTCTATTTTTAATGTGTAGATTACGAACCTAAAATTACTTTCCACTTTTGGGGTCATTAAGTATATTATTTCATATCTAGAATGAAAATCACCTTTTCTATTCTAAATAGGTTTGGTTATTATTATCCTAAATTTTATGAAACTTGACATCCAAGATAAAACATATCCAAAGAATATGAATCTAAAGTTGTTTTAACCAATTGGTTATCCTTTTATTAATTTTATCCCTTTAATCATTATTACTACTATTTCTCATATTAAATAATTCATTATTACATTATCTTGTTTAAAGAGTCATTATTTATCTTTTTATCTCTTCTTTGTGCTAAAGGGTTATAGGAAATTCTAGAACGAATTTATCTTATCATTATCTCATTAAGTTTATTAATTCTATATTTATTTGGATAATGTAACATTTTCTCTCAATTATGAACACTTAGTCTTCCTATGCATATTATCTCGCTTATCATCATACCTTAATCATCATTACTTCATGTGACATATTCTATGTACCCTTTATTGGTCTAAAGATTAATTATGAAAGCATTAAGCCATATTGGTTTTATATGTCCACATGTTAAGGAGATTTATTTTTGCATTAACATGTTAGGGTTTCAATTAGCTACTAATGTGTATATCTTTATCCTTGTTTGGCTAAGCCCAAAGACTAAGGTCTCTAACCTCTTAACCTTAGAATAGGATTGGGTTCTAGGTTTCTGTATGTTACAATATACCACCCCGTAAAGGGATTTCATCCTCAAAATATAGACATAAACTATTTACCACCCATTAAAAGATTCATCCTAATAAGTCAAGCAAATCTATAGGTACTATGGTAACTTTCTTACATTCATCCACAAGGTATCATGCAAAAAGGAACATAACTTTAAAGTCTAACTATGGGACTAAGGGTTACCTTCAGCATGATCATGATCATAGACTAATTGACCTTCAAAAGCAAACCCTCTTACAGCTCACCTTTCCACATGTCTTCTACCAATATTATTACCATTATTCTTATGCGCGCAAATGAGGTTGTTGTTGTTGTTGAGCCGGTGCATGTCCATTGTGAAGCTTGGAGCACTTAGGTCGAATGTGTCTAGGTTCATTGCAATAATGGCATTCACTGAAGTGCCTTGCCGAGGTCTATCCTGATAACACTTTCCTGGAGTATGGTAACCATTTCACTTAGCACACTTGTCCCTTTTCTTTTCATCTCATGAGGGCTTCCTCTTCTTATCAAACTTCCTAGGTTGAAACCTTGGGTAAGACTCCACAATCAAAGCCTTATCTACCATCTTCTGAAAGGTCAAGAGAAGTTGTGGAATAAGAGCACGTTCCACATTGTAGTTGAGTCCCTGCAGATATAGGTCTGCTCTACGCTCTTCACCAAGTCCAGAAGCATATCTCTCAAGCAACAAGAACTTTTGCACATAAGCAGAAACAATCAATGAACCTTGCTTCAGACTATAGAACACAACTTCCTACCTCTTTAAAATAGCAGTGCAGATTTACTTCCCATGAAAAAGCACCAAATATTGTTCCCATGTCATGGTAGAGACATCATGAGTCCTTGCTATCCCATTCTACCAAACTCGAGCGGGTACATTATGAACATATAAAGCAAATCTAACATTCTGGAGTGAAGGACATGTCATAACATCAAAAGTCTGCTCTATGGCTAGCACCCAATCATCAGCTTTGTCGACCATCTCTATTTCACCTTCACACTTGAAGTAGGGTGGTTGCATCTTCATGAATTCCATTATAGAATACTCCTTAGGCCTATCAGGAATAGGTGGGTTGTTCATCTTCCCTTCCATAGTTGTGGAAAAAAATTGTCAAAACATGGCCAACTATTGCTCAAGAGAGAAGACTACACCCGCACTAGCAGAGATTGGGGTTTCCTAACCTACTGATGGTCCACTTCCAGTTGGAGGAGTACCTTGAGTCACTGGAGGGGTAAAGGGTGGATCCATCCTTGGCATCCCAAACATAGGGTTCATGGGTGTCTCATAGCCAGACAGGTTGTCAACAATTGAGTTATCTCCTTCCATGAGGTTTTGCCTACACAAAGCAAGGGTATTAGGTATAAGAAACTTCTGAAAAAGGTAAACATCCTAAGGGAGACAAGATTGAAATAGTCAGATAACCAACAACCACTGGCTCTGATACCATGCTGTAAGGAGTGGGATCCCATAGGGGATCCACTCCCTACTAAAATAAAAAGGCAACATCCCAACCAAACATCAACATATTTTTTTCTCAAAAAGGAATGATAACCAATTTATTCAACATGATTGTATCATAACACCAAAGTAGCAGTGGAATATAAAGATGTATCTAACCATAAAGCTTGTTATCATTCTATCCTTCACCATGAAGGGTGAGATAAATGGGAAAACTAACTAAACATAGGACTTGTTGAGGATCATCTAACAACTTCAAGCAAGTCTCCCACAAGGTTTCAGCTACACCGATTGTGGTCCAGGTCCACCTTGATTGTCTTCTCCTTGTCCAACACCTGGAGTTGGAAGCATATCCCACAAAAGGAAAAGAGACGATGACATTAGCAAAAAGCTAGTATGTTAAGTAAAGAATGCTTCCCATAGAAAAGTAAAGGACTACCCAATAGAGCATAAAAGAAATGAATCACAATAAAAGAGATACTTACCATAACCAAACAAATAAAAGGGTGCCATACTAGCACATATAAAGAATTAGTGCACATAGCCCATAATCATCGACCTGCATGCATGTGAGATAAGCATAACACTCGAACAACATAAATAACAAAGGCGGCCAAGCCTCACAAACTTGAAACCTAATAGAGAATGACACACTGCCAATCTCCCAATATATATAAAAGTGGGCCAAGCCTCACAAACTTGAAACACGGGTAAGAGGCACCACCACCTCCATCCTAGTAATAATAGTGGCATACTGCCCAAAAACCAATGCAATTACACCACCCTAGTGCTACTGAATCACATAGCATGTTTAATGTAGAGGAAAGTAGAAAGTATAGTCAAATTATACAGAGTATTCACCACAAAAGTGACCAACATATACATCCACCTCACATGTGGGCAAAAGATATCACATGTCATAATATAGATTTCTATCATGAACAAAGCATAAGAAAGAGACCAAGAGAATGTCCAAATATGACCACAAGATCAGTATCAAATAAAGTAGTTCACATGAACCATAATTTTCAAAAGAAAGAATATTGTGTAGGATATTGTCCATAGGACCAAGAAAAAGATAAAAGTAGGATAATTGCTCAAAATAAATAATGGGGGAAGCAAACTTACCTCACTTAAGAATCTAAAAAGTCCAAAATGAGTCCTGGATCCAAGCCTATGTCTCCAAGGACCTATGATGCATATATGAAGAATTAGGGTTAGGTTTACATTAATTGTTCAAAACCCTAAAAATCACCTTTTTCCTTACATGTGGTTATCAAAACCATGCCATGTTTTAGATTATCTTTTTCTGGGTTCAAAACATATTTTATTATATTTTTCTGACTTATAGATTATTAGTTATGAATTTTGAATGTTCTTACTTATTTAAGAAAATCCATTAAAATCACATATTTACAACATTAGATTTGGCAATAAAATTAGTACCATTAGAAAGCTTGAATTTTTCTGATCCAAAACTTTTTTTTTTATTTTTTGAGCTATAAATAATTAGATAGGAATTTTTTAACCGGCCAATTAGGAAAATCCAAGTCACCAAATCGTCTCTAAGAAAGAAAGTGAGAGGGGGTGGGCCGCGCATTCTGAGTTGACCCAATCAAAGCTGGCCAACTCATCCAGCCACTCAAACAACTCAACAAGTTGCCTCAACAAGGAAAGGAGAAGAGTCGAGCGTGAAAAGATGTTATTAATTTGAGGGGGAAAAAGTAAATGAGAAATAACATGAGGGCAAACTAGGGAAATAGGTCTGACATTGTTCTTCACTAAAGCAACCGGACTGGAGGATTCAACCTCCAATCAAAAGCCAACCTCTGCAATGAAATTTGAGAATACATCAGTGTCTTCGAGTTCCTGGAAATGAGCTGAACTCAATGAGCTATTTCTCGAGTTCAATGGGTCACAGGGGGAGGAGAAAGCACCCCCGCAGTTCCAAAAACTCTACAAGATAGGGAGAAAAGGGAAGCCAAGAAAAAGTCAAGAAATAACTAATTTGGCTCCATGGATAGAACTGAGGAACCAAGGTGAAGATAAGAGAGTTCTTTTCGGGGACAGAGAGCAGCTGAGAAGGCCCAACCATGATGACCAGCAGTGATAAAGAAGAAAACTCTAGGTAAGAACAACTTAGGTGAAACCACACCCTACTAATGATCAAGAAAGAAATAATAAAGCCTAAAGATGCTTACTGAAGAGCCAATTAGGCAGTGGTGGCAGAGAAGGCTGAGTCAAGCAAGGTACTCACCATAGAACAGAGTGAGTAGGTCCTAGAGTTTAGGTGTAGCAACAACCCAATTGAGGGTAGAGGTGAGTCACTAGGAGGCTGAGGGTGGTTTCAGGGCACTCGCTTGAGGATGAGGTGTAGAGGATATACGTCTACTAAAAACAATGGAGAGGGTAGATTTGGGCATTGCCTATATATAGGGTGTTAGGTCTCACACAAGGGATCAACAAGTGCATAATCGAGTTTAGAACACAATGGTGAAGAAATCTTGGGCTAAGATTGATTGTGGAGAGAGAAATTGTATTTTAAAAATCCACATGAGGCGGCACTTGTTTCCTTTTCTGTCCTGAAGTAGGTGAAGGTGTGGGAACCGTCCGATTGAAAAATCAAAAGCCAAGAACCACATGCACAAAAATAAAAATATAAATAGCCTTAAAAGGGGGTTACCGGGAGGCAGGGTCATTAAACCTTTCCTTAATTCTCAGCTTATTGCCCCTCCTTGGGTGTGACCCGTCAAATGAAATTCTATTCTGATTCGAATAAAGTATATTCACATTAATTTCTCTTTTCCTCTTTCCTCCAAAAGGGTGCAAACAAACTCCAAATTAAATGAAATTTGGCACCAATATGAACAAGTAGATTAATTCAAATTTCCACTTAGATTTCCCTTTTAAAGACTTTGATTCATTAAATTAGAAAATGTCATTTTCTCTTTCTTCATGCATTAACGGCTCTAAGATTCTCCAAATTTGGTGAAACTTCATCCATAAGTAATCTTTAGTGTGTTGAATATGAATTTGCCCTTAATTTCACATGTTGAAGTTGTGTGTACATTATTTAATGTTTTGAAGGTTCTATACACTTTCTCTCTCTTATTCTTCACCTTTTTATCAAAGATTTTCTAAATTGGATGAAAATTCTTCCAGAGGCTATTTTTAATGTGTAGAATATGAATCTAAGATTACTTTCCACTTTTGAAGTCATTAAGTATTTTATTTCATATATTGAAGAAAATTTGCCTTTTCTTTTCTAAATAAAATAGGCGTGGTTATTATTATCCTAAATTTTATGAAACTTAACCTCCAAGCCAAAACATATCCAAAGAAAATGAATCTGAAGTTGTCTTAACCAGTTGATTCTCCTTTTATTAATTTTAGCCCTTTAATCATTATTACCACTATTTCTCATGTTAAATAATTCATTATCACATTATCTTGCTTAAAGAGTCATTATTTATCTTTTTATCTCTTCTTTTTTCTAAAGGGTTATAGGAAATTCTAGAATGAATTTATCTTATAATTACCTCATTAAGTTTATTAATTCTATATTTATATGGATAACATAACATTTTCTCTCAATTAAGAACACTTAGTCTTCATATGCATATTATCTCTCTTATCATCATACCTTAATAATCATTACTTCATGTGACATATTCTATGTACTCTTTATTGGTCTAAAGATTAATTTTGAAAGCATTAAGCCATATTATCTTTATATGTCCACATTTTAGGGAGATTTATTTATGCATTCACATGTTATGGTTTCAATTAGATACTAATGTGTTTATCTTTATCCCTGTTTGGCTAAGCCCAAAGACTAATGTCTCTAACCTCTTAACCTTGGAATAGGATTAGGTTCTAAGTTTTGGTATGTTACATAAAGATTGCAAGAGTGGACAAATGATGATGTCAAATGGTTGAGTGATCGAAGAATCTAGAAAAAGCTCGATTGAAAGCATGAAACTTAGCTCTAGTGGGAGAAAACTCACCTAGGTTTGAGGAATTTTCAGCCAAACTTCCATTTTTGATACTTTTTGGTTATTTTACACTTTTCCAAGAAAGAACATGCACACTTGTGTCTACCAATTTTTTTAGTTTTAATATGTGTAGATGTAATCAGTGGTAAGATAAGGAAAATCAAATGAAATTTAGAATAAGGATCATGAAAAATCATTTTTGATCAAAGATTTAGTGTTTTGATGATTTTCAAGTTGAAATCACCTGCTATAGTACTCACCACGGTTTTGGTGCCATGGAATGATCGTGGTGGTATGCTCAAATCTAGGGAAATTGTAGAAATTCAAGAAAAGAACATTAGACCCAGAATGGTCGTTCTAGGAAGCACTACCGTGTGACAACCAAGACAGAACAGTCATGTGGAGCTCCCCGAGCATGTTTCAGAAGACAATACAATAGTTCCACGTAGCACGACCGTGCTACGTCCCGACCCTAGAAAATATACCCCAAATTCTAGCACTTCAACATCACTTATTCATTTCCAGTACACATGACCGCATGGTTGTTCTGTGTGCCCAGATGTTGTGCATCCCGCCACCATCCTTCTTCCATCTCAAGTCTCACCTCCTTTCACACCTAATCAACCCCCAATCATCTCCCTAACATTTCCCCTACCTCTACCTACAATTTCCACCTCTTTTGCTCCACAAAATAAGTCTATTCCTCTCCATTCTGCCCAACAGTCCAAAAATATATAAAAAAAACAAAATTTCCCACTTCTCTCCATGGCATAAAATGAAGAAAGTAGCTAAGAAACCTATGGAGAAGGCCTAGAGCATCCTCTCCTACCAATGTTGGACCAAGAACACATCATCTTCAACACTGACGTCGTCTCTAGCTCCTCCGTAGCCACCGGTCGCCTTCAGTTAACATGAAGAATCACCTCACATGGCAACGTCTGTGGATCCCATGATGGAGGAATCTACTCGATTACCGAGTGGAGGTGGGGTAGCATCCTGACAATCTATTTCTTCTAGTGTAGCACCACCACCTTTTCCAACTCGACCTTCTTTTTCATCGGCCCTGCCATTGACCTCAGCTAGGTATTTGACTTCCATGAAACCATAGTCACACCTGCAGCCAAAAGCCTAAAGGTGACTAATTTTGGATGGTGTGGATGAGGTTATGCAGTATGGTGAGGATGAAATTATGCAGGATGAGCACCATGAGAAAGCACCCGAAGTGAGGAGCAGTCAGATGAAGAAACCAAAGCACCCAGAGTGCTTGATGCTTATGGTGACATCCAACCGCTATGCGTGTCTGGAGACACTAGAGGCTCTAGGGCGAATTAATGCATGCCCTATCTATGGGTGGTTGTATAGAAGTACCACTACTATAGCTAAATAGTCCATAAAATCAACATGCAAGAAAAGAATTCATGGCAAGTAAAAGTGTCATATCAATTAAAACATGGCAGTGGGGTATAAGACCCAAAAAAAAGAATATCATTACTGATTTTGAGGCAATTTAACAATAGAATCATGAATAGAGAAAATAGGGTTCATACATTGCCTCATTAGTGAATATAGGGTTTGGTTTAAAAATATCCCAACTTAAGGAGTAAGAATGCACATACCTCTCTTACTGGTATCAATTATTAAGTTTCACCACTTTAATTGAGTCCATGTTCCAATTTGCCTATTTTCAATGTATTAACATGTATTAGAGTACAAAATGTACATTAATGTATAGAAACCCTAATTTTAGAACTTTTTAATTAGAAATCGGATTTAGATTTTGAAAAAATCACCGATGAACTTATTAGGTTCTCCGGATCAAGAAAACATATTTTTATGTTAATTTTGGAGTTATGTTGACTAAGATGTACTTTTTATGAATTTTATGCATTAAATCATTTTACAAAAATCACCCTTCTTCAAACCATGAAATCAGACCTTGAAAATATTTTTATTAGATAGAGATTAATTTTCCAATTCCAAAACATATTTATTTATTGAATTTGGATAAGCGGATCAGAAGATATGATTGCAAATATTGGGATAACGGGGCATTCTCTCTCTAGGGTTTGTTCTGGTTTCTCTCTACCTGATGGAACCACTGGGGGGAGGGGGCGTCTTCTCAGGCGTGCCTTCCCCCTGGCTTTCAACTATGCCGACTGAAGCTTGAAATATTCCTGGAGAAAGAGGCGTCCAGTTGCATTCCAGTTGCCCGACGGGTGCCCCTCTCGGTTCTGGAAGACGTGGGTCAAGTTGCGCTACGAGAGCCGTGATTTGACGAGGTCAGCGCCATCGATTCAATCAACTTCATCTCGTTCAAGTGAGACGAGTGGAGAAGAGCCTTCCCCTATCGTCGATCTTGCTGCTTGCTCCTCTGACCCTGGCACCTGTGCCTCCTTCCAGTTCACGGGGCCATCACCTGCATCTGGTTATGCTTAGGCATCCAAGATGGAGCTTGGGCTCCTCGATGGGCTTTTGGACTGGACTCACTCTGGCGTCGTCCTGTCGTGCCTCTTCATCGACCTAGATGTGGTTTTGTGCTCGGGTCGTGTCCCCTACTCTAGGGTACCATCCCCGACGTTTGGTGGGCCTCATAACGATGCTTTGGCGGTGCCTCCCTTATGGTATTGGCAACTCATGAGCTCGTTTGGCTTATGGTAATAGGTGTATGGCCCTGGCCATGTTTGACCTCAGATCCTCCCCTTGTGGATATGGAGGTGGCGGGTCTCTCTGGGAGGCTGGGGTTCCTGTTCTGGTCCTCTTGGTGACCCCTCATAGCTACTAGTTCGGGTGGCAGCGCCTCCCAGGTTTGGCTTTCTTCCCCGACAAGGTGGCGGTCCTTGTCTTGTCAGCAACGCTAACCCTTCCAAGGGGTCCTCATCTAGTCGAGCCTTCTGTTGTTGGGCATAGATACACCTTCAAGGTGTTCTGGGTGATAACTCGACGTCGATTATCCTTGGTAGTACAGGGGTGTGCCGTGAGCTCCGTTGCATCTCGCGGTCACCCTGCATTTAGGGTTCCTCGTGAGGTGTTGCTTCGATGCCGAGCCCACTCATTTGGGCCTTCCTGCTGATTCATGGCGATGCACGGTCTGGGTTAAGGGGGGCATTCTTCTCTTCTTCCTGTCTCTCCTATGCTGCATGAAGGAACACCCTCATGGTGTTTGATGATATGCCTCTGCTAGAGAGTAGCGTGAGATTGCCTAGATTCGCTTCCAATGGTGGAATCTCTACCTTCTTCTTCCTCCCACTAATTTTAGGGAATGGTTGTATTGTTATGTGTGAGGGAGGCTTGGTGGGTAGGTATTTTGCCTTTGGTTGTCTGTTGTCCTCGGTTTTCTTCACGATAGATGTTTGGTAGGGTGTAGGCTGCATTTGCAGCTGGTGGTTCACACTTTGGGTGCTTGTGGGGTAATGTTGTGCAAACATCAGCATTCGATGCTTGGTCTTTGGTTCTTGCATAAAGAAATAACCAGGTCCTCTTGGCGGTTTCCTTTGCTTGCCAGAAACTCAAAGAACTGGATGATAGCAGTGGAGGTTCCTGCTATATTGCTCCTAAGATTCCTAGGTTGCTGAAGTGATGTTTCGGCTGCCCATGTTGCCACAATTTCAGAGGATGAGTCTATTGCCAGTGTTGGCATGTGTAGTTTGGATAGTCATTTCAGTTTCTCTATTATCTCTTGAGTTAGTATTGTGTGTTTGTTTTCTTCTTTTATCTAGGTAGATGGCTACTATGTAGCTTGTGTTTAGATTGTTTCTCTGGTTGTTTGCATGTCTTCATTCAGGGATGTAATGGGGACACAAACTCTTTTGTGCCCAAAGTTTGGTAATACAGTAACACGCTTTTTGGACCGACCAAAAAAACCATAGGAAATTGTTGCATCATCAAACCGATCAGAATAAGAGAAGAGAGAGAGAGAAAACACCATTTTTGACCCAACATCATGGTTTGGAGTTTCAAAGGTAACCAAACCATATCTTCCAGAGAAGGTAAAACAACAAGAAACCAAAACCCTAGAAGAACATGGTAAAAAGAGATGGAGATCATCGATTTTAAACATAGAAGCATGAGTTTTAAGCATGTAGTAAGAAATATATGAGAAGGGGGTTAACAAAACTCACCTCTAGGAAGGTAATAAGGTCCAAACAGAAAGGATCCCGAGATTAGAAGGTCTGGTTTCTCCAAAAAAAGCTCCTTTCTTGAGCAAAGATCACCTTCTCCACTTTAGAGGTGCAAACCCTAGCAAAAGAGCATGGAGATGAGATGTTTTAGGGTTCTAGGTGGAGTTTTACCATGGAAGTTCATGGTTCCGACCTGGAAGAAGGTGGGAGGAATACTAAAAACATGAAAATAGGGAAGGAAAGGAGGATACTTACTAGTTTTGGTCAAAATCACCAAGGAGGATTTTAAGAAATCCTACATAGAGAAATTTGGAACCCTAGGAGCCTTCTTCATCAAGGTAGGCACACTCTTTTACCTTGGGATAGAAACTTCGTGGCCAAACATAGAAGGAATGATTTTCTAAGATAGAGGAAAGAGAAGGAGAGGATTTCTTCTTAGATTGGGAGGTGGGAAGGGGTAGGCATGTCTTTATAAAGAAGGGGGTAAACATGAGGTGTCTATGTGACTTTCCAGGTGTCCTTAGGCTAAGGCTTCATGGCCATGCAAGAGGACAGCTCATAGAGACTTATTGTATATCCAAGGTCAGTCCTAAAAGCCCATGGAGACTTCTAGTACATCCCCATAGTCCTCCAATCAAAGAAATAACCACATTGGTTGATAGGTTTTAAAGATAAGCTCATTTATAAATAGGGTAATTCCTATAATGCCATTGGAAAGTAACACCTTCAAACCAAGGTGAAACTAGATTCCCCATGGTTCAAAAACTCGAGAATGGTAAGGGAATATCTAAATATCATAATTCATGTGACAATTTACAAAGAAAACCTCCGAATTGGGCAAATTACATAAAAGTCCAAAATGTGCATATAATTGCATAACTTGCACAAACAACATCCAAATTGGACCAAACTTGAAACTTAATCTTGTCTCGTGATTTAATAACATCTCAAGGGTAGATTAATGTTTAGAGTACTTAATTATGGTAGTTAATCTTGTTCAATACATTAAGTAAGGTTTGGGGCCTTACACTTCTGACATGGATTTATTTACCATTGTTCCACTTAAGTGATGATTTTACATTGTCGATCCTTAAATAAGATTTCACTGAGGTATTTGTGCATAAACCCTTCCATTGGTATAATTATTGAACAAATGTTCACCAAACTGCTATAAATTCCAAAATTTAACCATCAAGGCAAAAAAGGATAGAAATGATACAAAAATATTGGAAAAGGGCCAAAAAGAGAGTATGTCAAAGTTTTGGTATGTTACACTCATCTCCTTGCCTCATCCTTTTTTAACAAGATTTTTTCTCCAAGTGATGAAATGGCATACCTCTTAGATTAAGGGAGGATAGATAAAGATTCAAGTGCTAGTTACACTGTTATGTGGAAGAAATTCACCGAACACAACAACTTTGTAGCGGGGAAGTTGAAGACGAGTTTGTTCCATAATCCATTCCTTTGATATGTTTAGAAAGTTCGTGCAAACACCATTTTTGGAAGGTATGAAAATTAGGGAAGTTGCACAATTGAGAATTTGTTTGTCTTGGGTTGGATGACAAAGGGTAGGCATGTGAACTTGGGAGCATTACTTATTGATCATATGAGGATAGTCCCCTCCAAGAATCTAAATCCATTTATCATGGGTGGGATTGTAACTTCCATTGCCCTTGTCCTAGAGCATGATGTTTCTAGATACACCAAGGTAGAGGGGGAAAAGTTGGTAGACATGTAGTATCTCATCCATTCTTTCATGATTGTAATAGATGATCAGAAAATCATATAGCAGGTCAACCCCCATATGCAGGCATCTCACTGGAGCTACCATACCATAATTCACCTCTCCTAGGTGAGTATGGCCTGATTAGAGTTCTTGGATATAGTGAAGAGGTGGGAAGAGGAGCACCCCCGTGACACATTCCAGCAACCAGAGTTTGTAATATTTCCTTAGGGACTAGGAGAGTCAGATGTAGTTGTTGAGTAGAGGATAATAGTGGAGGAGAGAGAGGCCCTTATGGTGTAAAGTTGATAGGTAGAGGCGATAGAGCCACAACAACCCATAGTGAACGCATATGATATTGAAACCTAGCTCATTTTGCCATTTTTCACAGACAAGTCAGTTACTTAGTGTCGATTGACATATGAGATTGAATGCATGAATATTTTATAGAAAAATTAGTCATTTTTTATCTTCGCCGCCATGAAACGGTTTACTCACAGCTATAGGGATTGATTGTAAATTCTATGCTCTATATGTGAAGTTTGCATGCTCAATGCTTTAATCATGATTGGTTTGTAAAAGACGAAAGGCGAGGTGGAATGCAAGTGCATAGTCATAACTAAGCCCATTTAGTCAATATTCATCGATGGCATTGCATTTGTCATTTCTTGATTGTTGAAACATTGAAGAGAGATTGAGTTGGAGCATACTTTAGGACAAGTATGTTTTAAGTTTGGGGTGGTGATGTAGACCTATTTTAGGGCTTTATCTTGTGTTGTATTGCATTTTAATCACATGTATACATGCTATATTACATGTTATTCTCTTTAATATGCATATTTATGTAAAATGCACTTATGGATGTTCTTTGCATGTTTTTTAGGTACTTGGACTATGTTTGGATGGAAGAGAGACACACACAGAGAGAGAGAGAGAGATCCTAGGGTTTCTCTACCCTTAGAGAGACTCAAAATGAAGTCTAAGGCTCTGTCAAACTACCCCTAGTGGACAAGGGTCAATTGAAGCAAAGCGGTCCAAGGAAATTCAAAGTATAAGAGCCAAGTGTTGGTGAGAAAACCAACATGGTCCTAATGCTACATAATGGTCGTGTTGGCCCAAGAAAATTCACAGATTCAAGCAATGACGGATCAAAGTCAGCATCATGGCCATGAAGAATAGCACGACTGTGCTAACATGCCACAGAATGGTTGTATAGTGCAACATGGTCATGTTGCCAACAAGTTAGAATGCTCATTCTCACCATCACAGGTAGCACATCCTCAAGCCACCACGACCATGGTGACCGCCACGACTGTCCTACTAGAGCTTCACCACGGTCGTAGTAACCACCACGTTTGTGCCACTAGCCTTCCATTTCCCCGTAGACAACGTGTAATTTTTCTATTTTTTCACCTCACCCATTCCACTCCACCATGACCATTTTGATCCATGCACAACACGGTCATGACAGATACAAACCTAGCAGCACTTTTCAACTGCATTTCCTATTCTACCCCCACTTAACCTAATGCTTCACCGCCACCTATATATACATAGGTGGTGGCTAGATCACAAGATTACCTACCCTACAACCACTCTAGCCTCCCCATTTTGCCTCATGTCCATTCCCACCTCATTCCACCTCCATTTCTTCATCTTCCACCCCAAAAACACCTATTTTAGGGTTTTTGGACATTTTCCACCATACACCCATTCCATTCCACCTTGGAGGAGGTTTGTTCTCGAGCTTCTTCTTCTAGGAGGTGGAGAAGGAGGAGTATTCACTGAGCTCATTACAATTTTCACTCCTTTACTCATTCTTCTTCATTTCTTTTTGTATTTTCTTGCTCTATGAGTTGCTAGGCCCCTTAGGTGGGCTGTTTGGGGTTAAAAATGTTACTTTGATACCATGATGGGAGAAATTCATATGTAAACATTAACATTTCATTTTCTAATGATTACATTTTATTTATATCTCATTTCCCATAAAGTTCTTTGTGTTTTGTGCTTGAAATCAACTAGATTCTAGGAAAATTGCTTATATGGAGCTCTTTTTGTCAATTGCTCCTAAGTCCAATTAATGGATCCCTAGTTATCTATTCACCTTCCTAAATATTAATCAATTCTCCTCCACCTAGGTGAGTGAAATAAGTATCTAGTATAGGATCATTGAGTGTAATTACCTTGGAGCCTTCTCAAGGCTAGAATGTAGGTGATATGAGGTCTAAAACCTCACATCCACCTTCCATTACTACCCTCGGTCCTTGATTACCCTAGGAGTTCCTACCGTATAAATCTATGTTTGATTATATCCTAATTGAATTACACTAAACCCTAATCCAAGTGAGCCTTGTAATGGTGGGTAGGAGGTGTTAGGGATTAGTTCCCCTATACACACTTACCTTATCCATGGCAAATTGGTAGTTTAGGGCAATTCATTAGCATATAACTTGTTTTTTGGTTTGGTAATCTAAATGGAAGAGTAATGTTAACATGTTATCACCCCCAACATGGTTGGTATGTATGTCTAGAGAGCCAATCATGTGATAATTGTAATGGCATAACTTGTGAAAATGATTTGATTACCAATAGAAGGCAAGCTTTCAATTTATTATGTTTAGTTCAGTTATGAGATAATGATGTAACATCATAAATTTCTAGAGAATAATATACTCAATGACGTATGTCTTCAAGTATTAGTCTTGGGGAAATGAGATCATATTGATATCAAGAGTACATATACATATTATCATTTGTTCTTGATCGACTATTATTGTGGAAGGTTGATAGACAACAATAACATATAAGATCAGAGTGTGGGTTAGTTGATGACACAATCTCATTAGTCATGATATGGCTATATCAAACCAAGAACATAGATACATGCTAGATAATTGTAGCAATGAGATCCATAAACCACGATATAAACATAGCGGAAGTGATTGATTAGCAGCGGAATACAAAAAATCATCAGAAATTAAAACTTTTTGAGACAAAATCTTGAAATCATAAAACTCCTTTTATAAGAAACAAAGTAACCAGATTACATCTCTGTTAGATCACTTCATGAGTGATTATACACAACCAGATACAAAATCTCAAGATTTAAAACCCAAAATCTCAGACAAAAAGACTCCAAGGACCTGACAGTACAGAGACGACATAAGACCATCTAACTATATGACTCAGCAGTCAGTATCTCCACCTAAGATTCACTGCTGCTCCTGGTGCTACTGCTGCTGATTCTGATCACCTGCAGACTGGTTCCTTCGTCCTCGACGACCACCTAAGAAGTTGAAATCTACGGGGTGAGACAATTTTAAATAATTGTCCCAGCAAGAGTTATAACTCTCCGCCAGAAGCTTTATTATAGCAATCAAAGGATAACATAAGCAATAAAAGCTTTAAGGTAATCAACAACAGATTATTATCAAGTAGAGCAACAACATTTAAGGAATATGAAGAACATGTATACTAAGTAATGTAACTTCAACCAATGTATCTCGTAGTTCAACCTAAGCAGATATGTTACACGGTTGATTATGTTTTACAAACATTGTTATGCCCTGCGGAGATGAGGTATACCGCTCATACTCCAACCGATCACTATTATGTCACATCGGTATCATACATAGGTCATCAAAAGAGTCGGATTCTTATGACCTCATCTTCCTCAGTCAGAAAGAGGATCAACATGCAGGACATCTAATGTCTCTGCTACAATAGCTTACCAGGGTATTCTGGTACTTCACTATTAGAGTCACAGTGGCATTCTGTACTCTCTTCGCCATCGAAAGATTTCTTGTTTATCTCTCATCGATGTGGTATAAAATATTTCCTCAGGAGATTAGTGTTACATCACCCTGGCATAAATACATAGTGAAGGATTGATAGAATAAAGTACATCTACATCAATTCCTACACTAGGATGTAAGGGCATTCACATCCATATTCCCCACATACTCAAAAGTATGTGATCCAGGAGTTCCCTTAGGAAAACCTGTTTCACCATCATTTAACTCCTGACAATGATGGATCTATGATCAGGGCTCTACATGGTATGATTATACTTGATTAGTTAGGTACATTTCAGTATTCTTTAACATCATACATGTTCTCAAACATTAATCATTAGCATAGCAGCTATGAAAATAGAATACTAAATGTATCAAGTCTAAATTATATCAATTATCATTTCTCAATCATCTCATCACAAGTCATCTGACAAGTATGACCTTGATGATATTCATGGCTCTCATAGCCTATCATTCTCATAAGATGCCACTTACTAGGCATCAGCATATGTCATCATTCATAAAGCTAATGACATGCTTTCAATGAAATTGGAATCATAATCCTTACCTGGATATGATCATTATCATGTATAAGAACCTGCATGGTTAATTCAACTGATAACAGTAATCAATTTGAATCAAGAGTTGTACCCTCATACTCTTACAAGGGTTAAGTTCCCTGATTTTCATCAATTAGGGTTTACTATTCACATTACATGTCATCACCCTAGAATTAGGGTTTACTATTCACCTCATGGTGAATTGAACTCATAACATCACCATTCATGAGAAACATCATCATTAAAGCCCTCAAATAGGATTAAGATTCACCCATTATCATAGTTAGGGTTTCCATGATCTCACATAAGTGGATCATACCTAATCTTGCATATTCATGTATATTGAAGGTATTTTACTTGAGTTTCCACTATAAGTGGTACTTTCTCTCTCCTCTCACTAGTAGATGGTGATTACACCACTCTAGATTAAGTTGGGTTAAGTCCCCTTTGATCTACATAAACCAAATCACCACTATCAAGTGATTAGGGTTTGTTTAGAACAAGGTATCACTCAAATTAACCTTTCAAGGGCATTTTGGTAATTTACCCATTGATCATCATCATGGGTCAATTCATTAGTCACTTAGTCCCTTAACGTCTTAAGTTACCATTAGAGTCTAGATTAGATCATCTTTGAACCATTTACACCTTCAAGTGATTAAGTACAATCAACCTTGAAAATCTCCAATTGGTTTAGGGTTTAACCTTCAATCTTCAACCCATTTAGGTTTTAAACGACCTTGAACTTGTTTAATATCAAACGACCTGGAACCCATTTGAGTCTTAAACAAGTGTGAACTCATTTGACCTTAAATGGGTGTGAACCCATTTGAGCTTAAATGGGTGTGAACCCGTTTGAGCTTAAATGGGTGTGAACCCGTTTGAGCTTAAATGGGTGTGAACCCGTTTGAGCTTAAATGGGTGTGAACCCGTTTGAGCTTAAATGGGTGTGAACGCGTTTGACCTTAAGTGAGTGTGAACTCGTTTGGACCTAAACGAGTGTGAACCTACTTGGATTGAAATGAGTGTGACCTATTTCAGTTGAAACGAGTGTAACCCATTTGAGGTGAAACGAGTTGAACCCATTTGAGGTGAAACGAGTTGAACCCATTTGAGGTGAAATGAGTTGAACCCATTTGAGGTGAAACGAGTTGAACCCATTTGAGGTGAAACGAGTTGAACCCATTTGAGGTGAAACGAGTTGAACCCATTTGATAAAGTTGGATAAGGACCAACATAGGTATTAACGCCCTTCATCTTCAACCTTGAAACCAAGGTCTATTCTTCATGAAAAGGCTTGCAAGAGTGCAAAGAAAGATGGGGAAGAAGAAGAACTAACTATTATTTGCAAGAATAAAAGTATGTATAACAAAGCAAGGTGTAGAGTTATAAAACCCACCTTAGAACCAGCTCTAGAGCTCCAAGCTTCGAGCTTTAATGGTGACTTGAGCTCCACAGGTTGGCCAAGGTCAATTCTTCAAGAAATGGTTGGGAAAGATCGGCTAGAAAGAAGAACCAAGTAAGAAAACTAGGGAAACCAACCTTGTAATGCGATTTCCTCCATGGATTTGAGCTAGAAGGCAACCAAAATTACCCAAACCTACTTGGCCGTTCTCCCCTACTCCTAAGCTCCTTCCTTAGTCAGCCACAACAAGAGATAAGTGAAGGGTGAAAGGGAAACATTGCCTTTGATTGCAAAGGAAAGTGTATAAGTACCTTTGGGGTTATTTTCATCATAAGGACAACTTACTCCTCCTTTTCACAACTAGGTCCTTCCTTTCTTTTAGGCATGTCCCTCCTCTTCTTTTCTAAGGTAAAACTCCTTCTAAAACCAAGAACTAAAGGCAAGGAAGGTCAACTTATCACTAAGGTACATATGTACATAAGGGTCTCCTTACTTACAACTTGATGATTTAATTACAAAGGTGTTCCTTATTATATGATTATTCAAAGGAAGTGCCCCCTTCATCATTATTACTCTAAATGATGTCAAAAAGTCATAAAAGATGTTCTAGATGGTGTATTTTATAAGTTGCACCACTCATTTGGGTAAATTGCACTTTAATCCAAATTAGGGTTTTTAAGCACAAGGATCATTTCACAAGCTGCATCTTGATGCCCAGGCTTGGGAAATCCATCTTACCTCATCATATCCACTCATAAGATGTCTCACCATCAGAGGAACATCTTAACTTGTGAAATTTGCAAGTTAAACCCCTTAACTGGGTAATTTGCACATAGGCCCCTGCATTACCAAATAATTCTACAACATTGTTTTAAAAGGACAAAAATGAAAATGTATGCCCCTTAGGAACTTAATTACATGCTAAAAGATAATCACAAGGACTTAATTACATTTTTAGGCAAAACATATAGGGTTAGGTTATAACCCAGGTCAGGGATGTTACAAATCATCCACCCCTTACAAGGATTTCGTCCCCGAAATCGATAAAACATATTAAGAGAAAAGAGCAGGGTATTTCCTTCTCATCTCATCCTCTAGTTCCCAAGTGGCTTCTTCAACACCACGGTGGTTCCAGAGGACTTTCACAAGGCTTATATCTTTCTTCTTTAGCTTTTTAATTCTGTTATCAAGGATTGACACTGGTCCTTCCTCATAAGTTATATCATGATTCAATTCTACTTCCATAGCTTGTAGAACTGACTCGGTGTCAGGGTGACATTTCCTCAGCATAGAAATATGAAACACAGGGTGTAACTTCTGCAACTCTGGTGGTAACTCTAGTCTATAGGCTACCTTTCCAACCTGTTCAATGATTGGATAAGGCCCCATAAATCTAGGAGCTAACTTTCCTTTCCTTCCAAAGTGAAGAACTCCTTTCCAAGGCGAGACCTTGAGATACACTCTGTCTCCAACCTGGAACTCTAACGGTCTACGAAGCTTATCAGCATAAGATTTATGCCTATCATGTGCAGTCTTAATCTGTTGTTGTATTACTTTAATCTTCTCCGTAGTCTGCTGCACAAGATCAGGACCTAACAATTGATGCTCACCAGTCTCATACCAGCACAAGGGTGACCTACAACGTCTACCATACAAAGCTTCATAAGGTGCCATATCAATACTATGTTGATAGCTATTGTTATAGGCAAACTCTATTAGGCTTAGGTGTAGATCCCAACTTCCGGTAAACTGGAGAACACATGCTCTCAACAGGTCTTCCAAGGTCTGTATAGTCCTTTCTGACTGTCCATCAGTCTGTGGATGAAAGGCTGTACTAAACCTTAACTTTCTGCCTAAGGCTCTATGCAGCTGCTCCCAAAAACGACTTGTAAACTGGGGACCTCTGACAGAAACTATAGTGACAGGAACTCCGTGCAAACGCACTATCTCTTGAATATACAACTGTGATAACCTCTCAGCAGAATAGGTTGTTTTGACAGGTAAGAAATGAGCTGTCTTTGTCAACCTATCAACTATTACCCAGATGGAATCATGTCCTTTGCTTGTCCTAGGTAGGCCAACAACAAAGTCCATGGTCACATGGTCCCACTTCCACTGTGGTATGGGTAAAGGTTGCATTAACCCTGCAGGCTTCTGGTGTTCAGCCTTAACTTGCTAACACACATGACACCTCATTACAAACTCCGCAACATCCTTCTTCATCCCGGGCCACCAATACATATCCTTTAAGTTCCGATACATCTTGGTTCTCCCTGGATGCATAGCATACATCGAAGAATGAGCTTCTTCCAGGATTAACTTTCTCAAGTTATCCACATCCGGTACTATCATTCTCCCATGATAGCATGTTACTTGATCTTCTGAGTCATGAAAACCATCTCGCTTCTCATCACCATACTCCGATCTAATCTGTTGAACTGCTGCATCAACCTGTTGTGCCTCTTTGATCTGTTCTCTTAGAGTAAGCTTTATATGCATCTCATCCAACAATCCGGCTAACAATGACACCTTCAACTGTACATTTCCTTGCCTCAAAGAGATAAGCATATCTCTCTTAGAGCATACTAAAGAGTTTAATTGTGTTCTATCCATGGTTGATGTTGTTGATTTCCTACTCAAGGCATCTGAAACAACATTAGCCTTTCCTGGATGGTAATCAATTGTACAATCATAGTCCTTGATTAACTCCATCCAGCGACGTTGCCTCATGTTAAGTTCATGCTGAGAGAAGATATACTTAAGGTTCTTGTGATCAATGAAAATCTGGAATGTCTCTCCGTAGAGATAATGTCTCCAGATCTTCAAGGCATGAACCACAGCAGCTAACTCCAGATCGTGTGTCGGATAATTCTCTTCGTGTTTCTTAAGCTGTCGGGAAGCAAAAGAAATCACTTGTTTATCCTGCATCAACACGCCTCCGAGTCCATTCTTGGAGGCATCACAGAAAACTATGTATCCTTTGCCTTGCTCAGGTAACACAAGTACTGGTGCACTTGTTAACCTCTCCTTCAGCAACTGAAAAGATTGCTGGCACTTATCGCTCCAGTCAAAAGGAGCTTCTTTCTGGGTCAACTTAGTCAAGGGTAAGGCTATGGAACTAAAGTTCTTGATAAACCTTCGATAATAGCCGGCCAACCCCAAGAAACTACGAATCTCTGTTGGTGTCTTCGGTTGTTCCCATTGTAGAACAGATTCTACCTTTTTAGGGTCAACACGAATACCCAAAGCAGATATCACATGTCCAAGAAAAGATACTTCTGACAACCAAAACTCACACTTGCTAAACTTAGCATATAGCTTGTGTTCTCTTAGCAAAGTTAGAGCTTGACGAAGATGTTGTTCATGCTGCTGTGCATCTCTACTATAGATCAGAATGTCATCTATAAAGACGACAACACACTGATCGAGGAAAGGTCGGAAAATTCTATTCATGAGCTCCATAAATGCAGCCGGTGCATTAGTTAGTCCGAACGACATAACTGTGAACTCATAGTGACCATACCTTGTTCTAAAAGCAGACTTGGGAATGTCACAGTCCTTAATACGAAGTTGATGATATCCAGACCTCAAATCTATTTTTGAGAAGACGGTTGCACCACGCAACTGGTCAAAGAGATCATCAATTCTCGGCAAAGGGTACTTATTCTTTATTGTTACTTTATTTAGTTGTCTGTAATCAATGCACAACCGCATTGACCCGTCTTTCTTTTTAACAAACAAAACTGGAGCACCCCAAGGTGAAGTGCTCGGTCGGATGAAACCCTTCTCAAGCAACTCTTGAAGCTGCTTCTTGAGTTCTGCCATCTCAGCAGGCGCCATCCTATACGGTGTCTGGGCTATAGGTTGTGTACCGGAGACCAAATTGATTTCAAAATCAATTTCCCGAGGCGGTGGCACACCTGGAAGTTCTTCAGGAAATACATCTTCAAATTCCCTGAGTACAAGAACTTCAACAGGGTTAGGACTCTCCATGGTGGTATCTATCACATGGGCCAAGAATGCATAACATCCTTGCCTCATCAGCTTATCAGCAACCATAGCAGACACAAGATAGGTGGGTAGAATCTTTCTCTCTCCTTGAAAGATCCATGTGTTTCTCTCATCAGCAAACACAGCCTGCTTGGATTCACAACCCAAGACAACTCTATACCTTTCCAAGGTATCCATCCCCAGGATTATATCAAATCCTTGCATATCAAGTGGTATAAGATCCACTTGAATGCGATGATCAGAAAAGAAGAGGATGCAGGGAGAGCATACCTCTTGCAAAATAGCAGATCCTCTCAACGGAGTTTCAAGCAACAAGCTATCTTCCCTATGTCTAACAGTCATATTACAGTTACGAATCACTCTTCGAGTGACAAAGGAGTGCGTAGCACCCGGGTCAATCAAAACAGATACCACACATGATTTAGACATATCAGAATATAAAAGTTCCATCTGACCTGCCACAACCCGTGGATTGACTACTGCTTCTGGTGGGTTCATAGCATAGAACCTCGCTGTCGCCTGAGGTTGAGTTGGTGCTGACGATCCAGCCTGAGACGCTTGCCCACGTCCTCTAGCTGCTCCTTGAGACTGCCTTCTCTATGATCCATGTTGATCCTGCCTCAGAGGTTGTGTCACACTAACAGGCCTAGACCTGCAGTCCTTCATCAAGTGTCCCACCTTCCCACAGTTGTAGTAGCTTCTTTCCAGTTGTTGTGGTCTGGGTGGTCCTGTGACTGACATTGATGCTGAACTGCGAGTCTCTTGTAGTGGTAGGCTTCGTCCTCTACCTCTACTTGGGGACCACTATGTCTGAAAACCAGATCTGGGTGGTGGAGGTGGAGGTGTAGGTGCAGAGAATCTAGGCTTCTTAAAGTCTCTCGATGAAGAACCCTGGAACTGCGGATATCTCTTATGGGTTTGTCTCTTCTCGACTACGGATTTCTCTATCCTTCAGACTGACTCAACGAAGGTAGCAAACCTCTCCCGACTCTTTAGGGCAGACACGGGAGTAGTCAAGTCGGCGTTTAAACCCTTCTCGAACCTTCTAATCCTCTCTTCTTCTGTGGCAGCCATGTGCAGACAGAATCGTAGCAACTCCATGAACTTAGCCTCATACTCGCTAATGTTCATCATGCCTTGTCTCAATCTCTCAAATTGAGAGATCTTCTCGTCCAGGAAGGTTTTTGGAAAATATCTGTGGACAAATTCCCGACGAAAGTCTTCCCACGAGATCTCTATTCCAGGCCTCTTCTGCTCTTCCATGGTCCACCAGTGACCAGCACTTCCTTTGAGAAGATAGACAGCATGTCTAACCTTCTCAGCTTCTGGGATGTTCAAGATTCTGAAAGCTTTCTCTAACTCTGTTAACCATAGATCGGCATCTGCAGGATCATCTGTTCCAAAGTACTCGGTTGCTCCGACACGACGAAGTCGCTCGAATGTCTTACCGATACCTTGTCCTTCAGGCTGGGCAGGTGCCCTAGGTGTAGGCATGGGCATCATGTCGGTGATGTGTGTCATGGCAGTCATAAACTTCCCGAACATGGTTTGAACAGCTGGGTTTCCCATGTCAGCTGGGTCAAACTGAGGTGGCTCCATAGGTGGCTCAGGTACAGGTTGCTCTATCGCCGGGTTTCTTGCACCTCCTCGGGGTGCAGCGACACTACTCTCAGCCTCATACTCCTCATGTTCTTCGTGTGGTCCGTACATCCTTAACTTATCTTCTTCTCCTGAGGAGCAGAAGACACTATTAGATAGGAAAGAAACACTAAGGATAGACTCAACATCCTAAGTCCTATGTCTCTGTAGACTCAGCGAACCTAGAGCTCTGATACCACTAATTGTAGCGATGAGATCCATAAACCACGATATAAACATAGCGGAAGCGATTGATTAGCAACGGAATACAAAAAATCATCAGAAATTAAAACTTTTTGAGACAAAATCTTGAAATCATAAAACCCCTTTTATAAGAAACAAAGTAAACAGATTACATCTCTGTTAGATCACTTCATGAGTGATTATACACAGCCAGATACAAAATCTCAAGATTTAAAACCCAAAATCTCAGACCAAAAGACTCCAAGGACCTGAGAGTACAGAGACGACATAAGACCATCTAACTATATGACAAAGCAGTCAGTATCTCCACCGGAGATTCACTGCTGCTCCTGGTGCTACTGCTGCTGATTCTGATCACCTGCAGATTGGTTCCTTCGTCCTCGACGACCACCTAAAAAGTTGAAATCTACGGGGTGAGACAATTTTAAATAATTGTCCCAGCGAGAGTTATAACTCTCCGCCAGAAGCTTTATTATAGCAATCAAAGGATAACATAAGCAATAAAAGCTTTAAGGTAATCAACAGCAGATTATTATCAAGTAGAGTAACAACATTTAAGGAATATGAAGAACATGTATACTGAGTAATGTAACTTCAACCAATGTATCTCATAGTTCAACCTAAGCAGATATGCTACGTGGTTGATTATGTTTTACAAACATTGTTATGCCCTGCGGAGATGAGGTATACCGCTCATACTCCAACCGATCACTATTATGTCACATCGGTATCATACATAGGTCATCAAAAGAGCCGGATTCTTATGACCTCATCTTCCTCAGTCAGTAAGAGGATCAACATGCAGGACATCTAATGTCTCTGCTACAATAGCTTACCAGGGTATTCTGGTACTTCGCTATTAGAGTCACAGTGGCATTCTGTACTCTCTTCGCCATCGAAAGATTTCTTGTTTATCTCTCATCGATGCGGTATAAAAGATTTCCTCAGGAGATTAGTGTTACATCACCCTGGCATAAATACATAGTGAAGGATTGATAGAATAAAGTACATCTACATCAATTCCTACACTAGGATGTAAGAGCATTCACATCCATATTCCCCACATACTCAAAAGTATGTGATCCAGGAGTTCCCTTAGGAAAACTTGTTTCACCATCATTTAACTCCTAACAATGATGGATCTATGATCAGGGCTCTACATGGTATGATTATACTTGATTAGTTAGGTACATTTCAGTATTCTTTAACATCATACATGTTCTCAAACATTAATCATTAGCATAGCAGCTATGAAAATAGAATACTAAATGTATCAAGTCTAAATTATATCAATTATCATTTCTCAATCATCTCATCACAAGTCATCTGACAAGTATGACCTTGATGATATTCATGGCTCTCATAGCCTATCATTCTCAAAAGATGCCACTTACTAGGCATCAGCATATGTCATCATTCATAAAGCTAATGACATGCTTTCAATGAAATTGGAATCATAATCCTTACCTGGAAATGATCATTATCATGTATAAGAACCTGCATGGTTAATTCAACTGATAACAGTAATCAATTTGAATCAAGAGTTGTACCCTCATACTCTTACAAGGGTTAAGTTCCCTAATTTTCATCAATTAGGGTTTACTATTCACATTACATGTCATCACCCTAGAATTAGGGTTTACTATTCACCTCATGGTGAATTGAACTCATAACATCACCATGCATGAGAAACATCATCATTAAAGCCCTCAAATAGGATTAAGATTCACCCATTATCATAGTTAGGGTTTCCATGATCTCACATAAGTGGATCATACCTAATCTTGCATATTCATGTATATTGAAGGTATTTTACTTGAGTTTCCACTATAAGTGGTACTTTCTCTCTCCTCTCACTAGTAGATGGTGATTACACCACTCTAGATTAAGTTGGGTTAAGTCCCCTTTGATCTACATAAACCAAATCACCACTATCAAGTGATTAGGGTTTGTTTAGAACAAGGTATCACTCAAATTAACCTTTCAAGGGCATTTTGGTAATTTACCCATTGATCATCATCATGGGTCAATTCATTAGTCACTTAGTCCCTTAACGTCTTAAGTTACCATTAGAGTCTAGATTAGATCATCTTTGAACCATTTACACCTTCAAGTGATTAAGTACAATCAACCTTGAAAATCTCCAATTGGTTTAGGGTTTAACCTTCAATCTTCAACCCATTTAGGTTTTAAACGACCTTGAACTTGTTTAATCTCAAACGACCTGGAACCCATTTGAGTCTTTAACAAGTGTGAACTCATTTGACCTTAAATGGGTGTGAACCCATTTGAGCTTAAATGGGTGTGAACCCGTTTGAGCTTAAATGGGTGTGAACCCGTTTGAGCTTAAATGGGTGTGAACCCGTTTGATCTTAAATGGGTGTGAACTCATTTGACCTTAAACGAGTGTGAACTCGTTTGGACCTAAACGAGTGTGAACCTACTTGGATTGAAATGAGTGTGACCTATTTTAGTTGAAACGAGTGTAACCCATTTGAGGTGAAACGAGTTGAACCCATTTGAGGTGAAACGAGTTGAACCCAGTTGAGGTGAAACGATTTGAACCCATTTGAGGTGAAACGAGTTGAACCCATTTGAGGTGAAACGAGTTGAACCCATTTGAGGTGAAATGAGTTGAACCCATTTGAGGTGAAACGAGTTGAACCCATTTGAGGTGAAACGAGTTGAACCCATTTGAGGTGAAACGAGTTGAACCCATTTGATGTGAAACGAGTTGAACCCATTTGAGGTGAAACGAGTTGAACCCATTTGAGGTGAAACGAGTTGAACCCATTTGAGGTGAAACGAGTTGAACCCATTTGAGGTGAAACGAGTTGAACCCATTTGATAAAGTTGGATATGGACCAACATAGGTATTAATGCCCTTCATCTTCAACCTTGAAACCAAGGTCTATTCTTCACGAAAAGGCTTGCAAGAGTGCAAAGAAAGATGGGGAAGAAGAAGAACTAACTATTATTTGCAAGAATAAAAGTATGTATAACAAAGCAAGGTGTAGAGTTATAAAACCCGCCTTAGAACCAGCTCTAGAGCTCCAAGCTTCGAGCTTTAATGGTGACTTGAGCTCCACAGGTTGGCCAAGGTCAATTCTTCAAGAAATGGTTGGGAAAGATCGGCTAGAAAGAAGAACCAAGTTAGAAAACTAGGGAAACCAACCTTGTAATGCGATTTCCTCCATGGATTTGAGCTAGAAGGCAACCAAAACTTACCCAAACCTACTTGTCCGTTCTCCCCTGCTCCTAAGCTCCTTCCTAGTCGGCCACAGCAAGAGATAAGTGAAGGGTGAAAGGGAAACGTTGCCTTTGATTGCAAATGAAAGTGTATAAGTACCTTTGGGGTTATTTTCATCATAAGGACAACTTACTCCTCCTTTTCACAACTAGGTCCTTCCTTTCTTTTAGGCACGTCCCTCCTCTTCTTTTCTAAGGTAAAACTCCTTCTAAAACCAAGAACTAAAGGCAAGGAAGGTCAACTTATCACTAAGGTACATATGTACATAAGGGTCTCCTTACTTACAACTTGATGATTTAATTACAAAGGTGTTCCTTATTATATGATTATTCAAAGGAAGTGCCCCCTTCATCATTATTACTCTAAATGATGTCAAAAAGTCATAAAAGATGTTCTAGATGGTGTATTTTATAAGTTGCACCACTCATTTGGGTAAATTGCACTTTAATCCAAATTAGGGTTTTCAAGCACAAGGATCATTTCACAAGCTGCATCTTGATGCCCAGGCTTGGGAAATCCATCTTACCTCATCATATCCACTCATAAGATGTCTCATCATCAGAGGAACATCTTAACTTGTGAAATTTGCAAGTTAAACCCCTTAACTGGGTAATTTGCACATAGGCCCCTGCATTACCAAATAATTCTACAACATTATTTTAAAAGGAAAAAAATGAAAATGTATGCCCCTTAGGAACTTAATTACATGCCAAAAGATAATCACAAGGACTTAATTACATTTTTAGGCAAAACATATAGGGTTAGGTTATAACCCAGGTCAGGGATGTTACAAGAATAGTGTATCAGACAGACCCACCATGAGACTGGCACATGGAAGCCATCATCATGGAAGTCATAGTCATCTATCAGAGTGATGGTGGTGGTTTTGGTTCTTAGACCTAAGATCACTGCACTCATCACGTCATTGGGAACACTTTGACATCATCAAACACAGCTCTAAAACATGGGTAGTTAGAAAGGTGATGATTGGAAGACTTTGACACATGGGGATAGATTGTGAGTGATAGAAATGGGATTTGTCCCTCCTACATGAGTTTGTTTTATAGGCCTCTTGATTACCGAGACTGAGAAATGCATGGACATGCACATGTGAGTCAATATGTGATATTGAGCTTACATATATCTCAGACAGTGTGATGTGGATTAAGAAATAAGATTAAATGATGAAGAGGATGACTGCTCCATGCCTCGAGTTCAATATGGACATCAGTGACAAAGGAACTATACAAACACTACAACACCAAACACAGATTGTAGGTTGGAGTTGTTCTCCAACTTTCCATTTACTTGGGTAGCATTGATGTGCAACTAGGCACCGCTCATTTCTTGTGATGTTATAAGTTGTTATGGACATTCACTGCCAACATAATATGGGACATATAGGCTCACACTCATAGGTCTCGACCAAGAAGAGGAGTTTAATCTTGAATGATAGTTGAATTGATTACTAAAGCATTTAGGTATTCAATTTAAGCAACGAGTAGCCTAATTGCACTGCCAAATGCCAATCTCATGGCATGAGGCGGTCGTATAGAGTGCCAAACAGTCGTCTCAAGCGTTGAGATGGTCATTTGGAGTGTTAGACAGATTTGAGTTGAAATTGGCTATGGATTGAACTGACCGGTCCAGTTCAGCTCACCAGACGACCATCTCGGTGAGCGAGATGGCCGTCTAGCATGGGTGAAATGGATCAGTTCTACCAAGAGACGGTTTTAGATATTTCCAAGTTTGTTTCAATTGCACATTACTTGTTGTGTAAGGAATTAATGTCTAACATTAATGGGAATTGAATTGTCAATTTTGTATGTAGTTGGGAAAGCACCACACGACCATCTGGACTAAGCCAAATGACTGTCTCGAAAGATAGCCAACTGTCTGGCATGCTAGATGAACGGTTTGGCTTTCGTAGGTTGTGAAAGTTCCAAAATTGTTATAAAAATTTTAGATCTTTCGGTCCCTTCTACTTCCGCCCAGACTGGGGACCCAGACCCTAACCCCTCCTATAAATAGAGGGGTACAGGGGTTCCTATAACAAAACACAGACAATTGAGAATCAGTTGCTTTGACAATTGTTGTCCTCTCTAGTTGTAGTAATCACGAGAGCCCAAGCAAGTCCTACCTGACTAGGGAGGGATAGCAAGGGAGATAACAACTGATATCATTGTTGTGGGAGAGAAAGTTTGTGACAATGATGCCAGTAGGAGGGATGACTCCTTCTTGTCTTCTCTAGTAGTATAATAGCAGTTCTAGGAAGTCAGTGTGGACTTCTCTAGAGGCAGGAGGTTGTCGTCTTTCGCTAAGGAGGACATCATCAACCAGCAATCTGTGATGAGAGGAGCTGCTATAGATGACGAATTTCAAGTCTATTGTCCATGGAGGAGTAGTCAGACGAGTCTCAGTACAACCAGGAGTCAGAGTTGCACAACTACAATGATGAGGATTTTTGTTGGACTTGCTCAGGACCAGATATATCCTTGAAACCATCCTCTTCATATTATAGTTATTGACATGATCCGTAGTTATGAGAATATGGTACATAAAAGAATTTTGTTTCCACTGCTTGCTCTGTAGACATATTTTCCTGCAAACAAAATTGACAAGTGCATTCCCCTAAACATCGCACACTTCTCTTAATTACATTGAAACCCTAATTTCCTTCTTTCTTTGGTAGTGTTAGCTTAATTCGCTCTTTACTTGCTTAGTTAGATTCTTGCCTCTTTCTTGCTTTGTTCTTGCTAGTTTAGGTACTTAATTGCTCTTGTTCTTAGTCTGCTAGTTTAGTGTAGCGCAAATGTCTTCTTTCTTATCTAAGTGTAGATGTCTCTTTCATTGCTTAGTTATTCATATTCTTGCTCATTAGAATTGACTGTCTAGGGTTAACTTAGTTTTTGATCTTTTTTTTCCTTTAATTGCTTTCTTGTTCAACCATTAGTATAATAAAAAAATCAACCATCAAACCCTTAAACCCTAGACTCCACAGTAGGAACCTATCCAAAACCAACCTAGTTCTAGTGCCTCCTTTTCTCTCTTAGGTTCGAACCCTAACTTTCAGCCCTCCTATACTATAACACGACCTCGTGTGTTTATGAGTATAGTGTGTTAGTCTATGTGAGAGAGCCTATTAGGGCTTTATAAATTTGAAACACCCCTTTTTATGTTAAAAACCCTTTAGGGTTGCATCTAATCAAACTCAATTGGTTGGTGTGTGGCCCTAAAGGAAAAATGCAACAAGCTTTCCGACACCATTTTCGGGTATAGAAAGCACCATATATACCTAGTAGTTGTGGTGTTGACTCTCCCCTGTTGGCATCATATTTTTCCAATTTGTTTTGTTCCATTTGATAAACACACCATGCTTTATGATGCCATTTCAGAGGAAATAAAAGCTACGTAGTAGTTGTGTTGTTGACTCTCTCCCCTTTGGCATCATCTCTTGCCAGTTTGTTTGTTGCGTTCAAGAGACACACCAATTACCATAGTGCTTTTCTTATTAAACAACAAGGATATCACACAAGTGATAAGAGTAGAGGCAATCACTCACAGGATACAACATTGACTTTCAATTTATACAACTCCTTTATGCAAGAAATTTAACTATGCATCCATCTATGATAGTATATTCCTTACTAACACTTCGTTTTATTCAATTAAATATGACATGATTGAGACAAAATTGTTGATGGTGGTAATCTCCTAGAGATTAACAATTGGTGACTTTTCCATGAAAAATCAGGTAAGTTGAAGTATGAAGGGAGTATTAGTGTAAGTAATGATTTTTTAGGTTAATTGTGAATTGTGGCATTAATTTTTACTTGTGTATATATATTAATTGTAGGTATTTAACATTGTTGCATACTCTCTACACATTAGATGAAATGTCATAGCATGTGGTGTTAGTTTTCATTAAGTATGTGTCAATTTGTGTGACTTGATTTGACTTATCTTTCTATCATTAGAACTTCTTTAAACATTTAAATTTAATTTGAACTTATTGCAAACATTGATAATACAATGTCATTTCAAGGAGTTATAACAACCATTAGAGATAAGGGTTAGGTATGAAAACCATACCAAGATTACATGTAGTGTTAAATTCTTTCAAAAGTAACTATCAGTATAATTTATACCATGGTGGTTCTTATACCATCACGACATATTTGATGATGTTGTGTCTCCTCTATGTGTTAGTTTCTTTCCAACACTATACCTCCTTTAAAAGCAACATGCCATGTGTTGTCAATGTCGTTGATTGTTTAAATGCACACTTATTAGGCATAATTGTGTAAAAATATATACATATACATATTAATATCCATGCATATACATTAACATATATATACATGTGGTTATAAATAAATTAATATATATGGCAGTGATTTAGTGAGAAACATGGCATGGTGAGAGCATAGGAGGAATTTAAATAACTACAAAGTTAAATATTGATTTTAATTACAACCTAATAGATGGTAAGAATATCATTCTTTTTACCTTCACACGAAAAAAAATTAAAATCTGGTATTTTTATGTGTCCATATGTACAATATACACATTTTACATCCAACAGTCAGTGTGAAACTCAATATTGAGCATTGAAAAGGATTCACTTGTGTTGAATGCAATACAAGTCCCATGATGATGAAATTTTGTAGAAAGGTAACTAATAAGGTATATTTTTAATCCACATAGTTGTATTATGAAAAATTGATAAGTGTGCAAAGTTATTCAAATGTCTCTCATGCTCTCACCAATATATGTTTGTCATTGGATCATTGTCCTCTCCCTCCTATGATCCAGTGAGCAACTTATCTTGGCGACAGCATGAGAGGCATTTGAATAACTTTACAAACTGGTCATTTTTTCATAATCCACATGTATGGATTACAAATAACCTTACTAACAAACTTCCTATAAATTTCATCATCGTGGGACTTGTATTGCATTCAACACAAGTGAATACTTTTCATTGGTCAATATTGAGTTGTAGGTTGATTGTTGGATGTAAAATGTGTATAGTATACATATGGTTGTAAAAAATATTGGATTCCAATGGTTTTTTGTGTGAAGGTAAATAAAATGTTATTCTTCTCATATATAAGGTTGGATATCTAGAAAAAGCTTTAACTTTATAATTATTCCAATACATCTCACACTCTCACCATGGCATATTTCTTACTACATATGGACAATGGTCAAGTGAGAAACATATCACAGTGAGAGTATGAGAGGGATTTGAATAACTTTACACAATGATCATTTTTTCGTAATGCATCCATATGGATTAAAAATATACCTTTCTAGTAATTTTCCTACAAAATTTCATCATTGTGGGACTTGTATAGCATTCAATACAAGAGAACATTGTCTTGATTTACCACCCACCTGAGCGTTCGGCCTCTGCCACGGGCATGGGAGAGGGGGAGAAACCTTTCTCTCTTAATCCCAACACAAGAGAATACTTTTCAATGCTCAATATTGAGTTTTAGGCTGACCATTGGATGTAGAAAGTGTATATTGTGCACATGGACATGTAAAAATGTCAGATTTCAATGAGTTTTTGTGTGCAGGTACATAGAATGATATTCTTCCGATCAATAAGGTTCGACATTGAAAATAAGTTCTAACTTTATAGTTATTTAAATGCCTCTCATGCTCTCTGTGTAGCATGTCTCTCAGTAGATCGCTACCATATGGACAATGATCTAATGAGAACTATATCTTTGTGAGAGTACAAGAGGTATTTGAATAACTTTACAATGATCAACTTTTCATAATCCAACTGTATGGATAAAAAAATATACCTTATCTGTTATCTTCCTACAATATTATATCATTGTAGGACTTATATTGTATTAAAAAAAAGTAAATACTTTTCAACACCCAATATTAAGTTTCAGACTGGCCGTTGGATGTAAAATGTATATATTTTACATATGGATATGTAAAAAATATTGGATTCAATTATTTCTTGGTGAAGGTATATAAAATGATATTCTTCCCATCTTTAAGTTTGGATATTGAAACAAGCTATAACTTCATAGGTATCCAAATGCCAATCATGCTCTCACTGTAGCACATTGTTCACAAGATCTCTACCATATATGGACAATGATCTAGTGAGAAACATATCCTGGTGAGGGCATGAGAGCCATTTGAAGAACTTTGCACAATGCTCATTTTTGAATAATCTAAAATCGCATGGATTAAAAATATACCTTACTAGTCACCTTCCTATAAATTAAATTTCATCATCGTGGGACTTGTATGCATTCAACTAAATGAATATTTTTCAATGCTCAATATTGAGTTTCAAGTTGACCGTTGGATATAAAAATGTATGTATTGTACATATTGACGTGTAAAAAATATTAAATTTCTATGATTTTTGTGTGAAGGTAAATGTAATAATAATCTTTCCATATATAAGGTTGGATATTAAAACAAGTTATACATTTTATTCAAATGCCTCTCACGCTCTCACCGCATCATGTTTATCCCTAAATCACTACCCCAAACACACACACACACACAGATATATATATATATATATATATATATATATATATATATATATATATATATACACAATGTGTGTATGTATATATTCACACATAATACATACATAATATATATGTACATATACATAATATTATATATATATATACTGCTTTAAATTAATACCTTTGTACGTAATTATATATGAGTAAAATGTGTAATATAAAAATGATAATCCTTGTTAGATGTTCATATGGAAGGAAAGAAGCCCAATCCTATTACGACTATCATGAACTGAGTTTTTAGATGTTGCTATAAAGCTTTTCCCTCCAGGTGCTCTAATTAGTTATCTAATCTGCAACTTGCGACTATGAAACCAATCAGGCTTACTAGTAGATCCAACTGACACGTGCAATGTGTAACATAGATCGATATATACACGATTTCATGTGCACGTACACATACTATTATCAGTTATTGTATATTCTGATTTATTTTATGTTTCTAATTTTAAATAAGTAGTACAATGTATCTATTACTTGAATAATTATTTTATCAAAAGTTGTTTTGGCGATTGAGAGAACACTTTACAGTGCACGACGTTGACTGCAATTACTCCAAGCACGGTTCTGGTATTTAGTAGCTCAATTTTCATTTCAATGCAAATCAGTCTTGTTATTTGACTAGCATCGAACAGAATTATACCACAAGGGCACTACGTTCTTAAAGAGTATACCATCTAAATCATGACCAGCTCAGCCCCAAAATCGAAAGAGTGGCTTAGTATGCGAGTAGCTTGAGCAAGCGGCGGACTAAAAGAACTGAATGCATTGCAGCTCATCATTTTACGTTCAATGTATAAAAAGGTAGAGGATATGCATTATCTTTTCCGTGAACGTATCGTTCTAATGAAAATGAAGGTTGTTGAGAACATTTCCCTTATGGACATACTAGATTGGAAAAGGCAACACGTAGCTACAGAGAAAAATATGTCACAGCTTTTCAGTTAGCTAGGGATTGAAAAGAGAAATAATCGAGAGCTATTTACATCCAGTGATGCACGATTAATATGTTGATCTATAATAAGACAAACTGTTTGAAAAATGGATGAAGAGAATATACATTCTCAAATTCACATGATAGGCGCATAGAACGGACTTGCTATAATTGGTTGAATCAGAATGAGCGGCAAATTCACATGAAGACTGCCACTAGCCAATTAGGTTGTTCCGCTTTAAAATCTTGCACTGTCCTTGACTCTCTTTTTTTTTCTCTTTTTTTAAGGATTTGTAGCATTTATTCATACTGCCAACCACGATTACTACTCTTTCCCACTCTCTTGCTCTTTCCCACGTACACTTCCTCCCTCTATAAAGATGAAGCTCACCCGCGTCAACTATTCCCATCCTAACATGTTCCATCTCCCATGTTTTTCTCTCATTTTGTTTCTAAAATTTATCTTTTATCTATTTTCTTCATTCTTTTATGTAAAAAAACATTATGTAACAAATCTGTAACAAGATATAAGTCTTTATATGTTCCCTTATCTCTCTCTTATACTCTTTCTATTCGCCCTTTTGATTTTCCACCCCTCTCTCCCATAAACTTCGGTGCTATCCTCCTCATCATCTCAACTTTTAATACAAACCGATGCCCCCTTCATTCAACTCCCAACAAAATGTCGGTCTCATCTCAAGCCCTCATTAATTGCTAAAACGTCATTTTCTATTTTCCTTTTGAATTTGACCCCTCTCTCCCCCATAAACTTCCATCATCTTGTCGTAATCATCTCAACATGTCATGCAAAACAATGCTTATTCTACTCAATTTTCGTAAAGTTATGTTCAACTTTCATTAACTTGTCAACAACATTATATTTAATCCCTCGAATACCATTTTTTTTACCCATGGGTTATCGTTGCTTTTAATATTCCTTTTAACATGGGGAGTTATAGATCACATATTCTCTCAAGCCCTCATTAATTGCTAAAACATCATTTTTTATTTTCCTTTTCAATTTGACCCCTTTTAATCCCCATAAACTTCCATCATCTTATCGTAATCTTCTTGCAAAACAATGCTTCTTCTACTCAATTTTCGTATAGTTATGTTCAACTTTCATTAACTTGTCAACAACAATATACCTAATCCCTCGAATATCATGTTTTCTTACCCATGTGTTATCATTGCTTTTAATATTCCTCTTAATATGGAGAGTTATAGATAAGATATAGTTCTAATCATAACTTTTATTAGCAAATATCTTTTATTGAGAAGAATCACATAACAAAGAATTTATAATGCTAATAAATTCTGATTTTTAGAATTTATTATATATCTCAGTTTTTGTGGTTAACCTTGCTAACCCTTGACCACGTACTAGAAACACATTCCAAAGGTTTTAAATGATAACGAGCCATAACACCCCCTCCCCCATTTTTTTGAACTTAAAGTATATTTTCTTCTCTTACAAACATATTTTGATATACAATGCTAACTAAATTTTCCATACCTCTATTACTTGATGAAACGACGATCACGTTTAGTTAAATTTTTTCTACTTACCAATCACTATTGGTATATGACCGATGCCCCCATTTTCTCCATGCCTTCTCATCTATACTACTTTGAAGAGAGGGATTTTTTTATCTATTTACAAAATATCTATTCTAAACTTGCATGACCAATTAGAAGTCAGCCACTTCTCACGCTTATTTTCACTTTTTTTATTTCAATTGCTATTTATTCATGAAAATACTTCTCTCCTATTGAACTACATCTCCACAATTCCCTGTAACTAACCACTGTGACCTCCCTCCAACGGATCACTATGATCATGTAGTCATCTCCCTCTCGCCCCATTTCTCTCCCTCCTTGATGAACAAGATGAGAGGAGGGGTGCAATATTTTTTTTCTTTCTTTTTTATCATCGTTAAAATGAAAATGCTAACCTCTCATCTAACTGCTCATCGCAGATTTCATTTGAAAGAATCAACAAAATATTAATTTTATCTCTCTCTTTCAGTGTCTCCCTCTCACACTCTTGATTTAAATTCATTACAAAAAAAATTTCTTATTGACCGTTCATCCAAACCATTCCACACACGCTCTCTCTTCTTATCTCACTCTCTATTCTAAGAGTTTTTCTCTATTTTTTGTATTTACTCTCTCCCCTACCTTCGTAACCACATTTCTCATGTTCATCCACCTTAACTATCGGAAACAACATCATGATTTGTTAGAGGACACTATTAATCTCCTAAATAACCTTCCACTAAACATGTTCATAAGAATAAAATCCTTTCAGAAAGTTAACTATAAGTTATTCTAATCATTTAGTAAATTTCCAAATAATTAGGTCCATCAATATTCTCAATCATCTTTGGTATTCTCTTTTCTTCAAGATATTGTTTTTTTTATCTTTTATGATTTTCTCTCACCACATCTATTGCTTTGTATCTTTCTTTATGAAGATTATCATTAAAAACTGAAAATGTGTTGCATATAAGTTTTTCCACTAGGATGTAGTACACGTGTGACGATATTTTTCAAACAAAATTAAAAGAACCATTTTTAACAATTTTACGAAGGAAAGAATTATCAAAAATAATAGATCATAAATGCCAAGTTATTCTCAAATTAAGGCTCCTTAATTTTTACATATTCAATTGTTATAAACCATAAGTTATCAAGACAAAGTAATTATTTCTAAGTCTATATATGGTTATGTCATATGATCTTAATAACAATAATTAGTTAATACATTTTTTGAATTTTGTATACTAAAAAAGTTTGAATTAGTTTGATTGAGCACGTGCATGTGCACATGCGAATTTACTATAAATAAAAAAACAGCATGCCAAAAGCCAATGGAAAATGCAAACCGAGATCACAGGCTTTCACCGGTAAAGAACCAATTTGACTCGAGTAGAGACACCGCAGAGTGGCAACATTAGTCAGACCAACAAAACTCTGTGTCATAGCACTTACATCGTCAGACTAAGATGCACACTGCCTGCTTGCATGTATTTTTCCAACTAAGAATTGATGCTGACTCCGGCTGGTCTGCTCGCCGTCTAATTATTTAATCTCTAGCTGTGGCGGAGCCAGAATTACTAGATGGATGAGGCATAATATAATTTTTTTATATATATAATATCTTCTTTAACGTTATTACAAAACAATCAAGGCAGAAATTATTAACAATCCAAACTTTCACCTGCACTTCTGTGAAAGAGGTTTTATGAATTTTTCTAAGGTGAATGTTTAGATGTAAGTAAGATAAAAATAATCATCACTTTGCCTGTTATAACATTATTACTTAATAACATTTATGTAAAGATTTTATGGGATATCTTTTTTGATATAGAGCAATTAAAATGATTGAGATATCCACGCATACTATCGAATATTATTTCAATTGATTATAACTTATACGGATATATAAAGACAAGAAGCTAAACAATACAAGCAACATGAAGGATACTAGAGCATGAAAGGAAACGTTCTGTTTGATCTTGTAGCTAGTGTTAATAGATGATCCTCTCATTAAAATGGATAGGATTAATATATAATAGGTAACAACAACCGGCAATCCAGCGTGCTTGGAAAAACAGTAAGCATGAGGAAAAAAATCTTCTCTTAGCCTCGCAAGAACTTGATAAGTCGAGATCCAACACATATGTCTCGTCGTGTGAGGTCTAACTAGAGGGCATGACAAAAACCTAGATGTAAAAAATCATATATCTGTGAAACTGTTCAAACGCTAAGATAATTATAATCCTAATTTCGGCCGGTATTCTGATTAGTCAAAAACGTTTGGGATCATTTTCCAGTGAGTATGCAGTGGCCACCGATAGCAGACCTATTCACAGCATGAACATTTTGTTGAATGTCATATTGTTAAGCGCTTCCGTTTTTAGTTTCCGTTCAGATAAACTTTCTGCAGTGATAAATGCAGCGACGAGTTGTCAGGATCCAAAACCAACACATTGTGGAACAAACTATCATCTGTATTTCAGTAACTATCATTTATTATACAATTTATTTCTAAAAATTGGGTGAGGCACGTGCCTCACATGGCTCAAACGTGGCTCCGCTACTTATCTCTAGGAATAACTTAATTATCAATCACTTTTTCAACTATTACTGTAAGTCGTAGCGTCAGTTTTGGTTGTTAGGAAGGCGCATTGCATTATGATGCTCGACTAGACATCAAAATTATCATCTTCCAATTTTCAAAAGATGATAATCGATGCAGTTGTCCTGTCGCTCTTTTATTTCCTTTCGAGCAGCGCCAACCTAATGAGAATCAATACCTACAACAACAACTACATAAATGATGGCCTAACAAAAATCAGCAGCTGCAACAAGAAAGAACAACATTCATCGTAACCATGTCTTGAGGAAAATACTCATATTTGATATTTCTTTCAAGCGGCTATGAGGATCCTAGTGAGACGTAGAGAGATTTCTCCAGGCCCACTCCCAAGTCCAAAGGAAAGTGAGGTTTTTCCCATTGATGTCTCTACCGTTGACACCGAGAAATGTCTTAAAAAGATGTGTCCATCGGCACCGGAGGTCAGCGACATGCCAGAGCAAAAGTTCTGTCGTGGTCTCGAGCAGTGAGGAGGGGGAGCAGCTCATCTGCACGCATCTAAAAGTGATGTTCTGATCTGAGATAGAAGACAACGACATGCACCCTAGGAAAAAATTCTTTTTCATGGTCTCCAATGAAGAGGAGGATGAGCTTAGCATAGCCGACAAAAATCGACACGCCGGCCAGATGAGTGCTATATTGAACCCCATCATTAGAAATCTAAGGATTAGGCCTTGAAGCGACGTTCTGAAGGTTGTTCGCATGAACCCATGCCCATCAAGATACCTGCTACCGAGCCCATGCACATTGAGATGTTGAATTGAAAATGACACAATAACATTGCAGAGTTCGGATCATGCATCTCTAGTCTCAACTTACCTTTCTTCCGACAAATGAGTCAATATATATTTTCCCAGTGATTAGGGGACGGTATTATAACTTTGACGGTGGAAGATATTTGTTCTTACATGGAAGGGTGATTTATCACCGAAGACATTATCGGCACACACATTCATACAATTAACAGAAGAAATATCGAGCGAACGGACAGAAGGGTGAAGAGATTACAAATTTTGATGCTTTTGTGTGTACGTCTCATTGCAATTATCAGTGTGTTTTAGTTTTCATTTAATTCGATGCTATTTTTGGTACAATCGTGTTCCATCATTGATGTTCATGGTGTTGATATATGTGTGATACAATAGCTTTTTCTATTTACTCCCCCTCCTTGTTTCTTTTCTTATCATCCTTGTTCCATTTCTCCCCCTCCTGGTTCATGTCATTCTAATTTTCATTTATTCTCCTTCCTTGTTCCTTTTTCTCCTCATCCTTGGTCCTTTTCTCCTCCATAAACTTTGTTCATTGTCTTTTCCTACGCAAACATTCTTCCTTTACTCCCCCTCCTTCTTTACTCCCCTTCCTTGTTCCTTTTCTATCCCTCATTGTTCCTACTCTCATCGCCCTTGTTCTTGTTTTCCTCCTTCCTTTATTCCCTTCTTTGTTCCTTTTCTCTCCCTTGTTGTTCCTTCTCTCATCGTCCTTGTTTCTTTTCTCTCTCCCTTTGTTTATGTTGTCATCATCCTTGTTTCTTTTCTCCTCTTATATTGTGTCTTTTCTGCTTTTCTCCTCTTTCCTTTATTTTCCTCTTTGTTCCTTTTCTCCCCCTCTTTTTTTATGTTCTCATGGTCCTTGTTCTTTTTCTCCTCCTACTCTGTAGCTTTTTTTCCTTTTCTCCTCCTTATTTTACTCCTCTTATTTGTTCCTTTTCTCCCCGTCCTTGTTCGTATTCTTGTCATCTTTGTTCCTTTTCTCCTCCTACTATGTGTTTGAATAATAGAACAAAAATGATACAATAGGATCAACGATCCAATTTTCAAGTTTCCTTCATTATTTTGTTCTAGTTACATTGTTCACATTCTAATTTTATAAGTGTCAGTTGTTTGAGGTCTATGTTGCCTTATGTTTAGTTTGTAAAAAAATAGTATTTCCAACTTGGGATCCTTGAAGTTAAAATTATTTGTGACATGCTCCTGGTAGATACTTCAGAAGTTAGCAATCATTTGATCATAGTTGTTATGATTATGTATGTCATTTCTCCATCTATCATATCCTCTCTATTTTTCAGTGTCTCGCGTATACTTAATTATTGAATTTAAACATAAAGTGCATGATTCCAATTTGTCACTATGAATATTTCTTTATTGTTTACTTTGTTGAATTTAATATTGCTTTATAGTTCATCTTACCAAACATCTTGAAGAGTTAGGAACTAGAAAATGGATTATTTATTTGTGAGGAGGTGGTTAAGTACTTGAAATCCTTCCTCACTATCACCAAAGGGTTTCCCATCCAAGCACATGGAAATGGAATATTCCAATTGTTCTTGAACAGAGGGACATGAGTAGTTGCAGAATCTTTACCAGGATATTCATGAAATATTGAAACGGTAAAATTGGTGGTATAAATTAATTCAACAAAATAATCCATGGTGTATTTTTTAAATTTGTATGAAGGTGGATACAAAGATAGTTTGTAGTCATAAAATGTACTTTTTAATTTAATTCAGAATCATAGATCAAGGCCCGAGAAAGGGGCTATTGATGTCACATACTATCCACTTTTGTAATATAACTGTCAATTTTTTTTGGAATGAAATTATGTGACTTCTTTGCTGGTATATAATCAATTATGTTACATGCCTTGCTCAATGTATATCGTACCAGTTTTTGTATGTTTAAGTGTCATTGGTTATGTATATGTGTGATGGTTTTGTATGTTTAAGGAACAACAAGCATGAGAAAATAAAAAAATGAATAAAGAGTAGGAGAAAAGAAATAAGGATAAGGATAAGAGGAATAATGAGATGAACAGGATAATCGAGGGGGAGAAAGGAAAAAATGAACAAGGAACATTAGAAAAGGAAAAAGGTGGGGATAAAAGGAAGGAGATTGAGGAGAAAAGGAATAAGGAGAGGGAGAAAAAGAAAGACAAATAATTAGCATGAGAAAAGGAATGAGGATTAGAAGAAAAGGAAGAAGGAGGAGGAGAACAGGATCAAGGAGTGGGAGAATTGGAAAAACACAGAAGGGCAAGGGCAAAAGGAACAAGAATCACTAGAAAAGGAAGATGGAGGAGGAGAACGTGATCAATAAGGGAGGAAAGGGAAAATGAGTAAGGTGTGGGAGACAAAGAACAAGGATAGGAATAGGGAGAAGAGGAAGGAGGAGGATAAGAACATGATTATTGAGGGGGAGAAACGTTAAAATGAACAAAGAGCGTGAGAAGGGAACAAATATGGGGAGAAAATGAAGAACAAGGGGAGAAAAGGAATGAGGAAGGGGACAAAAGGAATAGGATAATGAGAAAAGGAAAATACTACTATTAAAGCCAGATTTGAATTACAATGGTACAATTTTAAATATATGTACATGCTAGAAACACTGCTACCAAAAACCTAATTTTGAGGATGATATGTGTCTGTGTTGATTATGTATACTTGACCTTAAATAACTAATAAGAAGAGTATGTAGCATAACTTTTTTATATATGTTCCTCCATTCAATTGGTTACTTGTTAATGTCTATACAAAAAGACGTTTCACGAACTGACCGATTGCTATAAACTCATTTGGATCTCTCAATGATTTGGTTCTTTTCTAGCACTCTCTACAAACTTCTACCGTTCAACTTGATCTTTTCTTGCCTATTTCAAGCATGAACTTGTCTTCTTGATCTTCTCTCACCTTCTCCAAGCATGAACTTATTATAAAATTCCCAAACTCTCAAAATAGGGTTTTTTGGTAGCAATAAATCACCATCTTTAATTCTTCCAAAAAACCTTCTCATTCATCTCTTTTTTTTCTATTTCAAATGGAAAGTTGATTCTAGTACAGGACCAGGACCTACCTCACCGTTGACCAACAGAATGAATGCAATGTCCAGTCTCAAAGAAGTGAAGATGCATCTGAATACAATAGGTCTTTCTAGTCTCCTCCAGTTAAAGTTGAGGACTCTCACTCTAGAAGTTCTCCACTTCTTGGGTACCTATTTTGATATGAAGAATATTAGTTGCCCAACCCTCAAAGGTGGGCAATTTGAAGATGATAGGTCAGGATGTCCACTGAGTTTATGAAATTGCTACAAGTTTCATCTCGATCAATATGAAGAAAAGGGATGCAAAGTCCACTAACATAGTTTATCAATGGCTAAGGAATTGGTTTAAATCATAACAGGTTATTCTTCATAGATATTAGATATGTCGATGAGAAGATATTTGAGTTAAGGGATGCTAAACATATAGCTCGATTATATATAATATATGTAATAGGATGTGATCTTGCACCAAATATGGGACCGATTCAGGTATACTACTTCAAATATATCGATTCACTAACTAGAATGTGGCACCTGAATTGGGCAAGTTGTGTCTTGCAATTTTTGAAGAGTCATCTGCTCAATTTCAAAGCAAACAATTTCATCATAAGTTTAATGGGATATATGCACCTTCTAATGGTATGTAATGATTATTTGACTCTACTTGCATATATTTTAATATTTGATATTTTGCTTTGTAAGACAGGAATGTCACAATAGTAACACTAGATCACATTCGTCGTAGCTTTTAGTTACATTATTTAGATCTGACTTTCCATCGGGGCACATGCTCCAGGTGAACTTTTGCATCAAATATTGAAGAAATCATCAAAGAAAAACAAACTACTCTTGAGCATTATAAGGAGGAATACAATGAACATTGCTTTCCCCTTTCTGAAAGAGAAGATGTTGAAGACGGTGTTGGTTGTAAATCATTAGAGGACAGGTTTCATGACGTAATATATATTCATCACCCATTTTGGAAACCATGGTATGTGTTATCTTGTATAGTTGTAAACAATGATTCCATGCAAAAATAATGGTATTCGATGAGATTTCTCTTTAGTTCTTTAACAAGAAGAAGAAAGCTCAACGTCAAGTGGAAGACCTTCTCCAAAAATATCATGGAGAAGGTTCATTTGAACATTTTCTCAAGGATGTTCCCAATGATAACCCAGTGCACATTGATGACATTACACTTGTTGAGGCAATTCTGACCCTAAAAACAAGTAGAAAGAAGATGAAAATGTCAAAAACACTCATTGACAATCAGAATGAAGTTGAACTGCACCCATATCAAGATGTTCCCTTTAACATAGGCATGGTTATCCTTCAAATTTCAAAGGAAGCACAATTAAGTGATGCATGTCAACAAAAGTAGATAATAAGAAGGCTCTACTGATACAAGATAGGGAGAAGAGCATGAGGGCGGCGCCAACAATAGAGGTTGAGAGGACAAATATGACTGAGAAGAGGAAGCACGAGGAGAGTACAAAGAAGTTTTGAAGTAAGCAGTATGATGAGAAACATGAGAAAATGAACAAGGAAAGGGAGAAAAGAAATATGGAGGGGAGAGAAAAAGAAAAAGGATCAGGAGAAAAGGAAGAAGGAGGAGGAGAAAGGAACAAAAACTATTAGACACAAAATAACGGTAAAATGAGGCTCATGTAGTAAGCATCCGGCAACATCCTCTACTCCACTTGCAAGAAAAAGCAATTATGTCATAGCATTAGAGTTTTACTTGAGAGAATCAATTGATGGAGTCGAGTTTGTTCTTACAAGCTGAGGAGGATGTTACCGAATACATATTGCATTATGTGATGTGTGTTATCAGATACAATGAACGGAAGCTACACAAGGATCATAAGTGAATGAATAATGAAGCGTCAAACAATGGAAGTTAAACATCAATAATATATATGGATTTAACCAAGAACAAAACATGAATAAAGAAATACCAAAACATTAGTGAAGGGAATAATTCAATGTAAGAGTAATGATATTGTATTTGGAGTGTAATTGGGAATGAAATGATACTAACCAAATAGTGGATACAGAGTAGGTGAATAAGTAATAGAAAATTATGGACTAGGAGTCAAAGTCATAAGCGAACACCACTATAGGAATATTGGAACATGGGCGTATGCAAGAATGAAACGCAACTAAAGAAAAACTAGAAAATGAGTGAAAGGAATAATGGAACGGGAATAATAAAATGGACATAATGACTAATGGATAAAAATTGTACCATGAATGGAACTATCCCATCAAATACTTGATCAGAAGTGAAAGCAATAATGGTACCATCAAATACTGGATCATGAGCTGGGGGAAGAATGGAACACTATAGTATTAATAAGGAATTTATAGATTGGAACACATGACTAACATAGGATTGAACAACTAATGATCCTCTATAGATATTCAGTTTATGGACTTACCATCTGATACATTTATATGAATATCATCAGAAACAATCTCCTCTCCATTGATTTTAGATGTGGGCACATGTCTCTTTATATCTAATTGACTCCTCGCAAGATACTATGACTCCATATTAGCAATGTCAACAAAATATGGATGTGCCAGAGCTGGGTTTTGTGAGAAATCTCTCTATGGGAAATCATAACAGGCATGATCTTCAAAACTAATTTCTTTCAAATTTTATGAATAAGCATGCCAATCATTAGAAACTAATGGATCTTCCTGTGATATTCCTTACCATCCCCTATTCTTGATAACCCATCTCATTGAGATCTAGGTCAAATAAAGATGTACTAGTGAAAAATTTTAGTTGTTAGATATCCTAGCATGGCATCGATGGCACACGAGTGAGTAAACCTTATTGAAGTTCCTTTAAAGTCATGTCCATGTGCTTCTTCTATTCATTGGAAACCATGATATAGTTTCTTTTGAAATATTTCATAGGGGATTATAATCTAGGAAAAATGAGAAGATTGATATATATTATATTAAAAAAACACTCCTTTATAGATGTAACCAGTGACACTATCAATAAAAGAGACTTGTTTGACCAATATCGACAACTTCATACATAGATAGTTAGTGTACATGCAAAATAAATGAAATAATGTCTTTTTAAGAAAGGCAAGGTGGTTTTTGAGTGAACAAAATCATAGTAGTTGCATAATAGAATAACAATAATAGATCCGAGAGGATGAGGTTGTTTGATGTGTCACAAGTCTCAACTCAATGTCGATGGATCTAAATCATAAACCATTTCCATGGAATAAAGAAAAAAAATCACGCCTATGAACTGGGTCGAGTATGACAATGATCAATCAGGTCTAGATATCTCTCTCTATCCACTATCTCCTTTTTTTTCATTGCACACTCTCTCCCTCCACTAATGTATATTACTATATCGCTCTCCAATCACAAAGTCACTATAAACACTTTAAGAAAATGAGATGTATAGTGTTAATAGTGATGTGTGGGATCTTGATATTTGGGTGTAAGTTTTGATGGAAGTGACGTTATAATTTTTGTAAATGCAAAGTCAGTAGAGATCCTTATCCTATGACTCTTGTCATATACAGAGGTACCCAGGTTGAGTATCTATGATGTAAAATGATCAATAACACCCCATTTATACCAGGTTTCACACCTTAACTCCATTACCGTCATCCCTTAAAAGTGTGCAGCCAATAGGAGAATTGTGTTGCAGTGCTATTCTGCCTTAGCATGGAAAGAGAGAGGAGGGAATAAAAGGCACAAGAAAGAGAAAAAAGAAGAAAGAGAAACTTGTTTTTCTTATAAATTTTCAATGTGTAAGAAATTTTCTGATGAAATAAAAGTCATTACATTCCCTAGAAAAAATAAATTCCAAAAAAAATAATGAGGACATAATTTTGATAAAAATAATTCATAATATAAAAATCGTATGAAATATGAGTAGTTTTACTATAAAAATGGGTATCGTATTCTTTTAGACGATAGCACTCGTTTTTAATTCATTTACTCTAAAATGAGTATTGTGTTCACATTAAATGATAACAGTACCCCTTTTTATACAATTATTGTACTTGATAAAATAGTATGATGTCTGTCAAATATAATTAGTCATTTTATAATGTGTGCAATGCTCCTAATGAGATTGTAAGCATTTTTTTAGTATTATTATTATAAAATAGGTATTGCATATATTTTTGTGTGTATAATACTCATTTTTTTCATATATAGACATATATATAATAGTATTTATCTTAATATAATTTTTCTCAAAAGTTTGTGGAAGTTAGTCTTGCCAGAATTATTTTTCATAAGGAATCCAAAATGAGTATTAAACTGAAAGAACCAAATGCAATACACATTTTTTAGTTAGTGTGTAACTTAGAAAATGAGTAATGTCCCCCAAAAGATAATGCAGTATTGACATAAAAATGAATATTTTACTAAAAAACAACACACAAAACTCTTTTTTGAATTAGTGTATCATTCAGAAAATGAGTGTTATTCTAAATATGTAATACTCATTTTTATATTTGATATTACTTTTTGTAAAATTATGTCAATATTAGTAGTATTTAAATGTATTATTTATAAGAAATTCAATGATATTTATTTAGTCACATAAAACAAATTACAGATTAAAAATTATAACGTAAATAAGTTTCTCTTCTTTTTCTCTTTCTTCTGCTTTTTGTTTGCATGGAGATAGTGGTCAATGGGTACAATTGGGGTGATGAAATGAGGCACGTCGCTCCTCATCCATGATATGCAACTCTAGTAGGATGACAGGGAGCCTCCTTAGCTAGAGTGGTGAGCCTCCTACCATACCAAAGTAGTTAATCAATTGTTCTTAAGATCATGGATTCACTTTGAGATTTGTATAATAAATAACTTGGATCAATTGATTGGTTTCCACTTGATCGATAAAATGGGTCCAGAGCGAATAAATAAATAACAAAGTAATGAAAAAATAGATCACAAAGTTGTAATTTTATTGTAAGTTGTAAATTTTAGTAGAATTGACATGAATGAAATAGTTGAGTATGAGTCAGTCGTTAATGAGGTTCAAATCTTAGAATACAGATGGAAATCCAAATCATCAGTTGTTGGTTATCTTTCAATTACAAAATTAACCTATTATTTTATCTTAGTTGTTAACTTTGATGGATATATTGAGTTACTAAATATAGATCCAGAACTATGTTTAAAATTAGTTCAACACATCAATTACTGTATAGTTGTTTTTTTCTAGTAGCATGGGGTTTTCCACATTAGCGTGGAACATCCACTCACTAAGAGAGTGTCTCACTTAACTATTAATCAAATACTAAAGTAAAAATGGAGTTTGGGAGCACAATAAAAATAATATGAGAAAACTTTCTCTTATAGGTGGAAGGCTTTGTGAGAGAGTGCATAGTGTTTCTCTCATATAGTATAGATCCATGTCAACTCTAAATCTCAAAGAATAGAGTGAGTTGTATTACATTTATTTATTTGATAATTATATGAAGAATTTAGAGAGGTTCTAAACTGATCTTATATCCACTAATGCTACATGCAAAGATTCTTTTGTGATTTTGTAAATGATGTTGTGATGAAGCAATGGTTTAGATGCTCAGTTGTTGACCGGTTTAATTAATTAAAGAAAGTATTATTTTCAAACAAAGCGGGTTTGTGAAATATTCATGATAGATTCAAGATCATGTAGTTAGCTTAGTTTACTAGGCTATAATCATGGCTATACTTGGATATTAAGATTGGGGTCCACCACATTGTATCGTGTTTTCATGCTACAACAAATTTTATTTGATTTTGACAAAATAATCGAGGACAATAACCATGAGTTAGTTTATTCAGGATTGAACATGATACAAGTTACTCTGGGAGGACCCTAAGGGAAAGACAAGTTTCAGTGCAAAAGTAGATTATCGCTTATATAATCCATTTTATTTATTGTTGTGTTTCTTGTGTTGATGCAATACTTTTAAAAGTAAGTGCATCTTCTTTTATTTTCAAATTGAATAAAGTCTATCTTGAGGAAACATATGGTACCATCATATAGCATATTCTTCCCTCTTCATTAACCTTATTATGCTTTAATATTATTATTCAATAGTAAATAAGTATGACCAAATTGTGTAAATATAAATTTATTTTAATGTTTGGCATTCCCCAACTTTAATTGAGCATATTATGAGAAAACAAAATGTGGCTTTCCCACTTAAAAACATTCAAGGGATCTAGGAGTAGTATAGGATATGAGGCTTTTATGGGCCTTGTGAAATCACATCTTCACCTTCCTCAATTTTATGTCATTATGTGTGCCCATTCCTTGTACATCTACTTCTAGGGTAATAATCAAGTTGGATCGTGCAAGAAAAGTATGCTTTTTTATAGTTAGCAACCCTCATGAGATTGCAAATGAATTATTACCCTTCCTTCTCTTTGTGTCAAGGATGAATATCTCAAAACCAAAAATCTATATTGGACAGGAACAAGGATAAGCCTTCATATCAACTATCACACAACCTCACATTGACGTAACCTCCTTTACTTTTTTCTCCCAATTTAATATTGTGATCAAACTATCTACCATCAGTGGTTAGTTTTTCTATCACAGATCTTAGTTGAATCTAGTTTGTTATAAAAATTATTGTTGTTGAACATGTTACATATAGTTTAATGGATACATAGTACTATATTATCACTATACTTTGCTATACCCTTTCATCTTTCTTGTGTTTGATTTTACTACCTCGTAGGAATGGCTCACTATAGATTAACTAGACATGTTATGTGTATATTTCTTGTATAATGGATTAAAATAGTATGTGGTGTGTAAGTAGCTCATGTGTAACATCTTCCTTTCCAATAGTCTACATATCTGGATCCTGTAAAGATACATAATTTAACAAAAGGCTAATCCATATTAAAAAATAATTGAAGGATATTATGATTGTTCAATCCTTTTCCAATCATATGACTCATTAAAAAAATAATTGTTTGACATTAGATTCAATGACGTTATGAATCTATTTCTCTAAATGACCGAGTGATCCATTTGATCGGGTGCATAATTGTGTTTTAGAAGAATGGTAAATATTTAGAGATTTTTGGAGATCATATGATGCACTATTCATCTTGATGTGCCCAAAAAATATTATATCAGTATGTTTTTTAAGGATGGACATATATTTGTAGTTTTGATTCAAAAATGGCGGAGAAGTTATATTTGTGTTACTTGAGATTAGTAGAAGGATTCATAGTATTTTCATGTCATTTGATGGTAGAAATGGTCTCCTAAAGGGAAAAGAATGCAGTCAAGTTGGTTCATCTATTTAATGTTCATTCCAATAGCATTAAAAATTGAAAATCTTGGGCTTCCTAATCGTATTGCATCCACAGCTAATGTGTATATTTATGACTATGATAAATAACTTTAAGGGATTTATTGATGAACTTTTGATACGGTTTCGGTGATTAATATTGATTTATACGGTCATCATATTGAGTTCATTGAGAAACTTAATCAATAGGTGAAGTAATTATATTTCATAGATTGCTTTCATTCAGAAGTTGGCTTTAGTTGTGATAACTTTGTGGTCTAAATATCAAATTCTTTGAAGATGCAGTTTATGAGCTGCAAGTTATTTAATGTGAAGGAGTGTATATGAGTAGACAATGGATTAAATAAAATTGTCTTCTATGAGCCCTCCTCTTTGGGCTTTTTTGTAGGGAAAAAATCTAGACACATTTCAGATTGGCATGGGGATGTGGGATAAGCATATTGGAATTATATATAGATATAGAGGAGTTCTTAGGTTGAGAGGAGGTTTACATGGGTGTCGATTTGACTTATCCCCCTCATCCTCTTTCCCTACTTGGTTGCTTTCTCTCCCTCCATTCCTGAGACATGCATCTATTACCCAAGATGGAATTACCCTTCTTTTCCTTTACAAAGTTCCTTTTCTTCCTCCTCCATGTTTCATCTCCTCTACCGCATCATCCTCTCCATGCATTTTGTCCACCACTGGAGGATGCTCTGGGGAAGAAGCAACAATGTATTTAAGAAGTGTTTTCTAGAAGTGTCACCACCCCCACTATAGGATTAGCATAAATTCCAAACAATAGAGAGGAACCATGAACCTAAATCCATATTAAGAAATAGAACATCATATTATCAAAGAACGCAATCAGAATTGTTTATAAGAAGCACATGTAAATTTTTCATTTTTCTTAAAACTTCAAAACCCAATGCCACATCCAAGGACCAAGATGTTCAACTATTACAAAATTTCATCTGACTCCCCTAGAACCAAAATCATATCTTATTATTCATATGATGATCATTTTTCATAACATCGCGTGTACATGAAAGAAACAAATTTGATATACAACCACCCTAAAAAAGTGAGAATATAGGCTCATTCTAGACTAGATTATTATGTTTAAATCTTCCTTGTCACTGCTTTTTTTGCTAGATGTCATTATACCTAAAAACATGTGAAACAACCTTAGAGACTCATATAGATCCCTACTGAGTGGAAATTTCTCATAGCTAAGTAACATGCATAAACATCATGTCAAGTATATTTAACTTAAAAGAGACTAAATAAATTGATAAGTCCAATGGAACATTCTAGAATTTAGTACATCCATCTTATGACAATAATCTAATTACTCAAAAAGGAATTCATTTACTCAAATACCAACTGTTGAACCATATTTGAGAGCATATTTGTTAACATATCAGTAAAGGATAATTAATTTAGAACTACAATCCTATTACATGAGTAACAATGTCAATATATAAGCATTTATAATCCACCAATTATAACATTGTATATGTGACAAGCCACCACTTGAATAACCTTTACAAAGAATTGTCAAAAGAAGAAGGCCTTTCCCTGTCTTTGAACAACTTTCGAATCCCATTCATTAACTGGCCCATATGGATGGAGGACTAGAGAAGTCAGATGCTCGGTCTTTCATTCAAGCTTGAGGCTTGTTCGAAAAGTCCTATCTTTCCACTCCTCTAGCCCTCTCTTTCACCGGTTCAAGTAATGGGAGGCCTTTTCTGCTATTTTGAGGCCTTACCTCAATGGCAGAGGGATCTTGCTCGTCCGTTTTCGATCCAGTCATCTATCTCAGAGTCATCAACATCTTCCTTCAAACTATGGACACATCTTATACTCCAAAAGTTGAAGTACATATAAGACATATCTACCAAATAGAACTACTTAAATAACAACTAAAGTCAAATCATAAACAAAAGTATAGACCAGATGTCAAGTTTGTGATCAAGTTATGCACTAGACTAATCAAATAAGACAAGAAATTACCTTTAATAGAAGAATAATTAATTTTCACAATAATACATATGTTCAAGAACAATAGATTTTTCACTAGCATTAAAAGGATTATAACAAATATCCATCTCATATTCTACACGATTTGTCATCTTTTATTCATTTGCCCTGAAACTATTTGGTTCATAGAACTACTTAAATAACAACTAAAGTCAAATCATAAACAAAAGTATAGACTAGATGTCAAGTTTGTGATCAAGTTATGCACTAGACTATTTGGTTCATAGAACTACTTAAATAACAACTAAAGTCAAATCATAAACAAAAGTATAGACCAGATGTCAAGTTTGTGATCAAGTTAAATAATCAAGTTTGTGATCAAGTATAGAAGAGTATATAAAATGTTGCACACGTAATGGCTCCCGACGCTAGGGCGATTCAGTAGGTGACTCAGGAGGCGATTGTGAAGCTAATGACGATGACAATCCTTGAAGGCAATCCTGTATGCGAGGTGGTGTGAATCAATGTGGAGAGGCCAAGGACCCAGGCAAGGTTGGAGTGTAAGGGAGCATCTCTTTAGTCTGGGTGGCTACAGAGACCAGATCCTGGGCGTACATCATCTCTAAAAAGCAAAGCCAGAGGACGGATCTACTTGAGAAGAAGAAGATTCAATTGTCAGAAGGAAAACTTCTCTACTCTAAATTGATTGTGGAAAGAAATCTCAGTAGATGGGGGAGAACGGTGATAGGCTACATTGTAGGGATGATGCCGCATTGGTTGTTGTTGGTCAAATACATTGCTCACATCTAGAATGTGAAAGTATCCCTTGAAATAAGGTCTAGAGGGAAGGGATATTTCATTCTAATGTTCTCAAATGATGATGATCTACAGACAGCACTGGATGGAGGTACATGGTTCATTGTGGGAAGGCCAATGCTGATTAAGAAGTGGGAGCACGGAGAACCAATGGAGAAATTAAAGCTACCGGAACTCCTTGTCTGGGTGAAGATACACGACTTACCATTAGAACTCTGGGATGATGAGATGTTCTCTTATTGGATTGTTCTTGGGGAAGCCACTGCGGGTGGATAAACTGACTGTGGAGTTCACGAGGCTGGAGTATGCAAGACTTCAGGTCTTAATCTCGGCTGGTTTTTCTTTTCCTAAGGAACTAGATATCCAAAATGATGATGTACAAGTGGATAAGATCATATTTGAATATGAATGGTTGCCGATGAAATGCTCTGAATGCGGTATGTACGGGCATGAGTCTGGACTATGCAATACAAAGAACAAAATGACAATTCGTCCCAATGAGGACAGGAAGGTAGAGAAACGTGTGTGGTTGCCTAAAGCTAAAGTTGCAGAGAAGACTGAAGAAGAATTGGAGGTTTTTATTTATGTTGTTGAGATTATCAATAGTGGGAATGCAGTTCATGATAGTCAGAACACAGAGGTGGCTGATGGAGATATACGTACTGTCACAACAGTTGCTACTACTATTAATAGTTCAAAAGCAAAGTCTCATGTGATCCATGTTACTCATTCTCCTTCTCCAGAATGGGAAATACATAAGAGAAAATCAAAGTCTCCTCCAAAAGAAGTACCTAAGCCGATATCTGGGATTAAAAATATTCTTATGTCACCTAATAAGTTCTCGCTACTTGCAAATTTTAATGAGGGTGATCAGTCTGGTGGTAGTGTTCTTGCTCCTCCTGATATGTTTCCTACTGGATAAACCTCTTTCAATAATTTCTTGGAATGTGAGAGGTAGTGACAATAAGATCTCTCGCATCCATAATGAGATATCTATAAATAAGGCGGATATATATGTCATTCTGGAATCTAAAACTAATAATGTGGATGTCGACTTAATGGTTAATTCTATCTGGTATGGTGCTAGCTATGTGTCGAATGCTGACTTTTATTCATATACACGTATTATCATTCTTTGGAGGGACCCTCTTATTAGTATCAATAAAATTTTGGATAACGAACAATTGATTCACTGTGAAGTTGCTATTAATAGTGTTGGGTTAAGTTTCTTTCTCTCAGCTGTGTATGGTGCAAATGGAGATGTTGATAGAAGTGTGCTCTGAACTCTCTAAATTCTATTAGTCTAACTATGTCTGGTGCTTGGTGTGTCTTGGGAGACTTTAATGTAGTCATGCTCAATAATGAAAAGATTGGGAAACAACCACCCCCGAAAAAAAGTATGGAGGAGTTTAATCAATCGTTGGAAGTCACAAGTCTGATGGAGGTTAATGCCAAGGGGCCTTTCTTCACTTGGGATAGTCACAGTAAGCATGATGTTAGAATTTATTCGAAGATTGATAAAGCTTTCGGTAACCTGGATCTTCTGAGATTGTTTCCTTCTCTTTGGAGTGAAGTTATTTCTAACTCTATTAGTGATCACTGCCTGCTTGATGTTTATCTCCATACTTCTAAGAAGAGAGGCAGTCCTTTTCATTTCATAAATGCCTGGATGAGGAAAACTGACTTCATTGATGCTGTCAAAAAAGCTTGGTTAAGTGTTCAGCCTACTGGTACCCTATGTTTAGGGTGTATCAGAAACTCCAAGTTGTAAAGGAAGTTCTTATTAAATGGAACAGAAACAATGTTGGTAATAACACTTCTAAGGTTAAAGAATTTGAAGTTAAGTTGGTTGATCTTCTTTCTCAGTTGGAGTTGCTTCCAGATGATGTTAGTATTCATAAAAGTATTTCTCAGGCCAGAGATGATGCTAGTAAAGCTATTATTGAAGAAGAGTCATTTCTTAGGCAAAAGTCAAGGGTTCTATGGCTTAAAGAAGGAGATAGAAACACTTCCTTCTTCTATGATTCGCTTAAAACAAGGAGAATCTATAATAGTATGTATGTCCTTCATGATGATGACAACAAAGCTATTGTTGAACTGGATGTTATCTCTGAACAGGTCGTTGGCTATTATAACTCTCTCTTCAATTTGAGTAGTACTAATTTTGTGGTTTGGATTGAGGAATGGAAGCTTCCCTGCCTCACTGAAACCCAGTTTGACTTACTCAGAAGTAAAGTTATGAGGAAAGAAATCGATACGATTATTAGTAATTTAGATGTGGATAAAGCTACAGGTCCTGATGGATTTAATGGAATGTTCTTTAAGTCCTGTTGGTCGTTGATTGGAGATGAAGTATCGAATGTTATTCTTTGTTTTTTTGAGTCTGGTAAATTGTTGAAAGAATGCAAAAAGTCCTCCATCACCCTCATTCCCAAGGTGCCTGGTGCTACTAAGATGAAAGACGTATGACCCATTTCTCTCTGTAACATGACTTATAAGATTATAACAAAGATTATGGTCAATCGTTTAAGTGAAGTTTGCCCTTCTTTGATTGACAAAAGCCATGTGGCCTTCATCAAAGATAGGAATATTGGTGGTGCCATCCTTTTAGCTAATGAATTGCTTAGAAATTTTATAAGTTCCTCAAGCCAACCTCTTCTTTGTGTCAAAGTTGATCTTTCTAAGGCTTATGACACTGTAAGGAGAGATTACATTATCTTCCTCATGTAAAGGATGGGTTTCCCTCTGTGTTGGTTGGGATGGATTCAAGTGTGTTTTGAATCTGCCTCGTTTCAAGTTCTTATCAATGTCTCTCCCCTTCTGATAGTTTCAAGGCTTCTAATGGAGTGAGGTAGGGAGATCCTTTAGCCCCCTACTTATTTGTGATAGCTATGTAAGGTTTCTCCTCTATTGTTAATGCCTATGTCAAGAATGGGATTATTACTCCTGTGATGGGTTCTAGTAGCTTTGGTATCTCTCACGTCATCTTTGTTGATGATCTCCTACTATTCTCTAAAGTTGATGCCTCAAATGCTAATGTGTGGAGCAGTATTTTCAAGACCTTGGTCTAGTTTCAGGTTTTCATCTAAATAATCTCAAAATCCAAGTTTTTCTTAGTGAGAATTCTATCGAGTTATCTGATGAAAGTTTCCAATATTCTGAATATTGAAGTTGCTCCTTTGCCTGTGAGATATTTGGGTTTGCCCCTTTTTACTGGTAGACTCACTAAGCCTATGTGTGCTCCTATTCTAGATAAAATAAAGAAGAAGCTTGACTCGTGGAAGGGAAATTTTTTGTCCACTGCAGGGAGAGTGGAATTAGTCATATCGACTATGTCAACCTATCATATGTTTTGGTCCTCTACTTTTCCTCTACCTATGTCAGTTATCCTAGATATTGAAAAAGCTATGAGAGACTTTATTTGGAGGGATACAGAGAGTCAGAAGCACCTGCACATTGTACCTTGGGATATGATTTGCAGACCCAAAACTGAGGATATGATTTGCAGACCCAAAACTGAGGGAGGTCTTGGTGTCAGGAAGGTGGAAGATTGGTCGAAGGTTGGACTTATTAAAAACCTATGGGATATTGCAAATAAGAAGTAATCACTTTGGGTCAAGTGGCTACATGAGAAGTACATAACAGAGGAGTCTATGTGGTCTATCATTCCCAAAGCTAATGCCTCCTGGATGTGGATAAGACTCTTAGGAATAAATGGAAGGTTGAAAGAAAATGTCAATTTTTGTGCTGGAAATGGAGACTGGTTCCTTCTTTGGAAGGATCCATGGTTACCTTGTAAAAAATCTCTTCAGGAGGTATGTGATAATCATCTTGCTCTAAGATTGGGTAAAGGCATGAATTGTAAGCTGAACGTGTGTGCTGATAATGGTGCGTGGAAATGTCCTAAAATCATAGGCGGGCATATTGTTCAGAATCATCTGGATAGTATTGGGAAGCCTAGCAACTGTATTGACCATATCAAACACAAAGATAAAGTATCTTTCAGTCTAAGAGATGGTTGGAATGTTGTTAGAGTTAAACATCCTAACGTGGATTGGGCGAGTTGGGTTTGGAAGGGGAAACAACCTAAAAATCTTTCTTTTCTTCTCTGGAAATGCTTCTTGACCCTTGAATATCTGAAAAGAGTTGGCTACTCTTTTGCCTCTAGATGCGTTCTATGCAAGGAACAGGTGGAACTTACTGTGCACTTGTTCTTCAGCTGTCAGTTTAGTCGTTTGGTTTGGGGGAAGTTTGTTGTTCAGTTTGGTATTATGCCTACTTGCTTTCGAGATTTTCTGAGTTTGAAAGGAGAAAGGAAGATAACGGCCTTCTTTGTGATCTACAACATTTGGCTTCATAGAAACTTTTGTCTTTTTGGTGGTCCTGCGAAGTTGGCTGAAGATATTTGGAATAGAGTTTGAACAGATGTGAAGATTTTCAGTTAATAGCCCCTTTCGTGGTTACTTGTGTAGTTTTGTTTTCTTTCCCTTTCTGGTTGGTTTCTTCTCGGAACCTTCCCTTTGGCTTTGTAAATATCATCTTTTTTCACCCAAAAAATAAGACAAGAAATTATCTTTAATAGAAGAATAATTAATTTTCACAATAATATGTATGTTCAAGAACAATCAATTTTTCACTAGCATTAAAAGGATTATGACAAATATCCATCTCATATTCTACATGATTTGTCATCTTTTATTCATTTGCCCTAAAACTATTTGGTTCATACCTACTAAATATAAGTCACCATGCTAGATTCTCGTGTCAACCACTCATCATCATTATCTTAACGTTTAGTTGGCTATCCTAAGATAGCTACACCAACACCCTGGTCCATCACAGGGTTGCCTCAAGAGGCTAGATAGGGCGTTTAGCCTACTACCATTAGGTCATCATCTTAGTTACATGACATAAGAACAAAAAAATGGACTATCACATATCAGAAAATTTCTCATGTTTTAAAATTTATGTTTCGTTAGAGTTTGTTCCTTATGGACATAGACTTCACATAGTGTGATGCATCCCTAAATATTTGTGGTCAAGCCTTCAAGGTCTATATACACTTGTATAAATCCTTTTCATAATTATTTTGTTACAACAAGGATATCCAATTTATCTCCCCAGTATGGGCCTCAGGTGAAACTCATCGTGTTTAGGTATGCCAACTACATTCATTCATCATATCACTTGTTACTTAATTATCTTACTCATCTCAGAGAGAATTCAATTCATCATTTATCATCTTTGGGTATTCTAGTGGTCTGGAATAACATGAATCATAATAGAGTTAATAAGAAAGATAAACATTATAGCAATCATCACAACAATCTGCAATCTAAAACATACATGTTGTCTTCCAATCTCATATCATTTAGTGAAATTCATCATCATCAAGTTATAAGTCTTTATTATTATCTCTTTGTATATGGTATTCAATCCCAACATTATTCTTATCATTTATTCCACACTTCAGTTTTCAATAAATATTGATAATGACATTAAAGCATGCAACAAGATCAATGCATAAGCATCTTTTATTATTCATTGTTCTCAAATTAATTTTACTATACAACATATGGGTTACTCCATCTCGATCCACTCAAATATAGAATAATATCAAAGTATAACACTCATATCACATAGTTAATACTTTATACTAAATTCTTATTGATTCTAGTATAATAATGATTTCCCTCTTTTGATTAAGTGAATGTATATTCAATCATTTACTTTCATTTATCATTCATTGTTCATTGTTGTTACTTCACTCATCATATAAGGTTTAGAGTTAGGTTCTTCGGACCACCAATATAACTACTTGGTTTTTCATTCAATAAATTTATATGAGACTTTGCTCTGTAGAACTTCATTATGCATGGATGAACTAACTTCAATAGGATAACGCTACCTAAAAACCACCATAGACAATCTACTGATACCTGAAAAAATCACTAAATTTATATGAGCTTGTTGCTTTAGTGAATGGGCATTTTTCTCAAGAAATTAAAGAGAAATTATAGTAGAAATTCCTACTATGATTAAGAAAGATATTATATAGAGAAAGTGAACTAAGCATGATGAAACACTAACTAGATAAATATACTAATAATTTGGCTACTAGCATATTAGTTAACTATGCTTGTAATTCAGTTAACTTCATGAAATAGAGCATAATAAACAAGACATGTCAGGAAACATAAAAAGAATCATATTATACATGTGTTCATCTTTTATTTTATTTTGGGTCTCTTATTATTTATCTTAATTTCTTATCGATTATTTGGGCAAGGATTTGTCCATCAACTATTTCCATACCTAGCACATCACTACAACATACTAGATCTATGGCTAGGGCCTGACATATTCATGGGAAAGATTTGTAGAAAAGCCTCATTGCACCTTCCCAAACACACAACTAAGAGTTGTGTATTGACTATACCTCCTTCCTATATAGAGGTTGTGTCTAAGACTCATCTTCTTCTAGGAAAATGGTAAGGGTTGTGGATAAGGTGTATCCTCTTTTACCTAATATGTGAGTGTCTGGCTTATTTTCATCACCTTACATTGAATTCTGATTGTCTGTCATGAAAGGAACAATAGAGAAACTTATAACATAACCATCACCATAACTCATCACATAACCACCATCATCCATATTATAATAAGGGTTTTCAAGGTAGTATACTTTATCATGGAATATTTTCATATCATTATCTCAATTGGTAATCATTTCTCTTCTTTCATATATTTCTCATATGCATGTCACATATATGGAAATCTCTTCATTTTCAGCATCAACAATTACTAGGGCATCACCATATAATAATATAAACATTACGTGGAACTAAACCAATAAATTTTACAACCAAAAAATCATAGATTTTGGAATTAGTATAATCACAATTTGGGTATTATCTTTTGTATCACATCCATAGGGTTTCTCAAAAATGTATAACCGATCATATTTCAACTATTAAAAACTATTTCTTCACGAAGAATCATGTAGAAATATTTATTGTTAGATCACTCAAACAAAAATGAATAAAAATTTATGAATGTCATAAAAATTAACTCTCATGAGTAAAGTGTTAGGGTTTAAGAAATGTTTAAGAAAATCAATTAAACAAGTTTTTTTTATTTCAAGAACAAAATTCCAACGGTAAGAAGTGATCTATAATTTGTAACATGTTTCTACACAAGAAATTAGCAGCCAATAAGCAATCATCTAGCAGTACCACTTATTGATGAATTCATTTTTTACAACCCTAAGAAAACAACTTCATAATTACCATATAAATACTAATATATTAATAGTAAGGTATAGCTTCAACTCTCCAAAAATAAGAGGAACCTCATGTGGAGGAGCTAAAACCTTCCAAGGATTGATAAACACTAAAATGACCACCAGCATTATCTCCTTCATCCCAAATAGTGAGAAGAAGTATAAAATGAGGTAAAGGAAAAGACTTAGGGTTCCATATATCCAAACATTGGCAAGGTCAGACATGGAGAAATCCAACAAGGAAAGGAGGAAAATGATCAAGGACATCACAAAATTAAATAATTTTTTTCAATAAGAATAATGAGACTTAAGATTCCATGTTTAATTAGCATAAATTTCGGACAAAATAGAAATTGTAATCCTAATATCTTGTTAAGAAAAAATCACCAAATTTACAAGAAATACAATTGAATGGTAAGAAGAAACATACATAATTTTTCCTTCCTCCATAAAAAATTAGTTGCAAACTACACATTAAATAAAATCCACATATTGATTCATCGATCAATATATTCTTTTCAAATAAATTGTTCTCATTCAAATTTGATAAGTGGAGTCAAAACTTATTATTTTCTCATAGCTTTGATGCATCCGATTACACATACGGAATGCAACCCCACATGAGAAAGTGAGAATGTAGAGATGAATTCTAATCTATGTATTATATTCATTTTGTTTGCATCACCTCTCTATTAGATGACGTTATACCTAAAAACATTAAAAGAAACTACATGATACTCACATGGAGCCCAATGTGTGGAAGTATTCCATTAAGGGAACAATATACGGAAAGAAAATTCCATATTTAAACTAAAATATTGTGAAAAAAGAGATTATCATACAATTGTCCAATATAGTTCAGCAAAGATGCAACATACCCTAAACTTGTGTCAATAGACACGACCAAACCATTGGTCCATATAGGGGATTCTTCAATGTAAAGATATTAATTATGTCTATTATTTGCACCATAAGGGTTAATTAAATGTTACTATTTTTGGATTTAGGTCATAATCATATACGATTAGGTAGAGAGTATTCTTTTCTATTTCGATAAGTATTTATTTGTAGCTTTTGATAATCCTAAAATTAGTTGTGAACAAGCAAGTTAAACTAATTTATTAAAATATTAATTCAAAATAATGATGAAAAAATGCATTACCCAACACCATGCATATGGACATAAGTATGTGATAGGGTAAAAATGTAAAACCCAATACTTAAAACAAATCATGAACAAAGATAAAACTTAGTGGTTAAGTTGCCAAGACACTCACTGAAAATATGAAACCATCAAAACAATGCCAGGGTAAGAACGTAAAATTATGGTATAATTATTTAGATTGTAGCAAAGCAAAAATAACATCAAAGAAACAACTTGGAGACTAGAATCAGATATACATTCTATTAAATTTGAGCATATAATATTATTTCCAACACCTATATGAGACAAGGACAATCTTATTGAGCTCATACAAAGATCCCAGAGAGGTCCAGACCTTTGACCACCACCATAGTAGGATTGTAGGAGAGCTTCAGACAAGTAGCCATTAACAAACATAGAAGAGAAGGAGCAATAATTGTGATCAAAACCCCAAACTCAAGTCAACTTGTTAAAAAAGAAACTAAGGAAAATCAACAATTAAAACATGGATATAGGGAATAATTTCCATGGAACAAAATAAGAACATCTATATTTAAGAAACCTCACAATACCATAATCATGTACAAGTAAGGGAGTTATTAGATTTATATGAATATCATGAAGCTTCCAGGGTGGTCGGCACATCACTTGAGAGTTAAAAGCTTAGTGTAAAATACGTGACATCGCCCATAGGCTAGTGGGACTGGGTAGACTATGTTCTTATTCCTATAGAGTGATATATGTATGAATGTGGTTTTGTGGAGGTTGGAAAATGCTTGGGGAGTGAATACTTATATGCAAGGACGTATATGGAGCTTGGGAATATCTATGGGGAAGTGATCAAGGACATGAAGCATGACGATGTTAGAAATAACTCTACAGGCTCAAAATATGTTGAAATTAGGGATTTATAGATTTAGGCTCATGGAAGGTAACAAAGGTAAAGAAGAATGGTAGAAATAGAGGAGAACTAGAACAAATAGGAACCAAGGCAACCAATTACGGAGTCTAGGATAAGGAACGACACCAGTGGATATGAGTAAGGAGAGGTAAGGTTCTTTCCAATAGCCTAAGTCTGGCTTGTATTAGTTTAGGAAAGGGGGAAAGAGATATTAAGGATCATGTGACACCAACCTATGCATGAATGAGTAAATTAATCGATAAAGGATGTGCAACTAAAACTAGGAAATCAATTACTAGCTATAAATGTATTGTACTTAATTAGGATGCCTCTCCTAGTCTAATTAAAATAAACTTAGGTATTTAAGAAATTAGGACGTGTAGAAATTGATTATGAACTTAGTTTCCAAGATTCAGATATGGTTTGAGTAATCATATTATATTAGGATTTCTATTCAACATCAATATACTTCATTATGGTTCTCTATTAATTCAGTCTTTATGATTTATAGTCTTCTCATTATATCATTAGTAAAAGAGTTACATTATATTTTCTTGTATGAATCTCAGTGCTTTTTGTTTAATTAAGACATTAAATCTATCAATTCTAATATTGACTCAGGTGATGAAACATTAACTATACCAACTTGTATAAAACATCTATTTGCTACTTGTTATATATTTAAACACCATCTAAATCATCTATGTGTGATATAATTAACATGGATTTGGATAAAAGTAATACTTTGAGTGCATGTTGTTTTTATTGTTTGGTACTGTAGAGTCTAAGAAAAAATTATATAGACAATGTTATGTAGTGTATACTACTTAAAAATTGTAAAAATAATTCTAATAAGCAAAATAGTAAAGAGTGAGACCTAAGAGGGGATCCACTCAAATGGTATGATGCAAAGATCCATGTAAATATAAAGCAGTGGAAAGATAACAATTAGAAAGTTACATGATATTTCATATTCAGTTGTTCCTCACCATAAAAGATGACATGAAAAACAAAAATGTGTACATATTATAACATGTAGTACCAATTTCATAAGGAAACCCCACCATTCCAAGATAACCTCATGTTCAGATTCATGAATATGGTCTTCCTGATTCCTCATCCTCAAATGTACCTACACCTTGGTAGAAGGGAAGTATCACCTATAAAATAGGAATCAAAGGCATGTATCTTTATACAATATGTACATATAAATAACATTTAGGAATTATATTGGGTTACAAGTATGAAAAGGGGGTATTCCGTCCAAAAGAGGGAGGTTGTCAACATATAGGTAAGTTCCATTAAAATTAATCAAGAGAATGATGCATCAAAGAGTAACACAACCTCATAAAGTGTCTTTCCATTAATTAATTTATAATATAACAAATAAAAAGAAATGCATGCATGTATGAGATAGACCATGTATCTAAAATAGGGCCAGAACACCATTGCCTCATGCTTAAATAATATAAGGGTGGAGATACACACCCCATTCTGAATACACAAGCCCTGGTATGTATATAGTTGTGCCCCAACACCACTACTCCACATAAATAGTCTAGCATCCCATTAGATTCTATTTAATTAAGTAATTAATTTGTTGGGTCTATTTGTAATATAGGTCTAACTATGGCTTGGCTTATTAGGTTTTGTTTGACTCTATATGCTTCCCCCTTATCCTATTCATAGGAGAGGGGGCACCCTCTATCAATAAGAAAACTACACACAAGGGGTTTTCCCCATCATATAGTCCTTCCACATGGTATATAGTTGGCCTTTTTACGTAGCCCCTAACCCTGAGAGAGAGAGAGAGAGAGAGAACAAATGGCATAAGCCTCCCCTTGTGAGCAGTCACTACCGCTAGGCATTGCTTTCCTGCCAACAAGGATTTCCTATCCTTGTTTCTTCTAGGACCTATCTCCATCGCGCATCTCCAATAACAACAAAAAGTTCATCTTGAAGTTGACACTATTAGATCTACATGGACTACCATGTTGCCAACATTTTCTTTTAGATCCACCACCGCTACACTACTCACCGTCATCATCTAAATTTTTGTTGATCCGCACCAGCGTCATCTACGCTTTTATCAATCTATACCATCATTATGCATTCCACCACCTATTGAGTTCCAGTACCAAATCTTGGATAAAAATCTTCTTTTTCTGTTGATATTGAGGTCATATAATCTGTGTATTGATATAGTGGAGATCTGAAAGGGTTTTCCCACCCCTTTTTGTTGTCTTAGGGTTTTCTATTGTTGTTGTATCATTAAAACGATGTGTCATTTGAGATGGCATGTAGGAAAAGTGAAGCTTCATTCATGACTTGGTTCAAAAAATCTTCTTGGTGACATGGTGCATCATCTGAATGAAATGTCAAGTCATCTCCAATCTTTCATGCTTCTGTTCTAAGATTTGTCAATATGTCACCTGTTATCTTTTGGCAATGACCTACTACATGACACGATGTGTCACATGTATTTCTCCTCCATCTCGGCATGCTACATCATCTATGATTATTATATTACATGGTGTATGCTTCTATAGATAGTGAGTCCCTATCTTTATCCTTACCAGAAACACTTATCTTCCTTTTCTCACAATTTGATATGTTCTCATTTGTTTTTAAACCCTCCACCCTTTCTAGCCCAACATCCATATTTCATATCTCCCAAATGCTTGTATTACCCCCCAATATACATCTTGTGCCTACTAAATAATCGTATCCTTAATTAGTTCTGAATTTTGCTACAATTCATATCACTACATGGATCTACGTGATTGGGTATGTTGCACACTGGCTCGAGTTATCAATTACCTACTCCACATATTTTCCTACGTCAACACTACCTCTACCATTACTTTCCATCCCAACCACTCTCTTGACTCTTTTCATGGTTGTTTCGAGGGGGATAATAGAGGATGATGAGTAGGAAGTGTTGATATGGAGAAGAGAAGAAGAGGATTTTCGTTTTTCTCTTCTATGGATCTTCATGCAACTTTTGTTGTTGCTATATGGTGTTACTTTTACTGCTATGTGGTGTTGCTTTTATTGCTTTGTGGATCCTTTTGCTTCTATTATTGATATGTTTACCTTATTAAGAGCTTGAGAATTTATTCATCATCGTAACAAGTGTCCCTATGAAGTTATTTGGCTGTATATTGATTAAATTATTCTATCTTGTAGTGTCACTCTTGTTACTTGTTCTATGATTAGCCCATTTTATTTTTTGCTTTTTGATTTTTCACTATCATTCATTTGTAATTTATTTGCATGTTGACTCTCAACTTGATAGTGCTTTGTATGCATGTTGACTCTCTATTCATTACGACCACTTCTACTACTATGGCCTAGCACTCTGTGGACTATGACGTCTACTATGATGTTGGAAAATATATGATGAGATGAGATGATGATGGTAAGTTGACAACTTACATGTGTATGATGAAGCTTCATACTTTTTTTCTATTGTTGTTCATCTTGAAGTCTTTTGATGCTTGTTATGATTACACACTAGTCTTCTATCCAGCTACATTGTCTACTTTTGTTTTGTTGTGTGTCAGTACTCTCTATCTTGTTTGTACCTTGCGCATGTTGACTCTTTTCTTGTATATGCTTTATATGTGTATTGACTACTACTTATTATGCTTCAGTGTTCTCTAATCTATTTCATGAATATAGTGACTAGGATGAAAACCATGATGCCTACATGGTGATGTTTACTTTTGCTTCGGTTGCTACTTCACATTGGTCAAGAATCTCCTACTACCTACTTGCATGCCCTATTTTAAGATATTTGTTTTAGAGGGAGTATTTGAGTGTTTGATTGATTTATTGTAACATTGAGGGGAATAGACATTCTTGAATGGGATTTGTTTATCATCTATTATTTTATCTTTAGTATGTCTATCTTTTTGCAAACTCACTTGGGATTCTCCCAAGCTCCAGCTTGAGGGAGAGTATTAGAGAGTTTGTTTAATTAGTTAACTAAGTTGTTGTATCTATTTGTAATATGGTCCCAATTGTTTCTTGACCCATGAACCTTTGTCTTGAGTCTGTATGCTCCTTATCCTATCTATAGGAATGAGGTTGTCCTTCTATCAATAAGAAAACTATACACACAAGGGGTCTTCCCCAACATCTCATCTTTCCACACATCCAACATGCATAACTTGAGAAGCAAGATATATAGTTTAGTCATATTAAAATTTAAGTAGCAAGTCAAGTGAGGGGTCATAGACCCTATGTTCAATGAAATCAAATAAACAATCTGTGAACTTGGAATTTCTAAATGATATACTAAGAAACATCAAATAAATGATAATTATCTCATTTTAGGAAATTGGGAATTATAGTTAAATAAATGCAAAACATGAATATGGATTTGCAAATACTCCGTCATCATAGCTAATGGCTAACTCGACAAATAAACTTGATCCCAAAACTTGAGTATTCATCTAACTCTCAGAAAACATTGGGTATATTAGCCAAACTATAGTGAATATATGTATATATTCCTATATAGATGTATATATTTTTCTTACCCTAATTCTGATTAATTAAAGGTATATTAGGGATTTTAATATTATCAAGAAATCATATGAACATTGGGTATATTAGCCAAACAAAAGTGAATATATGAATATATTCCTATATAGATGTATATATTTTTCTTACCCTGGTTCTGATTAATTAAAGGTGTATTAGGGATTTTAATATTATCAAGTAATCATATGATCCTCTAGATAGCTATTTTAGTTTGAAGATCCATCTTTAGTCATATAAGTCTAAAAATGTCAATTTTATATATTGATTTTGGTAATATGTATTACTCCAATTTAGATCTCATAATCTTATTCTCCCTATAAATAAACCATTCATTTTTAGTCAACTAGGGTGGATTATTTTCATGTTACTATTTAGGTATGAGTATGATTATGATGTCCATTTGTAATTATAGTTATACATGTGTTTACATCTATGGTATTCAATTCACGTGACAACCATTAGGGTGACATTTAAAGTAGGTTATATATTATATAGCCAAACATGTTAATTTCATTATATATTCTTACTATTAAACTGTGTCAACTATATTCATGAAAATTCAATACATAAAATAGGCATACTATTTACTAATATTAATGCTCTAATGTGGGTACTAATATATTTGTTGTTATGGTATCCAAGAAGGAGGTCTGGTGAGTATTATCAATTGGTGTTAATATTGTAAACACCTAGACTTTTACTGTGACACCCAGATTTTCATAACACATGAGCGGAATCTGGGAGTGTCACAAACATGATCATCATTGCAATTAAAGCAAATGAAATACTTTGCATAACTTTAAAATTGATTCATACATAATTTTTATCAACAGAAAACTACATCATGTTAAACCATAAAATCTAATCTAATTAACAACACTACTAGACATAATAAAAAGATGTCAAAACTATGGATCGTCTAGGTAAATGGCACCCCACTAGGCAAGCTTGATAATCTCCTCGGCCTTTACTTGTTCCTTTGATCCTCAACTGCTTTGAACCTTGCGGACATCGCGTCCCCAGCCATGCATTGGGAAAACCAGTCGTTAGAGTAAGTGGCACGAGTATTCTAAAATATACATTGCTAAAGAACTAAAATGGGACATTATAAACATAAAACTAACATTAAGCTCTGAATAAAATCTAAAACATAAAGCCTCTTATTTCTTGATCTGAATTCTTATCTTATTCTGGAGTCATGTACTCTGGTACATGGATCTCATGACATCCACCAAAGTGTCTAGTTCATACTTATCTTATCTAGTTCCCTCTCATCATACTCATGGATTATGTTATGGGCATGTCTAATCTAAGGTATCTTTTACTTATGATTTTTATCTGACTGTGGCCACCATTATACAATAAGTCCTCCTCTGTGACATCGAAGTGTCCTCTATGGTGCAACGCACCCTCTATTGGCACAACGTGCCCTCTGTTGACACCGAAGTTTCCTCTATGGTGCAACACACCCTCAGTTGGCACAATGTGCCCTCTGAAATGGAGTAAACACTCCTCTGAATTGGCAACAGATGCCTCTGAATCGTCCCGGGACTCTCTGAATGAGGATTTATTATATAATGTATTATGTGAAGGTTTTGAATTAATTATCTTAAGTCTATCTTTACTAAACTCTGAATCTGAACTTATCTGAAACTGAGTACTAAACATGTACTTAGTTTTGAATCTGAATTCTGAAATCTGAATCTGAATCTGAATCTTTGCTCTTTCAAATCTGAACTGAATCTATAATGGAATTTAGATATGTATTTCAAATTACAACATAATTGAGATTGGGTCTATAACCCATATCATGAATCTTTATTCAAAATCTGGCTACTCACAAGGTGAGTAGTCTAAGTCTGAATCTATATCTCTTATTCTTAAGTTCTAAATTGAATTCATTACTGGATTTTAACATGTATCTCATTATCTGGGTAAACCTTATTCTAAAACTCTTATTTAGTAAGATTACTTCATTATACCAATTATACCATAAATGAGTCTAATGTCTTATGAGAAAGGATCTGACATGAATATAGAAATACTAAGTATACAAAGTATCTAAGTCAAGCTTATGAAAGTAACATAAGTACAAAATATCTAAAAATATCAATTTTGACAAGATGGTTCAATCCTTCTTATAAAATATGATGTAACCCTGAAACTTTGCATATGAACTTACATATTAAACCTTAAATATCAAAATAGAAATTTTATAGAATATTGTATTGCAACCTAATCATAACTTAATGTGTCATTGTCTTATAATGCCATCATGACCTCATTCAGTACATTGTGATCCCAAAAGTACCTTTATTTCTAAAAGTAGACTATGTCTTAATATTATGAAATTCATATTCTTATATTGTACTTAAATTCTAGATATCATTCATTCTAAGGAATATAGTTGTTATATCTATACATATGTATGAATCTTAATGGCATGTTTCTACTTGAAATTGTAATACATAGTTATGCCTATAAATATGAGAAATCATGATAATATGTGTACTAAATTTCTCAATACAAAGCTATCCCAAATCACAAACTAAGTAGGGATACATTACTTGCATATCTTATCTTACGATCCCATTCATTAATTTCAAACATTTCTAAGAAATCTTGTAGGAACATGATTCTTTAACTTTCTCAGGGACTTGGTCCATGGGTCACAACTATTTTGAGCAACATGTCTCTGTTTGAGATTTTGGGTATCTAAACTTACATAATGATAGAGATATGAGAATATTCTTATTTGCATTAAAATCTTAGGACATTGAACCATATAAATTATAAAAGTCTTATCAGGAGACATGTAAACATATTGAACTTAAAATAAAAATACTCATGGGCATGAACCACTTACCTCTTGTACTAAGGGTATCTTTAAGGAATTCTTGATTCCAAGTTCCATAACATTAATAACCTGGATATCATCATAGTTATATTAGTCCATGTATATGTTTCCTCTTTCTATTTCTAAATCTCAAAACCCCATCTTCCTAACTTTATATACCAACTTAGGGTTCTTATTTAGACTAATCATAACTTAAATATAAAATCACCATAAAATATTGTGTTGAAATAAAATAAAACTCATATTATATTGTTGATATTATCTTTATACTCAAATAAGTCATAAATTGTCTTATGCACTAATATGAGCATATAGCTCATATATTAAGAGTAAGTCTCGAATACGATAAAATATACTAATATCACTGAATTACTTATTATATCATAGAAAAGTACAAATAAAATCATCACCCCTACCAAAAAGTGCATAAATCACATGTTGACTTACAAATCATAAGAAATTATTTTATGTAATGACCACCTCAGCTCAAAAATCATATACCAAAATAAATACACATGAAACTCTAGAAAAACATCACAAATGATAAGAACAATGTTTATTAGAATTTCGGAAGAAATATCATATCAGTCTACTGTGAAACATTAGGTGAAATACCCATAATGCCCTTATTAGGGTTAGCATCAAAATCCATGGTAAATCTTAAAATCAGAATGATCAGACTTTATGATCATGTTAAACATATAAAAATACACATTCTGTAAAATTCACATGAATTTCTAAACTCGTTTCCAATTTTTTTAATTGACAAACATCAAAATCATATAGTTTTGAATTCATTATATATCATAAATATCAGATATCAAAATTATAATCTAGAAGTATTTTTAGGTGATAGTACTCATCATGAGCTTTCTTTAGGTATCTTATTTGTTAAATTCTGAGTTCCCAATCACAATATATAAATTTTAGAAGAATACCTATTTTTGGGCATTCTAGGCCATTCATACAAAATCCAATGCTCGATAGGGATCAACTAGGATTGAACTGGTCAGGCGGATCTGGGCGGGATCAGGGGGAACTTTCCCCTATTCATCCCCTATACACGACGTTGTCACTTGGGTGCATCTCGGACACCTGCGATCTCTGGCTTTAAGCCACCTTTACGTGAGCCAAGGGCGATTGTTGCTCTGATGGTTTCACTGACTAGGGCGGCACCATGGATGAGCATGCCCTGGCCAAGTTTGAAGAGGCCTGACCTATTCTCTGAACTGCCACCGCCACCCCTTGCCCACCTTTGCTTCTCTTCTTTCCTTTGCCTTTCAGGCTAATTAGACCTTGTGGTCGGTGGCCCAACCAAGAGGCGCCCGACCCGCCCTCTTGTCCTCTTTGTAGGAGCATGAACAGGGATCGCGCTCCCCTGTTTTGCCGTGAAAACAGAGCGTCGACCCTCACCTCCTCTCCAGTAAGCTCTAGCATCCACGACTGGTTTGACAACTTCATATTGGGCAACGCCTCCGTTGATACTCCCCCTACACACAGATCGCGTACATGTGTGAACCCTAGGTCTTATTCAACTTCATTCTGTCCGGCATGGCCTAGCAGGAGTCTGATCTCCCATGTTTTCTGCAGCAAGAATAGGGCGGCTCACTCAGATGGTCCACGATGATCTTCCTGACACCTAGACACCACAGATCACTAAGAGGATGACTACTAGTCATGGCGCAACCTCTGCCTTCTTTTCTAGGCCGTTGTGCTGGTGTGAAGGAGTTACCTTGGTGGTTTGGTCCTCCCGAAGCCACCACATCCAGCCGCCATTAGCTTGCCCTACTCTAGTTGAATTTAAGTCTCTATATATTTTTTCCTTTATCGGATCTCAAGCGAGGACCCCTTTCAAAGGGACTACTCTGTTTGGGCTCAGTTATTCCTGAGTCGTGACTCTCCCATCCGCAAGGTTGGGAGTCTTGCCCCCTTTTTTATTTTGTTTTTGACAAAAGTCCGAATCATACAAATAATTATTTCTTCTACAAACTAGTTTTGTTTAATCCCAAACTTTGGAAATAATATTACATTTATATTATCTTTCCTCAGACAAGAGGTTAGGTCAAAATTAATCAGATAAAAACTCCAAATCTATATTTCAAGTAAAAATTGTATGATTATTGATTTAATTACCTAGACTACTAGACAATTCAAAATTATCTAAAATTTGTTTCGTGATCTTATACTTTAACTATTTGTCTACTAAAAATATTTTGAGCACTTAATATCAGCACGAGATAATCCATTGCTAGATTTGTATATAAAGGACCCATATGTAAACCTTACTTTATCCAAATCAACTTGAATTTAGTTCTAGGGCCAATGGCCCATTCTTCAGTCTTCCAAAGGTTCAAAGATTTTAATCTAATTCTAAATCACGAAACCAAAGCTTGAATTAATATGATTACTCAATTGGAGCTCTTGCATGACACGTGATCAATATTGTTTTAGTCAACTAACATGATGATCTAAGTCGGGTCTAGGGCTCAAATCGATAAGTGAAGTTACCAAATTATACATTCATCCCATTTGTTATTTATAGGAATAAATCATTCATAATCATCAACACCCGACTACAACTGTACACATTTAAGCCATTATGTCAGTATTGGTTGACCAGATGACTTGTATTACAAATTTTGTGAACTTAATTACATACCTAGCCATGTTAGGTTCATTGGGTCCCTTGACATACACTTACTAGAAAACCCCACATTAAAGGCTTACATATTCTATGAAATTGAGGATGTTAAATTTCTACCCACCTTAAAAATAAATTTCGTCCTCGAAATTTCTCTAGGCTACTACCCACCTTACGGTTCTTCTAAACTCTTCATTTATCGATAATTAACATATTAAGGTACTCTTATGTTCACGATTTTGCATGAAAAGATATATGTAATGTATTTTTATAAAATATTTATATGCTCATCATATATTACCTTGGTCTAATGCTCAACTCGTACTTAAGGTTTATGAAACCAAAACTGGCACTATACTTAGGGCGTCATCTCAATCTTTTCATTACTCTCTAATACTAAGCGTAGATGATAGTCAAATCTTAGATTCTCTAGGTAACTCCTACATTCCTAGATATGTGGTGATCAGGCACATACTTAGAGATGTGGGATGCTGACATGATATCTCTCATTAACCTACTAATATATGTGTCCCATACCACATGGATCAGTAAGAAAGGAGAAACTCATCAAAATCTAATGCTTATGACATTCCTCTTCAATTCTCAATTGGTTGGCCATAACCATTGAGAATGGAGAAGCAACCTCATTATCTAGGGCTAGGTTGAAACTTGAGACCTAGAATAGGTAAACATCTATCTATGACATCTCTATTCCTTCTAATGTGAAAACTCCTAGTCATTCTAGGTCATTGTATCTTTCTTTGGGAATCTATCCCTAAACCCTAATATCTTATCTTCATCCTAGGGTGAATATGAGAATCATCTCTGCCTAGTGGCCATTTACCAAATTTCTCTGATACCATATTATGACACCCAGATTTTCATAACACATGAGCGGAAGCTATATTTTTTTTATCTGGGAGAGTCACAAACATGATAATCATTGCAATTAAAGCAAATGAAACACTGTGCATAACTTTAAAACTGATTCATATATAGATTTTATCAACAAAAAACTACATCATGTTAAACCATAAAATCTAATATAATTAACAACACTACTAGACATAATAAAAAGATGTCAAAACTCTGGATCGTCTAGGTAAATGGCACCCCACTAGGCAAGCTTGATAATCTCCTCGACCTTTACTTGTTCCTTTGATCCTCAACTGCTCTGAACCCAGCGGACATCGTGTCCCCAGCCATGCATTGGGAAAAACAGTCATTATAGTAAGTGGCATGAGTATTCTAAAATATACATTGCTGAAGAACTAAAATGGGACATTATAAACATGAAACTAACATTAAGCTCTGAATAAAATCTGAAACATAAAGTCTCTTATTTCTTGATCTGAATTCTTATCTTATTTTGGAGTCATGTACTCTGGTACATGGATCTCATGACCTACACCAAAGTGTCTAGGTCATACTTATCTTATCTAGTTCCTCTCATCATACTCATGGATGATGTTATGGGCATCTCTAATCTAAGGTATCTTTTACTTACATTTTTTATCTGACTGTGGCCACCATTATACAATAAGTCCTCCTCTGTGACACCGAAGTATCCTCTATGGTGCAACGCACCCTATATTAGCAAAATGTTCCCTCTGTTGACACTGAAGTGTCCTCTATGATGCACTGCACCCTCTGTTGGCACAATGTGCCCTCTAAAATGGAGTAAACACTCCTCTGAATTGGCAATAGATGCCTATGAATCGTCCTGGGACTCTATGAATGAGGACTTATTATATAATGTATTATGTGAAGGTTTTGAATTAATTATCTTAAGTCTATCTGTACTAAACTCTGAATCTAAACTTATCTGAAACTAAGTACTAAACATGTACTTAGTTTTGAATATGAAATCTGAATTTGAATCTGAATCTTTTCTCTTTCAAATCTAAACTAAATCTATTATGGAATTTGGATATGTATTTCAAATTACAACATAATTGAGATTGGGTCTATAACCCATATCATGAATCTTTATTCAAAATCTGGCTACTCACAAGGTGAGTAGTCTAAGTCTGAATCTATATCTCTTATTATTAAGTTCTAAATTGAATTCATTGCTGGATTTGAACATGTATCTCATTATCTGGGTAAACCTTATTCTAAAACTCTTATTTAGTAAGATTACTTCATTATACCAATTATACCATAAATGAGTCTAATGTCTTATGAGAAAGGATCTGACATTAATATAGAAATACTAAGTATACAAAGTATCTAAGTCAAGCTTATGAAAGTATCATAAGCATATCTAAAAATATCAATTTTGACAAGATGGTTCAATCCTTCTTATAAAATATGATGTAACCCTGAAACTTTGCGTATGAACTTACATATTAAACCATAAATATCAAAATAGAAATTTTATAGAATATTGTATTGCAACCTAATCATAACTTAATGTGTCATTATCTATGCCATCATGACCTCATTCAATACATTGCGATCCCAAAAGTACCTTTATTTCTAAAAGTAGACTATGTCTTAATATTTTGAAATTCATATTCTTATATTGTAATTAAATCATAGATATCATTCATTCTAAGGAATATAGTTGTTATATCTATACATATGTATGAATCTTAATGGCATGTTTCTACTTGAAATCGTAATACATAGTTATGCCTATAAATATGAGAAATCCTGATAACATATGTGTACTTAAATTCTCAATACAAAGCTATCCCAAATCACCAACTAAGTAGGGATACATTACTTGCATATCTTATCTTACGATCCCATTCATTAATTTCAAACATTTCTAAGAAATCTTGTAGGAACATGATTCTTTAACTTTCTCATGGACTTGGTCCATGGGTCACAACTGTTTTGAGCAACATGTCTCTATTTGAGATTTTGGGTATCTAAACTTACATAATGATAGAGATATGAGAATATTCTTGTTTGCATTAAAATCTTAGGACATTGAACCATATAAATTATAAAAGTCTTATCAGGAGACATGTAAACATATTGAACTTAAAATACAAATACTCATGGGCATGAACCACTTACCTCTTGTACTAAGGGTATCTTTAAGGAATTCTTGATTCCAAGTTCCATAACTTCAATAACCTGGATATCATCATAGTTATATTAGTCCATGTATATGTTTCCTCTTTCTATTTATAAATCTCAAAACCCCATCTTCCTAACTTTATATACCAACTTAGGGTTCTTATTTAGACTAATCATAACTTAAATCTAAAATCACCATAAAATATTGTGTTGAAATAAAATAAAACTCATATTATATAGTTGATATTATCTTTATACTCAAATAAGTCATAAATTGTTTTATGCAATAATATGAGCATATAGCTCATGTATTAAGAGTAAGTCTCGAATATGATAAAATATACTAATATCACTTAATTACTTATTATATCGGAGAAAAGTACAATTAAAAACATCTCCACTACCAAAAAGTGCATAAATCACATGTTGACGTACAAATCATAAGAAATTATTTTATGTAATGACCACTTCAGCTCAAAAATCATATACCAAAATAAATACACATGCAACTCTAGAAAAATATCACAAATGATAAGAACAATTTTTATTAGAGTTTAGGAAGAAATATTATATCGGTCTATTGTGAAACATTAGGTGAAATACCCATAATTCCCTTATTAGGGTTAGCATCAAAATCCATGGTAAATCTTAAAATCAGAATGATCAGACTTTATGATCATGTTAAACATATCAAAATACACATTCAGTAAAATTCACATGAATTTTTCTAAACTCGTTTCCAATTTTTTTAATTAACAAACATCAAAATCATATAGTTTTGAATTCATTATATATCATAAATATCAGATATCAAAATTATAATCTAGAAGTATTTTTAGGTGATAGTACTCATCATGAGCTTTCTGTAGGTATCTTATTTGTTAAATTCTGATTTCCCAATCACAATATATGTATTTTAGAAGAATACTTATTTTTGGGCATTCTGGGCCGTTCAAACAAAATCCAACGCTCGATAGGGATCAACTTGGATTGAACTGGTCACGCAGATCTGGGCAAGATCCGTTCTTCCTCACATGCACGTTGAGGGGGGACTTTCCCCTATTCATCCCCTGTACACGAAGCTGTCACTTGGGAGCGTCTCGAACACCTGCGATCTCTGGCTTTAAGCCACCTTTACGCGAGCCAAGGGCGATTGTTGCTCTGATGGTTTCACTTACTAGGGTGGCACCATGGATGAGCATGCCTTGGCCAAGGATGAAGAGGCCTGACCTATTCTCTGAACTGCCACCGCCACCCCTTGCCCACCTCTGCTTCTCTTCTTTCCTTTGCCTTTCAGGCTAATTAGACCTTGTGGTCGGTGGCCCAGCCAGGAGGCACCCGACCCGCCCTCTTGTCCTCTTCGTAGGGGCATGAACAGGGATCGCGCGCCCCTATTTTGTTGTGAAAATAGAGCGTCGACCCTCGCCTCCTCTCCAGCAAGCTCTAGCATCCACGACTGGTTTGACAACTTCTGCTTGGGCAACGTCGTCGTTGATACTCCCCCTACACGCAGATCACGTACATGTGTGAACCCTAGGTCTTATTCAACTTCATTATGTCCGGCATGGCCTAGCAGGAGTCTGATCTCCCATGTTTTATGCAGCAAGAATAGGGTGGCTCACTCAGATGGTCCACGATGACCTTCCTGACACCTGGACGCCACAGATCACTGAGAGGATGACTACTAGTCATGGCGCAACCTCTGCCTTCTTTTCTAGGCCGTTGTGCTTGCGTGAAGGAGTTACCTTGGTGGTTTGGTCCTCCCGAAGCCACCACATCCAGCCGCCATTAGCTTGCCCTCCTCATTTGTGCCCTATTCTTCTCAACCTTTTCTTAGGGAAAATCCTACTCTACTTGAATCTAAGGCTCTATATAGCTTTTCCTTTATCGGATGTCAAGCGAGGACCCCTTTCAAAGGGACTACTCTATTCGGGCTCAGTTATTCCCAAGTCGTGACTCTCCCATCTGCAAGGCTAGGAGTCTTGCCCCCTTTTATTTTGTTTTTGACAAAAGTCCAAATCATACAAATAATTATTTCTTATACAAACTAATTTTGTTTAATCCCAAACTTTGGAAATAATATTACATTTATATTATCTTTCTCATACAAGAGGTTAGGTCAAAATTAATCAGATAAAAACTCCAAATCTATATTTCAAGTAAAAATTGTATGATTATTTATTTAATTACCTAGACTACTATACAATTCAAAATTATCTAAAATTTGTTTCGTGATCTTATACTTTAATTATTTGTCTGCTAAAAATATTTTGAGCACTTATTATCAGCTTGAGATAATCCGTTGCTAGATTTGTATATAAAGGGCCCATATGTAAACCTTACTTTATCCAAATCAACTTGAATTCAGTTCTAGGGCCAATGTCCCATTCTTTAGTCTTCCAAAGGTTCAAAGATTTTAATATTATTCTAAATCACGAAACTAAAGCTTGAATTAATATGATTTCTCAATTAGAGCTCTTGCATGACACATGTGATCAATATTGTTTTAGTCACCTAACATGATGATCTAAGCCGGATCTAGGGCTCAAATTGATAAGTGAAGTTATCAAGTTATACATTCATCACATTTGTTATTTACGGGAATAACTCATTCATAATCATCTACACCCGACTACAACCATACACATTTAAGCCATTATGTCAGTATTGGTTGACCAGATGACTTGTATTACAAATTTTGTGAACTTAATTACATACCTAGCCATGTTAGGTTCATTGGGTCCCTTGACATACACTTACTAGAAAACCCCACATTAAAGGCTTACATATGCTATGAAATTGAGGATGTTACATTTACCTATGTTCTAGTTAACACGTTGATATCACATTACAGATCTTACTAGAATTGATGCATCGCTATATGTATATGCTACTATAATATAATAGGATATATGGATGGATCTGTTAGTCCTTATTATAATCAAGTAAAATTCCCAAGATTATAATGCATTACTCTCATTTATCATGTTAAAATGACATCTTAACACATTGAAACACTTACCAACCTATAGATTATTGTCTCACCATTCCTTGATGGATCTAATCTTTGTGTGTTGAACCCCAGGTGGTGAATCTATCCAGAGGTGATCGTATTGAAACAAAAGCTTGATTTTATATGACTTCTTCTAGTCTACATCTACAAATCTATTGTTCCATTTTGATTTACCTATAGAGTTGCCAATACTGGTCCACATACCCTCTATTTTCCAAAGTCTAGAGAGGTGATAACAATGTAGGGATGAGTACTATGTCAGTCTGGATCATCTATTTGTTGGTTCCCAGGATTTATGGTGATTGGTATGAATCTTGGGATGGTGTTTATGATGATCGTGGCAAGGTCTGATGAAGTAAGGTCTTGGAAAAGATGGCAAGAACTTGGTATACTTGTAATTGCAGAAAATGGATGGAAGGGAAGGCTATTGGGTGATAAACACACTCCCTTGTGGTGTTGGGTGGATTGAAGTTTCCAGTGGCACAATGAAAGTGTCTAATGGTGGCAATAAAGTAGGTCGTGGATGTGTCTTGTCCTCATGGTTGTGGAGTGTTAGGAGAGAGGGAGGCAAAGAGGAAGATTGTGGGGTGTGGAGGGTGGTTATGAGTTTGTGATGAGGTTTAAGTCATTGACGGTGTCAGTGCAGATTGTCATCAAGATTGGTAGGTGGTATAGTTGTTGGAAGTAGGTGAAGCATGGTACTCTAACAACATGAATGTGATGATGTTGTTGGTTACCTAGTGCCCTGATGGCAACAAAATCCAAGGTTAGAATTGTTGCACTACTAGAAGGGACAGGGAGAAAGATGACATGAGAAGAAGTGGTATTCGGATAGACTTTATGGTGGTGGATTTGTAGAGGAAGTTGCAACGATTGTTTGTGGCTTTCTTATGCTGGCAGTACAGATTTGGTAGAGCTGAAGTGCTGGTCTACAATCAATTGTGGCAGACTGACCTTGTAGGTTGGTGGTGAAAAGGAGGGACAAATGAAGAGAAGGAAGAGATGGGTGTCATTATGATTGGTGTGATGAAGAGAAAAGGAGAGGGAGGAGAAGAAATATGAAGAGTAAGACTCGACGTAGTAAGGGGAGAAAAATAGAAGAACTATTCATGGTCAGTGAAACAATGGGGAGGAGGAATTGGTATACTAACTCGCTAGATAGGGAGAATGTTGGAACACAAAGAGTGGAGTTGGAGAGCATAACACTGATGAGTATGCAGTGAGGTAGATGACAAGGTTTGTGTGATGCATTATTAGAAATGGGACTTTAGGAAATAAATCATGACATGCGATATTTCATCAAACCTTAGTAAAGCGTGTACTTGTCTTTCCTCAATCAATTTGAGGGAAAATTTAATAACCTATAGACTTGAAATTTTCTAGATAGGACACTTGAGATGTAAGAAATCTGAATTAGGCATGAAGTTTACATTTTTAATATGTTTCATATTTTATTTCATTATTGGCGTAATAAGCTGACATTTAATCCTCTAGATTACTGGACTATGTCACTATAACACATATTAACTTGATTTCTTTATTTTGTGATCCAATGTGTATTTTAAAGTGTCAATTTGAACCCAAGCTCATTATTTGGTATATTTTCACCTCAAATCTTGTTGTTAATTGTGTCATAATTATTTATGTTTCAAATATCATAAATAATGGGTATTTGTGAATACATGATACTATTTGGCTGCAACTATTCTGAATGCATTCCAAATCAGGAAGAATGGTGCCTAATTTCATTATAAAAGGAAAAGTCATAAGCAAAAGGAAGGGACTCTAGGATTAAGGTTTGGATATGTTACAACACTGCATCCCTTAAAAGGTATTTTGTTTGTGAAATCCATCTGTCATAAGCCTAGCATATTTTGTCATTTTTCTAAACTAAATACAAGGGTTTTTAAGTCACTTCGTTCCATGGATGATACCATACTATACCACCTTGCTATTATAATTATAATCCATTATCTAGGTGGAACTATACTACTAAATACATCATGTCATAATCATCCTTCTCATATAGTGTCAAACTAGGGGTAATGCACCAACTAGGATTATTCGTCAATAATAGGTTGGCTTGGGCATGAAACCAAACTTGACCATCATACCAAACCAAAATTGATAGAATTCTTGGTCAAATCTAGTCCGGTTAGGTATTGCGGTCAAGTTTGATCTAAAAAATCTTCAGACCATCCTTAAGTGGCCAAGTCATAGTCTGAGGAAGCAGTTGACTAGTCATACCAAGCTTGATGAACTACATCTATCTATATAAACACGCATACACACAGGAGCACACACATATATCTATACATTATTTAGTCATAATAGTTCATATATATAGTATAATATAATTTCAACATTAAGTTTGTGGTTGTTGTTGCAAATGATTTTATAATAATGTTGGTATATTTTTAACGTCCCATTTTTTGAGGCCTCAGATAAAAATCATCATAAAGGAATGATTAGACTACCCATATCACCAATGTGTATCTCCTTTTCAAGGAGTCCATCACTAAGAAATCCAAATTTAAGCATGCTTAGCTTGGAGTAGTACTATGATGGGTGACCACTCAGGAAGTTGAACCCAACTTGTGTGTGAGTGAGGACAAAATGTGTAGTTAAGGATACTGGTGGTCTATTGGGCCATTTGTTATTCTTGAAACTCTACTAGAGTATTGGGTAGTGGGCTCGGGATTTATAAATGGTATCAGAGCCAAATCCCCTCCAGCAGTTAGGGCCCACATGGGCATGTGGCATGCTAGTATTAAGCCACGTAGTCCAGGCATGTTGAAAAGGGTTTTCCATGGTGATGTAACCACATTTGCATTGGTTGTCATGATTGGGAGTTAGGTGTTCATGGGCCATTCTATCTCTGCACTGAAATAGGGAAATATTATGAGACCATATAGTTGAGCCTTGGTGAGGTTGTCAAGAGTCTAATTAAGGGAGATTGTAATATCCCAGGATTTGAGCCCTTGGTTAAAATGATATTAAAAGTAATGATTTGACTACCCATATCCCCAAGATGCACCTCCTTTTTAGGGAGTCTGTCACTAGGAACTCCAAAGTTAAGCATGCTCAGCTTGGAGTTGTACTAGGATAGGTGAAAAATTGGGAAGTTTATCCCAAGTTGTGTGTGAGTGAGGACAAAGCACGTGGTTAAGGATAGTGGTGGTCTGTGGGGCCAGTCATCATTCCTAAAAATCTACTAGATCCCTAGGCAGTGGGACATGACTTTACAATATTTAACTATTGTGTGTAGTATACAAAACTATCCATATGATTTTTGCACAACAATATTTTATTTAATGATGCTAAAGTAGAATTCTTATAGACTGGCATCAAAAACTAATATCAAATCAATTCTATTTATTAATTAGTTTAAAAAATGACCTTCTGTTAATTATGCTACTAATAATTACTATGTAGTTGCAATTTTAGACTAAATTTTGCCAAACTTTACCAAACTTTAGTTGTCAAGTTAAGTTTGTTATAAACTGTTTTGTAGTCAGGTTTAGTCTAGAAAGTTTTAAGACCACTATATAGTGCCTTCTTTGTGGTTTTAGCCAGACCATGCCCACACCTAGCAATAGAGTTATGTCTTAGGTTTGTTATATTTACGTATTTTACCAAAGAAGATTATTTATAGGGTGTATGATGACCAAGTACAACATATAGACTGGTAAAAAATAGGGTTGAGGTATGACATTAGAGTTTCATTTGTACACGTGTTTTAGCATACAAATGAGCATTATAGTTCATTGAATGTCACTTATCCAATTAGTCATCCATGATTTAAGCATAATAATAAATTACATATTTTGATTAGGGGTACTTAATTCCATTTCACTCTAGTTTGTCATGTTCACATGGGAAAGGATGCACGTTCATTAACGTTAACATCCTTAGTGTGATCAACCTAGTTTATGTTCCTACTATTTTTCTAATAGAAAATTGAGGCAAAGGACTCGAATTTAATATTTTTAGGAGTTGGTCAACTTTTTTAGCATAACTTAGTAGTTTCCTGATTTAAGTGCATCTTTTTAAGATAGGTGAAGATTAATTATATATCATATAAAAATTAGTTGTGGTAAAATCTGCACAACTTACTCAATAACCCTGATTATGTGGTATCTACATTCATTTGACATTATTACCAGAAGTTACCCAAGTATTACATATTGCAACAACTAGTAGTTTCAATTATTCCTTAAGTCAAGTTACACTCATAATGACTAAATCATACATGACTCTGTCCCTTAAAGAAATAACCTATAACTCACATATAGGTGCAACAAGGGTGGATAGACTAGGTTGTACATATCCAAAACTTCTTCTTCTACATCACGTCAAGGCCTAAGGTCTCATGGATAATCATACTAGTCTAGGGGTTATTCACTAAAAGATTTCTATACAACTCAAACTTCTTTGTGGTGGTGACTTTGGTTCCAAAAACCATGATAAAATCTAAAAGCTTGCTTTCTGTACAAATAACTTAATAACAATAAGAAGTTTTGCAATAAACACTTTGTGATGAAAATCTAATATTGGCACTAAAATTGATCCAGGAACCAAGTCAACCACTTTCCTTACACTACATATATATTATTATTCTGTAATCACTTCATTCCACTAGAAGATTCTATTTCTTTAACACTGGAAAGGGCATACCTAAAGCATATCAACTTAGTGATAGGAGGGGGGAAGGCTTCTTATAATATACATTCAACTTATATCATAATTTAATGACATCCATCATTCGAACTTCTCTCTAAATATAGGTTACACCACATTGTCTAAAGACATAGGGAAGTCATGTGATCATCCAACTAGTATAGCATGAAATTAGGATTCATTATTCACATGATAGTTTACATACATGGTGTCATAACGAGACTAGGTAGACTATGTAATCAAATTACACATTATCTTGTCCATTAGTAGCCTAATTACACCATGGATATTAGAGAGGAAGACTACTAAGAATATTTTACAGAACTAATAGCTTCCATCCACCAATCCTCATGCATGAGGCATGACAAGCTCAATGAGTATGTTTTCATTCCCTTAGTTAGATGACCTTGGGGCATAGATATGTTGAGATACTCCATGTTGAAGGAAAGGCTTGCCTATCCATAATTGATCTAGTTTGGATCATCACTTAATATCAAGGGAATCACCTCAATCCTAAAACTTATCTCAACTTTTAAACTTACTCTAGATTTTGAGTTTGTCATTCATACATGTGCAGTACCCAAATTGGAAGTATGTGAGGCATGATAAAAAAAACAACAAGGGAAAGGGGTATATGGTAAGAAATGTGGTTAAGCCTGGATATGATTGCTCAAATCAACCTACACTTCAAAATGCTCAAGATAACCTCCTAGATAACAGGAGATTGGAATCAAACACTTAAATAGTCTATTCCTATGTAGTGACATTTCCATCTCCATAAAGAGGTTATGGGTGATAAGGTTTACTAAAGATTGAGGCTCCTCCGCATAGGTGGTTGGGGTGTGGAAGTGACCAAATTAGTCAAATATAAAAACCCTACTTGTTATTCCACAACTCAGGTATAGGCAAATCAACAACCTATAAAGGGTTACTTAACTACTTAATTAAGTAACCATATGGGATAGATTGAAATAGTCAAGTCAGTGACTGCTTAGGCTCTGATGCCATTTTGTAAAGAGTGGGGCCCAAGAGGGAATTCACTCAAATGGTATGATACAAAATCCATTTAAAGATAAAATAGTAGAAAAATAACTATTACAAAATTACATGGTAATTCACATATAATTGTTCCTCACGGACAATGCCATGACAAAATAAAAAAGGAATATATATAATAGCATGTAGGGACAATTTCATATGGAAACCCGACTATTCTAAGCTATCATCAAGTTCAAATTCATTAATATTTACTTCTTGAGTCCTTGTGACGTCCAGGTAAACCTAGACGACATGATGAGGAAAAGTCCACCCCTCGAAGAGGCAACAACAGAACAACAGGTGACAGGCGAACAAGAACCCAACCAGTAAGACAAAGACTCCGAAGTTGTACCCGAGTTGGCAATTCCAGTAGTGATCCTTCAAACACCGGGACAGCCGGAGCATAGAGTGCCCAGCCCGACATTGCCAACTCCACAACTGGAGGAACCGAGAGCAACCACAACATACATGGAGTCACAACCACAACACCCTCCAACCTTTGGAGATATATTGGGTAACAAGTTTGATGTATTGTGGCAACACATGCATCAAACATCTGAATTTAATTCAAACATAACCTCCACCCTGTGTACGCTAACCACGCAGGTGCAATCATTGAACGAGAGGACTAAAGCACTACCCTAGTTCATGCAAGGGGTGTTAAACACCCAAAACGTGATGATGGGAGCACTGAAGGCCCTCATGGAGGAAATGACAGCCCTCGAGAGAGAGAGAGGGACGCTCGACAAGCCGACAAGGACCACTTAATAAGTGGCTACAAGGCGGCAATGAACGACCTCAAAAGGGAGTGCCAGCGTCTGGAAGAAGACTGTCAGTAACTATAAGTCGAACGTAAAGAACTCAAAAGCCAGCGATGGAAGAAGAAGAACAATCGTGTGGCAGGTCCTTCGACATCACAAGCTTCATCGATCCCTCCAAACCCCGACGATGATGATGACCATGTGGGAGGGATAGGTGCAGGTTCAGCGTAAAAAGAAGAAAGCGCCAATGTAAAAACTACTGCGGCAGATGCACCTCAAGCAAAGGAAACACCACCACCATCAGACACTCACAAAGATAACGAAACAAAGAAAACTACTACATTATCAAGGGAGCTCAATTTGAACAACAATCCCGAAGAGGACAAAGCAAAATCTGATAAGGACCTCTTATTGGATAGAAGATTCAAGCCCTTCTCACTCATGTGTCCTAACCATCTGTGCCATAGATCTGTGTGGTTATCTTCAACTGCATGTATACCACCATCTCTGAGCACTTTAAGCTTCATCTTGTACACTGTGCGAGACAGTTTGCCCCGTACAATTACCAAAGCCCCCTTGGTGATCTTGCATTTCCCACCACCAAAATCAAGATGAAAACCTTCTTTGTCAAAGAAAGAACCATAAATAAAACTTAGCCACAGATCTGGAACGTGACGAACATCCTTCAGTGTGACCATGCAACTGACACTTTTCTGAACACAAATGTCTCCACATCTAGCATGCATAAATTGAGAAGCAAGACATATAGTTCTCTCATATTTAAATTTCCAAGTAGCAAGAAAAGTGGGTTCATAGACCCTATGTTCAATTAAATAAGATAAATAATTTGTAGATTTAGAAACTTCCAAATTGAATAATAAGAAGCATCAAATTAAGGATAATTGCCTCATTATAGAAAATCAGGAATTATAGTCAACTGGATGCCCAAATATAAATAGGAATTTGCACATACATGGTCATGATAGCTAATGGCTAACTTGATAGATAAACTGGGTCCCAAAAATCAAGTATACATATCACCCGCAGAACACATTAATAATATTACCCAAAATAAAGCAAACATGTGAATACATTCCTACTATAGATATACATATTTCTCTTACCCTAGTTATGTTTATTTGAAGTTATGTCAGGGTTTTCAATATTATCAAGTGAGAATATGATCTCTAGATGTCAATTTTAATTCAAAGATTTATCTTTAGTCAGATAAGCCTAATCGTGTCAATATTATATGTTGGTGTTGGTAATATGCATTACTCCAATTTAATCTCATAATCTTATTCTCTGTATATAAATCATGTAATACAAGTTTAGTCAACTAGGGTGGATTATGTTACTACTACTATTTAGGTACGAATATGCTTATAGGATCCATTTGTATTTCTGGTTATACATGTTTGTACATCTAGGGTGTTCAATTTAGATGTGATAACCATTAGGGTGATGTTTCAACAAGGTTAGATATTATCATAACAAGCATGTTCTTTTCATTATAAAACCTTCTTATTAACATGTATGAACTATTTTCATGAAAATACATAATATCAGCATACTATTTACTAATATTAACACTCTAATGTAGGTACTAATATAGCCTGTATTATGATATACGGTAAAGAGGTCTAGTGATTGTAAACAATTGATGTTATTATCTGAAACACCTAGATGTTTACCTGAGTTCTAGTTAACATATTGGTATCATATTACAGAACTTACTAGCATTGATACATTCTTATATGTATATGCTACTATAACACAATTAGATATCTAGGTGGATTGATTTTTCCTTGTTATAATAAAGTTAAATTTCCACAATTATAATGTATAATTCCCATCTATTTTTTGGTATGTATGCCTAGAGAGATAGTCATATGACGATTGTAATGGTATAACTTGCAAATGATTTGATTAATAATAAAGGCAAGATTCCAATTTATTCTATTTTATTCAGTTATGAGATAATAAAGTAACATAATAAATGTCTAGAGAATGATATTACTCAATGATGTATGTCTTCAGGTGTGTGACGTGAACAACGAGATCATACGGATGTTAAAAGTATATATACATTCTTATTATGTCCCTAGTCAGATGTTATTGTGGAAGGATGATAGACAACAATAACACATAAGACTAGAGTGTGTGTTGGCTGATGATAGAATCTCATCAGTCATGATATGTGATATTAAACCAAGCACATAGATACTTGTTAGAGAACAATGTATCAAACAACCCACCAGAAGAGTGATACATGGAAACCATAATTGGTAGTCATGGTCATCTCTTACAATATTTTTGGTGATTGTGGTTCTTAGACCTGAAGTCACTACACTCATCACATGTTGTTTGGTGTACCTTGACATCGTCCACCATGATTCTAAATGAGGGTTGTCATAAATGTGATTATCAGATACATTGTGACACATGGGGATGATTGTGAGTGATGTAGATGGGATTCATCACTCCTACATGAGAATGATACCTTAGCCACTTGATAAGAAAGGCTGAGAAATGCATGGCCATGCAGATGTAAGTCAATATGTGATATTGATCTTACATATATCTCATATAGTATGCTCTAGTTCAAGGAACATGGATTGAACGATTGAAGAGTATGATGATTCCATGCCTCGAGTTCAATCTAGATGTCAGTGACAGAGGAACTATACAAACACTATAACACCAATCTCAGATTGTAGGTTGAAGTTGTTCTCCAACTTTTCATTTACTTGGGTAGCAATGATGTGTGACTAGGGACTACTCTTTGCTTGTGATGTCATAATTGGTTATGGACATTTACTACCAACATAATATGAAACCTATAGAGTCAAGACATAGGATTCACTTGGAATAGGAGTTTAATAATGAATGATAACTGAATTGATAACGAAAGTGTTTAGGTACTCAAATTAAACAACAATTGACTAGATGGACTATGAACTGACTGTCTCAGGTGTTGAACCGACCAGTTGGAGTGTCAGGTTAATTGGATATTGCATTGGCTGAATTCTGGATGAACTATGGCATGAATCGACCGGTTCACTAAGTTAACTGATCGTCTCAAGGTTGCCAGATGATCGATTCATGAGATGAACTTCCCAGTTCATGAGATGAACTGCCCAGTTCACAACAGCAATTTGATTGCATCAAGGATTAGTGTTGGTGTCATGTCATGTGTTAATTGGATTAGAAATGCCAATACAAATGCAATTCGGAAATATGATGAAATGTCCAGTTCACTGGGTGAACTAATCAGCTCACATGCCAACCAACTGGTTCACCTGTGAACCAATCATTTTGACGCTCGTAGTTTACACATATTATTGAAATTACGTTCCCTTCCTCACCCGCACAAATTGGTATCAATGACCCTAACCCTCTTATAAATAGAGGGGTATTGGGGGCTTCCTAGAGACACAACTCAATTGCTTCTGACAATTTTTTGTCTTATATAGTTGTGGTAACTGGGAGAATCTGAGCAAGTCCTACCCTAAAAGGAGAGATAGCAAGGGAGAACAATCGTGGGAGAGCAAGTTGGTGACTAGTACATCAACGTGAAGGGAAAACTCCTTCTTATCTGTTCTACTAAGAACGACAAGAGTTCTCAGTGGTCCGTGTGGACTACTCTAGTGGCTTGGAGCTTTTCTTGCTAGGAGGACAATGTCAACTTGTTGTCCATGGTGATTAACTAGGAGGCCGACACAGACGTTGTTCGAATGACACTTGAAGAAAGGGCACACACCAGGACAAGGAGATTGTCGTTGGACTTGCTCTAGGACCAAGTATATCATCTAAACTAGGGGTGAGCAGAATTTGGTTAATAACCGATTAACCGAATGGTTAATTTCGAATGGTTAATTTTTTTAGACTATTTGGTTAATTCGGTTAATTTGGTTAATTTAATTCGGTTAATCGGTTAAATGGTTAATTTCATGGTTAAAGATATTTTTGGTATGGTTAACCAAATTAACCGAATAGTTATAATTCATTCTTAAATAATATCCTACACACGTATATATACATATATAATTGTACTTTTATTTCAAAAAACTTCCCCATATACATAGTAATCAAGTTTTCACGAGCCATACAACATTATATTTCCAGAAATATCACTATAATATAACAATTGTTCAAAATTCAATGAGTATTTCAAATAACATTATTACACATGTGTTATTTGGTTAATCAAATTAACCGACCGAATTAACCGTTAACCGATTGGACAATAACCAAATTAACCGACGCAATTCGGTTAGGTTAATGGTTAAAATCTCAAACCACAAATTAACCATTTAACCGAACCGAATTAACCGTAATCGACCGAATTAACCGAATGCTCACCCCTAATCTAAACCATCATTCCCATTGTATAATTATTGACGTGTTCCATTGGTATAAAAAGGAATATGTGATGTGGCCTTTTGAATGCACTACAAATTCACTCGGAGTTTATATCCCCGAGCTTTTACCAAAACCAAGTGCAACAATACCACCCGCAAGCAGACGGATCTTATCGCAGTATAGTTAAGGATCGAACCCAAAGGACAACGTTTTTAAGAATCTTTGTCAGTTAGATCTAGCTCAAGTAAGACTAATATTTAGAACGATAGGTTGATTTGGGTTTGATTAAACTAATTGCAAGAAAGTAAATGCGGAATAAAAGATGGGTTTAGATCAATGGTATGGAATCGCTGGGATGGTACCGGGTTTGACCACCGCTACACACACAAACATACTCTATTGCAAACAAACCAGGCACGATATAACACTCCAAGTAGAGCTGCTGCGGAATGCCCCATACGGGCGTCAGGTCCGCGTAAGCGTCACCATAGGCAGCCGATTTCTCATCGCCATCCGGATCATACGTCTTACGGCTCTGAAGATACAGAAATCCACGGAAGTTGTGAACCCCCCATACGGGCGTCAGGCGCACAGAAGTGTCACCGAAGGTTAGATGGCTCGTCCCCTCACGGATCATACACTTACGACCTCGATGAAATCCCATCCTATTTCTAGTTTGGGAGTCAGTCGCGTTAACCGATAAACAAGCAGGAAGGTGATATGCGAGCAAACATCGACGTTTAGCAAGATGATACAAAATCCAACTAAGGTTGTGAACCCCCTATACAGGCGTTAGGCGCACAGAAGCGTCACCGAAGGCTAGATGGCTCGTCCCCTCGCGGATCATACACTTACGACCTCAAGGAACCCATCGGAAGTTATCGTCAAGGGTCAAACATGCCAAACGACATTCCAACCCATGTCTTGAAGTTATCGCAACATAGGAACCCATGTATTGAAGTTATCGCAACACAGGGAGCACAAAGATGAAAACACACACATAACCAACCTACAAGCTTAACGATAAATGACAAAATGAAGAGTTATATACATTGCCTTGGAAAGTTTAACAAAAGAACATGGTTTGCATGGGCAGCGGGGCTAGTCCCCGCACCCCAGCGGAAGAGGACTACTCGCTCATGATGCGAGATACAGGAAGGATAAGAGAGAAAGATAGATCCGCCATGAGCTCGGTGCATAGGGTGGACGCAGCCCGGTGAAGAAGATGTGCTCCTTGCTCCGTCTTCTTCCTCTTCTTGGCCTCCTTGGACGCAACACCAGTGGTAGATGTAGTGGAACTTGATCGGTGTGGTGTTCTGGCAGCCTTTCGGCGTCCCCAAAACCGATACTCGAAATGGGGACCCTGGGGGTCTATTTAAAGTTTCAGATCTGATCCCAAACGGTTTGGATGAGTTGCTAGAAATATCTTCTCCAAACGGTTTGGAGATCGTTTGGGCGCCAAACGGTCTTGAGACCGTTTGGGCACCAAACGGTTTGGAGACCGTTTGGGCACCAAACGGTTTGCTCAGATCAGTCCTGGCCTTGGCGTGGTCGCGCGGCTTTAGCTCTTCAATCGATCCTTGCGCTTGCATCGAACGGTCCTGGGACCGCGCGGGACCAAACGGTCTTGGGACCGCATGGGACCAAACGGTCTTGAGACCGCATGGGACCAAACGGTCTTGGGACCGCATGGGATCAAACGCTCTTGAGACCGCATGGGACCAAACGGTCTTGAGACCGCATGGGACCAAACGGTCTTGGGACCGCATGGGACCAAACGGTCTTGAGACCGCATGGGACCAAACGGTCTTGGGACCGCATGGGACCAAACGGTCTTGAGACCGCATGGGACCAAACGGTCTTGGGACCGCATGGGACCAAACGGTCTTGAGACCGCATGGGACCAAACGGTCTTGAGCCCGCATGGGACCAAACGGTCTTGAGCCCGCATGGGACCAAACGGTCTTGGGACCGCATGGGACCAAACGGTCTTGGGACCGCATGGGACCAAACGGTCTTGGGACCGCATGGGACCCAACGGTCTTGAGACCGCGTGGACTTCTTGGGCAACTGGTTTCGTCTTGTTCTTTGTGTATTCCAGCAAACGGTCTTGAGACCGCATGGATCCAAACGGTCTTGAGACCGTTTGCATGGAGTTGCCTGCTACACCTGCATAAAATGAAAGATATTTAGTTAAAACCTTGATTATTGAATCACTGAGTAGTTTTGTGCATTATGATTCATATTAGGGTGAAAAGACGTGGAATAGATATTAAATTGTTCCAAAAAGGTAATTGAAAATCATGATGAGTATGCACTCATCAAAACACCCCGAACTTAAATCGTTGCTCGTCCTCGAGTAACATAAAATTTGAAACTGTTGCCTGATGGAATACTTTCGATCCGTGTGATTTCTTCATCTTCACATCACAAATGTTTTCTTTTTGCTTAGTATGAGTGAGTACCTCAACTTCCTGGGACCATGAAACACGTCTTTCCATAGCTTCGTTCCTGAGTTCGTTTCCCAACAACGCTTCCTCCCCGCCTTTTCCAACACCAAGCATGTCGAAGAGTTTTGTAGGAGTTCAGAGATACTCGTAGAATCGACAAGTATGCATTTGATCTGACACTTGTGTAGTTCAGGATGGTAGGGGATGTATTGTGCCCTTAGGTAGAAAAAGGAGTGAAAGGTGGTATGGAAAGAAGAAGTAAATCTCTCCTCTATTCGACTCGAGATTTTTATTTGTTTTGCAATTTCATTCATTGCATTTTTTTGTGTGCACTATGGCATCTTTTATTGCAGATCTCTCCTCTATTCGACTCGAGATTGCATCATCTTTTTATGTGCACTTTGGCATCTTTTTGTTGCAGATCTCTCCTCTATTCGACTCGAGATTGCATTTTTGGTGGTACGCCCCTATTTATTGGAAGGGGTATGGAAGAAGCGGATATGGGGAAAGTGGCGTGCCACCCCGAACTTAGGGTTTGGCACAAGTTTGGCTATTTTGGTGGTATTGATGGATGGAGGGATACAAATGATAGAAGAAGTGTAGAAGAGAGTTCAGATCGGAATGCAATTTTATTTACAATTCAAAACCGGGTTATTCTCTTCGTCATACTCTGCTCAAATAGTGACTTGATGCGGATCCAGTGAGGTTTCCTAGCCCTTGTTCCACTAACCAGTTAGGAAGCACGACGTGTTTGATCCCTATCAGTTTGACAGATACTTATCATTTTGTAAAAAGTATTATGATGTTAGGAATCATAAGTTTCATAGGATGGTTTCAGGCAAGAGGCAAGTTTCAAAAGTCAGTCCTCTTGAGGATTCACTTCGGATAAGGAGGATGTTATGATAGAAGATGCAAGCAAAAATTTATATTTTTATCAACAAAAGTCAAAATTTCATCAGGTATCTGTTCAAAATTTTGAAAAATTTTATGATAGAGACATATTGAGTATGAAAAGAGGGTGTGTATGTGGAAGTGGAATACGTACCACCCACCCTCCACCCCGAACTTAGAGATTTGCTCGTCCTCGAGCAAACCCTAAATTCAAGATGGAGGGGAAAGGAGACACCAGGTATGACTGCCGAGAATGATTTCGTTCTGATCAGTGCCACTCCGATCTCGTATCCTGAAAAAAGAACTATCTTGTAAGGCAAATTTTATTTAAGGAAATTTTAACTATGAGGTAAGAAACAGAATTTTGAAAAGGAGAAGTAAAACAGATTTATTGGTCGGGTTGCCTCCCGAAAAGCGCCTTTGTTTTATGTCGTTGGCTCGACAGAGTCTTTTAGCATCATGGTGGGTCTTTTGGATTTGCCAGTTCTATCGTTGTATCAGCGCCAATGTCAGTCGAGGTAAAATATCTCTTCAATCGGTGGCCGTTTGTTATGAATTCCCTTGTCGCTTCACTCCATAGAGAGAAGACACCGTGTGGTGAGATGTTTTTGACGATGAAGGGTCCGGACCAGCGGGAATAGAGTTTTCCTGGGAATAGCCGTAATCTTGAGTTGAAAACCAGAACTTGATCTCCCACTTGTATGTCTTTTCTTTTCAGATGTCCATCGTGCCAGAGTTTAGTATGTTCTTTGTAGATTCATGCATTCTCATAAGCTGTCATTCTAAGTTCATCCAACTCGTTGAGTTGGAGAATTCTGGCTTGCCCTGCTTCTTTCATATCAAAATTCAATTGTTTAATTGCCCACCATGCCTTGTGTTCTAGTTCGACTGGCAGGTGTCAAGCTTTTCCATATATCAATCGAAAAGGAGTAGTCCCAAGGGGAGTTTTATAAGCAGTGCGATAAGCCCATAAGGCGTCGTTGATTTTTGTTGACCAGTCTTTTCGATTACGTCCAACAGTTTTCTCAAGGATAGCTTTTAGTTGTCGGTTAGAGACCTCTACCTGTCCACTAGTTTGTGGATGGTAAGGTGAAGCTACCTTGTGTGAGACACCATATTTTCTCAGTAAAGCTTCAAAGCTTCTTTCAATAAAGTGGGAGCCGCCGTCAGATATCACGATTCGCGGTACTCCAAACCGTGGGAAGATGACATCTTTGAATAGTTTGATGACTGGTTTGGAATCGCTAGTGATGGTTGGTATGGCTTCAACCCATTTGGAGACGTAGTCTACCGCCATAAGGATGTGAGAGAATCCATTAGAAGATGGGAATGGCCCCATATAGTCCACTCCCCAGACGTCAAATATCTCGACTTCTTGCCATAGATTCAGTGGCATCTCGTCTCTTTTGGTTATGTTGTCAGATCTTTGACAGCTATCACAGGATAGAACAAAATTGTAACAGTCCTTGGATAAAGTTGGCCAGAAAAATCCACATTGCAAAACTTTTAAGGCAGTCTTTTTGGAGCTCATATGTCCACCCACAGGTCCCGAGTGGCATTGTTCCAGAATAGATCGAGCTTCTTCTTCGGCGATACAACGTCTATACAGACCATCAGCATAAAGTTTAAAAAGATATGGTTCATCCCAATGGTAATGATTCACATCGTGCATAAACTTCTTCAGAGTGTTCCCGGTGTACTGGGGATGGATGACTCCCGCAGCAAGGTAATTTACATAGTCAGAATACCATGGTACTGCTTCCGAGACGCTCATGAGTTGATCATCCGGTAGGGAGTCATTTATCGGGATCCCGTCAGCATCCAGAGTGTGGATGCGACTGAGGTGATCTGCAACAACATTTTCCGTCCCTTTTTTATCTCTTATTTCTAGGTCAAATTCTTGTAGAAGGAGTATCCATCTGATCAGCCTTGGCTTAGCATCCTTCTTCGCCATAAGGTAACGGATAGCAGCATGGTCTGTGTAAACGATTACCTTCGAACCAGTAAGGTAGGATCTGAATTTATCGAAGGCATAGATGACTGCCAAAAGTTCCTTTTCAGTAGTAGCGTAATTTCTTTGAGCTTCGTCGAGGGTTTTTGACGCATAATAGATCACATAATGTTTCTTCTCTATATATTGTCCTAAGACCGCACCCACCGCGTAATCACTGGCGTCACACATAATTTCAAAGGGGTGGTCCCAATTGGGAGCTCTAATGATGGGGGTAGTCGTAAGGGCTTTTTTCAGCGTATCAAAACTTTTGATGCATTCATCATTGAAATTGAAATCAACATCTTTTAAAAGTAGATTGGTCATCGGCTTTGTTATCTTGGAAAAATCACGTATAAACCTTCTATAGAATCCAGCGTGACCAAGGAAAGCGCGAACTTCTTTTACATTCGTAGGAATTGCCAATTTAGATATGACTTCTATCTTGGCTTTATCAACTTCAATTCCTTTGTTGCTAACCTTGTGGCCCAAAACAATGCCTTCCTTTACCATAAAGTGGCATTTCTCCCAATTTAGCACCAGATGTGCTTCTTCACAACGTTTGAGGACCATGGAGAGATGCTTAAGACAAGAATCGAAGGAGTCCCCATATACAGAAAAATCGTCCATGAAAACCTCCATAACTATTTCAGTAAGCCCTGCAAAAATGGCAGTCATGCAACGTTGAAAAGTTGCAGGGGCATTACACAGACCGAAAGGCATCCTTTTAAAAGCATATGTCCCAAAGGGACATGTGAAAGTAGTTTTTTCTTGATCGTCTGGATGTATGGGAATCTGATAGAATCCAGAGTAACCGTCCAGGTAACAGAAATATTCTTGATGGGCCAATCTTTCTAAAACTTGATCGAGGAAGGGCATAGGAAAATGATCCTTTCGAGTGGCCTTGTTCAATTTTCTATAATCAATGCACATCCGCCACCCAGTGACTGTTCGAGTGGGGATGAGCTCATTGTTTGCGTTTTTTATAACGGTCGTCCCTCCTTTCTTGGGTACCACATGAACTGGGCTCACCCATGGTGAGTCCGATATCGGGTAAATTATTCCAGCAGTAAGGAGTTTGATGATCTCACGACGGACCACTTCCTTCATATTCGGGTTCAACTTTCGTTGATGCTCGATAGTTGGCTTATGGTCTTCCATCATGGGGATTCTGTGCATGCACAACGCTTGGCTGACTCCTGTGAGGTCACTCATTTTGTAGCCTATGGCTTTCTTGCTATCCTTTAATACCTCCAGAAGTTGCTCTTCTTGTTTGGTCGTCAAACCAGAGTTTATAATGACAGGACAAACTTTGAGATCGTCTAAAAACATATACTTCAGCCCTTCAGGTAGGGGCTTCATTTCAGGAGGTTCTGGTTTTTCACTAGTTTCTTCTGGGGTTTCGGTAGCCTTCAATTCTTCATAGGTAGCTTCAGGATTTCCTTTAGCAGATTCGGGAGGTTCGGTGCAGTCCTTATCAATAGTTTCATCATTAAAAAGGTCGTATAGAGAAGTTTCTAAGGGATCGCATGACTTGTGATATTCTTGAGTAAGTTGTGACATCTGCTCAACACAGTCTATCAGATAGAACTCCTCCTGTATACTTGGTCTTCTCATGCTTTCAAAAACTTTGAACTCTAGAGTTTCTTTACCTAACCTGAGCAGTAATGTTCCAGCTTCAACATCGATAAGGGCTCTAGCAGTGGCAAGGAAAGGGCGACCGAAGATGAGAGGGTATTTGGTGTCTTCTTTTATGTCCATGATGACAAAATCACATGGGACATATGCGTCCTTGCCTACCTTGATCGGGATGTCTTCGAGAATACCTAACGGTCTTTTTACTGAATTGTCCGCAAGTTGAATTGTCATAGCAGTTGGAAGCAATTCTTCGAACCCTAATCTCTTGCATAGACTCAACGGCATAATAGAAATACTTGCGCCAAGATCTGCCAATCCTTTCTTGCATGATGAATCACCAATGTGACATGAGATTCCGAAGGATCCTGGATCTTTTTGTTTCTTTGGCATATTGCTTAGTATGATATCTGATGTGGTAGCAGCCAATTTTACAGTTTCATATTCTTCAGTGATGTACTTCTTGGTGAGGAGTGACTTTAGATACTTGGTCCAGGCTGGTATCTCATTAAGAGCATCAAGGAATGGTATATCAACATGGAGTTTCTTCATAGCCTCTTTAAATTTGATGAATCTAGTGTCAAGTTTGGTTTCCCTCAGTCGGGATGGGAAAGGAACACGAGGCTTATATACAGGAATATCTGGTTCAGGTGTCTCTACTTCTTCATCGACAACTTTTTCAGAACTTCCCTTATTAGTCTTGCTTTCCTTTGATTGCAATTCCGGTGCTGTCAAGTTTTGGTCTGTCATAGGTTCACTCTCGTCAGAAATAACCACAGTTGTCTTTGTTGGGGGATCCGAATAACTTTTCCCTGATCTTGTGGCGATAACCTTCAGCTGCTCCAGATGTTTCGGATTGTTCTCAGGTTGTCCGGCGAAGATTCCAGCTTGTGGCTTAATACTAGCAGCAAGTTGAGCTAGTTGAGTTTCAATAGCCTTCTGCTGGGCTTGTTGATTGGCTATCATCGTTTGTTGTGTTTGCAATAATTTTTCAATGGTACATAGCTTGTCATCATAAGGGATGGATCATGTTTGACCCTGTTGTTGGTTCAAGCTTTGATACTGAGAGTTATTCTGATAATTATTATAGTTTCTGTTCTGAAAGTTTCCCTTGAAGTTTCCTTGATTCCCAAAGTTCTGTTGCTGGTTAAACTGATACCCAGATGGGCCTCTTGGTTGATTATTCGGAACAAATTGATGCGAGTTCATAGCTCCTGAAGGATTTCCGTACTGGAAGCCTGGGTGATTCCTATTTTGATTCGGATTGTAATAGTTCTGCCCAGGGTTGGTGTTAATAGCATTAAGATTTTCCATCTGGCAATTATCTCCTTGCCCACAGGCGTTGCTTAAAACTACATCATAGAGAACATTGCATGATAGTGTGGAATGGTTAGTGCCTTTGCACGCTTCACAAAACAAAGAAGTGGACTTGACTTGTTCTGGTTGCCTAGTTGGAGAATGTCCTCTTCCAATCGCAGCAAGGGATGATTCTATGTGATCTTGCTTTGCAACCAAGACTTTCAAAGTTTCAGCTATAGATTTGTATTCTGGGATAGCGTCAGCCATAGCTACCTTTAAGACTCCTTTACCAACAGATCTGCCCCAGTTGGCTTGGTTTTCTGCTCCCAGGGTGACTACTTTCCATGCGCTGTCGTAACTTTACCGCATGAAGTTCCCTCCAGACGAAGAGTCAAGGAACATCTTAACATCATCTTCCACACCCCTGTAGAATATCTCTATCAGCTGGTTCTTAGGAATTCCATGGTGTGGGCATTTGCGTAGGAGCTCCTTGTACCTATCCCAAGCTTCGGAAAGAGTTTCTCCTGGGACTTGAGTGAAATTTGTGATTCGTCCCCTGATTTCATATGTAAGAGACGGGGGGTAGAACTTTTCCAGAAAGGCGTTTTGGAGCTGTTCCCAAGTGGTGATGGGTACATCACTCTGTAGTGAATTGTACCAACTAATGGCCCTATCAGCCAGAGAGTACTTGAAAAGACGGAGTCGAATAGCATCATCAGATACTCCATTTTGCTTCGTCATAGCACACAGGTCAATGAATCTGAGAAGATGGCCTTGGCTGTCTTCACCTTGTTTGTCGTAGAAGGGGTTGTTTTGAAGCAGAGTTATCCAATGTGCCCTAATCTCAAAGTTAGCAGCTTCGATGGGAGGAGGCTGCACCGGATGATAGACATTTGCGGCCTTTGGGATAGAGAACTCTCTAAGGTCTTTCTGAAGTTCTGCTGCTTGTGCTGCTGCTTGCGCTGCTAAGATCTCCTGTTGAACCGCAGCTCTAGCTTCTTGCATGAACCTTTCTCTCTGCGCATTGATGGCTTGAGCCACCCTTCGGGCTACTTCTTCTTCTTGCGCCATTCTGGCTTGATTCTCTCGGATCTGACGATGGAAGGTTCTATCGATTTCGGGATCAAAGCTCGCAGTCAGTCCGAGACTATCCGAACGGTGCATGCACTAATCGTCAAAGAGCACCTGAAATTTGAAAAGGTTTGAAAGTGAGATCCTTGAGGTAGAATAAAGGTCAAGTAGATGAGCGATAGTTTCAAAAAGAAAACAAAATCCTAGATTAGTCTTAAAAGAACTAGATTTGACTGACTGATTCCGTTGTCCCCGGAAACGGCGCCAGAATTTGATGTGGCCTTTTGAATGCACTACAAATTCACTCGAAGTTTATATCCCCGAGCTTTTACCAAAACCAAGTGCAACAATACCACCCGCAAGCAGACGGATCTTATCGCAGTATAGTTAAGGATCGAACCCAAAGGACAACGTTTTTAAGAATCTTTGTCAGTTAGATCTAGCTCAAGTAAGACTAATATTTAGAACGATAGGTTGATTTGGGTTTGATTAAACTAATTGCAAGAAAGTAAATGCGGAATAAAAGATGGGTTTAAATCAATGGTATGGAATCACTGGGATGGTACCGGGTTTGACCACCGCTACACACACAAACATACTCTATTGCAAACAAACCAGGCACGATATAACACTCCAAGTAGAGCTGCTGCGGAACCCCCCATACGGGCGTCAGGTCCGCGTAAGCATCACCATAGGCATCCGATTTCTCATCGCCATCCGGATCATACGTCTTACGGCTCTGAAGATATAGAAATCCACGGAAGTTGTGAACCCCCCATACAGGCGTCAGGCGCACAGAAGTGTCACCGAAGGTTATATGGCTCATCCCCTCGCGGATCATACACTTACGACCTCGATGAAATCCCATCCTATTTCTAGTTTGGGAGTCAGGCGCGTTAACCGATAAACAAGCAGGAAGGTGATATGCGAGCAAACATCGACGTTTAGCAAGATGATACAAAATCCAACTAAGGTTGTGAACCCCCTATACAGGCGTTAGGCGCACAGAAGCGTCACCGAAGGCTAGATGGCTCGTCCCCTCGCGGATCATACACTTACGACCTCAAGGAACCCATCGGAAGTTATCGTCAAGGGTCAAACATGCCAAATGACATTCCAACCCATGTCTTGAAGTTATCGCAACATAGGAACCCATGTATTGAAGTTATCGCAACACAGGGAGCACAAAGATGAAAACACGCACATAACCAACCTACAAGCTTAACGATAAACGACAAAATGAAGAGTTATATACATTGCCTTGGAAAGTTTAACAAAAGAACATGGTTTGCATGGGCAGTGGGGCTAGTCCCCGCACCCCAGCGGAAGAGGACTACTCGCTCATGATGCGAGATACAAGAAGAATAAGAGAGAAAGATAGATCCGCCATGAGCTCGGTGCAGAGGGTGGACGCAGCCCGGTGAAGAAGATGCGCTCCTTGCTCCGTCTTCTTCCTCTTCTTGGCCTCCTTGGACGCAACACCAGTGGTAGATGTAGTGTAACTTGATCGGTGTGGTGTTCTGGCATCCTTTCGGCGTCCCCAAAACCGATACTCGAAATGGGGACCCTGGGGGTCTATCTATAGTTTCAGATCTGATCCCAAACGGTTTGGATGAGTTGCTGGAAATATCTTCTCCAAACGGTTTGGAGATCGTTTGGGCGCCAAACGGTCTTTAGACCGTTTGGGCACCAAACGGTTTGCTCAGATCAGTCCTGGCCTTGGCGTGGTCGCACGGCTTTAGCTCTTCAATCGATCCTTGCACTTGCATCGAACGGTCCTGGGACCGCGCGGGACCAAACGGTCTTGGGACCGCATGGGACCAAACGGTCTTGAGACCGCATGGGACCAAACGGTCTTGGGACCGCATGGGATCAAACGGTCTTGAGACCGCATGGGACCAAACGGTCTTGAGACCGCATGGGACCAAACGGTCTTGGGACCAAACGGTCTTGAGACCGCATGGGACCAAACGGTCTTGGGACCGCATGGGACCAAACGGTCTTGAGACCGCATGGGACCAAACGGTCTTGGGACCGCATGGGACCAAACGGTCTTGGGACCGCATGGGACCAAACGGTCTTGAGACCGCATGGGACCAAACGGTCTTGAGCCCGCATGGGACCAAACGGTCTTGAGCCCGCATGGGACCAAACGGTCTTGGGACCGCATGGGACCAAACAGTCTTGGGACCGCATGGGACCCAACGGTCTTGAGACCGCGTGGACTTCTTGGGCAACTGGTTTCGTCTTGTTCTTTGTGTATTCCAGCAAACGGTCTTGAGATCGCATGGATCCAAACGGTCTTGAGACCGTTTGCATGGAGTTGCCTGCTACACCTGCATAAAATGAAAGATATTTAGTTAAAACCTTGATTATTGAATCACTGAGTAGTTTTGTGCATTATGATTCATATTAGGGTGAAAAGACGTAGAATAGATATTAAATTGTTCCAAAAAGGTAATTGAAAATCATGATGAGTATGCACTCATCAATATGGCGGTTAAATTTTTGTCTCCATTGCCTGTTCTATCACAATATTTCCCAATAATGGTATCATAGCCATGTCAATCTACTATGTTTTGGGATAATATATGATTGGATATTTAGTTTTCATCATTTTTTATTGCATACGACGTGAATACTTAAACTAATAAATGTGCATATCTGATTAAACACCACATAAGATCCCTATTAATATATATATATATATATATATATATATATATATATATATATATATATATATGTGTGTGTGTGTGTGTGTGTGTGTGTGTGTGTGTGTGCGATTTACACGAGTCACCCTAAAAGCTAGTTTTGATGGTGGATGTGAAGCATGGTTATGGCCAATGACCCTATATATCTATGTATGGTTGTATGGTTGGTTTTATCTCAGTTTGCATACTGAGCCTATATCTTATCTTCCAATTGTAAAAGTATTATTCTCTCCTACCTATGCTCCCTTGGATTGTAACTCAAGGTTTTCTCTTTTATCATATAATATGTAATAGCATTAGGATAGTTCTATTTCTTGTTATAACAAAGATGAAGACGCTTAGCAATAGGCCAACCGACCATCTCAGATTCTGAGCCACCAGATGGAGGACCAAAGAGGATGAGCCAAACTGTTTGGCTGGTGGACATGATCAATTGACTAGAAGATTCAGAAAATGGTGGATCACAGACCAGATGACTGATGTGACAACCAACCAACTAACCAAGAGGCAAGCTGATTGGTTCAAGGGTTGAATTGATCAACACTGATAGGAAAGCACAAAACTTCATTATGAACAAGTTTCTGCATGAGATGTAGACCTAGGAGGTGGTAATTCCTTGTGGCTCTGAGGAATTATAGTAGAATGGTCATAACCACCGCGTATGTTTATTGCATGTTCTCATTGTGGGATATCGTATGTATATGATATGTACCATATATATGTGTGGTGGTTGGATAATGTATATGTATTTATAAATGTGAACTCCCTCAATAACATATCAAGTCTTAGATGCTTTCTGTAAGCAACACACGTGAAAAGCTTGATCGGCCAAGCATAGATTACACCAAAGCATGGTGTGTCATCCATCTCATGGAAATGCGATGGTAGATGTGTAGATTCTACCAAAGCAGGGTGCATATTCTATCATATTGGCTTTTGGGTCAAGCTTAACTAGGTGTCCTTAATGGGATTAATTACTTAGAGGCATGATATGACAGAGTTGTGCATATCATCTATCCAAAAATTGCATGTAATGCAATTGGCAAAAGTTGCCTACCTTAATAATTGATTATGGACGTTGACGTTGGCAGGGTAATAATTAAATTATGTTGGATCTTGGATCACTAGAAGGTTATACTCCGCAATCTTCTGTATTGATGTGTGAGGGCTATCAATTTGAATAAAATAATGGGTGATAAGTAATTAAAGGCCTAATTGAATGTCGTCAATTTTTAAATCAAATCAAATCAAAAAGGTTTTTGAAAAAATGTAAAATTTTACTCTAGTAGAATCAAATGGCAATCAAATCATCATTATGATTGGTCCTTAGGAAGGATAGATTTAACATGAAAAATTTCCATGAATGGTTTTGAACTTTGAGAAAGGTTCTCAATGAAGAGCACAAGTTCTATGTCGTAGAAACACTAGTGCCAGAAATACCTACTCTCGATGTGAGTGGATACTTACTGCAAGCATGCCGACAATTCTTTGGATATAAAGCACATTATGCTAAGATGAATGAACTATGAGTTTCATGAGTAGTGTGAGGACATGGGGATACTTGAGATGATAACAATCTTAAGAACTTGAACTATAAGCACACAAAGCAAGTAAGGTACAATATCTCAAAGGCACTCTTTGAGTGTAAGATGATGGAGGGAGACTCAGTAGAGACCCATGTGCTCAATATGATTGGACATGTGGAACATCTAGAAGAAATGGGATGCTATTTGACCCAATAATTGGCCACGGATATGATTCTACAATCATTGCATGAATCATATAGCCATTTTATTGAGTGTTATCACTTGAATAGCATGGCCAGACCATTGTTAGATTTTCTTGGCATGCTGATTAATGTCGAAGTAAGAATGAAGAAGGATAAATATGTGATGGTGATTAGTGGAGTTGATTCCAAGGATGACAGAAAGGCCATGAAAAGCTTTGAGGTTGAGCATAAATCCTGATCTTCAACACTCAAGATAAGAAGAAAGAAAAGTACAAGAGGAATTTATCCTTTGACTTGAAAGACATTCAGGAAGAAGGAGATGGGGATGGTGATCTACACTTCAGGTATATACGTTATTGATATAAACATATCTACTTATTCATCTTGGGTACTTGATACCGGATGTGGATCTCACATATGCTCGAATATGCTAGATCTGAAAAGAAGTAGGCCTTTAGGAAAGGGTAGGGTTGAACTGCGAGTTTCAAATGGAGCAATAGTTTATGCCACTACTGTTGGAACCTATAATTTATATCTGCCCACAAGGCTTGTAATAGAGTTAGTGAACTGCTATTATGTACCTTCCATAAATAGAAATATCATTTATGTATCTTGTATGGACAAGAATGCATATGAATTTCATATGAAGGATGGTCAATGTTCTATTTCAAAAGATGGGATCTTTTATGGCAATGCCCCTATGTCTTATGGTCCTTATTTTCTAGATGTAAAGATGGATATGTATAACATAAATTCCAAAAGACTAAAACTCAACAACTCAAACAAAACATATCTTTGGCATTGTCTTCTAGGGCACATAAATGAGAATCGCATATCTAGACTCCATTAAGATGGTTATCTGGACTCTTTTTTCGAATCAATAGAGACATGTGAACCTTGTTTGTTGGGTAAGATGGACAAGACTCCTTTGATTGGTAACAATGAGAGGGCTAGTGATCTATTAGGACTCATACATACTAATTTATGTGGCCCTTTCAGAACAACTGCTAGAGGTAGATATCAGTACTTCATTACCTTTACTGATGACTTCAGTAGGTATGATTATGTATACTTGATAAAACATAAATAAAAAACTCTTTCAAGTTCAAGGAGTTTATGAATGAAGTGCAAAACCAACTTGGGAAAAGTATTACAGAACTTTGTTTTGATTGAGGTAGAAAATACTTAATCAAGAGTTTGAGGACCTTCTACGAGCCCATGGTATTGTATCACAGTAGACTCACCCGGAACACCTCAACATAATGGTGTATCAAAAAGAAAGAATCACACATTACTAGAGATGGTGCGGTCAATGATGAGTTTATTTAAACTTCCGACTATCTTCTGGGGTAATGCTCTAAAAAATGCCATGTTTACACTAAACCAAGTACCATCTAAATCGGTTCAAAAGATACCATATGAGATATGGATTGGAAGCATCCCAAAGTGTCTTTTATGGGTATTTGGGCATGTCTATGGAACATTTTCCTAAAATGCTTTGCCCTAAATTTGATAAATGTTATTTTGTTGGATATCCTAAGGAGACCAGAGGATATCACTTTAATTCCCTATGTGACAACAAAGTGTTTATTGTAAGAGACGTTGCATTCCTAGAAAAGGATTTTATTTCTAAAGGAATCAGTGGGAGGAAAGTAGAACTTGATGATGTTTGAGACCAAAAAGAAAGCAGTAAACTAATATATGCATAATAGGATCAAAGAGAACCACAAAACATTATGGAATCTCAAATTCATCAAGCAACACAGATACCTCATAGATCTAGTAGGACATGCCTTAAACTTGAAGGATTTGGATATCTTGTGACTCGGGAAGGCGGTGAGTTGGTCATACATGATGATCCAACAACCTATCTAGAAGCAACTAAAGGGACTAGAGTATGATAAATGGCTTGAGGCCATGAGATTCAAGATGGAAACTATGTATGCCAACAAGGTATGGACCTTGGTGGATCCACCTAAAGGGGTAAAGCCCATAGGGTGCAAGTGGGTCGTCAAGAAGAAGACTGACATGGATGGTAAAATACAAACATATAAGGGAAGATTGGTTGCATATAGTTTTAGACAAGTTCAAGGTGTTGACTATGACGAAACATTTTCTTCAATTTCCATGGTTTAAGTTCATAAAGATCATGTTTTCCATTGTAGCTTATCAAGACTATGAGATTTGTCAGATGGATGTTAAAACCACATTCCCTAATGGGAATCTTCTTGAGGATGTGTACATGAAAAAACCTGAGGGTTTTATAAATCCAAAGGATGCAAATAAAGTATGTAAGCTACAAAGGTCAGTTTATGGATTTGACAAGACAGTCAAAGAGTTTGTCTTTACTCAAAATGAAGATGAACCTTTTATATACAAGAAAATTAGTGGGAGCATAATTGTATTCCTCATGTTGTATGTGGATGACATACTATTAGTGTGGAATGACATCCCTACTTTGTAAAAGGTAAAGACATGACTAGGAAATATGTTTTATATGAAAGACTTGGGTGAAGCATCCTACGTCTTGGGAATCAAGATCTATAGAGATCGATATAGAAGGCTTCTTGGACTAAGTCAGAGCACATACATTGATAAAGTGTTGAAGACATTCAGTTTGGAGAGCTCAAAGAGAGGAAACCTACCCATGTGTCATGGAGTTACCATCTCTAAAGATCAGTGTCCCATTTCTTATGAATTAAGGGAATGCAAGAGTATAACTCCATATGCATCAGTAATAGGATCCATCATGTATGAAATCTTGTGTACCCGTCCCAGTGTCTCATATGTCTTGAACATGATGAGCAGATATCAATCAGATCTAGGTGATGCTCAGTGGATAGTCGTGAAGAGCATCCGTAAATACTTGATAAGAACTAGGGATCAGTTCCTTGTCTACGACGGTGATAAAGAGTTGGTGGTAAAGGGTTACACTGATGCCAGCTTCCAAACTGAAAAAGATGATTACATATCACAATATGGATTTGTGTTTTGCCTCAACAAAGGAGTTGTGAGTTTGAAGAGTTCCAAGCAAGAGACAGTTGGTAGTTCTCCAACTAATCTCAGTATATTGTTGCATTAAATGCAGCAAAGGAGGATGTTTGGATCAAGAAGTTCATCTCTGAACTTGGGGTAGTTCCAAGCACAAGCGACGCAATTGAGCTATATTGTGACAACAATGGAGCTATTACACAAGATAAAGAACCCAGATCACATTAGTGTTCCAAGCACATACAAAGGATTTCCATATCATATGAAAGATTGTACAATAAGGAGATGTGAATATTTGTTGAGTGCCAACCGAGAATCAAAGCACTTTTACAGAAGAAGCATGATGGTCATGTTAGATCACTTAGAATAACATTCATGAGTGATTGGCTCTAAGTGCAAGTGGGAGTTTGTTGGTATGTATGCCCAGAGAGCTAATCATATGATCATTGTAATGTCACAACTTGTAAATGATTTGATTAATAATAAAGGCGAGCTTCCAATTTATTATGTTTTATTTAGTTATGAGATAATGAAGTAACATATAAATGTCTAGAGAATGATATTACTCAATGGCATATGCCTTCAGGTGTGTGACCTAAACAACGAGATCGTATAGATGTTAAGAGTATATATACATTCTTGTTATGTCCCTAGTTAGATGTTAATGTGGAAAGCTAATAGACATCAACTAGAGTGTGTTTTGGTTTATGACAGAATCTCATCAGTCATGATATGTGATATCAAACCAAGCACATATATACTTGTTAGAGAACAATGTATCAGACAGACCCACCATAAGAGTGATGCATGAAAACCATAATTGGTAGTCGTAATCATCTCTTATAGTGTTGGTGGTGATTGTGGTTCTTAGACCTGAAGTCACTACACTCATCACATGTCGTTCAGTGTACTTTGACATCACCCACCATGATTCTGAATAAGGGTTGTCATAAAGGTTATGATTGGATACACTATGACACATGGGGATGATTGTCAGTGATGTCGATGGGATTTGTCCCTCCAACAGGAGTATGATATCATGGCTACTTGATAAGTGAGATTAAGAAATGCATGGCCATGTACATGTAATCAATATGTGATATTGAGCTTACATATACCTCAAACAGTCTGCTCTGGTTCAAGGAACATAGATTCAATGATTGTAGAGGATGACAATTCCATGCCTTGAGTTCAATCTTGATATCAGTGAGAAAGGAACTATACAAATACTATAACACCAAGCATAGATTGTAGGCTGAATTTGTTCTCCAACTTTCCATTTACTTAGATAGCAATGATGTGTGACTAGGCACCGCTCTTTACTTGTGATAATTGTTTATGGACATTCATTTCCCACATAATATAAAACATATAGGGTCACACACATAGGATTCACTTGGAATAGGAGCTGAATGATGGATACTAATTGAATTGATTGCTAAAGTGTTTAGGTACTAAATTTAAACAACAATTGACTTATTGGACTCTGAACCAACCGGTTCAAGTGTTGAACTGACCGGTTGGAGTGTCAGGTTAATTGGATATTGTATTGGCTGAATTCTATATGAACCAGGGCATGAACTGACCAGTTCACTGAGTGAACTGATCGGCTCAAGGTCGCCAGACGACCAGTTCATGAGATGAACCGCCCGGTTCACAAGAGCAATTCAATTGCAACAAGGATTAGTGTTGACGTGATGTCATACATTAATTGGATTAGAATTTCTAATACAATTGTGATTGGGGAACATGATGAAATAATTGGTTCACTGAGTGAACCAATTGCCTCACATGCCAACAAGTAAAATGATGGGTTTGTTGCTTGCAGGTTAAGAAAATTCATGAAATTCCAGTCCCTTCCACTCTCGCACAGATTGGGAACCCTGACCCTCCAATAAATAGAGTATTGGGGGATTCCTAGAGATACAACTCAAATTCTTTTGATAATTATTTGTCTTCTATGGTTGTGTAGCTGAGAGAACCTGAGAAAGTCCTACCCAATAAAGGGAGGGATAACAAGTGAGAACAATTGGGGGATATAAATTTGGTGACTAGTATGCCAATGTGAAGGGACAACCCCTTCTTGTTCGTTTATTAAGAACAACAAGAGTTTCTGATGGTCCGTGTAGACTACTCTAGATCCGTGAAGCTTTTCACACTAGGAGGATAACATCAGCCTACTAACTATGGTGATCAACCAGGAGTCTGACGCAGACGATGTTCGAGTGCAACTTGAAGAAAGGACACACAACACGATGAGGAGATTGTTGTGGGACTTGATCCTGGACCAGGTGTATCCTCTAAATCATCCTTCCCATTGCATAGTTATTGATGTGTTTCACTAGTCTAAAGGGGAATATGACAGTTAAATTTTTATTTATGTATTTTCTATCGCCATATTTCCCAACGCGATCATGTTAAATGACATCTTAACAAGTAGAAACACTTATTGACATATAGTTTGTTGTCTTACCAATCCTTGATTTATCTATTCTTTGTGTGTCAACCCCCGGGTTGTGATATAGAATCTTGAGTTGGTACATCTACTTCCAATCTACATCTATAAGACTATTATTTCATCATGATTCAGCTACATGATTGTCAATATTGGTCAACATATCCTCTACTTTCCAGAGTCTCGGGAGGTGATAACAAAGTTAAGACAAGAAATAGGTCGATTTGAATAATTTGGCCACTAGTTTCCAGGAGTTTTGGTGATGGAGATGAATGCAGGAATGGTGTCAACGAGATCATACCAAGCCCTGATAAACTAATGTCTTAGATAGATGGCAAAAACTCGGTATCCCTACAATCACAAAAATGTATAAATGGGGAGTCTATTGGTTGTTTAACACTCTCCCTTATGGTGTCATGTGGACTAGAGTTTCCAATAGCACACTGACAATGGAAGATGACGACCAATAAAGTAGGTGGTGGATGTGTCTTGCCATCATGGTTGTGAAGTGTTGGGAGAGAGGGAGGCAGAGAGGAAGATTATGAAGGGCATGGAGGGTAATGACGAGGTTGCGATGAGGTTTAGGTCATTGACGGTGCTTGTACAAGTTATTGTCGAGACTGTTAGGCAACATAGTTGTTGTCAGTAGGCAAAGCCTAGTACTCTAACAATAGGAGTGGGAAAAATTGTTTTCATTTTGGTGCCCTGGTGGCGGTAGAAGCCAAGGTTGGCATTGTTGTATTGTCGTAGAGGACCAGGAGTAAGGTGACATGGGAAGAAGAGATAGGCGGCTAGGGTTTATGGTGGTGGATCTATTGATAGACCTATAGTGATGGTTCATGGCTCGCTTATGCAGATGGCAAAGTTGTTGGTAGAGCTAAAGCGGTGGTCTATGATCAATGGTGGCAGATTGACCTTATAGTTCAATGGCAGAAAGTAGGGAGGAAAGAATAGAAGGAAGATATGGGCATCTCTAGGGTTGGGTGAGGAAGAGAAGAGGAGAGGGAGGAGATGAAATAGGAAGAGGGAGACTCACTGGGGTGAGGGGAGAGAAACAAGAGAACTATTCAAGGTCAGCAAAATGGAAGGGAGGAGAAAATGGCAGAACAACTCACTAGAGGGGGAGAACATTGGAATGTGAAGACCGGAGTCAAAGAGCAAAACACGGTCGAGTACGTGATGAAGAAGATGATAGGGCCAATGTAATATGCAATTAGAATACAGATTTTAGGCAACTAAATTACAACACATGTCAATTTCGTTAAACCTGAGCAAACCTTATACTTCTCTTTCCTCAATCAATGTTAGGGTGAATTTAATATCCTATAGACTTGAAATTTTTTAGGTAGACTACTTGAGATGTGAGATGTGAGATGTAAGAAGTCTGAATTCAATATTGATTTTATATTTTGAATATGTTTCATATTAGATTTCATTATTTGTGTATTAAACCTACATTTAATGTATTTACTCCTCAGAATTACTCGATTGTGACACTATGACACATATTAGTTTGATTTTCTTTATTGTAACCCTAGGCATATTCTAGAGTGTCAACATGACCCAAGCTTATAATTTGATATATGTTCACCTCAAATCTTGTTATTGAATGCATCATAGTTAGTTTATCTTGTGAATATCATTTATGAGGGATATTTATGAATACATGATACTATTTGGCTGTAACTATTCCTAATGTGTTCCAAATCAGAAAAAGTTGTATGTTATATCATTTTAAAGGGAAAAATCGTAAGGAAAAGGAAAAGAAAACTCTAGAGTCAAAGTTTGGGTATATTACAAACACAACAAAACAACAAAATGCATTGCAACCTCATTCGAGGTCGAATATGACATAAAGGTCGTAGAGTGCACATTGTATTTTGTATGTGCAATATACTTTTTGTCAATTGAAAAGTATAGATTATAGTAAGATTTAAGTGGGATGCGACTAAATTCTCAGATGAGCATAATTAAAGTAAAGGTTCATGAAAACATTTCCAATATGGTCAAACTAGTGAAAACATTGCAACACAAGGCAACATTGAAACATACATCACAAGCTTTCAATTATATTGCAAAATAATCTCTTCATGGACACTTACACCCCAGACTCGCATGATTACAATTTTAATCTGTAATAAATATAATAAGTGAAACTTTTGTTAAGGAAAATGAATCCGCATGGGCACACAGAACAGACACAGTGTGTGATTAATTGAATACGAGCGGCAAATATTAATTACAAACTCCAAAAGGGTCGTTGTAGTTTTAGACGAATTCAACGTACAGGCCTTTTTCAAACTTATTGCTACGGTGACAAAGAGTTAAAGAGGAAAGAGAGAGTGGTCCACATAACACGTGGTCAATAAATATGCTATCTCTTCTAAAATTCTTTAGATATTGTAAAATTGAACAGGGGATTATCTGGAAAGAACGTAGCCGGACCGTGGAAACAATATGCCTCGAGATACGCGATGTCAGGATTCCCAAACAAAAATAGTTAGTTTATGACGTTAATACATTTTCTATTAACAAGTAATAATAGCTTTTGAGGAAGACATCCTTATATAATTGATCAAGTGAAACAAGGGAGAAAATCAGCTCATAATGGCACTGGAGTCTGAATCTTTTCTTAAACAACCCTGACTCCACAGCAATACCCCCATAGTTCATCTTCTTCGCTTCTAGATGATGAGGACCCATTTTGCCAAAGGCAAATCCTCTGATTCCAGATCGTCTTTTCCAGTCTCCCGCAATCTATGAACGGTATTATTTATCTTGTCATAATTGGCATGTTGCCCATTAAAGCTCCTAGTATCCCCTCCTTTTTCTGTTAATAATGCATTTCATATGCGATCTGCAAGGTGTTTTTATGCTGTCAAAGGGTCTTTCATCATAATTTTCCTGACCCTAGCATCCCCAGCATAGTGCAGCTTGACAATAATTCCATAATTTTTTTAAGAAAAATTCTTGCCATTCCCGCTCATCCACTTACTCGCCCACCCGGCCGCTTAGTCCAAAGTGGGACAAAATATTTTATATTTAAAATATGAGGGAAGTAGGAAAAAGAAAAAAATTGTTTTACTCATATTTTTAATCCCTAATGAATTTTGAAGAAATAAAAAGATTAAATTCTTTGTAAGAAAATACGTTCAACAAAATTAGTGTTGACATATCTTAGAAAAAAATGAGAAAAATATAATATATGTGTGTCGGTGTATAGTACCCCATGTTTTGGGGTACAGTGCATGCATTTTTGGATACAATATTCCTCTTAATTTTTAATTTGTAATGATTTATTATGAAATGAAAAGCATTATATTACTTGTGAAAACTGCTTTTCAACAAAAACTAGTGTTGACATACTTTAGAGAAAGAATAGTATGAGAAAATATAGTCTGTGTATTTTTGGGATACATTACCTGCATATTTTGGGGTACAATATCTGTGTATTGGGTAGAATACATCAACAAGTAAATATTTATAGTGTACTCTGAAAATGGGGATAGTGCACCCCAACACATGGGTATTGTATCCCTCTTATTTATCTACATGAGTATAGTATCAATATTTGGGATAAATTACTCTTATTTTCTGGTATAGTCTAATGTTTACTTGTTGACACACAGTACCCTAAAACACAAGGTATTGTACTCCAAAATATAAATGATGTATCTCAAAATACAAATATTGTTCAATGCTGATTGTACTATGGTATATGCGCTTATGAAGGAGGAGGGAAGGGAATGGGATGTTGAGTTGATAAACGGATTGTTCTCGGGGGAGGTGGCTGCAAAAACTTTGGTTATCCCCATTAGCCCGAGAGCACCTATGGATTCTCTGTGTTGGTGGCCGGCAGTGGGTGGAGAGTACTCGATGCGATCAGCGTACTGGTTGGGCTTCTTAGGGAAGGACAACGCGCGAGCACACCTAGCTTGTATGGGTGACCGGCTTTGGAAGCACATATGGCAGGAAGGGTGGGCACCCAAAGCTGCCCATTTCTTATGGCGGGTAGCTACTGGTGGCCTGGCGACTATGGGGAGGTTTTTTGACAGACATTGTGTTGCAGACGGAAGATGCCAACTATGCTTTTCGGAGAAGGAGACAATACCTCACAAGCTTTTTAGATGCCCGAGTGCTCAGGAGATCTGGGAGACGTTGTCACCCATGCTGCGGTGGAAGGTGGAGGATATACAGGACATGCTGGTGGGGGAGGCGTTGAGTATCATCTTAGAGGCGGGGAGCAGAGAGGATATGGAGGAGATGGTTGCGACTATGTGGGCGGCCTGGTCCACACGCAACCATAGGATGTTTGGGCAGGAAAACTCGAGTGGTTGTGTGAAGAAAGTATCGCTGCTTGCCTTCATACATGACCATACAGGAGGGGCGGTGTGGGGCAGGGAGAGAAGAGAGGGGGGAAGACTGAATGGGAGGAGAGCGAGGTGGACGGTGTCGGAGGAGGGGAGAGTAAAACTGAATGTGGATGTGTCGGTCGGAGAGGATGGCCCAGCGGCAGCTGGTATGGTGATTAGGGATAACTTGGGCGCAATCATTGCTATGGCAGGGAGGAAGTGGACACATGTATAAGGTGTTGACATGGCAGAGGCGCAAGGCATAGCAGAAGTTGTACAATGGGCAAGGAGTTGCGGGTATGAGTTTTTGCAGGTAGAGACAGACTCTCAAATCATAGCTACCGCTTTTGCAAGCAAGAGCCTGAGAAGGGACTACCTTGGCAGTGTGTTGGAAGATATTAGAGAGTCTAGCAAGTCTTGTTCTTTCTTTTCTTTACATCATATTAGTCGTAGTTGTAATGGGGTGGCTGATTCTCTTGCATCCTACACTCGTAGATTGTCAGTTGAGTCTTTTTCTTTGTTTGACAATTTTTCTAGCCGTTTTGTAAGTCTTGCTCAGGCGGATTTGGCCGTTTAATAAAATGGGGCACGACACCTTCAAAAAAAAGTATTGTTCCACCAAAATGAGGGTAGTTACCCTAAAAGTATTGATATTGCACCCCAAAACACATGACTACCGATATTTTTATTGTGGTACCCCTTGTTTTAGGATATTGTACTTTCTATATTTTCATCCTCTATTTTTATGCTTCTCTCATATTACTCTTGTTCCAAAGTATGTCAAAATTGGTCTAACAAAAGATTATTTTTGTAATGAATCTAATATTTTTTATTTCAATAAAAAAATTATTACGTTTTAAAAATTATGAACAAAACATTTTTCTCTTTCTATTTTCTTTGTCACGTCAGCAATTTACCCGCATCCCAATAACTGGATGTATGGTCGGGGTGTGGGGTATGGGTACCCTAACTCTTCTTTTAAAACCTCAGCACTCCACTTGATTCACCATCATCTATGGTAAATCAACGTGTTTCCACATTCTAAGACATTCTTTTTTCCTCTTAAGTTGTCGGCAAACTGAGTAAAATCGCCAACATAGCTGCAACCCCAACTTTATCCATTTAAATGCACCCCATTTTGTCATCCCCGTCTTGTATGAAATAGTTGGATCTCTTTTCAACCCTTAGCATTCCGTTCATTTTTATGTGAAACTGTAAGGAGTGGGATCCACTCCCTACTAAAAAAATTGAAGAATTAACACCCATTCCGAACACACTCAAAGGTATGTTGGAATAGGTATAAATTTTTCAAATTTATTATGACGGTATGCAAAAGACCAAAGTGTAGTAGTGGAATAAAAATAATGACTATATTCAATTTTTACAAAAGATTACAAAAGTACATCATAATATCCCATAAGGGTTTACAACAAGATACAACAAAAATGATCTAAGTAGAGGGAAATCTAAACCATAACAACTCTGTCTCCAAGATATGTAGGCTAATTTTGATATGTAGATTTCAAATTTGAAGTTTGGTTCCACTTTTGAGACTTCTTTTTATGAGATATGTCATATGGCCCATTAACGACTCATTATCTAAATTATTCATCCAATTAAGTTTCTTATCTTCATATTACCACCAAAATTAGTTATGTGGCATATTTTATGTATCCATTATAAACCTAAGATTAATGTAAGAACATTAGGTTACATTAAGGTGATCTATACATGCATTAGCTCATTGGGGTTATACTAAACATCTATTTAGGTCTGACATTCAACCTTCTTTGACTAAGTCCAAAATGTCAACTTCCAGGGTAGAGTCCTAGATCTAGTATGTTACAGAAACCCTCATAGTTGCCTCTACCTCAAGGTTGCACAAACCCTAAAGAGGCATCACTTGAACACTCCTGGACTTACATATCTACTGCTATCTTAAGAAGATTGAAAACTTATTTCATCTCGCCATGACTTCTTGTGTCCTTTTTTCCTTATGTAAACTCAGAAATTTAGCTTGGGTAGTTAGGGATGGGCATCGGACTGGGTCATATTGGATTTTGTCAAGAAGGTGTTTAAGCCACATTGTCAAGTGGGTTAAGACTCAGATAAAAGTATGAATATTAGGAACTAGATCTGACTTGTGCAATTAATTCGGGTCTCGAGTAAAGCTTGGACTAGCATACATAAAATGCTAACCTAGGTATATTTTCTAATATATTTATAGACACATGTGCATAACAGTTTTAATCTTTTGTATGAAACATCATAAAATTACTACAGGTTACAAATAGTTAACAAAATGTAATCATATCTATTAAAATGATATTATACACGTTAGAAATTTTAAATGATTCAAAGCACATTACATTCATAATAGGATATCATGAAAAGTCATCCAGCAAATTAGTAATTTCAACATCATACCTTTGGCTAGAAAATCCACATTTTCTCTTCATGAATAGTCCACAAATGTTTCTCAATATAATTTTGTAGACATGTAATCTAAGTATTATATCTCTTCAAACATGTCAAATAAAAAATATGAACATATAACTTAAGTGACCTTGTGGATGATATTCTGGTAGCCTAGTAACCGATCAAACTCATCAAAAATAAAGTAGTCTACTATATCTTACTAAAAATGCATATTTTATTTTAAACATGTGGTTATGTATACATGTATATATAAAATCATGAACCTATATTAATTTTAATTTTCCTCTAATCATACTTCATTAACATAACTGTAATATCGATTACTTTTTTTGGCTATTTGATTATAACATATCCTTAATTTTGTTAAATTTTCACCCTAATTGTCCAGATTTTAGGTTTCCTTATAAGTTGTGGACTTGACTGGACCTAATTGCAAATTTTGTGCAATACATCCACACTTGTGTTTTGCTTCATATTCATACTTGGTGGATCTTAAGAAACAACTGGTTAAGAGATCACTGTAATTTGGCTTCAATTGCACATTGTTTGTCTTGCCTTTTTATTTCATGAACTTCTACGGAGTAATGAGCAATTTCTAATTTGCAATTTGTATATATATTGTATAAGTGCATTTTAATCTTCATAATCAAGATCATTTTTTTCTTTTGATGCTTGTGACCTTGTTTGTATGAGGTTTCCATCCCTTGCTCCCTGGCCCTAGCCTAGTGTGGTGATAGTGGTGTTGAGTCTTAGCCGTTGAAGTCTATCAACTAATGGAGATTCTGGGTTGACAACCAATAGAAGTCTTGAGTGTTTCAACCATTTAGAACTCTGGACCTCTCAACCAATAAGTCCTATGTTGACAACAATGAGAAGGTAGGCTTGACAACCAATGAGGCTTCTGAGTTGTCAACCGATGAGTTTGATAGTTGATGAGAGAGCCAACATATGGATGGTAAAAGGAAGTTCTATATCGATGAGAATCGTGAGTATATAAATGAGAGTGATGTCTAGGTAGATGAGAATTCTAGTATGGTTGATGGAGTACATGTTTTTATTAATGAAAGTTTTACTTTCACTATAGGATATTTTAGACACTGGCTATATGTTGTTTTAACATTTGCACCCATTCTAGTTTATAAAACATCTTCCAACCAACCTAGAGGCTCATTTGACATCCCAATTTTCTATAAGTACGTGGAGGGAAGCCTAGGTGGACTAAGGGATATCTAAGGAGGGTGATGACCAAGGATGGAAGCATTCATATATGATGAATATGGTTACTAGTTGTTGATCAAAATTCTCTAAGATGTTTCCAAGCTTGGTATCTTTGTTTCCATCCTTAACCAACTAGGATCCATCTTCTAATCCATCTCTTCTTTTCACTCCTCACATCATCTTTTTCCTTTTTCTAATCCCAAGGAGTTTCACGGTGAAACCAACTACATATAGCTAAAGAACCCTTCTTTTCCCTCTCTTTATCATATGGAAAGCTAGATCTGTATTGGAGCTTTGGTTTTATATAAACTAGGCCAGATATGGGCTCTTGGAGTTTTTTCATGGTTCTATTATGTGGACCTAGTGATCACCACCCTTTTAGACAAGTGATATGGCTTTTGTTAACTCTTTTTGTATATTTTTGCATGCAAATCCCTAGACTTGCTCTAAACTTTATTAAAATTCCTAAAGTTTTATCTTTGGATATTGTTTTGCTTCTACGATGTTATTATAATTTTTTGGCCTTCCTTAACTCATAAATGATGATTCTTGATCATAATTACATGCTCGCTAAAATTCATATGGACTAAAATCTCAAAATGTGTACATTGGTGTTCTTAAATATCCTAATCTTGCCATATAATTTTCTAATATCCTAAAATATGATTTCTTATGAACTATTTTGGATAGGTAAGATGGCATATGAAATTTTATTTTCTTTCTAATTTTCTGAACATACTCTTTAAGGTTAATTTGGTGATCACTTTACCATGCATGAGTTAAAATTTGAAATATATGTGAAAATTCTATTAAATGGAATCTTTATGCAGTTTTGGAACCATATGATGGAGAATCAACATACATGTTATTCTTATAGATTTGAAGTTGATCTACAAAGATTTTCAAGATGTTCTCTGATTGTTATGTTACTAGAATTTCATTTGAATTAGCCTATAAAATCAAAGTAGCTCATTGATGCATAAAGTTGGTTTGTTTATGTGCATTCTAGTAATTGATGCAAATTCCACATCCTTTCAATCGAAGCTATACTTTTAATGGTAGTGTGTTACTGTGATATGAATTGGGCTTTAGCATTTTAGGTGTTTATGGCTTTCTGACAAGGTCTTGGCCTTGATGTGGCATGATATGTTGAAATTCATCTTTTCATGGTTATTATTGGTGGATTGCTCCCTAATGGGTACTTTGTGTTATAATATTAACCATTTTATTTCTCTTAAAGTTGTATGAACTCAATTGAGCCGTTATTGAGGCTAAAATAAATATTGAATCAAGAAGTTTTATTATGTGAACGCGCATGATATATGTCATAAAAGGTAACTGATAAAGTGAATAAAAAGGAACTTTTGGATTTTTTAGTCTAATATGAGTTTTGAATATGATGATAATTTTTTATGATAAATAATTTCAACGGGGTAAGTATCTTCCTCATATATTCAATATGTCTTCCATTTCTCAGCTTGCTAATGTCTTACATATTGTATAACATTGTGATAAAATGTGACATTATAAGGTGTAAATTAGATATGGGATATCCATGTAGGATTGATGCCTTGAGGTTGATAACTTGAGTGTTGTGTATAGGTGTCATCATTGGGATGATGATAGGACACATTGGTTTAGGTTAATCCATATCTAAGTGTGGATGAAATATAATATGATGAATAAGATGGTGAAACTTCTCAAGATAGGAAAATTGTGTGATCTTATGTATCTAATACTCTTGCCCTTGAATGATGATACATACCTTATTATTATCAAGTAAGTCCAGGAAGAGAAATGCAATAGTGATTGATTACCTCAAATTTGATATCCATGATACTATAATATGATAATTGCTTGTGATAGCCCTTACATGTGAACAATGTTGGTTAGTTTATTTATATAATAATCATTGTGCTAAATGATGATTATGAGATGTTCTATGTATGGGATGAAGGCATATATTTTGTGTCTCTATATGATTTTTGGAACTAAAATAGTGGAAGGAGAAATATCTCATGTTGATGTGTTGTTTAAGGCTAGTATTCTCTAATTCAATGTTTTGGGCCTTGTTGTGGCTAAGATTGGTAAGTGGGCCGCATTGTGCCCTAATTTTTTTAGTTGGTCCTTGGTGTGGTCAAATTCTTGTATCGTATATAGGGTGTCTTGGAATATGTGAATATATTTCATATCTTATAGAGTTTTTTAGTCTTGATCAACTTCTTAATTACTTGTTTGTTGCTTGTAAATTGATACGGGCAAAAAATGAGTAATTGATCTAACTAATAAAGTATACATAACCTATAATGTAGTTCCCCTGAGTTTGTAAATCTATTTCCTTGGGCAGGTAGGAGAAATATTGAAATGAGTTGATCTTGTAGTAAAATTGAGAATTTTGAGAAGATGTCTAGATCTATTTATTAGTGAATATGTGGGGATGCTTGGAGTTGGTATACCTCGATGTCTTTAAATCATGTTGGGATTCAGTTGTGATTGATGCTTAAATGAAATGTGAGGGAAAGCGGATGTGGTCATGACTTAGTACTTTTTGTATTATGTCCCTATTTTCTTGGTGTCATGACATGTGTATCTAGGGGGTACCTATGATAAGACTCGCCTACGAGAAATGCATGGTATACCTGGATTTTGTGCACTCTAACTTTTTTAACGTCACTCTAACCCAAGTTGTGTCTATAGATCCAGTGACCTAGTAATTCTTAGATAACATATGGGTGTAGTATGGGATTCACATTCAGTAGCTAGTAGATTGAGTGGTACGCATTAAACTACCCAGGACTTATAAAAAGTAAATAAAGAAAAAATAAGTAACTCATTTGTGTATTATGTATTCTTAGATTTTTACTGGAAAATCACATTGTATGGTCATTTCTCATATCTTTTCTCCGCAAGTACATTATGCAATTTGTATGTGGCATCTACCTATAATCTATATATTCTCAGTATAGTCTTTGTGCTTGTTGAATATAATGTATGAAGATAATTAATTATTTGATCAATGTATCTTGTGTAGAGATCCTATTGATTAATTTGCCTTTAAATTATATGATCATAATATGTTGGTAAGAAAGTAGTATGTTGGATTTTGTTATATCATATTGTTGGAACATGGGTGTCACGCTTGTGGTTCTCTATATCTTTTGGATATGTTGGAGCGATAGAAAGGTTGTGAGGAACAAGATGTAAATAGAAATAATATAGCTAAATCTAGAGTGTCCATGTACTCTCATTTTCCTAAGAGATGGGTGGATAGTTTATGATGTATACGAAAGGTTTCTTTAACTGGTTTTTTCTTACATTCGCATGTTGTATCTTGACATAGATCTCTTATCTTGTTGTATTTTTAAGGATATGAGTCATCTCATAACCTGATTTGATGAAGTTAACAGAAAGGGTTTCTCTAGCGCCCCTCTGAGTTTAAACATGTCAGCAAAAGCAAACCATTGGTTGTCTATAACATAGGTCACTAGCTTTGAAAAAACGCAATGTGAAAAGATTCATACAATGTTTAGAAAGGGAAAACATAAATAGACATATCTTGATCTAAAAACTATTACATGTAGTCGAAGTAATTATAAAGCATCAAATGATAAACTAAAGTAGATAAAATCTCTTTTGGAAAGATAGATGGAACCCTATCAAGTTAAAGTCTTCTCTGGTGTCAGCTATGTTGAAGTGTTTACTACAATTCTCATTGGCTCCTTGGTCTAGAGACATCTAGTCCCATGGCCATGTGAAAGAAAACAACAATGTAAGTAAGTAGCGTTAAGTATGTTATAACTTGAAAAGTAAACATAATACTTGAAATGCAAAGATTAAAATTGATTTTACTTCGTAACTTGTTGGTTATTTTTCCTTGTTGAATTGCATAACTAAATTGAGATTATTGATGTGTGCACCTCCCTCTATGATCACCTACTTAATGCCATATGATGGTAGGATATCCCTTGAGTTACTTGATCGGGAAGCATATAGTATTATTTCAATTCATTCAGTTATATCATTATTTTATTTCTTAACATGATGAGGAAAACTCCCACTTTAACATGACGAGCTCCCTCTATGAACATAAACATGAATATGATTCTTGAATATAAATATGAATGTTACATGAACATGATCTCCTAATGACTTATTTAGCATAGTCTTAGATATAACATCTTTATGATGATATTCATTGGACACTAATATAGGGCAATCAACAAGCAATATATAAGTTGAACTAAATCATTATTGTAGATGATCATTGATCATTGAATGGAAGCATGAAAAGTAATGTATTAACAAGAAATCATCCAATTTAGATATATTCAATGGCATGACTCCCTTACTTGGTGCTAAGAAAATCCTAGTTTAACCTCCCAGATTCTGATTCAAACCATAATTTTTTTTGTAAATTATATTTCTCTCATTAATTTTGATACTACTTATTATCTAAAACCTGGTATTGGGTTCTTATAAAATTAGCATTGGTCGAACTGATACTTATAGTCTGAAAACCATAAAATTGGGTTGTATTATAAAATTCCTTGCCAAAACATATGTGTACATATTTTTCTTACATATCATTTATTAACTATGAATTTTGAACATGACCAACCTTAAGACATGATTAGTTCATATTGACATTATCCAAAACCTTCCAGTGAAGCTTAGTTGGACCATTCCATTCTGGACAGATGGATCTTTGATGCTCTCAATGCTAACACACGTCTTGAGAGAACATAATGTGTTAAAAGGTCCAAATTGACCCTACATTTGTGACACGTCGATAAAGCATTTGAAGGTGGATAAGTAAACTTGTTGTAAGAGGTGGGATCCAAGAGGTGATCCACTCCTTAGTTAATTTAATAAAATAAAGCATACAACTATTTTCATTCACAAACACAGAATAATAATTCTCAAATAAAGGGGTGCCTAATTTCTTAAATAGATTGGTAAAGAAGAAAGTATTGTAGAGGTGGAATTGTAAATCTATCAATTATAAAATTTTGTCCATGTTCAACAAAGTATACACAAAGTACATCTAATAAGATATGAAATCTAATCTAGTAGGATCAATTTGCAATGAGAAACATGTCCATCTCAGAAGTCATCTTGAAACTAATATTAAGTGATGCCTCCTACTTCCTGGTCCTCAGGCTATGCAATTTATGGTAGATTGAAAGCAACACGTAGAAAAGGAAACAAATAAAAGAAAGGGCATTAGCATAAATTGAGTATGTGTTGTGTCATACTATGCATTACTAAGAGAGCAATGAGAGATCAATTGAGGAGATTTCAATGAAGGGATGTCCGAAAGAGAAAAGTTCCAAAAGAAATAAGATGTACAAAGATGAGACATTTATCAACAAGTATAGAAAGAGTTCTTGTCATATAATTACATCACAACATTATCTAAATCATTATAATTGCATGTAAATCATTTAGACTAATTTTACTAAATTGGGTTGAGACCCATAAAATCTCAAGTCTAATTTGAGTGGAAAGGCGTAAATTCATCAAAAAGGCACACCATATATATATATATATATATATATATATATATATATATATATATATAATATGGGGATGTACGTACTCAGGGTGCAAAGGTGTGCCCAAATATTATAGCAGTAATGTGTATTGCTACTCTAAATAAGCTTTATCCAGTGTAAATGTAAAAAATGGAAAGGTAAGACACATATGATGAACGTCAATTTAGTTCAAGTAAGGAGGTTGAGATCTTCCAAATATTTAACACAATTAGGTCATAAGACCTTCATTCATAAGATCTCATGGTATCAAAATAGGATAATAATGTCAAGGAAATAGGATTCTCAAAAGGATTCAATATTACACAAGGATTATCCAAGATATGCCTCAAATGGGAAATGGTTTAGCAATCATGTTATTAATTCCTAGATAAATCAAGAATATTCATATACCTTTGTTAAAATATTAAATATCCATTGCACCACTAAGGTCAGGGTCAACGTTAGGGTCACACAAAATCTCCTAGTATACTCACCATATCCAAACATAAACCACAATGTTCGTAGAACAAGCAGTCAGACCTTTGAGGTTGGGTGCCTCCAAGCAGAGTAGGGAGAAATACTAGCATCAACTCAAGTCCCAGATTCACAAAAGCCTCTCATGATGGTGAGGAAGTCACCTAGCCAAGGAATTAGAAGGAAATGGCCTGAGACACAAAAATTGACCATGTTCCCTCTAAAGGTAGATGGATTTGACAAGAAGAAGTTGCATGTTTAGATGAATGTATCTATGTATTACTTAAATTCATTTGATGCTCATGCGATTTTGGTTTTATAGGGAAGTTATTAGGATATCTCTAGTTCTAGGGACAAAGAACCACAAAAAGAACGATTTGGGGTTTCTTTCTTATTTGGATTTTGGAAGTAATAAAATATATTCCCGTACATAAGCAAAGAGGGGACCGTCTGAGTATAAAATTTTAGAGAGAGGATAATATATATAACCAAGAATGGTATTTTTTGATTGGTTTTGTTTATACAAAATTTAGCATGATAGGACGATCTTTAGGAAAATCTAACCAGACTAAAAGAACAATATTTCCTTATATCCTAGTATTTTTATCCTTTTTATATACTTTATTTAAGGAAACAAACATTAATAAACAAATTCAATTGAAACTACTTTCTTGTTTTGAGAGTGTTTCCGGTGTTATTTAATATATAAAAGTGTTTCCGGTGTTATTTAATATATAAAAGTGTTTCTGATATTATTTAATATAGTTATTTCTATAACATATATCGTGTTACTATATTTGGTATTTATGCCCCTTTAGAGATCACCCACTCATGAGGAAATCATATCTTGTTTTATATTTCTTTAAATACATATTTTCAAGTTAATTTTCCAATAAGTATGCATAGTAAATTACCTTCTAGAAAAAGGCATATATTTATTTAATGTAAAGTTAATTTCTAGTTTTTATTTCCAATCTTTTTGAAACTATTCTATTTGTGCTTATCATAATTTGAATTATATTAATTGTTTTTAAGATGAAATATTTGTTGATACTTGTTGTATATATAATATAGAATTTTTTTTCAATTTTTTTAATATAAAATTATGATGGGATTATTAAAATCATGATTTTTCATATTTGAGGAATTGTAAAGGAAAGAGGGAATTTTGTTCAGAAAAACATGAACTTTTTCTATGTATGCCTAGAGAGCCAATCATATGATGATTGTAATGACATATCTTGTAAATGATTTGATTAATAATCAAGGCAATCTTCAATTTATTATGTTTTATTGAGTTATGAGATAATGATGTAACATAATAAATGTCTAAAGAATGATATTACTCAATGATGTATGTCTTTGGGTTGAGGACTTAAACAATGAGATCATATGGATGTCAAGAGTATATAAAGTCTTATTGCATCCCTAGTCATATGTTATTGTGGAAGGTTGATATCCAGAAATAACACATAAGACTAGAGTATGTGTTGGTTGATGCTAGAATCTAATTATGTCATGATATGTGATGTCAAACCAAACACATAGATACTTGTTAGAGAACATGTATCGAATAGACCCACATTAAGAATGATACATGGAAACCATGATTGATAGTTAGAATCATTCTCATAGTGATGGTGGTGATTTTGGTTCTCAGACATGAAGTCACTACACTCATCACATGTCTCTCGATGTACTTCGACATCATCCATCGTGACCTTGAATAACGATTGCCATAAAGGTGGTGCTCAGGTGCATTGTGACACATGGGGATGACTTGGAACCTATAGGGTCACACACATAGGATGCACTTCGAATAGGAGTCTTTCATAAATGTATTTTAAACTTTATTACTAAAGAGTAGGTATTCGATTTAAACAACAATGATTGAAAGTTGACTAACTAGACTGTGAACTGACCGGTAGTGTTGAACCGATTAATTCAAGTGCCAAGTCAACTGAACCAACTTTGGAAATTAGATCCATGAGATGACTGGTTCAACAAGTAGACTAATTGGTTCAAGTCTATGAATTGACCAGTTCAGGTTATTAACTGGCCCGTTGATTGATCAATTCGATTGGATCAAGGATTAGTGTTGATGCCATGTTGTGCATTAATCAGATATTAATTTCCAATACAATTGTGGTTGGGAAACATGTTGAAAAGTCCAGTTCAAGGGTTGAACTGATCCTCTCACATGCCAATCAATTGGTTCACCTCTAAACTGACCATTTCTTTATTTGCAGGATATTTAAATTCATGAAATTTTGTCCCCTTCAACTCCCCCTCAGACTAGAACTCCTGACCTTGACCCTCCTACAAATAGAGGGCTAGTTGAGGCTTTCTAGAGACACAACAATAAGTTGTGACAATTGTAATCTTCTCTGGTTGTGGTAACCAAGAGAATCTGAGCAAGTCTTACCCATCGAAGGGAGGGATAGAAAGGGAGAGACAATTAGGAGAGCAAATCAGTGCTAGCACACTAACTAGAAGGGACTCTTCTAAAATGACAGGAGTTCCCGGTAGTCCATGTGGAATACTATAGAGGTGAGGATATTGTTGTATTTCACTCAAAGGAGAAAGTCAACTGATGTCTGTGGTGATCATCCAGGAGGTCGTTGCTGACGTTGTCCAAGTGCATCTTGAATAAAGGTGCACACTACTATGAGAGGATAGTCATTGAACTTGCTCCAAGATGAGGTATAACCTTGCAACCATCCTTCCTATTACATAGTTGTTGAAACGATCTATTGGTTAAAGTAGAATATGGTAATTAAATATATTTTTCTTCTACCTTCTCAGTCCCAATATTTCCCCATAGTGGTATCAGAGCCACATCAATTTGCTATGCTTTGGGATTATCAGATTTTGGATTTTATCATTTATTTACTGAATACAATGTGAACATCTAAAATGATTAATGTGCATATCTAATTAAATATCACATATGATCCCATCTAATATATATATAGGGTGTTCATTCGTTGCCCGCGCGGGTAACTTAGATTTTCGCTACCCTGCAGCCAAAAAAGTAACTCTCCTAGCCAAAAAAGTAAGTCTGCTGTCAAAAAAGTAACTATGGTGGCCAAAAAAGTAACTCTGCTGGCCAAAAAAGTAACTCTGTACAAAATATACAAGAGATATATATAAGGACGGGTTTTTTGATTTTGGAGGGGCAAATGATATTATTTTTGGCTAAAATTTTTTGGAGAGCTAGACAAAATAGTCCTCTACAATTGCGAAATTTTTTTTTTGAAAAAAAGTTATGGGAAGGGTGGGTGGGTAGCTACCCGCACGGGCAATAAAGATGGGCCCATATATATATATATATATGCAATTTACATGTATCACCCTAAATGTTGGTTTTGATGGTGGATGTGTAGCACGGTTATGGCCAATAATCCTAGATCTATGTGCATAGTTGTGGTTGTTTATTCTTGTTTATATCTTGATTTTCAAACCAACCCTCTATCTTCTTTTTCATATGTAAAATTATTACTATCTCCTTCCTATGCTCCCCTGAAATATAACTTGAGGTTTCCCTATTACCATGTAATATTTTAAATAGAATTAGGATAGTTTAATTAAGTTTATGACGAAGAAGGTATTCAACAATAGAATAACTGCTCGTTTCAAAAGACAAGCCAATTGGCTAGAGGACTGTAGAGGACATACCAAAGGAGGAGCCAAACCTATTGATTGGTGTCCCAACCGATCGATTGGAGGGGTCTAAGAGATGTTGGACCAGAAACCAGACAACCGTTCAGCAAGACCAACCGACTGACCAGGAGGCAAGATGATCGATTCAAGAGTTGAACCAATCAATTGGGATTGGTTCAAGCATAGATCTTCATCAATAATAGGTTGTATCATATGATGTAGACCTTAGGTGGTAGTGATTCCTTGTGGCTCTAATGAATTACAATAGTATGGCCATAATCGTCTCTTATGTTTTAATTTCATGTTTTCATTTGTGAGATATAGCATGTATGTGATACATACTTTAAGTATGTGGTGATTGGATATGTATGTGTATTCATAAATATAAAATCCCTCAATAACATATTAAGTCCTATATGCTTTCTATAAGAAACATATATGAAAAACTTTATCAACTAAGTGTGGGCACACCAAGCATGGTGTGTTGTCTATCTCGTGGAAGTGTTATGGTAGGTATGTGGGCCTGCCAAGCAGGGTACATTGCTATTGTGTTGGATTTTGGGTCAGACTAAACTAGGTGATCTTAATGATATGAAGCACCTAGAAGCATGCATGTGATTTTGGCAAAGAGTTGTACATACCATCTATCTAAGAACTACATAAGATGCAATTGGAAAAAGTTGCCTACCTTAATGATTGATTATGGATGCAAGTGTTAGTCAGGTAATAACTCAATCATTTTGGATCTTGGTTCACTAGAAGAGTGTAAGCTACAATTTTCCGAATCGATAAGTGAGGGTGACCAATTTTAACAAAATAGTGATAGTGATAGTTAATTAAAGACCTAATTAAATGTAATAAAAATTTATATTAATAAAATAAAATCAAAAGTGTTTTGACAAAAAGCAAATTTTCTCTTATAGAAACAAATGGCAAACAAATTGTCATTGCAATCTATCTTTAAGAAGGACAAGCTTAACAGGACAAATTTCCACTATTGGTTTTGGACTTTGACAAGGGTTCTCAATTATGAGAATAATCTCTATGTCTGAAATACATCAATGCTAGAAACACATGCTCCTAATGTTCCTAGGGCTGAGGTTGATGCTTATTGGAAGCATGCTAATGATGCCTCAGACATAAAGCACCTTATGCTATGTTGCATGAACTATGAGTTGCATGAGAAGTGTGAATACATGGGGATTCTTGTGATGGTAACACATCTTTAGAATGTGAACTAAAATCATACAAAGAAAGAAAGGTACAATGTCTCAAAGTGCTTTTTGAGTTCAAGATGACAGAGGGAGATCCAGTAGAGATACAGAACATCTAGCAGAACTAGGATTCTCTTTGAGCCAAGAGTTGGCCACAGATAAGATTCTAAAATCATTGCCTAAATATTATAGCCATTTTATCAAGTGTTACCACTTGAATAACATGGCCATATTGTTGTCTAAATTGCTTGGGATGCTGATAAATGTCGAAGAAAATGAAGACAAACAATTATGTGATGGTGATCAACAAAATGGAGTCCAAGGATGAAAGCAATGCCATGAAGAGTTATGAAGCTAAGCATAAATCCAGATCTTCAACACTCAAGATAAGGAGAAATAAAAGTACAAAAGGAATTTGTCCTTTTTACTTGAAAGGATTCAGGAAGATGAAGTTGGTACAGAGATACCCACTTCAATTATATACATTATTGAGATAAATTTGTCTACTTCTTCATCATGGGTACTAGATACCATATGTGGATCTCACATATGTTCGAATATGTAGGATCTAAAAAGAAGTAAGCCTTTAAGAAAGGGTAAGGTTGGATTACGAGTCGCAAATGGAGCAATAGTTGTTTCTACTATAGTTGTCACCTACAACTTATCTCTGCTCATAGGGCTTGTAATAGAGTAAATGAACTGTTATTATGTACATGGCATAAATAGAAAAATCATTTTTGTATCTTGTATGGACAAGGATGAATATGAATTTCATATTAAGAATGGTCAATGTTCTATTTCAAAAGATGAGATCTTTTATGGCAATGCCCCAATATCTTATGGTCTTTGTTTTTTGGATCTAAAGACATATGTTTACAACATAAATACCTAATGATTAAAACTTGATAACTCAAGGAAGACGTATCTTTGGTTTTGTCGTCTAGGGCACACAAATGAGAGTCACATATCTAAACTCCTTAAATATGGTTATCTAGACTCTTTTGGTTTCAAATCAATAGAGACATGTGAGTCTTGTTTATTGGGAAAGATGACAAAGACTCCCTTCATACAAAACAATGAGAGGGATAGTGATCTATTAGGATTCATACATATTGATGTATGTGGCCCATTTAGAACAAATGCTAGAGGTGGTTATCAGTACTTCATTACCTTTATTGATGACTTCGGTAGGTATGGTTATGTTTACTTGATGAAACATAAGTCAGAAGCCCTTGCAAAGTTCAAGGATTTCATGAATGAAGTACAGAACCAACTTGGAATAAGTATTAAGGCACTTCGTTCTGATTGAGGTGGAGAATACTTAAGCTAAGATTTTGAGGACCTTCTACGAGACCGTAGTATTGTATCACAATGGACTCCACCTAGAACACTTCAGAATAATGGTGTATCAGAAAGAAGGAATTGCTAATCACTTGATATCGTGCGATCAATGATGAGTTTAGTTGATCTTTCAACTACCTTCTGGGGTTATGCTTTAGAAACCGCCACATTTACACTAAATTATGTACCATCTAAATTGGTTCAAAAGACACCATATAACATATGGTATGGGAAGCGTCTCAATGTGTCTTTTATGAATATTTGGGATTTTGAAACTTATGTGAGAAAACAATTTCCCAAAAAGCTTGGACCCAAATCAGATAAATGTTATTTTGTTGTATATACTAAGGAAAGAAAAGGATATTAGTTTTGTTCCCTATATAATAGCAAATTGTTAGTTGCTAGAGATGTTGTATTCCTAAAAAAGGATTTCATTTCAGTAGGAATCTGTGGGAGGAAAATAGAACTCAAAAAAGTTTGAGACCAACAAGAAAATATTGAACCTTTAGAGGTACAAGAGGAACATAGAGGGTCAAAAACCATTGTGGAATCTCAAATTCCTCATGTAACATAGGAACCTCGTAGATCTAGTAGGACACACCTTGAGCCAGATAGATTTGGTTATCTAGTGACTCAAGAAGGCAAAGAGTCAGTTATTGATGATGATTTGACTACCTACCTAGAAGTTTTTAAGTGACTAGAGTCTGAGAAATGTCTTGAGGCCATGAGATCTAAGATGGAATCCATGTACACCAACAAGATATGGACCTTGGTGGAACCACCTAAAGGGGTTAAACCCATAGGGTGCAAGTGGGCCTTCAAGAAGAAGATCGATATGGATGGTAATGTACAAACTTACAAAGATCAATTGGTTGCAAAGGGTTTCAGACAAGTTCAAGGTGTTGACTATGATGAAACCTTTTCTCCAGTTGCCATGGTTAAGTCCATTAGGATCATGCTTACCATTAGATCTTATCATGACTATGAGATTAGGTAGATGGATGTTAAAACCACATTCCTTAACATGAATATTCTTGAGGATGTGTACATGACACAACCTGAGGGTTTTATAAATATAAAGGATGCAAATAAAGTCTATAAGCTACAAAGGTCAATCTATGGATTGAAGTAAGCATCTCACAGATGGAATCTTTGATTTTGATGAAAAGACAAAGATTTTGGCTTTAGTCAAATGAAGATGAACCCCGTGTTTATAGGAAGGTTAGTGGGAGCATGATTGTATTCCTCATATGTATGTCGATGACATACTATTGTTGGGGAATGACATCCCTACTTTACAAAGGGTGAAGACCTGGCTAGGAAATACCTTCTCTATGAAGGTCTTAGGTGAAGCATCCTATATCTTGGCAATCAAGATCGATAGAGATATATCTATAAGGTTTCTGAAAGATCTAGAGGGGGGGTGAATAGAGCTTTTTAGAGTTTTTAAAGTAAATTAAAAACAATTAAACACTTGGACAAGAAGTAGGAGGAAACAAGGAAGATACAAGGATGTAGAGTGGTTCCTACCTTATAAATCTAAGGTAGTCAATCCACTACCCGACTGTTTCCAATCGAGATTTTGAAAGCAACTTATTTTATTACCTCGCAAGCATGTTACATAAAATACAATTTCTTTCCCACGCCCTTGAAGTAGCCTTCACTTGAAGTAGCCTCAATCCCCCTAGAAGTAGCCTTCTGAAGTAACTCCAAGCTCACCCTTGAAGTAGCCTTCACCTGAAGTAGCTTCACCTTGAGGCAACCTTTTGAAGTAACTCCAAGTCACTGGGAGCAGACTTCACCACCTAAAGTAGCTCCACGAACCTCCTTTCAACAACCTCCAACCTAGGAGTAGTCAAGGAGAACAAAATACAATAGAAGGAACAAGATTGGAAGAAAGAAATAATGTTACCAATAAGTACAACGCTTTGATCATATATCAAGCATATTGATCTCCTATCCACTTTAGATGAATGTGGTAGTGTGGTGGCTAGGATATGCTAGGCTATAGGACACTAATGTAGAGATCAAGGAAACAAATTGCAAATGTGGCTTGCTTGCTGCTCACTAAGAATGAATCTCAAGTGTAATTGTATGCACAAGTCATGCTTTGGGTGTCCTAAGGCATGTCATATTTATAGGAATGGCCTACTAGTGCTTAGGGATGTTCTAGACACTTTCTAGGGTGTTCTTAGTGCTCAACTAGACATTAGGTGTCCACCAATTTCATTCCAATGGCTAGTTGTTTATTGCTGAAAAGTGCAGTCCAAAACTTCTCTCAGTCGAGAAGTTTGTCGACCGAGAATGTCTCAGTTGAGATTTTTGTCGACCGAGTGGGAGATTGAGATCAATGTGTTGTAACATTCGATTCCAACTCCCAACTACTTTGCTAACTCAGTCTAACGGCAGGAGGGTCTATTCTTGGTCGAGAACTTTGTCGACCAAGAGTGTCTCGGTCAAAGATTTTGTCGACCGAGAAAGTCCCTGATTCAATGTATTGAGTCATCTACTAAGTGTGTGTATCAATGTGTAATTGTGCTTATATCTTAGGGGAGGATCTATCTAAGTGTTGTAAGTGGATAGGGAAGATCTAACGCTATATTTACATGATGTCTAAGTACTTGTACATTATATACGTGTACAAGTTTTTACATTAAGTACAATCATGAAAACAAAAGCAATCTAAGCATGTTGATCTTCCAATTTGTGGATATTTTCAGCTATGCACTTCCTTATTTGTTTTTCCCTGAAACACTCAAATAACAAGTTAGATCCACAAGAATGAAATTTTTGTCACCATCAAAATAAAGGGTATAATAATGTCCAATTTAGCCAACAATCTCCCCCTTTCTGAAGATGACAAACATTCCTAAAATATAAATCAAGGGAATTTAAAAAGCATGAGTTTCATACCTGAGATTTACCTTTTGTAGATATTCTCTTGTTTATTCAAGAAGTCTATGCTAGTTATTCCAAAGAGGTATGGACCATAGTATCCAACTCTTTAAGGAATATAGCAACATTTTATGTGAAGCCAAGAGATTATGAGACCCATTTAATTTTATTTATATTATTTCTCCCCCTTTGTCATTTCAAAAAGATAACCATATAACCAATTTGCTCCCCCTGAATGGGATACTCCCCCTTAATTGTATACTATAACAAAAATTTCAAATTTAGCCATAATTCAAAAATCATGATTTATTTCTCAATCATTTGCAAGGGATGTTAAGCCTTGAAATGACATGAGAATCATTTAGACTCATTAATATATTTTAATAGTTTTTCAACCATTTACCAGGGATGTTAAGCCCTGAAATGATATGAGATTCCATTTAAGCTCATAGTAGGATCAATGACTTTATTTCTCAACCATTTACAAGGGATGTTAAGCCCTCAAATGATATGAGATTCTTTTAAGATCATAGTGGAATCAATAAATATATCTCTAACCAAATACAAGGGATGTTAAGCCCTAATTTGTTTAGAGAATTCAATTAAGAGTAAGATATACATCATATTCAAGAATGTTGTAGGTTCCAAAATTAATTTAAGGATACTAAGGTCATAACCAACTTTGAAGTTCAAATGAATAAGTAAAGTAATGAATCAATTTGTTTTTAACATGATGAGCAAATATACTAAGGTTAAGTGCAAATGAATGGTTTACAAATAAGCATTTTGTTAGGCTTATTTTAGGTCGACCTTGACTTCAACCTTGGCACCCCTTGGTTGAACTCTTTCTCAATCGAGAGGCATTTTTGTGTGCATTTTCATAGGTTGACCAAAGGGCCACTTGATCTTGTTGTGTATGATCATTATTAATTCTTAATTTTTCTCATATGTAATTGTATGAATGTTGAATAGTCTAAGATAAGACCTATTTATGACTTAAGTTTGCCTTTTTTATAACTTGATTCATTGAAGCAAGATTTTTGAGAATATATTGTCATAAATTTTTAGAGACCTTAAATTTTCTAAAAAAAACTTTCTAATAGATTTTCCATTAATACTTGTCTTGAACCAATCTTTTCTTATAATCATGCGAAGTATAAAGTTTTTATTCCCATATACTCTTTCCTTTTGATTAGGATCATTCAAATATTTAAATCAATGTAATATATAAGGTTCATTACATACTTAAGTTAATTGCAATTTAAGTATCTTGTTTTTATTGAACAATTCTGTCAGAGTTTCCCTCGGTCAATAAAGTTCTCGGCCGAGTTAGATTCGGTAGAAGTATTTGTCAGCCGGATGTTTCTCAGGTTTTTGAAGGTTTAAGATAGTAACCCTCTCGGTCGACTATTTCCTCAATCGAAATGTTATCGGTCGATAACATTCTGGACCGATAATGTTACTATTTCTCCAGAAAATGTTGATTTGTGATAGAAACTTCTTTGGTTGACAACTTTCTCGACCGAAGAGTGTCTCGGTCGAAGTTGTTGTCGACTGAGATTGTTTCTATTTTGTTTTTAGTAGTTATTTTCAAGGAAAACATAGGTTACTTCCAATACAATTTTACAGAAATATGCAAATTAAAGCTCAATTTAGTTGAGATAAGACATTTTGAGTATCAAAGTAAAGTTTTAGGTCAAATCTCAACTAATCATGTTCAATATTTCTAAGTTTGAGGTTTCGGGACCCAAACTAGATCAACATCCTTTTTATTGTATGGGAAAGAGAATGAATAATGTCCAAGACATAAACAGTAATGACAACATATAGAATTAATTTCATTTCTCTTCTTAGCTAGATTGTCTTTAGGCACATACATAACTTTAGTCTTGGGCACTTGTGTCCTTCTCACTCTAGTTTTTTGATAGGATTTACCTTTGGGCTTATAACCTAGTCCTCTCCTTCCAATTTGACCAAAAGAATCTTTTAGGATCTTATCAAGAATACCGTTGTTTTTCAAGCTACTAATTTCCTTTTGTAACTTAGCAATTTCATCCATTCTCCGTTTAACATCTAACTTTGCTTGCTCTAGATTAAATAACAAACTATCTCTTTATTTGATAACAACATCATAATCTAAATGAGTACACAAGATAGGTTGAGTTTGAAGATCATTCAATTTTGCAAGTAGTTCAACCTTTTCTTGAGAAAGAAAATCATAGTTTGTTTCTAGCGTAAGCAACTTCATATTGCACTCATTAAGAGATGATTTCAAGGTAGAATTTTCAGAAATAATACTTTCTTTTTCAGAAGCAAGATCATTTAATTGAGCATACAATTCCTCATTAGTTTTAGTAACTCTCTTTAGTTTCTTTTTACAATCAATATATTTATCATGCAATTCATTAATGCTATCAACTAACTCTTCTTTAGATAAATCAAAAAGACTTGCCTCATCTTCTTCTTCATTTATTGTAGCAATAAGGCACTCCACCTCTTCTTCTCCATCCTTACTATCATCACTTGAGTCATCCCATGCAGCTTTGTAGGTTTTTTCCTTTTTCTTGTGAGATGATTTCTTTCCTTTCTGGAGTTTGGGACAATCACTTTTTAAATGTCCCCTTTTACCGCATTCGAAGCACCTAGAGGAAGAAGAAACACTAGTAGTTTTGTTAGTTTTAAATCTTCTATATTGCTTACCATTTACAATGAGAGTTTCTTCTTCGCTATCTTCTTCACTTGTGTCATGACTAATTTTGGTTGATACCTTGAATGTAATGTCCTTTCTTTTCTCCTTTTTGTGTTCAGCCGCCAATCTTTCTTCTTCTTCAAGAGTGACCTCATGAGTCTCCAAGTTGCCAATGATTTGTTCCATCCTCAATCTTGTGAGATCATTGGCTTCTTCAATAGCCGTCACCTTTAGTTTGTACTTTGGTGTCAAACACCTAAGAATCTTGGATACATGATCTTCTTCACTGATGAATTTTCCTAATGCACTCGAACCATTAATGATAGTAGAAAATCTTGCATACATTTCACTAATGGACTCATTTGGTTCCATATGAAATTGTCCAAACTTTTCTTTAAGCATGCTAATCTTAGAATTTTTAACTTGTACGGTTCCTTCAAGTGTAATAGAAAGTCTATTCCATATGTCATATGTAGTTTCACATGAAGAAATTCTATTGAATTGACTTAACGATATAGAACAATATAAAATGCTTACAGCCTTGGCATTAAGTTGAGCTTGTTTTACCGTATTGGCATCCCATGTAACATACTTAGTTTCTGGAAGCATGTATGGAGTAGACACCATCCTCCAAAGTTCCCAACTGATGCCTTGAAAATAAAATTACACCCTTCTCTTCCAATAGTTGTAGTTGCTTCCATCGAACGGTGGTGGACGAGCTATGTAGGTTCCCTCTAAGTTTAGGTTGTTTAGCACACCATCCCCCATCCTTCAAGACCTGTTAGTGCTCCTTGAAGAGCTTCTCTGATACCAATTGAAAGATCTATACGGGGGTGAATAGAGCTTTTTGGAGTTTTTGAAGTTAATTAAAAACAATTAAACACTTGGACAAGAAGTAGAAGGAAACAAGGAAGACACAAGGATGTAGAGTGGTTCCTACCTTAGAAATCTAAGGTAGTCAGTCCACTACCCAATTGTCTCCAACTGGGATTTTGAAAGTAACTTATTTTATTACCTCACAAGGATGTTACATAAAATACAATTGCTTTCCCACACCCTTGAAGTAGCCTTCACCTGAAGTAGCCACAATCCCCATAGAAGTAGCCTTCTAAAGTAACTCCAAGCTCACCCTTGAAGTAGCCTTAACCTAAAGTAGCTTCACCTTGAGGCAGCCTTCTGAAGTAACTCCAAGTCGTCGGGAGCAGCCTTCACCACCTGAAGTAGCTCCAGGAACCTCCTTTCAACAGCCTCCAACCTAGGAGTAGTCAAGGAGAAAAAAATACAATAGAAGGAACAAGATTGGAAGAAAGAAATAATGTTACCAATAAGTACAGCGCTTTGATCCTAAATCAAGTGTATTGATCTCCTATCCACTATAGATGAATGTGGTAGTGTGGTGGCTAGGAGATGCTAGGATATATAACACTAATGTAGAGATCAAGGAAACAAATTGCAAATGTGGCTTGCTTATTGCTCACTAAGAATGAATCTCAAGTGTAATTGTATGCACAAGTCATGCTTTGGGTGTCCTAAGGCATGTCCTATTTATAGGAATGGCCTACTAGTGCTTAGGGATGTTCTAGACACTTTCTAGGATGTTCTTAGTGCTCAACTAGCCATTAGGTGTCCACTAATTTCATTGCAACGACTACTTGTTTATTGCTGAAAAGTGCAATCCAGAACTTTTCTTAGTTGAGAAGTTTGTCGACCGAGAATGTCTCGGTCGCGATTTTTGTCGACTGAATGGGAGATTGAAATCAATGCATTGTAACGTTCGATTCCAACTCATAACTAATTTTCTAACTCAGTCTAATGGTTAGGAAGGTCTATTCTCAGTCGAGAACTTTGTCGACCGAGAGTGTCTCAGTCAAAGATTTTGTTGACCGAGAAAGTCCCTGATTCAATGTATTGAGTCATCTACAAAGTGTGTGTATCAATGTGTAATTGTGCTTATATCTTAGGGGAGGATGTATCTAAGTGTTGTAAGTGGATAGGGAAGATCTAATGCTTGATTTACATGATGTCTAAGTACTTGTACATTATATACTTGTACAAGTTTTTACATTAAGTACAATCATGAAAACAAAAGCAATCTAAGCATGCTGATCTTCCAATTTATGTAGATTTTCAGCTATCCACTTCCTTATTTGTTTTTCCCTGAAACACTCAAATAACAAGTTAAATCCAAAAGAATGAAATCTTTGTCATCATCAAAACAAAGGGTATAAGAATGTCCAATTTAGCCAATTGTTTCTTGCACTAAGTCATAGCACATACATTGATGAAGTGTTGAAGAGGTTCAACATGTAGGACTTGAAGAGAGGAAACCTTTGCATGTCTCATGATGTCACTATCTCTAGAGCTCAATATCCAAATTCTTATGAATAAAAGGAGAGCATAAGTGGGATTCCATGTGCATATGCAATTGGATCCATTATGTACACAATGTTATGTACTCGTCTTGATGTCTCATATTGCCTCAAAAACAAAGTTGTGAACTGGAAGAGTTCCAAGAAAGAGATAGTTGTGTATTATACAAAAACGGTCAAGTATATTGTTGCATCCAATGCAGCAAAGGAGGTTGTTTGGAACAAGAAGTTCATTTCTAAACTTGGGGTGGTTCCAAGAATCTGTGATACAATTGAGCTATATTGTGACAACAATGGAGTTATTGCACAAGCTAAGGAACCCAGTTCACATCAGCATTCCAAGTACATACAAAGGTAGTTCCATCTCATACGAGAGATCGTACAGTGAGGAGATGTGAATATTTGTAGAGTACCCATCGAAAGTAATGTGGATGACCCCTTGACAAAAGTAATTCATAGTAGAAGCATGATGGTCATGTTAGATCACTTGGTATTAAGTTCATGGGTGATTGGATCAAACTGCAAGTGGGATTTTGTTGCTATGTATGCCTAGAGAGCCAATCATAGTATGATTGTAATGGCATATATTGTAAATGATTGGATTAATAATCAAGGCAATCTTGCAATTTATTATGTTTTATTTAGTTATGAGATAATGATGTGAAATATCAAGAGAACGATATTACTCAATGATGTATGTCTTCGTGTTAAGGACCTGAATAGTGATATCATACGGGTTTTAAGAGTATATACATTCTTGTTGTGTCCCTAGTTGGATGTTATTGTGGAAGGTCGATATACAACAATAACACATAAGACTAGAATGTGTGTTGGTTGATGATAAAATCTCATTAATTCATGATATGTGATATCAAACCAAACACATAGATACTAGTTAGAATAGTGTATCAAACAGACCAACCTTAAGAATGATACATGGAAACCATGATTGGTAGTCAGAATCATCTCTCGTAGTGATGGTGGTGATTTTGGTTCTTAGACATGAAGTCGCTACACTCCTCAGATGTTGTTCAATGTACTTTGTCATCATCCACCATTACCTTGAATAAGGATTGCCACAGGGGATGATTGTGAGTGATGTAGATGGGATTTGTCCCTCCTACAGGAGTATGATATCATGGCCACTTGATAAGTGAAACTAAGAAATGCATGGCTATTGCAACATACCAGATCTTGGAACCTACACTAGATCTTTGACCTTTTGGACTTAGCCAAACAAGGTTGAGGTTAGACCTAAAAGATGTTCTGTATAACCCTAATGAGATAATGTATGTAAATATCACCCTAATGTAACCTAATGTTCTCACATTAATCTTAGGCCAATAATGGACAGATAAAATATGTCACATGAAGTAATGAAGTCATTAGATAAAATTTCGTGTAAATAATCACACATAACTCTTTTGGGGATAATATTAAGTTTATGAATAAGCAATAGTGATAATAACGAAATAAGGTGAAAATAATGGCCACAAATATTAAAGGTTACATAACTCTTTAAAAGAAACCCCAAAAGTTGAATTTAAGTTAAGAATCATGTTTCTTGGGTCCCAATTTCCTTAAGAGTCAAGTTTCACATTATTCACATAATAAAAATTAATTTAATTTATTTTGGATAGAGAAGATTTGAGTTTTCCCCAAAATATTAAATAAAATAATAAATGACTACAAAAGAAGAAAATAATCTTGGATTCGTATTCCACATAATAAATATAGCCTTTGGGTGAATTTTCATGTAATTTGGATAATCTTTAATATACATGGAAATTCAGGAGATAAAAGTGTGTAGAACCTTCAAAATATTAAATAAGTGTACAAACCTCTCTAATAAGTAAAATTAATGGCATATTTGTATCCAACACATTAAATATGACTTATGGGTGAAGTTTCATCAAATTTGGAGAATCTTATAACCATTAATGATGGAGGAAAGAGAAAAAAAGATTTGATTTATTTAATACATCAAAAGTTTTCAAAAGGTAAATCGAATTGCATATTCAGATTCTACATGTCTTAATTATCCTAGGTGAAAAATTGCATTTAATTTGGGTTTTGTTTGCACCATTAATGAGGAGAGAGAAAAAGAGAAATAATTCCATGTTTCACTTTATTTGAATCCGATTTGGATTGAGTTTTACTCAAATATTTGTCGTGTTAGCCATCTTCCTAAAATCGCAGAGGCGTCGGATCATGACCATTAGATTCATGATCCAATAGCCACGAGTCATCATCTAGATTGGGCCTTTCTAGGAAGGCAGGCGCCGACTTTGGATGATCTTAAAACACTGATTTCTCTCACTACAGTTCATCTTTGCTCGAGATTTTTTTGCCAAAATGTTCTAAGTAGAAACCCGCATCCAATGATATTTAATTCAAGCCCTACTATCCATTATTCGGTTTTTTTTCTCAATTCTTAACCATGAAGGCATCTCTACCAACTGGCCTTTGCCATAGAACTCAACCCGCATACATAAATAGCTCTACGTGAGCCATCCTCAGCTCTAGAGAAACTCTTCTCTTCTCCCAATTTCCTTGCATGTTCTTTCTTTGGCACTCGATGATCAGGTTTCAGTTTTGAGCTTGCGGTGCTCATCTTTCATCTTCAGCTACACCAGTGTCACAATTGAAAGTATGGGTGATTTCGATCGATCTTCCTCTTCGCTTTGATGTTCTCTTTTCAGAAAATTGTAGTGTCATTGGGTTTTTCCTAATTCTCAGTCAAAGTAGAGAAGTTGCTTGGGCCAGCCATGGTATGGGAACATGGAAGGGGATGATTCCCCATTGTGACTTACCAATCTTAGCCCTCGCTTTCCTCTTGTTTTGTTTTCCTTCTCAGGAGTAAAAACGTGTTTTGAACTCTTTTCCGTTCCGTAGTGAGTAGCTGAGATGGCGGTGGGACCGGCCAAGTTGGCCAGCAGCTATTGGGTCAACTCAGCACCCGTTGTCTCCCTCTCTTTCTCCCTCTCTCGGGTTATTTGGCTTTTTCAAATTTTCTGATTGGTCAATTTTCTAAAAATCATATCTTTTAATTCGCTTGTCCAAAAATTAAAGTAAAATATGTTTTGGACTCAGAAAAATGAGATCTATAAAATAAAAATATTTTCAAATCCTATTTTCCAAGTTTTCTGTGATGGTTTTTGGAGGATCTAATTAATTAATGTAAAAGCCCTAAAATTGGTAACTAATTCATCTTAACTCCAAATATAACCAATAAATGTGTTTTCTTGATCATAAAAATGTAAGGAATTGTTTGTGCTAGGTTTTGAGTCCAAAATCTGAGTTTTACTAAAAATGTCCGGAACTAGGGTATCATTACCTTATATGAATCTCAAACCCCAATACATGTGAATAATTTGTACTTAGGCAAAGTTGATCTTGGAAACAACAATGTTGGTGAAGAGTGTTTCTAGGACTTGGGTTTAAGGTATGTTGTATCCCCTATTAATCTATGTTGAGCAATTCACCTATGTTTTTCTTTCTCTTGGTCCTATGGACATTAGCCTATACATAATGTCTTTTTCTTTTGAAATTATGCTTCATGTGAAGTACCCTATTTGTTATTGATCTTATGATCATGGATATTCTTTTGGACTCTTATATTATGCTTGGTTCATGATGGAACTTTATATGATGACATGTGATGTCTTTTTCCCACTTGTGAGGTGGATTTATATGTTGGTCACTTTTGTGGTGACTAGTTTGTATAATCTGACTATACTTTCTACTTGCCTCTACATTTTACATGCTATGTGATTCAGTAGCACTAGAGTAGTGTAATTGCATCAATTTTTGGCTTATGTGCCCTTATTATATTTTTGGGATGGAGGTTATGTGCCCCATACCCAGGTTTCAAATTTATGAGGTTTGGCCCACATACTTTATTGGTGAGTTTGGTTATGTGCTAATCTCTATCTGGTTTCAAGTTTATGAGGCTTGGTCGCCTTTGTTATTTATATTGTTTTAGGACTATGTTTATCTCACATGCATGCAGGATGATGTTCATGGATTATGGGTTATGTGCCCTAATTTTATATGTGCTTATGTGGCACCACTTTTATATGTTGTTTTAATGGAAAGTATCATTTTATTGTGATTATTTTCTCTTGATACCCATTTGGGTGGTACTTATCTCTTCTGTGGGAATCTTCACTAAATTTGATGTCCTTTACTCCATATATTGCTCGATTTTCTTTTAGTATGCCCAAAGCAGCCTTTGTTGATGAATTCTATTTTCTCTTCTTGCTGGGGTATGCTTCCAACCATGGGTAAGGACTTGGAGGACATGGCATAAAGATTTGGACCTATCTTAAGGAGTTAAAGCATGGAGACAAAGTTGTTATGGTTTAGATTTCCCTCTATCTTAGATCCTTATGTTGTATCATACATGTAAACCCTATGTTGGAGATTGAGATATACTTTTGTAATCTTTTGTGAAGAATTGATAATAGTCATGTTTTATATTCCGTTGCCACACTTAGATTGTTTTGAATACCATTAATAAGATTTTAAAATTTACACCCATTTTAGAATACCTTTTGAGTTTGTTTAGGATGGATGTTTTGTTCTTCAAATTTTTAGTAGGGAGTGGATCCCCTCTGGGTCCCACTCCTTACAGAATTCTATCAGAGCCCATGGTAGTCGTAATCTTACTATTTTAATTTTGTCTCCCTAGTTAGAACATTTTTCGTGCATAGTCATCATTTAGATGAGATGTTTTCCCTAGAATTCCCAAGTTCACCCTTTTGAGATAAGGTTTTAGATGATCTTGCCCTATCATATAGATTGAGTATGATTTGTATCTCTTGATTCTATGAGGTTGGACTTGAGGATGCAATTAGGTTGAGGAGGTAGTAGGATGAAGAGATCTTATTATGGGAAAAAAATTTGACTTGGTTTTCGCAATTGATTTTGGATCCATCTTTTCTTTTATGTTGAATAGATTTCTTCACCATAAATTATTTTCAAATATACTATTATATGTACAAAATTTTCTGGATTTCATGAAAGTTTTCTAAAATTAAGTCATAATGATATGATATGAGAAGTTTTGATAGAGAAATCCTAACCCTAGTGCTAACCCTAGTTTTGAAGAAGTGACTAGGAATATGTAAGATAATATTAAGGTGTAGTGTGCCTACCCTTTGTACCCTATGAGTTTTTGGATCTTAGGTTGATAGGTTAGAGCCACGAAGACCTAAAACTCAACCCTAGATGGTTCTGACTAGTTAGTTAGGTACATGAACAACATAAATCTCTAATAAAAATCACAACTAAAAGATATGCGGGTAACCCTAAAAGTTGTTTAGTTTGACTAGTTAGGTTAAACCTTTTAAGGGGTGGAGAGTAGTTGGTTGTTGATGTTTGGAACAATAGATTTTGAGGACAAAATCCTTTTAAGGGGTGGAGTGTTGTAATATACCAGATCTTGGAACCTACCCTAGAGATTTTACCATTTAGACTTAGCCAAATAAGGTTGAGGTTAGACCTAAAAGATGTTTAGTATAACCATAATGAGCTAATGTAAGTAAATATTACCCTAATGTAACCTAATGTTCTCACAATAATATTAGGCTAATAATGGACAGATAAAATATGTCACATGAAGTAATGAAGTAATTAGATAAAATTGTGTGTATATAATCACGCATAATATTAAGTTTTTGAATAAGAAATGGTGATAATAATGAAATAAGGTGAAAATAATGGCCACAAATATTAAAAGTGACATAACTCATGAAAAGAAATCCCAAAAGTGGAATTTAAGTTAAGAATCGTGTTCCTTGGGTCCCAATTTCCGTGAGAGTCAAGTTTCACATTATTCACATAATAATAATTAATTTAGTTTATTTTGGATAGAGAAGATCTGTGTTTTCCCCCAAAATATCAAATAATATAATAAATGACTCCAAAAGAATATAAAAAATCCTGGATTTGTAATCCACAATAAATATAGCCTTTGGGTGAATTTTCATGTAATTTGGATAATCTTTAATATACATGGGAATTTAGGAGAGAGAAAGTGTGTATGACCTTCAAGATATTAAATAAATGTACAAACATCTCCAATTTGTAAAGTTAATGGCAAATACATATCAAACACATTAAATATGACTTGTGGGTAAAGTTTCATCAAATTTAGAGACTATTATAACCATTAATGATGGAAGAAAGATAAAATAAGATTTGATTCATTTAATACATCAAAAGTTCTCAAAAGGCAAATATAATTGCATATTCAGATTCTAGATGTCTTAATTAGCCTAGTTGTAAAATTGCATTTAATTTGGCTTTCGTTTGCACCCTCAAATGAGGAGAGAGAAAAAGAGAAATAATTCCATGTTTCACTTTATTTGAATTTGATTTGGATATAGTTTTACTCAAATATTTGTCGCATTGGACATCTTCCTAAAATCACAAGGTATCTGATCGTTACCATCAAATTCACGATCCAACGGTGACCGGCCTAAATCGCACGTCCAAAATGGAGCGGATCCAAAGTAGTTCGGACTTTTAAGATTATAACCTGACACTCAAGCCCCCGCAAATATTATATGGGGTTCGATGTAGTATTCTGTGTCGAACCACAGGGACAAGGTTGGCAAGTGTTAAGTATGCAGAGTGTCACACTGTTACACTCCAAATGAGAAGGTGGGTTAAAAGGGTGTTCCCTAAGGAATGATGGTGTTCCAGCCAAAACAAAGAAAGTAAAAGGAAAGAAAATAAAAACAAGAGAAAAAAAGTTAACAAGCGGTGAGAAACAAAAATATGGAAGGAAATTTGGATCAAGTTTCACCTACTAAGATCACTCACAAACATGCAAAACTCACACCCCTTCATATACTCCTATCAAGATTACAAGCAGTCATCAAAACGTATATTCCCTTCTCTCTCGAGATAAGGATAGATCTAGGATCTAAGGTAGCCTCTCTTTTGAGATAACAACCCAAAAACCACAGAACAAACAATATGACGGTTAGCATTAGCATTCCAACACTTTCATACATTCACACTACTCCATAACACTAGATAAGGATGGTACTACTCTTTTGAGGTACCAACAATCAAACATCACAAGATGGTAGGTAAGCATACAAGTGAAACATTAAGAACAAGCATATGGAGATAATCTTAATAAGAGCATATATATATATATATATATATATATATATATATATATATATATATATATATATATATATATATATATATATATATTGGGAGAAAGAACATACATGTTGGGAGAGCCTTAGTGGCTACTCCCAACCCAAGTTAGATGTTTAGCCACACATGTTGACGGGCAGCATAACGACATCAAAAAATGATAGATACATCAATAACCATGAAGAGGGAGAGTACAATGTGATGAAGATGATAGATATAGATAGAGAGAGAAGATGGTGATACACCACTATACTTCTTCAAATATAGATTTGGGGTGGGTGATGTAGCGGTGGCTTCTTCCTTCAAAGGAGAGGGTGATCAATCTTCTCTCTCCTCTGGCTTCCACCTTTAGAAATCCAAGACTGATAGTATGGATTTGAATGACTCTAGAATTTGGTATCACTTTGTGTTCCTTGATGATCTGATGATTTGACAAGTCAAGGTGGGTGGTTTATTTATAGGTGTTGCCCACTGACTTAACCATCTGGGCAGCGGTCGCGGTATGGCCTCGGTTGAGGCATGACCTAGGTTGAGGCATTGCCTAGGCCGTGGCTTGACCTCGGTAGAGACTCTCATCACGATTGTGGTGTGAAGGTTGTATGCCACAGTCAAGGAGAAGCCTCGATTGTTGTAGGACCTTGATCGTAGGGCGTTGCACGAGTGGATGGTCGTGGTCTCGGTGTGAAGAGACGGTGATAGGGGCATCAACCTAGATAGGGTCCTTAGTGGACTATACAGCCACGGCCATGGTATTGACCACGGCCATGTCTTGGCATGAACGTACAAAGGTAAAAGATGTGTGTAATTGAGATTTTTGACATAAGGCACTAAAATAAGTAGAAAAATCTATAAAAGGTATGCTAGGAGAAGAATAAATCATATGCAAAAGTGCATAAAATGAGATGTTATCAACTCCCCCAAACTTAGGATTGAACATTTCCTCAAGCTAAGGGTAGGCCCAAAATCATAGAGAGATGAGCAATGGGTTGTGAAAATTTCTCAAAAATCTTACCATTACTGAGTTATCTCATTCATATTTCCTCAAGCTAATGGTATGTTTGTTCAATCCTGGAATCCTATTTCCTCCCCTTCATAACTAGAGTTGCATGGTTTTGAATCCTTGCCAATGCCTTTTGGTAGAAAAGGGCTCTCCATCTCAATGACTTACCCCTTCCTGCGCTAAGTTGCTAGCCATACTTGTACAACATCCCCTTGAGTGGTAGCTTTCACACCCTTCCTTTATTTTTAGTTGTCCATATGCTAGTGTGCTCGGGTAGGTTTCAGGCTTTAAGTGTTTTCCTAATCTCCTCAATTTCCCTCACCCACAAGTTGTCGTAAGGATAGTGTTTCCCAAAGGGCTCCTGAAGTTAAGTCAGGTGGTTGCGTGAGGGTCGTTTGGGATTGTAGGTGGATAAATTTGGCTTCAGGATTCCACTTATGAGCACGAAATATCTACATTCATGAGTGTAGCAATACACCGACCGTGTGGGATCCTTCGACATCTTTTAGGTACAACTCTTGTTTATTATATTTTTTTCTTTTTGCCTTTTCAGATCTCCTATCAGGTTTGGGTGAGGGGGTTTTTACATGATTTTTTGGGCGGCCAAGCCTCTTTTCATCCCAAAGAGGGGATAATTAAACCTGAAAGGGGCACTTGTTTCCTTCTCAAGGGAGGTGAGGATTTTCTATCTAGAACCATCAGGTTAGGTTGATTGGTCAAGAGTATGGCTTGGTGAAGTCCTCCAGTTTCCAGAGATTCCATAGACCTAGGATTGTTCCACACACAATGTTTTTTCATAAGAACGAGATAAAACTATATTGTTATGCTTCTTGTTTTTCCTATTATGAGTGTCAATCACTTGCACCTCTCTATAAATGATACCACTATAGCATTTAGCAGGGGGACTGACAAGTCTAAGAAGCGGCTAAGTAAAACTGCAACTTATAGCAAATTTCTTAAAGTAATTTTTTGCAAATTTTGTTTTTCATACTTGATTGTGGCGAAAATGAGAATATGTATAAGTAAATTTTTGAGTATGATAAAATTGTACCTCTTACACCCCTTTATGACTCCTCCCCCAAACTATCATTCACCCCAACATGAGGTGTCAAAATTGGAGTTGGTTGTATAAATAGGCTTTGTTTATTGTTGCTGGTTGTTTGTGGTGGTCCACTTTAACTCGAGGAGCATGTTGGCGTATACTCCATATAGCGGGTGGTATTGTTCATATTGCAAACCCTCCACCTTCATATTCATTGTTTCTAGGGTGATCATCTAGGCAAGACAATAGAAGCCACAGTCGTTTGACAGAGGTACTTAATGAGGGGTTCTATGGCAGAATTGTGTCTTCTTGAAGTCTTTGCCTTCTTTATGCTTGTACCCTTTTCCATGGGTTTTAAGCATCTCTACAACTGCCTTGGTGCATGTGACTATCTTCTCTTATGTAGGTGTCTTTGCCATAGTCATGTTCATTCTTTTATTGAGTGTAAAGGTTGCATCTGAGCTGTTGTAGAGAACTACAGTCCTAGCTATAGCACTGACTACTAACAAAGTCCAATGCCTATCATGTAGAATAAGCAAGAATATATAATATGGAAGAGAGGTCGCCATACGTTGTAGTAGGTGGTTTTTTTCCTAACCTTTTATCCTTTAGGATGTCACCTACTAAGAGGAAGTAGGCCATATGCATGTTTGGCATGTTGTCATTCAGCTGTGCTTGGCAGGCTGACATAGTGTTCACTGAAAGGTGCCCTCTTATTTTCAAGGTATCTCGGAGGTCGTCCTTTAGTACACAGATGCCATCCCTTTTTAAGATTGCCTCTTCCAGGGTGTCATCTTCCTTCAATCATTTCATGATCAGGTGTAGGGATTCTAGTGACAGGCGCTCACAGCTCCACCTGTCAAAATCCTTGTAGGTTGGCACTATTTCTCCTGTTGGCCCATCTGGTTTGATTTCTGGCATATCCTCTTCCTCTATCTCCCCTTCTTTGGGCTCATGATCTAGAGGTTTTTCTTTCTCATCTTCTATCACTAGAGGTTGTTTTGGCTTTCTCTCAAATTATCTCTCTACTTTGTCAGGTGTGTTAGCTGCCCAACCTTCCTTCCAAGCAGATTCTCTAACAGGCTCTTCTAGAGAGATCCATAGGGTTTTAAGTTTCTCCCTCCATGTTTTCTTTTCAAGTAGAGGTATTTATTGGTGAAGTCATCGTGGTACTGCATCTGAAGGCATCATCGGGTCGTTGAAGAAGCGGAGATCATAAATAACCTCCATTGCATAGACACCAAGTAACCCATGTAGATCTTCTATGTAGAGGTCTTCCAGCGGAACTCCCTTATTGATTACTTCCATCATTCTGAGAACTATGAAGGCACAGCCCCCTGTTCCAGCCTTTTCTTGAGGGACCTTTTTACAGATAGAGATTTTCTTCTACATCCCTTTGTGTATGTTGTCTGCCATCTGTATAGCCCACTGCAGATGTAGTGGCACCTTCAAGTTATCCCTTGCCTCCTTGTTTTTGTAGATCAGGGATGTGTTGTCCAATTCAGCGACACAGTAGTTGAAAACTATTTTACGTCTCTCGTACAGGTTGATGATAATCAATTCCCAGTGCTTTATAATCCTTATAGGCAGGACTACAAATTCCATCTCTTCCCTGCTCACTGCATGTTGTCGTTCTTTCACATCAATAGCTTTGTCATTTTTATCAAACAGACTACCTGCTAGATGTGTGGTGTCATTGAATACGGGTTGCATTTTGTCGGGATGTAGAAATTATTCAAGCAAAGTTGCACAGAGTACTTTGAACAACTTCTTGTGTACTCATGCTCGTTTTAGAAAGATCCCTCTAAAACAATCCTTATTAAGAAATTGTCCCTTGTTGTGGTAAAGAATATTAGTTCCTAGAAGGTTGTTGTCGAGTATCTCTGCTAATTTATGGACATCTCTGCATGTGATTCTTGATAATGTTGTCATGTCCATGTCTGCCATCTTATAGAGTAAAGGATGAGCAACACCGAATGGCACATCATGGACTGGTGCGCTCCTCTTTTTGACTGGCTCATTAGTGAAGAAAGAGGTGAGTCCTCCTTCTTCATCTTCTGAGGTACCATTTCCTGTTGTCTACATTACTACAGGTGGTACTTCTATAGCAGGTAGTTGTACTCTGGTCTCCAACAGTGTTTGGCTTGTTGCCTTGCTTTCATTATTCGTGGATATCTTGGCAGTTAAGTCTTTTATGGGTTGGTTCTCTTCTAACAGTTTCTCTAATTCTATAGAGTTGAGCACGGCTAACATCGCAGCCATTTTCCCATCATAGAGCAAATCATCTTGCTCGTACTGTGTTGGGTCTTTAAAAAAGTCATTACAGATATCTATTCTAAACGTCATGTCGTCCAAGAACTTGTTGAGATCTCTTATTTCTCATGATGTGAGAGCTTATATGGCAGTGCTTTCATCTCTGGTGATGATGACTTGTTGAGGTTCTTTAGATGCAGCTTTATCCTCTTCTGGGATGCTGTTTAAGTCGAACATTTTATATAATGCATTTGTTTTCTTTGTCTCAGCATCATGATGAGGTTTTGACTGTGGTGGTGCTTCTTTTGCAGGTGGTTCCACCCTTTGGGTGGTCTTCATGTAGGCAGTCTTGTCCTTTGAAGTTGTTCATGCACCTGTCCCTTACATGTCATCATCGTCTTTGTCTGGGCTCAAGGGGCTTGAGGAAGCTTGTGATGTGGAAGGGTTGATTAGATGTTTCGAATTCTTTCTCTACCACCAACCATCTATCTTTAGGCGTTCAACATCTAGTTGTCAATGTTCTTCATCTAAGTGTTGACGTTCCTTCTTTAGGTCATCTAACGCTTCCTTGTACCCCTTTTGCATTAGCTCTTTGTCTGCTATCATGGTGTCTCATTCCTTTCTAAGGTCCACCATTTCCTTAGTCAGAGTATTCAAAGCTCCCATCATTGCATTCTAGGTGTTGATGACCCTTTGCATGAATTGGGGGAGTGCCTCTGTTCTCACATTTAAACTTTGTACCTGTGAGGTTAGTTTGCATGGGCTAGAAATAATGTTGAAGTTAATTTCAAATGTATGTTGCATGTGTAACCACATGTTATCAAATTTGTTTTGTAATACATCACCAAACATTTGTGGGCATTAGTGTTGCTACTCTGCATGCGTTATTGACGGTGTTGTAGATGTTATGGGCTCCTTGGGTTGTGGAGTTCGCTTGTTTTGTGTAGGATCGGCGTGGGTTGCTTGGGCGGAAGTGTTGGCCTCCGATTGCTCTGGTACTTGTAGTACCACTTCTGGGATCACGAGATTGGGTGCAACCTTAGGGTCTTGGCATGCTTGATGGGATTCTCACTGGACCTATAAATGTCGTTCTCATGCGGTGGCTTCGAGATGCGCATGATCACCTCCTTAATTCATTTTCACCTCAGGGTGGTCTCCCTAATTTTTTGTCATCTCCACTGGAATGTGTGGTGAGGGTAGATTCAGGGCGGCAGACTTGTCTGACGTTTTCTTCTTTTTCTTCCTAATTGATAGTTCCTTTCTTTCCTCTAGCTTTTTCATCTCCATTTCTGGAGTCTTATCCCTCACATCCTTCTCACTAGTAGTTGATGATGGGCCTACGACTGTGCTGATAGCACCTGAGTACATTTTATCCACATCCTCTTGTGTGGGCTGCAGCATGTGAGCATCATAGTATGCCATCTCTGGAAGGGGTAGAAATATCTTAGAGCATCTTTGTTTGTAGAAAAGTTTGTTGCCTTTCTATTCTAGAATGTCAGTGTTGATTAGGGACTTTATGTCAATCTTTGTATGTCCCTTGGTTTTCTTATAGTTCATCAATAGGTATGTATCCATAAAGTGATACGCTATTTTAGTTATCTGGCTTCCCATGTAGAATTTCTTCATCTCCTTTACTTCTCCTCCCACTGCGTCTGATAGACTTTCGATTAATAGTCTCCCAATGTTCAGTGGTTTCTTGTTGAGCATAGACTATATTAAAAATAGGTCCCTCTTAGTCACTCCTCCAGTTTATGATCTCATGAAGACTGTGTTGGTGGTTATTTTCTACACCACTCGGATAAAGCAGGAGGTGATGAGAGTCACCTTTGAGTTCTTTGAGTTATGTTTGTGTTCTCTGGTCAGCTTCTCCCACATCTTGTGACTATTGTATCCGTTGACATCTTTTTCTCTTGGCGCAGCTGAGTAGGCTTGTTCTTCTTCAGTTGTCTTGGTGAATATGGTATTTAGCATGGCCTCAGTAATCATATGAGACTTCCCTCCTATTCTTACTTCTAGTTTGAAGTCATCGTCGCCCTTCTTGCGTTCACCATCACTGACGGGGAACTTTTATAATGATGACATGAACTCCGCTTTCAATTGAATTAGTGAGGGAGCTTCTGAGGTACATAGGGTGAATATATTTGCACCTTCCAAGAAGTTCATCACCCTATCATAGATTCCCATCTTCTTGAAGTCCTCGACATCCAGATATCGCATCCGCTTGAACCCTTTGGTTTGTAGTACCCAGTCTAACTATGACTGGTGTGTTTGATCTCTCAGTATGAATGTTGGCCTCTGCTGGTTGAGGCTCTTCTGTTCTTCCTCACCGACCTCTGTAGGAGTTGTTTCTTTTTCTTTTCCCTTTGACTTCTCCATGACCATTAGTTTACTTTTCTTGCTGCTTTTTGCATTCTTGGTCTCAGATTTTCATTTCTCTAGCTTCATTAACTCAACTTGAGAAGGTTGGTACTCATAAGTCTCTATTCGTGACATTTCTTGAGACTCCTCTGGCATCTTGTGGGAAAAGATGTACTCATATTTCTTCTTCATTAGCTCCAACTGAAGCTTCTTCGTTTGTAAGAGATTTGGGTTATCCTTTAGTGCATTAGTTATCTTCTCTAAGTTCTCCTCTGCACCCCTCATTGAAGTTGCCTTCTTCATCCAAGTGTCCTCAGTCGAAGTCGACATTCTAAAAGTGACATTAAAATTGTTGTCAGCAAAATTATATTATATTATATTATATATATATATATATATATATATGTATATATATATTATTGCATTAACACTTAATTCATTTTTTATTTTTGTGCTTGAAATGTAAGAGATGCCGTGACCGCGGCATATATTTAAGGCAGTACCACGGTCGAGGAAGATGTCGCGATCATGGTAGGTGATTAATGAAACCAAAGGAAAGTCAAGACCGCAGCAAGGACACACCATGACCGAGGTGGGTGCCACAATCATGGTCATTTTAGACCTAATTTGAGAGAAATTCTTGCAAAGTAGGACCACGACAGCGGCTAAGAAACACATGGGTGCCGTGACCACAGTCGGGAAAGTACCTACTCAACCGTGACCATGGTGGTCATGGTGGGTATTTTCACCCCAACCCTGATTGACCAACAGCAATACCGGTGGGAGCGTGCGAGAAGAACGTTGTATAAAGTTCAACTGATTGAAGAGAAAGAGTAGCCGTGAACACAGGGAAAATGTCGGTAACACTCCAGCAAAGAAGTGAAGATGGATTTGAGTGATTTTCGGCATTCCTCATTCTAAAGAGAAACCAAAATGGGAATCATATGTAAACTCAAGCGAGAGACAACTAAACCTCTAAAATGTAAGAAAATCGAAGTGGAAGTGATCAAAATGGGAAAAATGCACAATTAGTACCTCGGCGTAGTTAGGGATTTGAAATGGTGGTAAGGGGGCAATGACAGAGGTGATGCTATTGTGGCAAGAGCATGACGTCAGCAGAGGTAGGTTCGCATCGAACGTCATTTACTGTTTGATCGTTGTTTTGACGATTGTGTCTCACAATTCTTCAGTTAAACTTCTTTTAATGCTGGAAGTTTGATAGTAAGGAGAGAAAGAAAAACCTTGTAGTGAAAAAGGGTTTTGCTTATATACTCGGGAGATGTCGCGACCGCAGCCGGGTAGAACACCTTGACTGAGGTCAAATTTGGCTTTCGAACTTGCCACGATCACTGTCCCAAGGCGTGTAAAGCTAGTGCCTAGATCACGGCAGACGTCACGACTGTGGTCAGTACCACGACCGTGGTGCACACAAAACTAAGATGTTGGAAATGATTAAATAAAACCAAAACACCAATTTTTCATTGAAACTTTTTGTGAAAAGAAAGTAATTTACATACTACATTTATATTATTTCTAGATGTGAAAACCCAGAATACTTAGAAGAAGAGAGGTACATAATTCATAGACTAAAACTTGAGATAAAGGAAATCATGAATTGTAAAACAAAGAAAGCAGTAAAGGCTTGGGTTGCTTGTTCAACCCTATTTTAGGGTTGAATCTTGTATCTTATTGCACTTTAATCATGTCTATACCTGTTATATTACATGTTATTTCCCTCAATAGGCATATTTCTATCAAAGGCACTTATGGAGGCTTTTTGCATGTTTTATAGGTACTTTGTCCACTACTTAATGGCATGGAAAGAAGATGGTCCAATCTAGGGTTTCCTCAGGCTTGGAGGAGCCCAAAATGAGGCCAAAACCACTCCCAACCTATCCCAAGTTGTCAAAGAATGTTTTGAAGCAATAACCTCCATGGATGATCAAGTTCAAAGCTCAAGTGCATGGGAAGGACACCAAAATGGCCGTGGTACTTCACCACGGCCGTGGTGGACATGCCCCAATCACAAATTATCACTATAACTTCCAGAAACTGATGAATTTGGCCAAAATGGTCGTGCCACCCTCGCCTTGGCTGTGGTTTTATGTACAATTTTGATCAATTCCCTGTGAATTTTAGCCATTTTTCACCTCTCCCATGCCCATACATCACAACCATGTTCCCCTACAACCACCATGGCTGTGGTGAGCCACCACCCCCGTGATGGGCCTCAACCCTAGCCTTATTTTACACTACTTTACCCATATTGCTCCCACTTAACCCTAGACACCTATATAAACCTTGGGGGTGGCTGGAGCTCGAGGTTGAAAACCCTAGATACCTTCCACCACCCCTATCTCACTCCTACCACTCCATTTTCATTCTCCCTCCATTACACTTCATTTCCACCTCCATTCCACTCCATTTCACCATCTCCACCACCAAAACACTAGTTTATCCTAGTTTCTACCCATAATTCCCTTCATTTCACACCATTGCACCTTGGACGAGAGAGGAGGATGTCTTGCAGCAGCTGGAGAGGAGGATTTCTCCATCTACACCAACCTCCATGGATTCTTCTACATCTTTCTCCTTTCTTTTTGTATTTTCCATTTCCATGAGTAGCTAGGTCCCTTTTGGTGGGCTGTTTGGGGGAGATTGTGTTACTTTGATACCATGTTGGGTGGAAAATGACATGTAAACTTCATAAATTTGTTTGGAAATGATTATGTTCTATTTGCATCTTATTCTCCATGAATTTCTTGTTGTTTTGTGTGTGAAATCACCTAGGAATCTAAGGAAATTGACTACATGTGGCAATTTTGGGAATTGCCCCTAGGTCCAATTCATGGATCCCTAGGTTGCCTCCCATATTCTTACATCCTAATAAATCTCCCTAAGCCTATGTGAGATATCTAAGTAGATAGATTAGGTGACTCTAGTGCAATTATCATGGAGCCTTCTCAATCCTAGAATGTGGGGGAATTGGGGTCCAAAACCCTAATTTCACCTCCCCATTACTACCCTCAGCCCCTAATTTCCCTAGGAATGTCTAATCTAGAAACCTATACTTGACTAGACTCTAATTGAATTGACCCTAATCCCTAACCCAATTGAGCCTTGTAAGGGTAATGGGAGTTGTTAGGGACTAATTCCCCTTGACATATTCCATCTCATCCATGGTCAGTTAGTAGCTTAGGTCAATTCATTAGTCTCTAGATAGTTGTTTGGTTTGGATAATCTAAATGGAATCATAATGTTCATATGTCACCCCCAACTTAATTGATAAGTGCATCCCCTAAACAGCCAACATCTCCCTTAATTGCTTTAAAACCCTAGTTTCCATCTTGCTTAGTTAACTTCTTGCCCTATTCTTGCTTTGTTCTTTCCAGCTTAGGTCTTTAATTGCACTTTTGCCTTATCTTGCTTGCCTTAGTGTAGATTGCTCTCTTCTTGTCTTTTCTTCTTGGCTTTTCCTGCTTAGTAGATTATTTGTCTAGGGTTAACTTAGGTTTTGTTCTTTCTTGTCTATCTTTATTGCTCAGCTTAGTTTATTAATCAAATCACCTTTAAACCCTTAACCCTAGGTTCTGGAGTAGGAACCTAGCAAAACAAACCTAACTGTAGTGTCATGTTTTCTCCCTGTGGATCAACCTTATACTTGCCACCCTCCTATACTATGACATGACCCCGTGCACTTGCGGGTGTAGTGTTTTGGTTTTTGAGAGTGTGTTAAGTTTATGTCCTTATAAATTCGAAAGTTCAATCCATCGTGTGTTCCCGTCCGCGGAGTTGCATCCATTCAAGTATCAATTGAGTGGTGTGTAACACCATTGGTGAGAGCACACCAACCTTTTTGGCGTCGTTGCTGGGGAGAAAGGAACTCGGCCTATCTAGTTAGTTTTACTTTGACTTTTCCTACTTCCCTCATCATTGCTATTCTTTATTCAATATTCTTTTTATTCTTTTTGTATATTGGTTTTCTAACTTGATTTCTTTTGTTTGATTGTGCCTTGTGCATGTGACAAGCCACTCAGGGAAGACAAGATGGAAGGCCAAAATGCACAAACCCATCCATTTCCTCCACTGCTCTACCTCCAAGACTATCCTAAAACTTACACACCCCCACCACCTCCATCGCCACAACCATCCCACCAGTAAACCTTCCGACCTCAATTCCCTCCTCCACCTCGATTCCAAGGGCCATTAACAATAGTGCCACCACCACAACTATCACATCCTCCCCCTACTTCCTATGAGAAAATGGATATGGTTTCAATCATGGGGTGTGACAAGGTTGTTTAGAATGTTATCAAGGGAGGGAATCAAGTTGACAAAGATCTTAATGAAGAGCCATGGTCAGAAAGTCGTTGTTTACAAGTGTCCCATATGATTGAGACCCCTCTCTTTAATGCCTATGAAGACCCATTCCTCAAGAGAGAGAAAAACTATGGCATGAAATTTCTGAAGGTCATAAGGCTGATTAAAATCTATGATAATGAACCTCAAGGAGAGAAAATTGCTAGAAAAACACTTGAGAAGCTCGCATGACCCTTGGGAAGAAGATCAATCAAGGAAAGCATTTAAGAGGATTGCATATGATGGGGATGCAAACATTTTGTTTTTGGATAATGGTTGATGGTGAAAGAACAACAAGCCCAGTTGAAGGCATGAAACTCAGTTTTTGTGGGAGGCAACCCATCTAGGTTTGGGAATTTTTCACCTAACCTTCCATTTTTATACTTATGCTTTATTTTTACACCTTTCCAAGAAAACACGCACACTACACTTGATGGTTTTGTTTTTTGTGAATCATTTTAGAATAGGTAAAATGGTGGAAAGATGATGTATGGATAAGCCAACCGAGGAGAAGATCATAATTGAAGAGAAGATTGCAAATCAGTAGAAAAGCTACTAGAAGGAGATCAGCATGGTCGTGGTAGAGGCAATACAAAATGGACGTGGTGGATATCCCCTGCTCACTGGACACCTTGAGATCTCTCTCCCTTGTTGACATTTGTCTACCACGACTCCATGCCCCCTACCCTATCATCCTAGACTTCTATTTCATGTTGAGGATATCATGGTTTAAAAGTTTGGGGTGGAGAGTGGTAAGCCCTTTCTCTACCTCACTTTTCTCTATGTTCATTATTCTAAATTTTTGCTCAAGATGATCAAATAGTATAACCACATCTCATACTTGTGTATCCTTACTTGCTTTTCATACTTGCACTCCATGCAGTTTGCATTCTTGTCATTTTTTCATAATTTTCAAAAAAAATGCTCTTTTTTCCATGCATTGCATATCATGTAGATTTTTACTAATTTTTGCATGTTTTAGATAGGATTTGCTTGTTTACGGCTTTAAGTTCAATAATATATGCTTATATGTTATTGAGGGAAACTTGGCACCATTTTGGCCATTTTTGCCCAAACTTGAGATTTCTTGCCTAAAAGTGTGTTTCGACCCAATCTCTACCTTTTGGATTAAAAATGACAACCTTTGACAAATTTAAGTGAATTGTCATTGTTTATTGCTAAATGGTATCAATTCTTGACCTTTTACATGTGCATCACCTCTCTTGTGTTTGTGAATGATTTGGTTAAATTGTGACTTGAGCAAGCTATGAGTGCTTAGTGCCTATGAAATCACTTGATTGAAGATCAATTTTAGGTTATTCATTCATGTGGTGTGATATTTTTGGATGAAGTGTTGGATTAATTTTCATGTAGGATACCTTATGTTGAGAATCATGCCAGTGATCCCTCTTTGACCCGACTATTCACTCACTATCTTCTTACCCCTCTACCTCATGAAAGGATGCCAAAGCGCACATATCAGCTGTGGCCACCTTCAAAAGTTTGGGGTGGCCACATCTACATCTCACCACTTCACTCTCATCACCATGTTCCCTATCTATTCCAAGGGTAAAGGGAAAAAAGCAAAAATAAAATAAAAAGATGCTCCTGTTTAAGAGCATTTAAATAAATAAAAGATGAGTGCTCCATGTAATAGCACTCCAAAATCTTACCGCAATCCTTTCTTCCATTTTCATAGTCATTGAGCTAGGAAACATCAAACCTAGCTCATTTTGCCCTTTCTAAAGCCATGTGGGTCATTTGGTGTGATTTGAAACATAAGGTTGAATGCATGAAGGTGAAATAGCACTCCTAGTCATCCTTGATTAATGCCATCATGAAACGGTCTAACCAGAACTACATGAAAGAAATATGGATAGCTTGTGTGTTTTATGCACTATATTTGAATTTCAAATGTTTTGTGCTCTTTTCATGATTGGTTTGTGAAAGTAGGAGAGGAGAGAGGTAGAATGCATGCACTTAGTCATTATTGATCCCATTCAGTGATAATCAGCATTTGGATTACATTTATCATTTCTTGACTGTGGAAAAATTTGTAGAGAGATTGAGTTGGAGCATACTTGAGGAAAAGTATGTTTTAAGTTTAGGGTGGTGATTCAACCCTATTTTAGGGTTGAATTTTGTGTCTTATTCCACTTTAATCACATCTTTACATGTTAGATTACATGGTATTTCCCTCAATATGCATATTTCTATCAAATGCACTTACGGAGGCTTTTTGCATGTTTTATAGGTACTTTGTCCACTACTTGATGGCATGGAAAGAAGATGGTGCAATCTAAGGTTTCCTCAAGCTTTGAGGAGCTCAGAATGAGGCCAAAACCACTCCCAAACTACCCCAAGTGGTCAAAGAATGTTTTGAAGCAATAACCTCCATGGATGATCAAGTTCAAAGATCAAGTGCATGGGAAGGACACCACAATGGTCGTGGTACTTCACCATGTCCGTGGTGGACATGCCCCAGTCACAAATTATCACTATAACTTCCAGAAACTGATGAATTTGGCAAAACGGCCGTGCCACCCTCACTGCACCACGGTCGTGGTGACCACCACAGTCGTGGCATTTTATGTACAATTTTGACCATTTCCCTGTGCTCTTTAGCCATTTTTCACCTCTCTCGTACCCATACACCACAACCATGTTCCCCTACAACTACCACGGCCATGGTGGGCCTCAACCCTAGCCTATTTTTACACTGCTTTACCCATATTTCCCCCACTTAATCCTACACCCCTATATAAACTTTGAGGGTGGCTGGAGCTTGAGGTTGACCACCCCTAGATACCTTCCACCACCCCTAGCTCACTCCTACCACTCCATTTTTGTTCTCCCTCCATTCAACTTCATTTCCACCTCCATTCCACTCCATTTCACCATTTCCACCATCAAAACACTAGTTTATCCTAGTTTCTACCCATAATCCCCTTCATTCCACACCCTTGCACCTTGGAGGAGAGAGGAGGACATCTTACAGTATCTTAAGTGGAGGATTTCTCCATCTACACCAAGATCCATGGCTTCTTCTACCTCTTTCTCCTTTCTTTTTGTATTTTCCATTTCCATGAGTAGTTAGGTCCCTTTTGGTGGGCTGTTTGGGGGAAATTATGTTACTTTGATACCATGTTGGGGGAAGTGACATGTAAACTTTATAAATTCGTTTGGCAATGACTATGTTCTATTTGCATCTTAATCTCCATGAATTGCTTGTTGGTTTGTGTGTGAAATCACCTAGGAATCTAGGGAAATTGACTACATGTGGCAATTTTGGGAATTGCCCCTAGGTCCAATTCATGGATCCCTAGGTTGCCTCCCATCTTCCTACATCCTAATCAATTTCCCTAAGCCTAAGTGAGACATCTAAGTATCTAGATTAGGTGACTCTAGTGCAATTAGCATGGAGCTTCTCAAACCTAGAATGTGGGGGAATTGGGTTCCAAAACCCTAATTTCACCTCCCCATTGCTACCCTCAACCCCTAATTTCCCTAGGAATGTCTAATATAGAAACCTAGACTTGACTTGACTCTAATTGAATTGAACCTAATCCCTAACCCAATTGAGCCTCGTAAGGGTAATGGGAGTTGTTAGGGACTAGTTCCCCATTACATATTACATCTCATCCATGGCCAGTTAGTAGCTTAGGTCAATTCATTAGTCTCTAGATAGTTGTTTGGTTTGGATAATCTAAATGGAATCCTAATGTTCATATGTCACCCCCCAACTTAATTGATAAGTACATCCCCTAAACAGTCAACATCTCCCTTAATTGCTTTAAAACCCTAGTTTCAATCTTACTTAGCTAGTGTTAGCTCAATTAATTTTTTTCTTTCTTAGATAGCTTCTTGCCCTGTTCTTGCTTTGTTCTTACTAGCTTAGGTCTAAATTTCTCTTTTGCCTTGTCCTGCTTGCCAAAGTGCAGATTGTTCTCTTCTTGTTTTTTCTGCTTACCTTGTCTTTTCTTGCTTAGTAGAATTAATTATCTAGGGTTAACTTTGGTTTTGTTCTTGCTTGTCTTTCTTTCTTGCTCAGATTAGTTTAATAACCAAATCACCTTTAAACCCCCTAGTCTCTACCGTAGGAACCTAGCAAAACAAACCTAGATGTAGTGCCCCCTTTTCTCCCAGTGGATCGATCCTATACGTACCACCCACCTATACTACGACATGACCCCGTGTGCTTGCGGGTGTAGTGTTTTGGTTTTTGAGAGTGTGTTAAGTTTAGGTCCTTATAAATTCAAAAGTTTAATCCACTATGTGTTCCTGTAAGTGGATTTGCATCCATTCAAGTCTCAATTGAGTGATGTGAACACCATTGGTGGGGGTGCACCAGTTGCCTCCCAAGAAGCATTAGTTTAAAGTCTTTTAGCTTGACTCTCTCTCATTCTAGCTTCATCCTCCTTCAGCTGATGTTGATACTATCTCATTTGTTCCATCTGCTAGAGGACTGGGTTCCACCAAGCTCATCTCGTTCCTTCTCACAAAGGCTTCATCTTCATAATATCTTTTTACCCTCTGCCCATTTACCTTGAAAATACTTGTCTTGTCTCCACTTATTTCCATCATCCCTGATGGGTATATTTTTACAACTGAAAAGGGGTTGGACCATCTTGTTCCCATCTATCCTGGGAACAACCTGATACTTGAATTGAATAAAATAACTTTATCTCCTTCATGAACATCCTTTCTCTTTAGGTGGATGTCATGCCACACCTTAGTTATTTGCTTATAGATCCTTGCATTCTCATAAGCATGCAGTCTCAATTCTTCAAGTTCTTGAAGTTGGAGAAATCTTTTCTGCCCAGCTTTATCAAGATACATGTTTAGATTTTTGATAGCCCATAGGGCCTTGTGCTCTAATTTGACAGCCATATGAAAAGACTTCCCATAAATCAACATGTATGGTGTCGTGCCTATCGGTGTCTTATATGCTATGCGGTAAGCCCATAGTGCATCGTCGAGTTTCATGGAACAATCCTTCCTTGTACGACTTACAGTCTTCTCTAGGATCTATTTGATCTGCCCGTTAGACACCACGACATGCATTGATGTTTGGGGATGATATGGCATTACAACCTTGTGTTTACCCCCATACTTCCTCAATAGATCTTCGAACTGCTTTTCCCCGAAGTGTGATCCTCCGTCGCTTATAACAGTGTGTGGTACTCCGAACTGTGGAAAGATAGTTTTCTCGAATAGCTTGATTACTGCCTTGGAGTCATAGGTTTGGGTGGCAACAACATATACCCATTTGGAGATTTAGTCAACGGAAACAAATATATATTGGTTTCCTTTTGATGATGGAAAAGGTCCCATGTAATTAATCCCCCATACATTGAAAATTTTGACTTCAACCCAATCGTCCATCGTCATCTCATTCCTTTGGCTGATATTTCATGTAAGCTGACACTCCATGTAGGTCTTGACAAATGACACGACATATTTAAAAAGAGTCAACCAATAAAATCTTGATTGTAAGACCTTTGTAGCTGTTCCCCCCCCTGTGGTGGCCCCTATAAGGTGAGGAGTGGCATTCTTTGAGGATTAGGGGTACTTCTTCTTCCGGTATGCATCGATTGTAACATCCCTGACCTGGGTTATGCTTTAACCCTAGGTTTTTTTATTAAGAAAGATAATTATATGATTAATCTTATCTTGTGAAAAGTAATTAGGGCTCAAGAGGAACTTATATTTTAATTTTAGTCTTTTTTTAATAATGTTGAAATAATGTTTTACTTGATTTGGACTAAAGTGCAAATTACCCAAGTTGAGGGGTTAAATTGCAAATTGTGTATGAAAAGATGTTCCTCATGTGTTGAATCATCATGAGAATGAATATGATGCATAGGCATGGCTTGTGGTAGCCTGAATATCCAGAAAGAGCTGATAAAGCAATGTTTGTGCATTAAAACCTAGTTTTGTTGTAATGTGCAATTTACCCAAAAGCTAGGGTTCAATATGCAAATTACCACTTCAATAAGGTACCTAATGTTTCTTGGCATCATGTAGAGCAAAGAAAATGAGAGGTGCACCTCATTTGAATTAAGTTGGAGGAAAGAGAATCTTGATATTAAAATAATCAAGATTTAAGCCTAATTGAAACCCTAATTCAATTTAGTGCAAAAATAAATATATTAATTGAAGAGCACTTTAACCAAAAAGGTGAGGGATTAATTTGAAAAAGTTTGGACGAGCTTGTGCCTTGAAAAGGCACGAAAATATCCAAGGGAGTGGATAACTCACTCACAATTTTAAAAGAAAAAGAAATATCCACTCACATATGGATATTAGTATAATATGATTTGAGGTGCTTAATTTGCTTTTCTTTAAATCATGGATAATTGAGAGGAATAAGAGGAAAACAAGATAGCCTCGGATCCAAGAAGTTGAGGGGGAATAGGTGGCACTATTTTTGGGATTAAATGAATTTTTTATAAGGCATTTTCTCTCTCATTGAATTTCTTATAAAAACAACATTTACAAGCCAAATCAAAGGCTTTTCCGTTTCCCCTTCTTTCCCTTGCTTGGAAAACGACCAAATGAGCTTTGGAGGATCAAGAGGACGACCCCCAACCTGTTGTTAAGCTTATTGACCTCCTTTCACCTTGAATCCATGGTGAAAATCGAAAATCATGTAATGATGATGGTTCACTGATTTCAATTGAATTAGTTCCACAATGTTAACCATTGATGGATCCTCGATTTCAAAACCCTAAGTGATGGTTTCTTGATTATAAACCCTAGTTCAATTGGGTTCAAAACCCTAATTTAAGGTCCAGTTGAAGGGTGATTCAGTGGTTCAATTGAAGAATAAATTAGTGGTCCAATTGATAGTTGGTCCAAGGATTGGAACCTTGAATTGTTAAGTATTGAAGACCCTTTTTGGTCCATTCGGTTTTGAGAGAGTTTAGACCAAACGGTCTTAAGACCGTTTGAGTCCAAACGGTCTCAAGACCATTTGGGACCAAACAGTCTCAAGACCATTTGAGTCCAAATGGTCTCAAACCGTTTGGAGACCCAAGTCATTTGGTTTCAATATGTTTGGTCTAAACGGTTTCAAGCACCAACTTTGCTAAACGGTTTCAAACCGTTTGAACTTAATTGGTGAAGACCATTTGAGGTCTAAGTTACCAAGACCGTTTGAGGTCTAAGTGACCAAGACCTTTTGAGGTTCAAATTGGTTAAACCATTTGGACACCTAATATGATCAAAGGTCAATTAGCTACTTGAAAATATTGATGTAAACCAATGGTGATTTTGAAGGTTAACCCTAACTATGTGTACTTAAGTGAAGAGTTAACCTAGATCAATCTTGGAGTATTTAACATCTAGAGAGGATGAGAGGGAGAGAGAATGGGAAAGATGATTTCTTACTTAATAAGCTCTAATTCTCTCATCATGAATAAATATGTAATCAGGGATTGATCCATAATAATGAAATCATGGAATCCTCATTGAAAAGATTGATGTACCTTGATCCTAATTTAGGGCAAGGCTATGTGAAACCCTAATTTTAGGGCAAAGCTGAGTGAAACCATAATCTAGGGTGATGATGTAACCCTAACTTAGTGTAACAATGTGAGAAACCTTAATTTAATGGGAATTGTACATCTTAACCCTAATTTGGGTTATGAGGTATGAGAAACCTACTTGGATGTGAATGGTAAACCTTAATCCCTAAAATGGGGTAAATGGGTATGAAACCCTAATATAGGGTAGTGCTACTAATGTTATGTGAAGCCCTATCATTGGGTGATGTGTTGTGAATTCCTAATTTCACATAATACTAGGTGAAACCTTGATATAGAAGGATGTTATGTGAAACTCTAATGAAGAGAAATACTATGTGAAATCCATATAATGTATGGGAAATGCTATGTGAATCCTCAAATTATAAATATGGAGAATCCTATTCCTAATAATGGAATAGTGATTAATGTATTGATAAATGTAACACCTAGAGGGGTTGATAATGGATATTCTTACATTAATAGTTCCTGACTCAAGGATGAGTCCATATCATTGGCAATGGTTGTATATTCCAAATAGGTGAATTATGACCAATACCTTACATGATGAATGTGATGAACTGGTGCATAAAGTATTAGGATGGGGACTACCCTAATACAAGCTAAGTGGATGAACTCAAGTAAGATAAAGGTGATGAGGGAAGTGATACATCAAGATATGATAGATATCACATCCAACACCCCAATACTAAAATACCTTGATGTGTTATAAGTCCAATATAATTGGATGAGTGACACATGATATGTGTCATGTCAATTGTTACATTGAGATGTAATGCACCTTGATGAATGTAGGCTAACATGCCTTATGAAAAGGTTAATCCAAATCAATAAACTATGATGCAATCATATTCTGGTTAAGATGAGAGAAAAACTCATACTTTATGTTGATAATTCATTTAATGATGAATGATGAGAATAAATAAGTATGATTGAATACTTATGTTATCAATATTGGCTCCTAGCTGAGTGAAGCAATGATTTAGGGTTGGATCATTAATAATATGATCTTAAGAACCTAAGTGGTTATTTATGGAAAACCCTAATGGAGGGTGCTAGAAAAAGAAACCATGAACCCTAAAGAAGGAATAGTGGTATTACTTAGTGTTATATGGTGTGGATATAAAATCATTATAATTATTATTATGATTACTAATCATGTAGGAATGATGAGATGAAGAGTATAGACAAGTATGGGCTATGATGCTCTATTTATTGAGAATGTTTTATAGGCTTTATAAGCCTTCATATGTTTTGTTGCTCAGTGAGAAGTAATCTGAAAATTAATGAACCTTATGTGCCATATGATGTTTTAATTATTGAGCTTGCTTATGAGTTTTATAAGCCATAATATGCCTTATTGCTTTAAGGGGGTAATAAGAGGTGATATGAGCTTTGTGTACTATGTGCAATGTTTTGTGTAGTAAGAATCATTGAGCTTTGTGTACTATGTGCAATGCTTTGTGTAGCAAGAATCATTGAGCTTTGTGTACTATGTGCAATGCTTTATGTACCAAGAATCATAATGTCCTTGGTCAAATGACCTGAAGGTATTAAGTTACCTAATAAGTGATAATAAGTATCCTATGATGAGTTATGGGTTCAAATACCCAGATTCTATAATCATGATGATGAACTTGTTAAGAAATGGAAATGTACTTGATGAGATGAGGGATTAAGATCCCAATACTTTGTGAAAAGAGTATGGCTACAGGCCATGACTCCACAATGATAATGTCAGGCATTAGATATATGATCTAAGCCTGAAGAGAGTTTATGATGTGGTAATGACTCTATAGTGAATAAATGTTATACATGTTCTTCATATTCCTTAATGAATAAGTGACATGTTGCTCTATCAAGTTATAGCTGCAATGCTTTAGATAAGAATATTGTTCTAATCTGTTAGACAATGAATTAACTGTTGTCAAACAATTATGACTCCTCTGTTCAGATTTATCTTATTAAACTGCAATAATAATGTTTCTGGCGGAGAGTTATATCTCTCGCTGGGGCAATTTACAATTGTCTCACCCCCGTGGGAACCACATTTTTAGGTGGACACGGACAAGGAGGTAGGAATCCTTCAGTAGGTGAAGGACAGCAGCAGTATCAATAGGGACAACAATGAAGTCCCAGGTGGAGACACTAGCTGTTATGCCTTGTATAGATGTATATAGAGTCTTATGTGTCGTCTTTGTACTCTCAGGTCCTCGGAGTAGTATTTAGTGCTTTTGAGATTTTGGCTTAGTGCCTCGAGATTTTATACTTCCTGTATTTAGTTTACCGGAGCAGTTGATGCTTTTAATTTTCAGAAAGACATGATACAGGACATGTACCTCTAAACCAGAATGTAAATGTGTTACTTTGGTTCTATGTGAGAAAGTTTTCCTTTGATGGATCTCTTGGTAAAAAGGTTTTAATTTTTAGCAATTTTCGGTAATTCTCTACTTAGTGAACGCTTCCGCATTAGTTAATTATGTTTTTATAAGTTGGATGCCACAATTTAGTGGTATCAGAGCTCTAGGTTCGCTGAGTCTACAGAGAAATAGGACTAAGGTTTTTGAGTCTGTTCTAAGTGTCTTCCAATATCTGATAGTATCTTCTGCTCACATAGGAGAAGAAGAACTTGAAGATGTCTAGACCACATGAAGAACATGTTGCTAAGAGCAGTTTTGTTGCACCAGGAGAAGGTGTAAGAGACCAGAATAGGGAAGGGCATGTACCTGAGCAGCCCCAGATTGACCCAGCAATGATAGAAAACCCAGCCCTCCATGCTCTATTTGAGAAGTTCCTGACATCCATGACACATATGGTAGACAGGATGCCACCACCTGCACATAGGGCACCAGCCCACCATGAGGGTTATGGAGCCGGCAAGACTTTTGAGAGACTTCTCCGGGTTGGAGCCATAGATTATGCTGGTACATCTGATCCAGCAGATGCTGATTTGTGGCTGACAGAGCTGGAAAAGGCTTTCAGGATCCTTGATATTCCTGAAGGTGAAAAGGTAAGACATGCTATGTACCTCCTAAAAGGGAGTGCTGGTCATTGGTGGATGATAGAGGAAGATAAGAGACCAGGTGAAGAAATTGGATGGGAGGTATTCTGACGAGAATTCTTCAGTAGATACTTCCCTAAAACATATCTAGACGAGAAGATCTCTCAATTTGAGAGGATCAAACAAGGACATATGAACGTTAGTGAGTATGAAGCTAAGTTCATGGAGCTGTTGTGGTTTTGTCTACATATGGCAGTTAATGATGAGGAAAGAATTCGGCATTTTAAGAAGGGATTGAATGCTGAATTGACAACTCATGTGTCTGCTTTAGATAACAAAGGGAGGTTTTCCACCATTGTGGAGTCGGTAAGGAGGATAGAGAGGTCTGAAATCAAGAAACGATAGACTAGTGGCAAGAAGGTGTACACTCAGTCTCAAGGACAAAGATCTAAAAGTTTTAAGAACCCAGGATTTTCTGCATCGGCAGCACCATCGAGATTCCATACCCAGACGCAATGGATGTCAAGTAGGGGTAGGGATCGTAGTAATGCTCCAAGTAGAGCCTCTGACATAGCATCAACATCGGTGATTGGACCTCAGAGACCCTATTTTGCACCCAGGATCTGTTACCAATGTAGACAACTGGGACATCTAGCAAAGGATTGTCCAGATGGGAATTCGATGATGACTCAACCCCAGGGGCAGAGTCAGCAAGACTCATAAAGGAGGCAGTTTTATAGTAACAATAGAGGATGTGGATAGATGTCCCATACAGGTCAGATGAAATAGTGTCGTTTTAATATTTCATTTCATGATTCTATGTGTTAAAAATAAGAAAGTAGTTGTTTTGAGTTTTCCCTGACTAGTCCTATAAGGACATGAGGGAGAAGAGAATTTACATTTTACTCAGTGCTCTTTAAAATGCTTTATAATATTTCTTATATGTGTAATAAAATATGAGATATAGAAGTGATGCCTGAAGAAAATTTAGGAATGAAAAATCATGTGTGCATAATGATATGAAAAGTGAGTAACATGATAGTAAATAAAGTGCATACTACCTAATCTCAATACTTGTATACCCTGGCTAGGTATATGATTATTGTAGATAAGTAAAGTATGAAACTCTTAGATTGTTATCTTTTTTATTACTCTGATCAAGTAGTCATTCTAAAACAATCTAGAGAGTATAATGAAATTAAATAGGAAAATCTAAGTGGACATTCCCAATTATATAGGAAAAGCTAAGTGAAGATTCCCAACTAATAAGGAAGAGCTAAGTGAACATTCCCAACTAATAAGGAAGAGCTAAGTGAACATTCCCAATTAAATAGGAAAAGCTAAGTGAACATTCCCAACTAATAAGGAAGAGCTAAGTGAACATTCCCAACTAATAAGGAAGAGCTAAGTGAACATTCCCAACTAATAAGGAAGAGCTAAGTGAACATTCCCAACTAATAAGATAGAGCTAAGTGAACATTCCTAACTAATAAGGAAGAGCTAAGTGAACATTCCCAACTAATAAGGAAGAGCTAAGTGAACATTCCCAATTAATGAAGAAGAGCTAAGTGAACATTCCCAATAAAATAAGAAGTGCTAGGTGAACTTTCCTAACAAAATAGGAAGTGCTAGGTGAACTTTCCCAATAAAATAGGAAGTGCTAAGTGAACTTTCCCAATTAAATAGGAATAGCTAAGTGAACATTCCCAATTACATAGAGTTTGCTAAGTGAACTTTCCCAAACAAATAAAGGATTGCTGAGTGAATTATCTCTATTAAATATATATGTTTCTCCTTTTATAAACACTCTTGGGTGATGATTGAAGTATGTTCCTTTACGTTTCTTCCTTTCAATTAACATGGCAATCAAGTATTATGACATTTGACGTGCATGGATTAGAAATAATCTGTTAATGGATACTTAGAAAAGTATCAGTTTGTTGTGGACTTTGGTTCCAAGATAATAATATATGGAACAAGCAATGTCCTAAGATAAAAGAAATATTTTGTGCATGTACCTTTGGTGGTAATAGTAGAGAAATGAATATGATAAGGATGAGATGTGTTTTCAACACATATGATGAATACCAAGATAAGGATTCTGGTATTTGAGATATAACAGATGATTTATGTTGGTTACCTATATTAGCCAACTGTGAAATCAATCTAGTTACCTAAAATAATATGGACATCATATGTTAGGGGTTTATGCTCTGCATAAACATAAACATTGATAAGATTGAACTAATGAAAGGAACTTTGTGTGGATTAAAGATCTATGGTATATCCATAACATTAAGATGTTATGTGGAGACTTGAGGGTATGCTAAATGAATAAATTTTTCCCTCCTTTTTCCTGGGATTTCGGGGACGAAATCCTTGTTAGGGGTTTATAATTTGTAACATCCCTGACCTGGGTTATGCTTTAACCCTAGGTGTTTTGATTAAGAAAGATAATTATATGCTTAATCTTATCTTGTGAAAAGTAATTAGGGCTCAAGAGGAACTTATATTTCAATTTTAGCCCTATTTGAATAATGTTGAAATAATGTTTTACTTGATTTGGACTAAAGTGCAAATTACCCAAGTTGAGGGGTTAAATTGCAAATGGTGTATGAAAATATGTTCCTCATGTGTTTAAGCATCATGAGAATGAATATGATGCATATGCATGGCTTTTGGTAGCCTGAATATCAAGAAAGAGTTGATAAAGCAATGTTTGTGCATTAAAACCTAGTTTTGGTGTAATGTGCAATTTACCCAAAACCTAGGGTTCAATATGCAAATTACCACTTCAATAAGGTCCCTAATGTTTCTTGGCATCATGTAGAGCAAATAAAATGAGAGGGGCACCTCATTTGAATTAAGTTGGAGGAAAGAGAATCTTGATATTAAAATAATCAAGATTTAAGCCTAATTGAAACCCTAATTCAATTTAGTGCAAAAATAAATATATTAATTGAAGAGCCCTTTAACCAAAAAGGTGAGGGATTAATTTGCAAACGTTTGGACGAGTTTGTGCCTTGCAAAGGCACGAAAATATCCAAGGGAGTGGATAACTCACTCACAATTGTATAAGAAAAAGAAATATCCACTCACATATGGATATTAGTATAATATGATTTGAGGTGCTTAATTTACTTTTCTTTAAATCATGGATAATTGAGAGGAATAAGAGGCAAACAATATAGACTCGGATCCAAGGATTTTAGGGGGAATAGGTGGCACTATTTTTGGGATTAAATGAATTTTTTATAAGGCATTTTCTCTCTCATTGAAATTCTTATAAAAACAACCTTTACAAGCCAAATCAAAGGCTTTTCTATTTCCACTTCTTTCCGTTGCTTGAAAAATGACCAAAGGAGCTTTATAGGATCAGGAGTACGACCCCCAACCTTTTGGTAAGCTTCTTGACCTCCTTTCACCTTGAATCCATGGTGAAAATCAAAAATCAATGCATGAATTCCTCTTATCTTGATCCCCTCTTCAATTCTAACCATTCCTTTTCACTCAAAGCTTGAGGACGAGCCTTGGAATAGTGAAAGGAGTTGCATCCACCATTGTTTACGTGAGCTTGAATCTTTGGAGCTCAATTGGAGGTGGGTTTTATAACTTGAACCCTTAATATTGTTATTGCATTCAATTCCTTATCAATTGTTGATGCTTTCTTCATTCTCAGAATTTGATTTGGTTAATTGATGCAATCACCATGGAAATCATAGAAAACTTCATGTATTTAGAGCTTTATGATGATGACATCATCATAAGAAGACATCTCCACAAATATCTCTTACAAACGGTTTCAATAAAATGGTCCAAACGGTTTCACCAAACCGTTTGGAGACCAAACGGTTTCCAAACCGTTTGGAGACTTGGACCCCAAACCGTTAGAGGAGTTGACCATTTAAATGGTTTGACCATTTGAGGTTTGAACCCTAGTATGTGTTGGATGATGATCCAATTGCTCCAATTGATTAGTTCAACATATGGACAATCTTTCAAATAGAAACCCTAATCGACTAATTTCTGATTTTGCAATTGATTAAGTTGAGGTTTTGGGTTGATTGACCCAAACGGTTTCAAAACAATTTGGGAATAAGCCAAACGGTCTCAAGACCATTTGGAGGTCAACCAAGACCGTTTGGAGGTATAGGGTTGAGTAGGGTTAAGTATTTCAAGACCCAAAGATATCAAATTTCATCACAATCAATAGCTCACGTGATGATTGATTCAATGATGCAAACCCTAAGTGAATGTCATAGATTTCAATGGTGGTTTGAGGAAAACGGTCTGAAGACCATTTGGAGATCATCCAAACGACCTCAAGACCATTTGGGGGTCATTCAAGACCGTTTGAGGTCAGGTCATATCATGTAATGATGATGGTTCACTGATTTCAATTGAATTAGTTCCACAATGTTAACCTTTGATGGATCCTCGATTTCAAAACCCTAAGTGATGGTTTCTTGATAATAAACCCTAGTTAAATTGGGTTCAAAACCCTAATTGAAGGTCCAATTGAAGGGTGATTTAGTGGTTCAATTGAAGAATAAATTAGTGGTCCAATTGATAGTTGGTCCATGGATTGGAACCTTGAATTGTTAAGTATTGAAGACCCTTTTTAGTCCATTCGGTTTTGAGAGGGTTTGGACCAAACGGTCTTCATACCGTTTGAGTCCAAACAGTCTCAAGACCGTTTGGGACCAAACGGTCTCAAGACTGTTTGAGTCCAAACAGTCTCAAACTATTTGGAGACCCAAGTCATTTAGTTTCAATATGTTTGGTCTAAACAGTTTCAAGGACTAACTTTGCTAAATGGTTTCAAACCGTTTGAACTTAATTGATCAAGACCGTTTGAGGTCTAAGTGACCAAGACCATTTGAGGTCTAAGTGACCAAGACCTTTTGAGGTTCAAATTGGTTAAACCATTCGGACACCTAATATGATCAAAGGTCAATTAGCTACTTGAAAGGATTGATGTAAACCAATGGTGATTTTGAAGGTTAACCCTAACTATGTGTACTTAAGTGAAGAGTTATCCTAGATCAATCTTGGAGTATTTAACATCCTAGAGAGGATGAGAGGGACAGAGAATGGAAGAGATGATTGCTTACTTAATAATCCCTAATTCTATTATCATGAATAAATATGTAATCAGGGATTGATCCATAATAATGAAATCATGGAATCCTCATTGAAAAGATTGATGTACCTTGATCCTAATTTAGGGAAAGGCTATGTGAAACCCTAATTTTAGGGCAAATCTGAGTGAAACCATAATATAGGGTGATGATGTAACCCTAACTTAGTGTAACAATGTGAGAAACCCTAATTTAATGGGAATTGTACATCTTAACCCTAATTTGGGTTATGAGGTATGAGAAACCTACTTGGATGTGAATGGTAAACCTTAATCCCTAAAATGGGGTAAATGTGTATGAAACCCTAATATAGGGTAGTGCTACTAATGTTATGTGAAGCCCTATCATTGGGTGATGTGTTGTGAATTCCTAATTTCACATAATACTAGGTGAAACCCTGATATAGAAGGATGTTATGTGAAACTCTAATGAAGAGCAATACTATGTGAAATCCATATAATGTGTGGGAAATGCTATGTGAATCCTCAAATTATAAATATGGAGAATCCTATTCCTAATAATGGAATAGTGCTTAATGTATTGACAAATGTAACACCTAGAGGGGTTGATAATGGATATTCTTACATTAATAGTTCCTGACTCAAGGATGAGTCCATATCATTGGAAATAGTTGTATATTCTAAACAGGTGAATTATGACCAATACATTACATCATGAATGTGATAAAATTGGTGCATAAAGTATTAGGATGGAGAATACCCTAATACAAGCTAAGTGGATGAACTCAAGTAAGATAAAGTTGTTGAGGGAAGTGATACATCAAGATATGATAAATATCACATCCAACACCCCAATACTGAAATACCTTGATGTATTATAAGTCCAATATAATTGGATGAGTGACACATGAGATGTGTCATGTCAATTGTTACATTGAGATGTAATGCACCTTGATGAATGTAGGCTAGCATGCCTTATGAAAAGGTTAATCCAAATCAATAAACTATGATGCAATCATTTCTGGTAAAGATGAGAGAAAAATGCATACTTTATGTTGATACTTCATTTAGTGATGAATGATGAGAATAAATAAGTATGATTGAATACGTATGTTATCAATATTGGCTCCTAGCTGAGTGAAGAAATGATATTGGGATGGATCATTAATAATATGATCTTAAGAACCTAAGTGGTTATTTATGGAAAACCCTAGTAGAGGGTGTTAATATGAAAAGGATACCATGAACCCTAAAGAGGGAATAGTGGTATTACTTAGTGTTATATGGTGTGGATATAAAAGCATTATAATTGTTATTATGATTACTAATCATGCAGGAATGATGATATGAAGAGTATAGCCAGGTATGGGCTATGATGCTATGATTATTGATAATGTTTTATAGGCTTTATAAGATTTCATATGTTTTGTTGCTCAGTGAGAAGTAATCTGAAAATTAATGAACCCTGTGTGCCATATGATGTTTTAATTATTGAGCTTGCTTATGATTTTTATAAGCCATAATATGCCTTATTGCTTTAAGGGGGTAATAAGAGGTGATATGAGCTTTGTGTACTATGTGCAATGCTTTGTGTAGTAAGAATCATTGAGCTTTGTGTACTATGTACAATGCTTTGTGTAGCAAGAATCATTGAGCTTTGTGTACTATGTGCAATGCTTTGTGTACCAAGAATCATAATGTCCTTGGTCAGATGACCTGAAGGTATTAAGTTACCTAATAAGTGATAATAAGTATACTATGATGAGTTATGGGTTCAAATACCCAGATTCTATAATCATGATGATGAACTTGTTAAGAAATGATAATGTACTTGATGAGACGAGGGATTAAGATCCCAATACTTTGTGAAAAGAGTATGGCTACAGGCCATGACTCCACAATGACAATGCCAGGCATTAGATATATGATCTAAGCCTGAAGAGAGTTTATGTTGTGGTAATCACTCTATAGTGAATAAATGTTATACATGTTCTTCATATTCCTTAATGAATAAGTGACATGTTTCTCTATCAAGTTATAGCTACAATGTTTTAGATAAGAATATTATTCTAATCTGCTAGACAATGAATTAACTGCTGTCAAACAATTATGATTCCTCTGTTCAGATTTATCTTATTAAACTGCAATAATAATGTTTCTGGCGGAGAGTTATATCTCTCACTGGGGTAATTTACAATTGTCTCACTCCTGTGGGAACTACATTTTTAGGTGGACGCGGACGAGGAGGTAGGAATCCTTCAGTAGGCGAAGGACAGCAGCAGCAGTAGGGACAGAAGTGAAGTCTTAGGTGGAGACACTGGCTGTTATGCCATGTATAGATGTATATAGAGTCCTATGTGTCGTCTCTGTACTCTTAGGTCCTCGGAGTAGTAGTTAGTGCTTTTGAGATTTTGGCTCAGTTCCTCGAGATTTTATACTGTTTGTGTTTAGTTTACCAGAGCAGTTGATGCTTGTAATTTTCAGAAAGAGATGATACAGGACATGTACCTCTAAACCAGAATGTAAATGTGTTACTTTGGTTCTATGTGAGAAAGTTTTCCTTTGATGGATCTCTTGGTAAAAAGGTTTTAATTTTTAGAGATTTTCGGTAATCCGCTACTTAGTGAACGCTTCCGCATTAGTTAATTTTGTTTTTATAAGTTGGATGCCACGTCGATGATATAAGTTGTCAGAGCATCTTTTGAACAACAGTGGGTCATCCCAATAGTAGTTTTTTAGTTCAAAGAATAATTTATTCTTCTGATTATAAGTGATCTCCAGTGGAAGTTTCCCACATGCTAGATAATTGCAAATGTCCACAAACTAAGGCAGGTTCCGCTCATCCAATTGGGTCATCAGAAGAGCTTCATCGGTGTAGTTGTCATTTACTGGCAGTTTATTTTCTTCATCAAAAACTATCCTTGATGAGTGGTCTGCAACCACATTTTCTTTTCCTTTTTTATCAATGATCTCATGGTCAAACTCTTGCAGTAATAAGGCCCATCGCAAAAGTCTCAGCTTTGTTTCCTTCTACATGAGATATTTTATAGCTCCATGATCAATGTTCACTTTTACTTTTGACCCTACTAGATATGATATGAACTTATTAAAGGCAAATACGATAGCCAGCATTTCTTTTTTAGTGGTGTTATAGTTTACTTGAGCTTTGTCCAATGTTCGGCTTGCGTAGAAAATCACATGGTGACTCTTATCCTTCTTCTGTCCAAGGACCACCCTAATGGAGAAATCATTGGCATCACACATAATTTCAAAAGCTAGCTCCCAATCTAGTGCTTGTAGAATTGGTGTTGTTTTAATGCTCGTTTAAGGGTATGGAAGGCATTTAAGCATTCACTAGTGAACTCGAATTCAGCATCTTTAATTAGGAGATTTGAAAGGGGTTTAGCGATCTTTGAGAAGTCTTTTACAAACCATCTATAATATCCCTCATGCCCTAATAAACTCCTTACTCCTGTAATAGATCTGGGCAGCGGAAGCTTGGATATGGCTTCGATCTTGCTTAGGTCCACTTAGATTCCTTCCTTGGAAAGTTTATTCCCTAAGACGATACCCTCTTGGACCATAAAATGGCATTTTTTCCAGTTCAGGACAAGGTGTTTTTCCTCACAGTGTTGTAGCACCAAAGATAGGTTCCTTAGACATGCCTCAAAATCCTTTCAATAAATAGAGAAATCATCCATGAAGACCTCCACTATGACTTCTAGGATGTCTGAAAACATAGATATCATGAAGCGTTGGAAAGTTGTTGGTGCATTACACAACCATAATGGTATTCTTTTGAAAGCGTACGTGCCATAGATGCAGGTGAAGGTTATATTTTCCTGATCATCAGGATGAATCACTACTTGATAGAATCCCAAATACCCATCCAGAAAACAAAAGTAATCATGGTGAGCTAATCTTTCAAAAACTTGATCGATAAATGGAAGAGAAAAATGATCCTTTTTTGGTAGTAGCATTCAGCTTGCGATAGTTTATGAACATACACCAACCTATTATCGTCCTTGTTGCCACTTCATCTCCATCCTTCCCTCTTATCACTGTCATTCCACCTTGCATAGGTACCACATGGATAGGGCTTACCTAGTTACTATCACTTATTGGGTAAATGATCCTGGCATCCCACAGCTTGATAACTTCCTTCTTTACAACTTCCTTTAGCATTTGGTTCAACTTCCTCTACGGTTGATCTAAAGGATTAGTTGTTTCTTCAATATGTATTTTGTGCATGCATAAGGGAGGGTTGAGGCCTTTGATGTCTTCTACAGAATACCCTATAGCCTTTCTATGCAACCTGAGATCCTTTAGCAACCTTTCTAGTTGGTCATCCATTATGTTGGCATTATCAATCACATGATTCCTCTCTTCGTTGTTTAGGAATTCATATTTCATTCCTTCTGGAAGCGGTTTCAATTCTGGATTTGGTTTTGGTGCTCTCTTTTCTTCAAGTGTTTACTCAAGAAAGGTGTACTTTGCAGTCTCGACTGTCTCTTCATCATCATTGAATTCCTCTTCATGTTGATTTAGGTAATCCAAGATCTCTACAACCTCTGACTCTTCGATTGTAGGGTCTTGACTATTCAAGGCTTGCATAAGGGGATCAACAATCACCTTGTTCTCTTGCACCTCTTCACAATATTGATTGTAGCTATCCATAAAGTAGACTGACTCAGAGAGAGACGGTCCTCTCACAGCATCTTGTACTCAGATTTTGATGTGATCATCCCCTACACACAAGGTAATGATTCCTTCTGCTACATCCATTAGAGCCCTTCCAGTTGCGATGAAAGGTCTCCCAAATATCATCGGACACTTAGAGTCCTCGAGTGTGTTGGTCACTACTATGTTGCATGGTATGAAGAAATGCTCGACCCCTATCAGAACAACCTCTAGTATTCCCATAGGTTTTGTAAAAGTGTGATCAACTAATTTGATTCTCATGCCCGTCTTCACCATATATGTTAACCCAAGCCTTTGTGCTAGAGTCAAAGGCATAAGACTAATGCTTGCTCCCAAATCGGCTAATCCCTTTCTTTCCACATTGTCTCCTACACAAAAGGGTATGTTGAATGCCCCTGGATCCCTCTTCTTGGTTGGTAACTCCATTTGAACAAAAGCGCTTGACATTTTTGCCAATTTTATGGTTTCAACTTGGTCTCCTCTCCTTCTCTTTGTGATTAGGTACTTAAAGAATTTTGCATATGTCGGTATCTCTTCAATTGCATCGAAAAATGGGACGTCCAAGTGTAGCTTCTTTACTGCTTCCATAAACTTCTTGTACCTATTCTTTAAACATGATTTGATCAGTTTGTAGGGGAAGGGAACTCTTGGGGCTTATGGATTTTTGTTCAAAACAACTTCTTCGATAGGATCCGAGTTCTTGACCTCTTCACCCTTATTCCTTTCTCCATTTCTTATTTTGCGGCCACCTTCAGTTGATCCTTGTCCCTTGGACTCATCTGTGGCAATCACATGTTCACATTGTTGCTCACCATAGCTTCCTTCTTTTGTAGTGTTGTTAGTGTGAAGGTTATCCAACGTCCTCCCTGATCGGAGAGTGGCCATCTTTACGGTCTCCTTATTTGACGGGATCTTCCCTGAAGGATTTTTCATAAGTTTTGCTAGTTGTAAAAGTTGTTGATCAATCTACCTTTTATGGGTTTGTATGTCTACCATATGAGTTTGCATTGTAATTAACACTCCTGAATTGGTGATAGCACTTTGAGAAAGTTGATCGTTTACCTAAGCTTGCCTTTTTGTGAAGTCAAACAATTGAATAATCATGTCAGTTTGGTTGCTATCTTTAGCTTGGCTCGATCCTTGGCCTTTTCCTTGACCATGTTGATTCAAATTTTTATTTTGACTCTGGTAGATATTTTTGTTCGTCTGGTAATAGTTCTAGTATATTGAGTCAGTCCTCCTTTCTTCTCGAACCCTGGAGGTGGTTTAGACAAATTACTCAGTTGATGAGCATTTTCAGTAGCTTCTTGCCATAGTTAAACCTAGGATGATATGGTCATTTGAAATTGGCATAAGAGACATTTTTTGTTTCGTCTTCACTTTCACTTTCTTCACTCTCTTCTATCCATGTATAGATACAGTTGTCAACTCCATGCCCTCCTTCTCCTCATGTAATGCATTTCATGACTTTCTTCATGTGTTTCTTGCCCTTGCCCCCAATGTCTTTTAATTGTTTGACATCAGTAGTGATTTTCTGAAGCTGAGGTGTAATAGTTTCCAAGGTCTTAGCTTCGATTGACGGTCCTTTAGATTCTTCCTTCTTGGATGATCCTATATCATTTCTATCATAATCAATGTCTGCTTGTAGTGCAGCCATGTTATCGATTATCTTCATGGTTCTGCTCGACTTCTTACCAAGAAAGTCGCTTCTAAAGGTTGCATTCAGTGAAGTTTTTTTAGTGGGGATTAGCCTGTTGTAAAAGGTTGTCACCAGGAATCTCTTACAGTAGTTATGGTGGGGCAATCTCTCTGGTATTCTTGAAAATGTTCCATGCCTCGTGAAGGTTCTCTCCCGATTTTTGTGTGAAAGAAGTGATCTTTTGCATGTTACAGATAGTTCTTTTAGTGGGATAAAATTTAGTGACAAAAGCATCTGCAAGGGGTCTCCATCCATCTATGGATTGGTGGGGTAAGTTAAGGTACCAGGATAGAGATTTATCTTTGAGAGAGAAATTGAATCCTTTGCAATATATGACTTCTTAGGGCACTCCCCTCATCTTATTGGTATCACATATATTTTTGAAGGCATCAAGATGATGGTATGGATTTGTGCTCCTTAAATTCCCATGAAAGGGCTTGTTATGGATCATCGAGATTACAATAGGTTTCAACTCAAAATTAGCTGCATTGAAATGCGGGATAATAATTGGGCATCTTGACTCGTTGGCTCTTGTCACTACCAACTCTCTAAGAGTTTTTCCTTCCACATCGTCTTCACTCTCACTGTTCCGGTCATCATGTTCATGTTTATGTTCATATTCATTTTTGTGTTCATTCTCGCGGTGAATTCTATGATTCCTTCTACGACGATTGTGACGTCATTCTTCCTCACGGTGATGACCATCTAAGTGATGGTCATCTTGATCTTCATCCATCTCATGTGGCGGTGGTTCATGTTGAACTCTTGCATTTCGATTGTCCCCAGTAAGACTGTCGTCCACACGAGGTGGCATGGTGACTTGAAGTTAAGGTGAAGAATTGAACAGATCTGCTTCCCTCCAAGTTCCCTGAATAGACCACACAGTCAAGATAGGATATTGGATGTGTTAAAAAACTATTCTACATAATTGTAGGGTAGCAGATTTAGAGTTTTTGTGTAGTCAAACTTATCACTAAGCTTGAGGCATGGGAGTATAGTGAGTGGACTCGTGTTCTTAACAATACTATTTTGCCTTGTCCCCAAAAATGGCACCAAAAAGTCGACCGGCCTAAATCGCACATCCAAAATGCAGTGGATCTAGAGTAGTCAGACTTTTAAGATTATAACCTGACACTCAAGCCCCCACACTATTGTACAGGGTCCGATGTAGTATTTGGGGTCAAACCATGGGGACAAGGTTGACAAGTGTTAAGTACACAGAGTCTCACACTCTTACACTCCAAAAGAATAGGTGGGTTAAAAAGGGTGTTCCCTAAGGAACCATGGTGTTCTAGCCAAAATAAAGAAAGTAATAGGAAAGAAAATAAAAATAGGAGAAAAATAATTTATAAGAAGTAAGAAACAAAGATATGGAAGGAAACTTGGATCGAGTTTCACCTACTAAGATCTCTCACCAACATGTAAAACTCACACCCCTTCTTATACTCCTATCAAGATTACAAGCAGCCATCAAAACGTCTATTCCCTTCTCTCTCAAGATAAGGATAGATCTTGGCTTTAAGGTAGCCTGTCTTTTGAGATAACGACCCAACAACCACAAAACAAACCATATGAAGGTTACCCTTAGCATTCTAACACTTTCATGCATTCATACTACTCCATAACACTATATAAGGATGTTACTACTCTTTTGAGGTACCAACAATCAAACATCACAAGCTGGTAGCTAAGCATACATGTGAAACATTAAGAACAAGTGTATGGAGATAATATTGATAAGAGCATATATATATATATATATATATATATATATATGGGAGTGATCTACTGCCGACTGCAAACTGTGTGGACGACATCCGGCATCTTAGTTTCCATCCTCAACCCGATGTCTGACTTCACTTCCATTTTTTTCTACATTTAGCCCCATATCTTACCCTGCCGCCATCCCTTCATCCATAGCCTATAATAACCAGCCTTTCCTAATTTATCCACCTAGACATCTCCTTGCTTCATTTGCTTCATCAACTACCTGCTATCAACCAGTGATTCCTTGGTTTCCCATGGGACACTGGACAATAGTCACTAATAATTGGGATCAACCATGATGTCGTCTCCAACGATCCCCCAACTTGGCATGTCCTAATAACTTTGAGCAACTTGCTGGAATTATGATGGAAATTTCATTCTCGACTACGATTGATATATAGTGATGATTAGTTGTCAATCTAGCAAGACACAAAGGTCACGGACAATCCTGCCATCCATGGGAGAGTAATTAGTGATTTCTAATTGCCATCCATGGTAGAGTAATTAGGTGATTTCTCTTTATCGTTGTGGTGGAGTCACTGGCCCACATATAACTACACTGAATCTGAATGTAATCATTCTCAGTCTGTAATAGAAAACCTATGAGCGCGCAGAGTACAAAAGCAAGGAGAAAAACATGAGGGACGCATGAAGATCCATAGTTCTTCCTAAATGCATAATCTGCATTGTAGTCAAGAGCACACAGATCATTGGATCCCGTTTGAAATTGCTAAGATATGCCAAGTGGGGGGGATTACTATCCGGAGTCCCACGGAAGAGCAAGGAATCACCAGTAGTAGGATGGGACGTTCCTACTAGTTGATAGAAAAATGACGGCAGTAGACAAACTGGGTACTTGTAGGCAGTTGATTAAGCGAATGAAGCTTAGGAAAAGCAGGTAATTCTGGGCTGTATATGAAACAGACGAAGAGGGTAGGATATGGGGTTGATTGCAAAAAAGAATTTTGGGCTGTATATGAAGTAGACAAAGAAGGGTAGTGTAACAACCCCACCTCCCGGTAACCCCCAATTAAGGGAGACCTGAAGGTCAGAGCTGTTATTCAATTAACAGGACCAAAGGTTCAACAAATAATCAACAATAATTATGAAATTCTACTAACTAAACTAGAATTTGGGTATAAAAGTAAAACTTTACTTACCTTTGAAAAAATTTGGAAATCTATCTATCCAGAGCTTGAATTAATCTATCTAATCCTCCTTGCACTTTATTTCTTAGTTTCACAATGTGTCACTTTACTGTTTGTTCATTTCAGGGTTGTACCTAAAACGCCGACAAACAAAACTACGATCAGTCAAAAGCCGGTATGTGGGGTAAACAATAATTGTGCAACTATGTTAACAATTTAATCATTCAAATATCCTTTAACATCCAAGATTACGTTTTAAGTGATACTACTCAATCCTTTCCTATCCCCTATCTTTGTGTTGTCCCTGCAGTGGACATGGATACTACCTCTCTCATGTGGTAGATCCTTACCCCCATGGCCCTACCACACAGGTAGCCAATTCTTAGGGTTATGGAGTCGCATGGTCCTACCCAAAGGTAGCCCAATCCCTGACTCATGATGACTTGATGGACCTACCCCATTGGTATCCATGTACTAAGTCATTTAATGACCTGATGGACCTACCCCATTGGTAGCCATTTACTAGGTCAATCTATAAAGCTACAGGGGGACTAGGATCTAAGCTAGTAGGCACATATCTTAGGTGATAGTTATATTCACATTATAAATTGCAAGAATTAAATGCATCCAATAGTTTAATTCAAGTCATAGATAAAACCTCAAAAATCCACGGGAATCTAATTCGGGGTATTCATAAGCGTAACCACATACATGTTAAGCAGATTGAATGCAGAAATAACCAATCAAGAATTCAAGCAAGTATGTACAGGTTGATCCTGAAAAGACATCCAATTTCTCTATCATTAATCATGTCATCTTGATCCATTAATCCTAGTTGTTTCCTAGGTTATTTGCCCTTTTTAGGGTTTTGAGCATAATTAGGGTTCCACTTCATCTTTATTACTTTAAACCCTACTTTCACAAAATCACTTACAAACCCAACTATTTCATTTTTATTTTACAAAAGATTCTAAATTCATCTTTTAGCAACAAGAAATCCTAATTTCATATTATGAGCACTTTTCTTTTCTTTTCTTCTAATTTGGGTTTCTAAACATATTAATCAATATATTGAGTTAAAAACCCCTAAACCTTGTAATTATATCATCAAAATAGGTTAAAAACCATCTTTATCTTTAAACAAGTTAACTATGCTCGAATTAACCTAATTGCAAGATTAAATATATCTTTGGTTAACAATTAGGGTTTTCTCTTTACAAATTAACTATTTTTCCATCAAAATATGCACTTTTGCAAAAGTATACATATTTAGATGTCCAAATTATTTTTAACATATTCCACATATTTTTCTGCTCATTTTTCATGTATTAACTTCCCCCATCTGAGGTTCCTAGCTCAAGATACGATTTTTAACAAGAAAACTCTTTTTATTGTCTATTTGCTATTTTCTAGAAAAACCAGGGCTGCCTGATCCATGGTCTGTGGATCCACTGAGGATCCAACGGCCGTGGATACACGTTCCCTCAACATTGCAAACAAAAGGACCAAAGGACGGAAATGTCCTTACCTTTACTGAAGGCATGGAGGGTTATTTTGGTAAAAGACCAGGGCCTTCTTCTTCTTCCTCACGCCGAGCCCAGTAGGTGTGCGATGGTCAACTCAAGGGTTGATTCTCAGATCTAGGCCTCCTGCAAACGAACTACTTGGACTGGGAGCTTCGTCTCCCTCGGCCGAACTCACTCGTGGGCGCAATTGCTCACCAAAGGTGCATCGTGATCCTCCCTTACTCGTCGGTACTCCGGCGAGGTCTACCGCTGACTCAGAGTGCAGGTTAGGGTGGAGGGCCCAATTGATCACACAGAACTATGCCTCGTGCTCTTCCGCAGGGGTTGGGCTAGAGAAACAAGGTGTTGGTGCCCTCGCTCATCCTCCCCTATATATAGGGTCGAGCCAGGAATTGCCAGTTTTGGGCGTTTTCCACAAAGGGCGACTAAACCCAATAAAATTAGGGAGGAACCTTCGCGATTTCCCCTCCTGAATCCAATGGGACCAATACCAGGCTGGCATGTCCACTAGATTGCGAGAAAACAAGGTGAGAAAGTCTCCCTGGAACTTGCAGAGTCCCAGACCACTTGGGACTTAGACGATGACTATCCATCGTTGGATTAAGATCCAACGGATCTCATCGCCTGCGATCAAACACAAGGGAAAAAGATTTTTTGCTTTAATTCAGAATAATTCCCAAATTGGAGATAACTTGGAAAATTAATATCTCCCAAAACATAACTACTATTTGTCTCAAATTTTAAGGGAATGTTCCTTTAATTATTTCCTAGCTTTGTATGAAATTTGGAAAACAAAAAGCAATGGATGAAAAGGCTTCCTTCTCTCCCAAGTTCTCTCATTAATTAATCCAAATTAATTTGTATTCCTTTTTCCTTTGTGATTATCTTGTTATTTTGGGTCCCTTGGACCTCAAGAAATCCCAAAGGCACGGATTCCCATATTGGGGATTATCTATTTTCCTTTATCTTCTTTTAATTATCAGTTACTCATATTTCCCTTTTATTAATCAATTTCGTTTCCTTTTTAATTCTCTTTTCTTTTCAATTGGGCTCGATGGCCAACAAAGCCCACCATCAATCAATCAAGGCCATTACATATGAAATGCATTGCAAATCAAAGAAAGAGATTTCATTTATTCATTAAAAGAGAATTACATTTTTCAAGAAATTGAGGTTATAACATCCTCCCCTCCTTATAGGAATTTTGCCCTCAAAATTCAAGCAATCAAACAAACAAATCAGGGTATGCTTTCTCCATGTCTGCCTTCAGCTCCCATGTAGCCTCATCCTCTCCATTGTGCTTCCAAAGAACCTTTACCATCTCTATATTCTTGCATCTGAGCTCTTTCACCTTGGTATCTAGAATCTGCAAAGGTGACTCAGGATAAGTCAACTTCCCTTGAAGCTCAATAGGTTCGATGCTCAGCACATGGCTTGGATCTTGCACATGTCGCTTCAGGTAAGACACGTGAAACACATCATGCATCATGCTATACTGAGGGGGTAACGCCAAACGGTATGCAGCTTCACCAATCCGTTCTAACACCTCAAATGGACCCACGTATCGGGGACTCAACTTTCCTCTATTCTTGGCTATAGCTCGGAGCGGTCGGATTTTCAAAAACACATGATCTCCCACAGTGAAATGCATGTCAACCCGCTTTGCATCATCATACAACTTCTGTCGATCCTGGGCTCTCTTTAGCCTTTGCTTGATCAAAGCCACTTTATCAGCATACACTTTGAGCTCATCTGACCTCAACAAGGTCCTCTCACCCACATCATCCCAGTGAAGTGGGGACCGACACGGTCTTCCGTACAAAGCTTCATATGGAGGTATCCTAATACTGGCTTGGTAGCTGTTGTTCTAGGCGAACTCTGCTAACGGTAAGTATTTCCCCCATGAGCCACCCCAATCGATCACACAAGCTCTCAATAGATCTTCTAATGTCTGGATCGTCCTTTCTGACTGACCATCTGTTTGGGGGTGATAGGTGGTACTAAACTTTAACCTTGTACCAAGTTCCTCTTGAACTTGCTTCCACAACTTGGAAGTAAACTTTGGGTCTCTATCCGAGATGATCGATCCTGGTACGCCATGCAAACGTACTATCTCTCTAATGTACAACTCAGCTAGGTCTGTCACCTTAGCAATGGTCTTTAGGGCGAGGAAGTGTGCTGACTTGGTAAGACGATCTACCACGACCCATATCGCATCATGACCTCTCTTGGTCTGGGGTAGACCCACCACAAAATCCATGGTGATCTGCTCCCATTTCCATTCTGGAATCTCTATTGACTGTAAAAGCCCACCGGGTCATTGGTGTTCAGCCTTAACCATCTATCACGTAAGACAACTGGCCACCCATGACGCAATGTCTTTCTTCATTCCTGGCCACCAGAAAAACCTCTGCAAGTCCTTGAACATCTTAGTAGTTCCTGGGTGCATGGTGTATTTGGACCCATGAGCCTCTTGCAGAATACGTTTCTTTATTGATGAATCCACTGGAACCCATGTGTGATTCTCAAACCTGATTCCTCCATCTACTCCCACATATAGAGGAGTCTGTGGCTTCATCATTAAACCTTTGATCTTGTCTAGCTCTTCACTTGTCAACTGTGCAGCTATGATCTCACTCAATAACTCAGATTGAATTTGAATATTATCCAATCGAACTCGATCCTCTAACGGTTGTGGAGTCCATTCCACAAGCTCCTCCAAACTCTTCCACTGACTCGATAGAACAGCTGCACACTTAAGCTATTTCTGACTCAAAGCATCAGCACGACATTCGCCTTACCAGGATGGTAGGCGATGGTGAAGTCGTAATCCTTCATGTACTCCATCCATCATCATTGTCGTAGGTTCAGATCTATCTGTGTCAGCAAGTATTTTAAACTCTTATGGTCGGTGAAGATCTCGAAGGTAGCACCGTACAGGTAATGTTGCCATATCTTCAAGGAATGGATGATAGTAGCTAAATCTAGGTCATGTGTCAGGTAATTCACCTCATTTGGCTTAAGCTGTCGGGAAGCATATGCAACCACATGTCGATCTTGTTCCAACACATAGCCAAGTCCCATCTTGGAAGCATCGGTGAATATCATGAAACCCTCGTTGCCAGAAGGCAGAGTCAGCACAGGAGCAGTGGTCAGCTTCTCCTTCAATTCTTGGAAGAGAGCTTCACATACGTCAGACCACACAAACTTCACATCCTTTCAGTTCAACATGGTTAGCGGTAAAGTAGTCTTGGAGAAATCCTTGATGAAGCGACGGTAGTATCCGGCCAACCCCAAGAAGCTACGAATCTCAGAGGGGTTCTTTGGTGCCGGCCAGTCTCGAACTGCCGATACTTTGGCTAGATCTAAGGTGATTGTTCCTCCTGAGATGATGTGTCCAAGAAACATGACTCGGTCCAACCAAAACTCACATTTCAAGAACTTTCCAAAAAACTTATGCTTTCTTAGGATATCAAGGACTCTACCCAGGTGGTCACAGTGTTGGGCTAGGTCATCCGAGTACACCAGAATGTCATCTATGAACACTATCACAAAAGAGTCAAGGAAAGGTTGGAACACACTGTTCATGAGGTTCATAAAGACACTAGGTGCATTGGATAATCCAACGACATGACCACAAACTCATAGTGGCCATAGTGGGTTCTGAAAGCCGTTTTAGGTATATCCTCACTCCTTACTCTCACCTGGTGGTATCCTGATCTCAAATCGATCTTGGAAAAGACTCGAGTTGATTTGAGTTGGTCAAATAGGTCATCTATTCTAGGAAAAGGATATGTATTCTTAATGGTTTCCTGGTTGATCATTCGATAGTCAATACACATCTGAAGAGACCCATCCTTCTTTTTCACAAAGACAACTGGTGCTCCCCATGGTGATGTACTGGGTCGGATGAATCCTTTATCCAACAACTCTTGCAGTTGGGTTTTCAACTCAAGTAACTCTACAGGGGCCATTCTATAGGGCACCTTAGATATAGGGTTAGTCCCAGGAGCTAACTCAATCGAGACGTCTACCTCCCTCTCAGGGGGAATCCCTGGTAGATCATCTGGAAACCCATCTGCATACTCCTGAAACACCTCTATATCCTCTAAGGATTGTCCCTTAACCTCGGGTACAGTAACTATGGCTAGGTAGGCTCGACAACCCTTGGATAGCATTCGCTCATCTTTCAAGGCGGACACATAAAGGCTGGTTGTTGCATCTTTCCTTCCTCAAATGGTGAAGTGTGGATAGCCGGTTTTCCTAATGAGAATCTTATTCTCTCTACAGTCAATCTGGGCCCTATTGGTGGAAAGCTAGTCCATACCGATGATTACATAAAAATCATTCATATCGAGAAGGATGAAGTCAGTGGGAAGCTCATGGTTCAGATACTTAACTAGAAACACAGGGGTTTTCAAAAGAGAGGTATAAATACGACCACTCGGGGTTGTGACATCCAAAACATAACCCAAATCCTTGATATCCAAACCAAGCATAGTTGCCAGATTTCTTGAAATAAAATTATTAGTAGAACCAGAATCAAAGAGTGCTTTTACATTTTGTCCCATGACTTCCAGCAAGCCTACATAGTTTGTACCATATCAGAAAGCTATTACATGATCTACTGAACTGAAAGGAAAACTCTATGGGTTATTACCATCGATCAGCCTATTAGAATTTGCCTGATCTTCTTCAGTGTCAATGGCAAACACCCTAGCTTGCCTTCTCTCTCCAGTTGGATGTGCTCCAGCTGGTGCTCCTACTGGAGGTGTTGCAGCTACTGGCTATGCTACCACAGGATGTGACCCCAAGGGTCCTCTAGGGTCGGGCTGAGGGTAGTTGGCGATGAAGTGGCCCTCTTGTTGACAACGGTAGCAGACTCTTTTCTTGTGGCAGCACTCATTGGTATGCCATCTCCCGCAGGTGCGGCATCTAGGTCAGTTGTTCTCTTGATGGGGTTTCCCTTTGCTTCCATGTCTTCCTTTGGCCTGATTATGCCCGTGACCTTTCTTGTGATTGCTCTTCTGACCTTGGGTTCCTTCAGTGAAACCCAAATACCCTTTGGATTGATTCTGTGCAGGCATCACCGTCCTTTCCATGTCCAAGGCGGTGTTGTAGGCTTCAGTGAAGGTCTTTGGCTTACTAGCCATCACATGCGGCTTGATGGCAGGGTTCAGGTGCTCTACGAAGTGGTCCACCCTCCTCTCTTCATCCAACATGTGTCTGAAATGTTCCAAGAGGCAGAACCAATGACCAAAGTCTGCAACTGAAGAACTTCATTGGGTCATGTTAGTGAACTCTCTTTCTTTCTCCTTCTTTGCTGAGACGGGGATGAATCTGGCGGTGAAGATGGTCTTGAAGTTAGTCCACTCCATCAGTTCCTCGCTTAAATCTCTTCCAGTGATATGGTTTTCCCACCATATCTTCGCTGCACCTTCCAAAAGGTGAGTAGCAAATAGAACCTTCTTATTTGACTGTACCTCGAGCATACGGAAATCATTCTCGACTGCAAGCAGCCAAGCTTCGGCCTTGTCGACCACTTCAGACTTGTCTTCTCCCCAGAATTTCTCGACATTCAGCTTGACGAAGTCCAGGATGGTGGCCCCAAGTCGAGGACGAACTGGAAGTGGCTCATCATTCTCAGCCCTAGCTATGTCCCTAAGGGCCAGGGCATGGATAGCTTCAGTCAGTTACTTTTGTTGTTCCATCCAAACTGCATCTGTAGTGTGAACCACCATGGCTGGTTCTTGACCACCAGGCTGTCCTCCTCCATTCGGGCTTCCTCTTCATACACCTCATATTTTGGTCCTTCCCCTTGTTCTCGGTTGATGTCGGGCATAGGTTCAGGGTTTGGGGCCTCGTGCACAGCTTCTTCAGGCCTCTTTCTCTTCTTAGAGGTCTCTACGCCATGGTTCCGCTTCCTCTTCTCAGAGGATCCATTCTCCTTATAGGGTGGTCCACCACCACTGGTGGAAAAAGGGATAGCCATGACTTTTGTACGAGCCATCTAAACAAACACACAAAAAGACTTTTAGTCTATAACTTAACCCTTTATACTTATGTCGATGACATCTTAATTATGTATCTTTTATTAAATTGGTGGAGGATCCCTTAGACCATATCAACCTTAACCCATACCTCAAGAGGGTGAGGAAGAGAGAGAAAAACCCTAATCCTTAAAATCCTTAAGAGAATTTGAGTTGAGAAAGGATGAACAAGATGAGAGAGTCCTAAAGGTATCTTATTTCGAGTCTTATCCTAAGACATCGGCCAAGCAGTCACACGGTCTGGAAGTCCTCATATTCTGACTAGCGGTGTGGAGGAAAATTTTTCCAGCCCCCAGATGTGATCCTTTTCTAGACACCTTAGTCTTTCGGAAAATCCTCTAATAACTCCCTCGGTTCTATGGAATTTGTAAAATCTAATAATTATTAATGATTATATGAAGAACCTAAGCTCTGATACCAATTGTAACAACCCCACCTCCCAGTATTCCCCAATTAAGGGAGACTTGAAGGTCAGAGCCGTTATTCAATTAACAGGACCAAAGGTTCAACAAATAATCAACAATAATTATGAAATTCTACTAACTAAACTGGAATTTGGGTATAAAATTAAAACTTTACTTACCTTTGAAAAACTTTGGAAATATATCTATCCAGAGCTTGAATTAATCTATCTAATCCTCCTTGCACTTTATTTCTTAGTTTCACAATGTGTCACTTTACTGTTTGTTCATTTCAGGGTTGTACATAAAACGCCGACAAACAAAACTACAATCAGCCGAAGCTGGTATGTGGGGTAAACAATAATTGTGCAACTATGTTAACAATGTAGTCATTCAAATATCCTTTAACATCCAAGATTACATTTTAAGCGATACTACTCAATCCTTTCCTATCCCCTATCTCTGTGTTGTCCCTGCAGTGGACATGGATACTACCTCTCTCATGTGGTAGATCCTTACCCCCATGTCCCTACCACACAGGTAGCCAATTCTTAGGGTTATGGATTTGCATGGTCCTACCCAAAGGTAGCCCAATCCCTGACTCATGATGACTTGATGGACCTACCCCATTGGTATCCATGTACTAAGTCATTTAATGACCTGATGGACCTACCCCATTGGTAGCCATTTACTAGGTCAATCTATAAAGCTACAGAGGGGTCTAGGATCTGATCTTGTAGGCACATATCTTAGGTGATAGTCATATTCACATTATAAATTGCAAGAATTAAATGCATCCAACAGTTTAATTCAAGTCATCGATAAAACCTCAAAAATCCACGAGAATCTATTTCGGGGTATTCATAGGTGTAACCACATAGCTATTAAGCCGATTGAATGCAGAAATAACCAATCAAGAATTCAAGCAAGTATGCACAGGTTGATCCTGAAAAGACATCCAATTTCTCTATCATTAATCATGTCATCTTGATCCATTAATCCTAGTTGTTTCCTAGATTATTTGCCCTTTTTAAGATTTTGAGCATAATTAGGGTTCCACTTCATCTTTATTACTTTAAACCCTAATTTCAAAAAATCACTTACAAACCGTAACTATTTCATTTTTATTTTACAAAAGATTCTAAATTCATCTTTTAGCAACAGGAAACCCTAATTTCATATTATGAGCACTTTTCTTTTCTTTTCTTCTAATTTAGGGTTTCTAAACATATTAATCAATATATTGAGTTAAAAAACCCTAAACTTTGTAATTCTATCATCAAAATAGGTTAAAACCCATCTTTATCTTTAAACAAGTTAACCATGCTCAAATTATCCTAATTGCAAGATTAAATATATCTTTGGTTAACAATTAGGGTTTTCTCTTTACAAATTAACTCTTTTTCCATCAAAATATGCACTTTTTCAAAATTATACAGATTTAGATGTCCAAACCATTTTTAACATATTCCTCATATTTTTCAGATCATTTTTCATGTATTAACTTCCCCCATCTGAGGTTCCTACCTCAAGATATGATTTTTAACAAGAAAACTATTTTATTGTCTATTTGCTATTTTCTAGAAAAACCAGGGCCGCCTGATCCATGGTCTGCGGATCCACTGAGGATCCAACGGCCATGGATACACGCGCCCTCAACATTGAAAACAAAAGGACCAAAGGACGGAAACATCCTTACCTTTACTGAAGGCGTTGAGGGTTATTTCGGTAAAAGATCAGGGCCTTCTTCTTCTTCCTCGCGTCGAGCCCAGCAGGTGTGCGATGGTCAACTCAAGGGTTGACTCTCGGATCTCAGCCTCCTGTGAACGAACTACTAGGACTGGGACCTTCGTCTCCCTCAGCCGAACTCACTCGTGGGTGCAATTGCTCGCCAAAGTTGTGTCGTGATCCTCCCTTACTCGTTGGTACTCCGACGAGGTCTACCGCTGACTCGGAGTGCAGGTTAGGGTGGAGGGCCCAATTGATCACACACAACTATTCCGCATGCTCTTCCGCAGGGGTTGGGCTAGCGAAAACAAGGTGTTGGTACCCTCGCTCATCCTCCCCTATATATAGGGTCAAGGCAGACATTGACAGTTTTGGGCGTTTCCACAAACGGCGACTAAACCCAATAAAATTAGGGAGGAACCTTCGTGATTTCCCCTCCTAAATCCAATGGGACCAATACCAGGCTGACATGTCCACTAGATTTTGAGAAAACAAGGTGAGAAAGTCTCCCTGGAACTTGCAGAGTCCCAGTCCGCTTGGGACTTAGACGATGACTGTCCATTGTTGGATTAAGATCCAACGGATCTCATCACCCGCGATCAAACACAAGGGAAAAAGATTTATTGCTTTAATTCAGAATAATTCCCAAATTGGAGATAACTTGGAAAATTAATATCTCCCAAACCATAACTCCTATTTGTCTCAAATTTTAAGGGAATGTTCCTTTAATTATTTCCTAGCTTTTTACGAAATTTGGGAAACAAAAAGCAATGGATGAGAAGGCTTCCTTCTCTCCCAAGTTCTCTCATTAATTAATCCAAATTAATTTGTATTCCTTTTTCCTTTGTGATTATCTTGTTATTTTGGGTCCCTAAGACCTCAAGAAATCCCAAAGGCACGGATTCCCATATTGGGGATTATCTATTTGCCTTTATCTTCTTTTAATTATCAGTTACTCATATTTCCCTTTTATTAATCAATTTCTTTTCCTTTTTGATTCTCTTTTCTTTTCAATTGGGCTCGATGGCCAAAAAAGCCCACCATCAATCAATCAAGGCCATTACATACGAAATCCATTGCAAATCAAAGAAAGAGATTTCATTTATTCATTAAAAGAGAATTACTTTTTTCAAGAAATTGAGGTTATAACAGGTAGGATATGGGGTTGATCGCAAAAAAGAGGATGGAAGCGGAGTCAGGGTCTAGTTGAGGACGGAAACTGAGATGTGGGATATCATCCGCATAGTTTGTAGTTCGCATTAGATCACTCCCCTATATATATATATATATATATATATATATATATATATATATATATATATATATATTCAAAGGATAGAAAGAACATACATGTTGGGAGAGCCTTAGTGGCTACTCCCAACCCAAGTTATATGTTTAACCACACATGTTGATGGGTAGCATAACGGCGTCACAAAATGATAGATACATCAATAACCACGAAGAGGGAGAGTACAATGTGATGAAGACAATAGATCTAGATAGAGAGAGAAGATGGTGATACACCACTATACTTCTTCACATCTAGATTTGGGGTGGGTGATGTAGCGGAAGATTCTACCTTAGAACAAGAGGGCAATCAATCTTCTCTCTCCTTCAGCTTCTACCTTCAAAGATCCAAGACTGATAGTATGGATGTGAGTGACTCTGGAATATGGTAGCACTTCGTGGTCCTTGATGATCTAATGATTTAACAAGTCAAGGTGGGTGGTCTATTTATAGGTGCTACCCATAGATTAACCATCTGGGTTGCGGTCGCAGTATGGCCTCGGTCGAGGCATGACCTAGGTCGAGGCATTTCCTAGGCCGCGGCTTGACCTCATTCGAGACTCTCATCGTGGTCGCAGTAAGAAGGTTGTATGGCGCGGTCGAGGAGAAGCCTCAATCACGGTAGGACCTCGATCATGGGGCGTTGAGTGAGTGGATGGTCACAATTGTGGTGCGAAGAGATGGTGATAGGGGCATCGACTGCGGAAGGGTCCTTAGTGACTATATAGCTGCGGTTGTGGTATTAACAACGAACATGTCTTGGCATGACCTTGCAAAGGTGAAAGATGTGTGTGATTGAGATTTTTGACATAAGGCACTAAAATAAGTAGAAAATTCTATAAAAGGTATGCTAAGAGAAGCATAAATCATATGCAAAAATTGCATAAAATGAGATGTTATCAAACGGCCATGAGTCATCATCTAGTTCGGGCCTTTTAGGAAGGTAGTTGCCAACTTTGGATGATCTTAAAACACTGATTTCTCTCTCTACAATTCATCTTTGCTCGACATGCTTTTTCCAAAATGTTCTAAATAGAAATATGCACCCAATGATATTTAATTCAATCCCTACTATCCATTATTTGAGTTTTGTCCAATTCTTAGCCACAAAAGCATCTCAGCCAACTAGCCTTTGCCATAGAACTCAACATGCATATATAAATAGCTCTATGCGAGCCATCCTCAGCTCCAGAGAAACTCTTCTCTTCTCTCAATTTCCTCGCATGTTCTTTCTTTGTCACTCGATAATCAGGTTTCAGTTTTGAGCTTGCGGTGCTCATCTTTGATCTTCGGCTACACCAGCATCACAATTGAAAGGATGGGTGAGTTTGGTCGATCTTCCGCTTGGCTTCAATGTTCTCTTTTCAATGAATCGTAGTGTCATTGGATTTTGCCTAATTCTTGGCCAAAGCAGAGAAGTTGCTTGGGTCATCCATGGTGTGGGTGTATGGAAGGGGATGATTCCTCGTTGTGACTTACCAATCTTAGCCCTCACTTTCCTCTTGTTTTGTTTTCCTTCTTAGGGGTAAAAATGTCTTTTGAACTCTTTTCCGCTCTGCAACGAGTAGCTGAGATGGAGGTGGGACCGGCCGAGTTGGCCAGCGGCTATTTGGCCAACTCAACACCCATTGTTTCCCTCTCTTTCTCCCTCTCTCTGATTATTTGGCTTTTTCAAATTTTCTTATTGGTTGATTTTCTAAAAATCATATATTTTAATTTGCTTGTCCAAAAATTAAAGGAAAATATGTTTTGGACTCAGAGAAATGAGCTCTACCTAATGCAAAAAGTTTCAAATCCTATTTTCTAAGTTTTTTATGATGGTTTTTGGAGGATCTAATTAATTAATGTAAAAGCCCTAAAATTAGTAACTAATTCATCTTAACTTCAAATATAACGAATAAATATGTTTTCTTGATCAGAAAAATATCAGGAATCATTTGGCCTAGGTTTTGAGTCCAAAATCTGAGTTTTACTAAAAAATGTCTAGAATTAAGGTTTCATTACCTTATATGAATCTCAAACCCTAATACATGTGAATAATTTGTAATTAGGCAAAGTTGATCTTGGAAACAGTAATGTTGGTGAAGAGTGTTTCTAGGACTCAGGTTTAAGGTATGTTGTATACCCTATTATTCTATCTTGAGCAATTTACCTATATTTTTCTTTCTCTTGGTTCTATGGACATTAGCTTATACACAATGTATTTTTCTTTTGAAATTATGCTTCATGTGAAGTACCCTATTTGTTACTAATCGTGTGATCATGGATATTCTTTTAGACTCTTATCTTATGCTTGGTTCATGATGGAACTTTATATGATGACATGTGATGTCTTTTTCCCACTTGTGAGGTGGATGTATATGTTGGTCACTTTTGCGGTGATTGGTTTGTATAATCTTACTATACTTTCTACTTGCCTCTACATTTTACATGCTATGTGATTCAGTAGTACTAGAGTAGTGTAATTAAATTGGTTTTTGGATTATGTGCCCTTATTATATTTTTGGGATGGATGTTATGTGCCCCATACTTGGGTTTCAAATTTATGAGGTTTGGCCCACACACTTTATTGGGGACTTTGGTTATGTGCCAATCTCTATTAGGTTTCAAGTATATGAGGCTTGGCCACCTTTGTTATTTATATTGTTCTAGGGCTATGTTTATCTCACATGCATGCAGGATGATGTTTATGGATTATGGGTTATGTGCCCTAATTTCATATGTACTTATGTGGCACCACTTTTATATGTTGTTTTAATGTCAAGTATCATTTTATTGTGATTCTTTTATCTTGATACCCATTTGGGTGGTACTTATCTCTTATATGGGAAGCTTCACTTTATTTTATGTCCTTTACTCCATATATTGCTCAATTTTCTTTTAGTATAAACATACCAGCCTTTGCTGATGTCTTCTGTCTTTCTCTTCTTTCTGGCATATGCTTCCAACCCTAGATGAAGGACTTGGAGGACATGGCATAAAGATTTGGACCTAGCTTAAGGAGTTAAAGCTTGGAGACAAAGTTGTTATGGTTTAGATTTCCCTCTATCTTAGATCCTTATGTTGTATCATACATGTAAACCCTATGTGGGAGATTGAGATATACTTTTGTAATCTTTTACAAAGAATCTTTTGTGCATAAGATGCAATTGGAAAATTTTGTGTATCTTAATGATTGATTGTTGATGTTGGTGTTGATCTGGTAATAACTCAATCATTTTGGATCTTGGCTCACTAGAAGATTATATGTTGTAATCTTCCAAATTGATAAGTGAGGGCTATCAAATTGAACAAAATAGTGATAGCGATAATTAATTAAAGGCCTAATTAAACATCCTCAAGTTTTAATTTAATCAAATACAACCAAAAGCATTTTGACAAAATGCAATTTTTCTCTTGTAGAAACAAATGGTAAACAAATCATCATTGTGGTCTGTCCTTAAGAAGGACAAGCTTAACGAGACAAATTTCCACGACCGATTTTGGACTTTGAGAAGGGTGTTCAATGATGAGCATAAGCTCTATGTCCTAAATACACCAGTGTCAAAAATATGTGCTCATGATGCACCTAGGGATGAGGTGGATACTTATTGGAAGCATGCAACGATGCCTCAGACATAAAGCACCTTAATCTATGTTGCATGAACTATGATTTGCATGAGTAGCTTGAAGACATGGGAATTCTTGAGATGGTAACACATCTTTAGAATGTGAACTATAGTCATACAGAGCAAGAAAGCTATAATGTCTCAAAGTGCTTTTTGAGTGCAAGATGACTGAGGAAGATCTAGTCGAGACCCATGTGCTCAATATGATTGGACATATAGAACATCTAGAAGAACTAGGATTGTCTTTGAGCCAGGAGTTGGTCACAGATATGATTCTACAATCATTGTCTAAATCTTATAGCCATTTTATCAAGTGTTACCACTTGAATAACATGGCCAGACTGATGTCTGAATTGCTTGGCATCATGATAAATGTTGAAGCAAGAATGAAGATAGACAAATCTGTGATGTTGATCAGTGGATTGGATTCTAAGGATGAAAGAAAGGTCATGAATAGTTATGAAGCTACACATAAATCAAGATCTTCAGCACTCAAGATAAGAAGAAAGAAAAGTACAAGAGGAATTTTTCCTTTTCACTTGAAGGGATTCAGGGAGATGAAGTTGGGGATAGAGATCTCCACTTTAGGTATATATCTTATTGAGATAAATTTGTCTACTTCATCATCATGGTTACTAGATACCGAATGTGGATCTCATATATGTTTGAATATGTAGGATCTGAAAAGAAGTAAGCCTTTAAGAAAGGGTGAGGTTGGACTGCGAGTCACAAATGGAGCAAGAGTTGTTGCCACTACAACTAGAACCTATAACTTATCTCTACCACAGAACTTGTAATAAAGTTAATGAACTGCTATTATGTACTTGCCATAAATAGAAACATCATTTTTGTATCTTGTATGGACAAGGATAGATATGAAATTCATATTAGGAATGGTCAATGCTCTATTTTGATAGATGATAATTTTTATGGCAGTGTCCCAATGTCTTATGATCTTTACTTGCTTGATCTAAAGACATATGTTTATAACATAAATACCAAAAGATTAAAAATTGATAACTCAAATAAAACATATCTTTGGCATTGTTGTCTAGGGTACATAAATGAGAATTGCATATCTAGACTCCATAAAGATGGTTATCTAGACTCTTTTGAATTTGAATCAATAAAGAAATGTGTGTCTTGTTTATTGGGCAAGATGGCAAAGACTCCCTTCACTAGAAATAATGAGAGGGATAGTAAGCTATTAGGACTCATACATATTGATGTATGATGTCCTTTTAGAACAAATTCTAGAGGTTTTTATCAATATTTCATTACCTTTTATGACAACTTCAATAGGTATGGTTATTTTTACCAAATGAAACATAAGTCAGAAACCCTTTAAAAGTTCAAAGATTTCATTAATGAAATACAAAACCAACTTGGTAAAAGTATTAAGGCACTTCATTCTGATCGAGGTGGAGAATACTTAAGCCAAGAGTTTTAGGACCTTCTACGAGACCTTGGTATTGTATCATAATGGACTCCACCTAGAACATCTCAGCGTAATGGTGTATCAGAAAGAAGGAATCACACATTACTTGATATGTTGCGATCGATGATGAGTTTAGTCAATCTTCCAACTACCTTCTAGGGTTATGCTCTATAAACTGCCACATTTACAATAAATTGTGTACCATCTAAATCGGTTCAAAAGACACCATAGAGATGGTATGGGAAGCATCCCAATGTGTCTTTTATGAATATTTGGGTTTGTGAAGATTATGTGAGAAAGTATTTTCCCAAAAATCTTGGAATAAAATCAAATAAATGTAATTTTGTTGGTTATCCTAAGGAAACCAAAGGATATTACTTTTATTCCCTATCTAATAGAAAATTGTTTGTTGCTAGGGATGTTGTGTTCCTAGAAAAGTAATTTATTTCCAAAGGAATCAATGGTAGGAAAATAGAACTCAGAGAAGTTCGAGACCAATAAGAAAACATTAAACCTTTAGAGGTAGAAGAGGAACATAGAGAGTCACAAACCCTTATGGAATCTCAAATTCCTCATGTAATACACGAACCTCACAGGTCTAGTAGGACAAACCATGAGCCAAATAGATTTGGTTATCTAGTGACTCAAGAAGGAAAAGAGTCGGTCATTGATGATGAGTCAACTACCTACCTAGAAGTTTTAAAGGGACCAGAGTCTGAGAAATGGCTTGAGGCCATGAGATCTGAAATGGAATCCATGTACACCAACAAGGTATGGACCTTGGTGGAACCACCTGAAGGGGTTAAACCGATAGGGTGCAAGTGGGGTCTTCAAGAAGAAGACTGATATGGATGGTAATGTATTAACTTACAAAGGTCGATTGGTTGCAAATGGTTTCTGACAAGTTCAAAGTGTTTACTATGATGAAAATTTTTCTCCTGTTGCCATGGTTAAGTCCATCGGGATCATGCTTGCCATTGCATCTTATCATGACTATGAGATTTGGCAAGATGGATGTTAAAACCACATTCTTTAATGGGAGTCTTCTTGAGGATGTGTACATGACACAAATTGGCGGTTTTATTAAATCAAAAGGATGCAGATAAAGTCTTATAAGCGACAAAGGTCAATTTATGAATTGAAGCAAGCATCATGGAGTTGGAATCTTTGATTTGATGAAATAGTCAAAGACTTTGGCTTTAGTCAAAATAAAGATGAATGTTGTATTTACAATAAGGTTAGTGGGACCACAATTGTATTCCTCATATTCTATGTGGATGACATACTATTGATGGGGAATGACATGCCTACTTTGTAAAGGGTAAAGATCTATCTAGGCAATACCTTCTCTATGAGGACTTAGGTGAAGCATCCTATATCTTGGGAATCAAGATTTATAGAGATAGATCTAGAAGGCTTCTTAGACTAAATCAAAGCACATACAAAGCACATACATTGACAAAGTGTGGAATAGGTTTAACTTGGAGGAATCTAAGAGAGGAAACCTACCAATATCTCATGGTGTCACTATCTCTAGATCTCAATGTCCTAATTCTTGCAAAGAAAGGTAATTCATGAGTAGGAATCCATCTGCATCTACAATTAGATCCATCATGTCTACAATGTTATGTACTCGTCTCGATGTCTCATATGCCTTGAGCATGATGAGCAAATATTAGTTAGATCCAAGTGATGCTCATTGGGCTTCCATAAAGAACAACCTTAAGTACTTGAGAAGAACTAAGAATCAATTTCTTGTGTATGGTGGTGTGGAAGAGTTGGTGGTAAAGGGTTACACCAATGCCTGCTTCCAAAATGACAAAGAGGACTATAGATCACAATCTGGATTTGTGTTTTGCCTCAATAATGGAGTTGTGATTTAGAAGAGTTTAAAGCAAGAGATAATTGTGGATTATACAATATAGGTTGAGTATATTGTTACATTTGATGCAACAAAGGAGGATGTTTGGATCAAAAAATTCATTTTCGAATTTAGGGTGGTTTCAAGCATATGTATGTTTAGATATATTAGGACAACATTGGAGTTGTTGCACAAGATAAGGAACCCAGATTGTATCAGCATTCCAAGCACATGCAAAGGCAGCTCCATCTCATACAAGATATCATACAATGAGGAGATGTGAAGATTTGTAAAGTACCAACCGAAAGCAATGTGGTTGTCCCCTTGATAAAAGCACTTTCATAGAAGAAGCGTGATGGTCATGTTAGATCACTTGAGATTAAGTTCATGGGTGATTATCTCTATGTGCAAGTGGGATTATGTTGGTATTTATGCTTAGAGAGCCAATCATATGATGATTGTAGATAATAAAGGCAATCTTCCAAATTTATTATGTTTACTTCAGTTATGAGATAATGATGTAACATAATAAATGTCTAAAGAATGATATTACTCAATGATGTATGTCTTCGGGTTTAGGATTGAATAATGAGATCATGTGGATGTCAAGAGTATATACATTCTTATTATGTCCCTAGCCAGATGTTATTGTGGAAGGATGATAGACAACAATAATACATAAGACTAGAGTGTGTGTTGGTTGATGATAAAATTTCCTTTAAGTCATATCAAACCAAAAACACAAATACTAGTATGATTAAACACAAAACCACCTCAAGAGTGATACATTGAAACCATGATTGGTAGTCAGAATCATCTCCCACAATGATGGTGGTGATTGGGTTCTTAGACCTAAAGTCACTATACTCATCACATGTCATTCGATGAGCTTTATCCCATAAAGGTGATTGGGTTCTTTGACATCATTCATTATGACCTTGAATAAGGGTTTCCATAAAGGTGGTGCTCAGGTGCATTATGACACGTGGGGATGACTGTAAGTGATGTAGATGGGATTTATCCCTCCTACATGAGTATGATATCCTAGTCACTTGATAAGAAAAACTGAGAAATGCATGGCCATGCTCATGTGAATCAATATGTGATATTGAGCTTACATATATCTCAGACAATATGCTCTAGTTCAAGGAACATGGATTGAATATTGAAGAGGATGATGATTCCATGCCTTGAGTTCAATATGGATATCAGTGACAAAGGAACTATGTAAACATTATAACACCAATAAGAGATTGTAGCTTGAATTTGTTCTCCAGCTTTCCAATTACTTGGGTAGAAATGATGTCTTACTAGATACCAATCATTGGTTGTGATTTTATAAGTCGGTTATGGTCATTCATTATCAACATAACTTGGAAACTATAGGGTCACACACATAGGATACACTTGGAATAGGAGTTTATTCATGAATATAGTTTAAACTTATTACTAAAGATGTAGGTATTCAATTTAAACAACAATGGTTGCAATTCGACTGAGTGTATGTGAACTAATCGGTTCAAGTGTTGAATTGATCGATTCAAGTGTCAAGTCAATCGAACCAACTTTGACAATCAAAGCTATGAGATTATCGGTTCAGTAAGTATTGAACCGATCGGCTCAAGTCTATGAACCGAACGGCTCAGGTTATGAACTGGCCGATTGGTTGATCAATTAGATTAGATCAAAGAGTAGTGATCATGTCATATTGTGCATTAATTGGATATTAATCACCAATACAATTATGTTGGGAAACATGTTGAAATGACCTATTCAAGGGTTGAAGTAATTTACTTACATGCCAACTAATCAATTCACCTCTAAAACGACCGTTTCGTCATTCGCGGGATACCAAAATTCAAGAAATTTTGTCTGGTTAGGTAATACCTTTTCTATGAGGACTTAGGTGAAGCATCTTATATCTTGGGAATCAAGATTTATAGATATAGATCAAGAAGGCTTCTTAGACTAAATCAGAGCACATACATTGACAAAGTGTTGAATAGGTTCAACATGGAGGACTCTAAGAGAGGAAACCTACCCATATCTCATGGTGTCACTATCTTTAGATCTCAATGTCCCAATTCTTTCAAAGAAAGGTAGCGCATGAGTAGGAATCCATCTACATCTACAATTGGATCCATCATGTTTGTAATGTTATGTACTCGTCTCGATGTCTCATATGTCTTGATCATGATGAGCAGATATCAGTTAGATCCCAGTGATGCTCATTGGGATTCCGCAAAGAACATCCTTAAGTACTTGAGAATAACTAAGAATCAAATCCTTATCTATGGTGGTGTGGAAGAGTTAGTGGTAAAATCTTACACTAATTTCGGCTTCCAAAATGACAAAGAGGACTATAGATCGCAATCTAGATTTGTGTTTTGCCTCAACAATGGAGATGTGAGCTAGAAGAGTTTCAAGCAAGAGAGAGTTGTAGATTATACGATATAGGTTGAGTATAGTGTTGTGTCTGATGCAAAAAAGGAGGATGTTTGGATCAAAAAATTCATTTTTGAATTTAGGGTGGTTTCAAGCATATGTATGTTGAGATATATCAGGACAACAATGGAGTTGTTGCACAAGCTAAGGAACCCAAATCACATCAGCATTCCAAGAACATGCAAAGGCAGCTCCATCTCATACAAGAGATCATATAGCGAGGAGATGTGAAGATTTGCATAGTACCAACCGAAAGCAATGTGGTTGAACCCTTAACAAAAGCACTTTAGTAGAAGAAGCATGATGGTCATGTTAGATCACTTGAGATTAAGTTCATGGGTGATTATCTTTAAGTGCAAGTGGGATTCTGTTGGTATTTTTTCCCAAAGAGATAATCATATGATGATTGTAAATATAAAGGCAATCTTCCAGTTTATTATGTTTACTTCAGTTATGAGATAATTATGTAACATTATAAATTTCTAAAGAATGATATTACTCGATGATGTATGTCTTTGGGTTGAGGACCTGAATTGTTACAACTTGTTCCTAACTTTGTTGGTAATCCTAGAGTTTTAAGATAATCTTAATGCTTGTCATGTTTTTCCTAGTAATATTCTATGTTGTGCTTTATATTACCCTTAGTGACCTTAAATACTTGTTTGGTCAACTCATAATCATGGCTTAATCATACTATAAAGGTCCGAGTTGGGGTTAACATAGCATTGATCCATACATGTGTGCAAGAAGAGAGATGATGACATTGGAGGAAATAATTAATAAAAAAATTTCATTTGATCATATTATCAAAATAATATGGTAGGATTGTATATAATTCAATTACAAATCCAATAAAAAAAGAATGAACCAAATCGGAGTTAAAATGAGTGAGTTATTCCATTTTTAGTAAACATATACTGAGCACCGCGACCGACGCTACGTCGACACCGCGACCCACGACGCTGCGTCGACACCGTGACCACAGTCTACACTGTGACCCATGATGTTGTATCGAAATCGTGACCGTGACTTTACGTCGACACCGTGACCGTGATCGATGCCCCAAAGAACAGCCAATCGTAAAACGATCATATCTCGAGCAATAATTATTTGTTTTCAATGAAACGAAGTGCGTTGGAACTGTGATTTGATCCTTTATCATCCCAGACCATTCTTTATGAGAGGGCGACCTAAAGGGAAATTTTTGAGGTGATTTTTGGGAAGAACATTAAGAACAACAGAAATCAAAAGGGGTTGGTATAAATCCAACTTGGTAAGTAGTTTTAATCATTGATTCTTCCTTCTTTTGGTTTCCCTTGCTCGAGATCCCTAATCCAGCAGTTTTAAGGTTTGGATTAACCTCCAATCTTATCTTCTACCTATAGCAGATCCTCTTTAGGGCCCAGAAACACATTAAAGGGGTTGTTTTGAACAAGATCTTGAGGTTTAAAGCTTGATCTTGTCTTGTGTGAGCTAAGATCCAAAATTAGTTGGTGAAAGGGATAAGATCAGTGATCTTTGACGAATTCTGTGAGTAGATAATCATCTCTTAACCTTGATTTAAACCATATCAATTCAAATAATAGTATCCAGTGTTTGATTATTGTTGTATGATATTTGTGATACTTGAATAAACGTGTGTGGTGAAAATCAGCAGTTGAAATGATTTATTAATCATATTAATAGTGATGTATTACCATGTTGAAAGTTGTCTTGTGAATTGTCATGGTTCGACGGGTGATGAATGTGTAAATTGAGGCACCGGAAAGATAGGGTGCCCTAGTTCATGTTTTAAGAGTTGGAGTATGGTTGTGAAATATATGAAAATTGTTTAGTGATTGATTATTTAAATGCAAGATAGTTAATTGTTAGAAATAGGATAATCATTAGCTACGATGATGATGCTTGTTATATTAACTAATCATCACTAGACATTAGATGCCATGGACACTGTAGAATCCTCACAGGATGAGGCTTACGTTGTGGGGAGGAAGCGGTTTCTCGACTAGAGATAGTCCAAATCGAGGTAAGACGGAGTGTACCAGTAGGGTGTGGGGGTTTGACCGATAGGGCAAACTCCTTACAGTTGTGTGGTACCCAATACCAACTGGGAATGCCAGTGGTACTTGTACTACATGTTGTAGTAATCAGTGGTCGGTAGGTCCACTGATGCACTTTAAGCCTAAGGGCTTTGACTCACTGCCTGAGTACCCAGGTTGAGAGGTGGAGTCTGAGATATCCGTCTGCTCCCATTAGCCGCAGAAAGGCAGACATGCCGATGCCAGCTGCAGACATGATATTGAAATTAAAGACTTAGGAATTGGGGCATGCTTCTAAGTCATGCACAGTGAGATCGTAGCTTGTTGTGATACTTCCACATGTTGTGGTACACCTCATGTGGGTCCAAAGGCATAATAACTAGATTTGAAATAACATAAATAGTTAGGTTATCCTTTTATTACATTCAATATTTGTACTACTACCATGCTGAGTGAATTATAGTTTTAAACTGGCATGCTGAATGAATTACAGTTCTAAACTGCCATGCTTACATGATTGCATTTAAGTTCTATTACTTGTAAACATCATAAATATCTTGGTTACCTGTTGATTCTCTACTCACTGAGCCAGTAGCTCACCAACCTACTGAACAATTTTTTAGGTAAAAGATTAGCTCTTCCTGAGGAGTTGGAAGCCAACTTTAATCAAAATTATCTCAAAGGTCTTGAAAGAAGAGTAGTTAGAATAGTTAGAGGGTCTCTTATCCTTCCCCTGGAGCCTAGGATGGAAAGAGTGAGAAAAGAGAGAAGTTTGAAATGTAATGTACATGATGTATATTGTGTGAAACTCTTGCTTCTATGTAATAAGACAAGTTCTGTTGTATCTTGTTGTTATGTTTAATCAAGACTTATCGTTCAGTGAGTGTTATTATAATATATTTAGAAAGAAAAAAAAATATGGTGGATATTTTAGCTAAATTAGGCCCTAATCTCATGATTAGTGGTAATTGTGGGATGCGGGTGTGACAATTTTGGTATCAGAGCATAGGTTGAACCCAAAATGAATTTAGTTTTGGGATAGGGGTGATAAGAGACTAATAGGATTAGGATGTTTTCCTCTTTGAGCTGCAATTTTCTAACAAATATGTTATGTTATGGATATGTAGATGGAAGGAAGAGGACATGGACATGGTGAGGAACAAGCTAAGAGTCATTATGGCTATGACCCTTGAGTAATGGCTCAAGGTGAAGAGGATAATGAGGCAACAAGGATGTATTGTACTTTTCTGGAGATAAAGGAAAAATGCAAGATGGACAGGAAGTCTTCATCTTCTAGTAAGGATCTAATGAGATCCTATGAGTTGGTGAAGAAGCTTGGTAGAACAAAATTTTCTAGAATAACAGATCCAGCTGTGGTAGAGGTGTGGCTTCGACAACTATAAAAGGTCTTTTTCCTAATGGAGTTATCAGAAGATAAGCAAATCAATCATGTAGTCTATTTACTCAAGGGATATGATGAGTTGTGGAGGCAAGGAGTGGAAGATAAAAGGAGAAATGTAGAGATGACCTGGAAGGACTTTGTGGATGAGTTTCACCTTAAGTATTTTCCTCCTACCTTCCTAAGTGATAAGATTAAATAGTTGGAGAATATCACACAAAGAAGTATGAAAATTGGTGAATACGAGGCATATTTCACAAGGTTGGAAAATTTATGTCTACAACTTGTGTCTGATGATGTAGAAAAGTGCAGAAGATTTCAACAAGGATTAAGATCAGAGATTAGATGCACCGTGTCAGCCATTGGTCTAAGAGATAGAGAAAACTTTGGGGAATATGTGGAAGCAGCAAGATGTGTAGAAGAGTCAGTTAATGCATATAAGTAGTCTGAGAGTAAGAAAATATCTGGAGACTTTATTACAGGGGGACAAAGCAATGGTGGATACAGAGGAGGTGGTGGTTGATGAATGCATTTTCATCATGAAATTCATTTGCCATCCTGGGTCAAATTTGACTCAATACACCCAATTTTAGTTGCTAATATCAAAATGTGCAAAATTACTTAATTGGTTCAATTATCAAGGTTTTAACTGAGTTTATGTTGATTTTATGCAGGTCTTGATGAGGTTGAACAAATCAGCTGGCACCCACCTCCTTTTAACCCTAATCCACCTTCAACACAATCATCACTACCTCCTACTTCACTCCATCTTTATACCCATCAACCATTATCCAAATCAAACCCTTTTTAGTGAGGACCCACTTTTCTCAACCATTGATCTACCATACGGTTTCATCCATACGGTGTCAAGACCGTATGGACATACTCACCTCAAAACCGTTTGGATCTAACCTGACTTCCAGACCATTTTGGCACTAGTTGATCTTCACCATCAGATCACTAATCAACGATCTGCCTTCATCCGCTTAAATGATCTTGAGCCCTTGCCCTCTCCAAATGATCTTGACCCTCTCACAGTTTGCACCTCCGACCCCTCTCATGGTCTCAAGACTGTGAGAACTCTCACGATCCCAAGACTGTAAGAAACGGCAACCACCTACAACTGATATCCACCGACCAACACGAGACCCCCCCTTCCGCGATCACCCCTCTATCCTACAATGGAGCAGCGTCAACACCACCATTACGGCTTTGTCCTCCTCCATACATACTATGGCACCGCCTGCAACTGTCGTCACCAACACCCACTATAGCCTACTTGACTCGGCCATCATCTTCTTCTTTCCACCCCCTCTACAAACCCTAGTTCTGCAGCACCCTATCACCTGCCACCGAGATCACCACCTACTTGCGACTTACACCTCCGCTGCGTTCAGTAGCACCACGACGACACAACGGCTCTTCCTCAGCTATGACGATGCACCTACATCCATCCAGCCGCCATTGTGTGCTGCCGCTCTCCAAGACCGTTTCATCGGCAAACGGTCTGTGAAACTGTGAGGCAACGTTCGATCACATACTGATCAGGCACCAAGATTGATTGTGCGAGACCAGCAAAACTGTATGGGTGGTGTGAGTCTTCAAGACCGATAGCACAAGCCCGGTAGGCAGCGCCGAGACCAACAAGATCGACCGGACTTCCATATCATTTAAGTTGTGATCGCTACTTGAGACTGATAAGATCATGAGGTCATGTGAAGTCACAGTCCAAAACCGTTTGGACACTTGAGCCTCCAAAACCATTAGCGATGAGGACCTTTTGATGTTGCTAGTTATCAAAACTGTTTGATCACTAAGCACACGAAGACCGTTTGGGGGAAAGCTGAATCCAAAACCGTGTGGTCTTTTGATCGCCATGCAAGACTGTATGGAGCTACTAAATTGTAAATCGTTTGGACTTAATATCTCCAAGACCATTTAAAGCAAGGATAGAAAACTGTTTGGTCAGTTTAAAGCTAGATCGTATGGTCACTTATTCCAAACCGTTTGGAGAGAATAATACCAAACTGAATGGAGGTCTCACACCAAAAACATGAGGACCAGACCCGAGCCTATAAATAGGACCAGCAGGGTCCCCATATTGGGTATTGGTTCTGGGATGCCGACATGCTTCTTGTACATAGGTCTGATCCAATTCCATTCACGTTGTTGTCATTCCACCTACTTCTCGAGCTACAATCAAGGAGACTGAGAAGAGAATGAAGGAGGAGTGAGGAAGGCTACCTGGTCTGTCTTGGCGTCCCTCGCTCCTCATCCAGATCTACTCTGATGCGACATAGAAGACCGTGTCATCTTCACTGAGATGCGACTACCTTCTGCATTGTGCTCATGGAGGATTTCTCTCTCTTTCTTGTTCTTCTTATTTCTCACATCATGAGCGAGTATTTCCTTTTCGCTGGGCTGCGGGGACTAGCCCCACTGCCCATGCATGCATGTCCTTTTGTGAACGTTGCATGGCAATGTATATAACTCTTTATTTCGTTGTTAATTGTTAATGTTTGTAGTTTGATTACCTACTTGTTTTCATCTTATTCTTCCTTGTGTTTTGAGAACTTCTTTATGTAGGGTCAAATGTCAATTAACGAGGTTGACTCCCAAACTAGAAATAAAATGGGATTCCTTGAGGTCGTAAGTGTGTGATCCGTGAGGGGACGAGCCATCTATCCTATGGTGATGCTTCTGTGTGCCTAACGCATGTATAGGGGGTCTACAACCTTAGTTGGATTTCTACATATTCTTAGTTAATTGTCGATGTTTGCTTGTAGATTAATTTCATGCTTGCTTATCGATTAGCATGGTTGACTCCTTGATGAGAACTTCTGATAGGATTCCTTGAGGTCGTAAGTGTGTGATCCGTGAGGGGACGAGCCATCTAGCCTACGGTGACGCTTTTGTGTGCCTAACACCTATATAGGGGGTTCACAACCTTAGTTGGATTTCTATATCTTCAGAGTCATAATAGTATGATCTGGATGGTGATGAGACATTTGATACCTAAGGTGATGCTTACGCGAACCTAACGCCCGTATGAGGGGTTTTACAGCAGCTCTATTTGGATTGTTATACCTTGCCTGGATGTTTTATGATTAGGATGTGTTTGTATGTGTAGTGGTGGTGAAACCCGAGACCATCCCAGCGATTCCGTATCATTAATCTAGATCAATTTTAATTCTGCTCTTTACTATCTTGAAATTAGTTTAATTAACTTCAAAACCAATCTATCGTAATAAATATTAGTCTTACTTGAATCAGATTCGACTAACAAAGATTCTTAAAAACATTTTCCTTTGGTATTCGATCCTTAACTATACTACGATAAGACACGTCCTCTTACAAGTGCTATTATTGCATGAGGTTTTGGTAAAAGCTCAAGGATTTCAACCCCGAGTGAGTTTGTTAGTGCGATAATATTCCATGTCAAATTCTGGCACCGTTGTCAGGGACAACGGAATCAGTTAGTTAAATCTAGTTCTTTAAGATTAATCTAGGTTTTTATTTTTCTTTTGATACAATTGATCATCAACTTGAATTCCACTTTACAAACATCAATCTCACTTTAGATCTTTTCATCTCAGGTGCAATCAAGGACTAGTGCATGCACCGTTTGAATAGTCCCAGTCTCTCTGCAAGCTCTGACCATGAGATAGATCGAAAATATCATCGTCAAAACATAGAAAACCAAGCAAGAATGGCTCAAGAGGAGGAGATAGCCCTAAGGGTAGCTCAAGCCGTTAATGCGCAAAGAGAAAGGCTCATGCAGGAAGCTAGAGTTACAGTTCAAGAAGAAATTCAAGTAGCACAAGCAGCAATTCAAGTAGTAGAACTACAAAAGGATCTTAGAGAGTTCTCAATTCCTAAAGCCACTGATGTTCATCACCCAGTTCATCCTCCTCCCATCAATGCTAACAATTTTGAGATACGAGCACATTAGATTACCTTACTTCAAAACAACCCATTCTATGGTAAGCAATGAGAGGATAGTCAAGAACATCTTCTGAGGTTTATTGGTCTATGTGCCATGACAAAGGAGAATGGAGTTTCCAATGATGCCATAAGACTATGTCTCTTCAAGTATTCGCTTGCTGATAGAGCAATAAGCTGGTATAATTCATTGCAAAGTGAACCCATCACCACTTGGGAACAACTTCAAAATGTGTTTCTGGAAAAGTTTTATCCTCCCTCTCTCACCTATGAAAGTAGAGGTCGAATAACAAATTTCACTCAAGTCCCTTGTTGAGGCATGGGAAAGATACAAAGAGCTCCTACGCAAGTGTCCACACCATGAAATTCCTAAGAACCAACTTATCAAAATCTTCTATAGGGGTGTGGACGATGATATCAAGAGGTTTTTAGACTCCTCCTATGGAGGAAACTTCATGCGTCAAAGTTATGACAGCGCATGGAGAGTCATCACCCTAGGAGCTGAAAATCAAGCTAATTGGGGTAGATCTGTAGGTAAAGGAGTGTTGAAAGTAGCAATGGCTGAAGCTACTCCTGAGTACAAATCTATCATTGAAATCGTAAAACTCTTAGTTCCCAAACAAGACCATATTGAATCATCCCTTGTTGTGATTGGAAGAGAATGTTTGCCCTCTCAACAACAAGAACATATCAAGTATGCTTCCTTGTTCTGTGAAGCATGTAAGGGCACTGATCATTCAACTTTGGCATGCAGTGTTCTCTATGATGTTGTTCTAAGCAATGTATATGGCCAAGGAGATAATGGACAAATAGAAAACCTCAATGTTGTAAACACCATCCCTGGTCAAGGGTATTATAGTCCGAATAAGAATAGAAATCATCCTGGTTTTCAATATGGAAATCCTTTAGGAGCGGAAAACTTGTGTCAACTTGGTTCGAACAATCAACAATGAGGCCCACCAAGATTCCAATATAATCAACAATAGAATTTTGGGAATCAAGGAAACTTCAGGGGAAATTTTCAAAATAGGAACTTCAACAATTATCAGAACAATTCTCGATTCCAGAATCCCAACCAAGTTTCTTATCAACAACAAGGGAAATAAGCTAGTCCCATCTCTCCAGATGACAAACTAACGTCGATTGAGAAGATGCTGCAATCACAACAAACTATGATAGCTAACCAGCAAGCCCACCAGAAGCTATTGAATCTCAACTAGCTCAACTTGCAGCCAGCATGAAGCCACCTGTTGGAGCCTTTGTTGGCCAACCTGAGAACAATCCTAAGCACCCCGAACAACTAAAGGTTGTCACAACCAGGTCAGGAAAAGATTATTATGATCCTCCCATCAAGACACCTGTTGTTATTACAGAAGAGGATGGACCTGTGATTGTCCAAGACTCAACAACACGTGAGTCTCAACCAAAACAATCAGTAACTATTGATAAGACAGACAAGGAAGGTCCTGAGAAACCTATTGATGAAGAAACTGAAACACCAGAACCTGATATCCCTGTATACAAGCCTCGTATACCTTTCCCTGCTTGTTTAAGGCAAACCAAGATTGATACTCATTACAATAAGTTCAAAGAAGCTATGAAGAAGCTTCATGTTGATATACCCTTTTTGGATGTGTTGGCTGAGATACCAACCTGGACAAAGTACTTAAAGTCACTCCTCACCAGAAAATATATAACTGAAGAATATGAGACAGTCAAGTTAGCTAGAACCACTTCAGATATCATCTAGAATAAGATGCCAAAGAAGCAGAAAGATCCAGGATATTTTGGGATTTCTTGCCATATCGGTGATTCTTCATGCAAGAAAGGGCTGGTAGATCTTGGTGCTAGCATCTCCATCATGCCACTCAGCCTTTGCAAAAGGCTAGGGTTTTCCAAATTTCTCCCAACTGGCATGACTATACAACTCATAGACAATTCAATAAAACTCATGCTGGGAATTATTGAGGATGTACCTATCAATGTAGGAAAGGATTCCTATGTTCTGTGTGACTTTGTCATCATGGACATAAAAGAAGACACCATATATCCTCTTATCTTTGGACGTTCATTCCTTGCCACTGCAAGAGTTCTAATTGATGTTGAAGCAGGAACCTTGCTTCTTAGACTCGGTAAAGAAACTCTCAAATTCAAAGTTTTTGAAAGTATGCGAAGACCAAGCATGCAAGAAGAAGTATATCTTATCAATTGCATAGAGTAGATGTCACTTCACACTCAAGAGAATCATGAATCAAACGATCCATTAGAAGTTGCTCTAACGGACCCATCAGTTGAAGAACCTATTAATGAACACGTGAAAGGTTGCATCAAATCTCTCGACTCTATGGAAGAAGATGTTGAAGCTACTTTTGAAGAACTTAAAGCTGTGAATGTTACTAAAGAATCACGTGAAAACCACAAGCTCCTGAAATGAAACCCCTACCCGAAGGATTGAAATATGTGTTTTTAGATGAACTAAAGGCCAGCCCAGTCATTATAAATTCAGATCTAACAGCGGAACAAGAATATAAACTCTTAACAGAATTAAAAGAAAGAAAGAAAGTAATAGGGTATAAGATGAGCGATCTCACTGGGGTCAATCAAGCACTGTGTATGCATAAAATCCCTATGATGGAAGATCACAAGCCAACCGTTGAACACCAAAGGAAACTTAATCCAAATATGAAAGAAGTTGTCCGCCTTGAAGTTATAAAGTTGCTCGAGACGGGTATTATCTATCCGATCTCCGATTCACCATGGGTAAGCCCAGTGCATGTGGTCCTGAAGAAAGGTGGAACTATTGTGATTCGAAATGAAGACAATGAACTCATCCCCACTCAAAAATTCACATGGTGGAGGATGTGCATTGATTATAGGAAGTTGAACAAAGCAACACGAAAGGATCATTTTCCGATGCCATTTCTTGAACAAGTCTTAGAAAGATTGGCTCATCAAGAATATTTCTGTTACCTCAATGGTTACTCTGGATTCTATCAAATACCCATACATCTGAATGACCAAGAGAAAACAACCTTTACTTGCCCATTTGGAACATATGCCTTTAGAAGGATGCCATTCGGCCTCTGCAATGCACCAGCAACTTTCTAACATTGCATGACAGCTATTTTCGCTGGTCTAACTGGGACTATCATGGAAGTCTTTATGGATTATTTTTCTATATATGGATATTCTTATGACTCGTGCCTAAAGCACCCCTCCCTTGTCCTTAAACGGTGTGAAGAAGCACATCTTGTGTTAAATTGGGTGAAGTGTCACTTTATGGTGAAGGAAGGCATTGTACTTGGTCATAGAGTCAGCAATTGAGGAATTGAATTGGATAGGGCAAAAATCGAAGTAATTTCCAAACTCTCTATCCCAACCAATGTAAGAGAGGTTTGCGCGTTCCTTGGTCATGCAGGCTTTTACAGACGGTTCATAAAGGATTTCTCTAAGATAACCAAGCCAATGACAAATTTGTTACTAAAGGACGATGATGAGTTCCATTTTGACGAAGAATGTGTCAAAAGTTTCAATAACCTAAATCATGCCCTTACAACAACACCCATCATCAGCGCTCCCGATTGGGATCACCCATTTGAAATTATGTGTGATGTCAGTGATTATGTTGTGGGTGCTATTTTAGGCCAATATATAGAGAAGAAACACTATGTGATTTACTGTGCATCTAAGACCCTCGATGAAGCTCAGAGGAACTACGTGACTACTGAAAAGGAACTCCTTGTAGTCATGTATGCCTTTGACAAATTCAGATCCTATCTCATCGGTTTGAAAGTCATTATCTATACGTATCATGTTGTTATCTGTTACCTCCTGGAAAAGAAAGATGCTAAACCTAGGTTGATTAGATGGATTCTCCTCTTATAAGAATTTGATCTAAAGATACGAGATAAAAAGGGTACAGAGAATGTTGTAGCAGACCACCTCAGTCGCATCCACACTCTAGATACCGAGAAGATCCCGATTAACGATTCCCTTCCAAATGACCAACTAATAAAGGTCTCAGAAGCTACACTGTGGTACTTGGATTATGTGAACTACCTAGCTGTTGGGGTTATCCATCCTGAATGCACCGAAAATGCACTGAAGACATTTATGCATGATGTGAAACAGTACTACTGGGATGAGCCATACCTTTTTAAACTATGTGTTGATGGTCTATACATACGATGTATCTCCGAGGAAGAAGCTCAACTTATCTTAGAGCAATGTCACTCAGGACCAGTTGGAAGCCATATGAGTTCTAAGAAAATTGCTATAAAAGTCTTGCAATGTGGATTCTTTTGGCCTACCTTATCAAAAGACTCTTACGACTTTGTTTTATCATGTGACAAGTTTCAAAGAACAGGCAACATAATGAAGAGAGATGATATGCCACTAAAGTTGTGGCAAGAAGTCAAGATATTTGATGTTTGGGGTGTGGACTACATGGGTCCATTCCCATCTTCTTACGAATTTTCCTACATCCTAATCACAGTTAATTACGTCTCAAAATGGGTTGAAGCCATACCAACCATCACTAGTGATTCCAAACATGTCATCAAGATGTTCAAAGATATTATCTTTCCCCGATTTGGTGTCCCACGCACTTTGATATCCAACGGAGGTTCTCATTTTCTTGAAAGAAGCTTTGAAGCATTGCTGAGAAAGTATGGTGTAACTCACAAGGTAGCCTCACCTTACCATCCATAAACAAGTGGACAGGTGGAGGTTTCTAACCATCAACTCAAGGACATTTTGGAAAAGACAGTAGGCCGCAATCGCAAAGATTGGGCAGTGAAAATTAATGACGCATTGTGGGCCTACCGAACTACTTTTAAAACTCCCCTCAGAACTACACCATTTAGATTGATCTATGGAAACTCATGCCACCTGCTTATCGAACTGGAACACAAAGCATGGTGGGAAATAAAACAACTGAATTTTGATATAAAGAAAGCAGGCCAGACCAGGATTCTGCAACTCCAGGAGCTGGATGAACTCTGGATGACAGCTTATGAGAATGCATGAATCTATAAAGAACGTACCAAACTTTGGCACGATGGTCATCTGAAAAGAAAATACATACAAGTGGGAGATCAAGTTCTATTATTCAACTCAAGACTAGAGTTATTTCTAGGGAAACACTGTTCTCACTAATATGGACCTTATATTGTCAAGAGCATCTCCCCACATGGTGCCTTCTCTTTATGGAGTGAAAAGTCAGGCAAATTTGTGGCAAATGGTCGCCGCTTAAAGAGATATTTCACCTCAAATGACATAGGCACTGAAGCAATGTTGGAAATCACCAATCCAATGGATCCACTGTAAAGTTGAAGAAATCAAGTCGAGCCATCGACATAAAATAAAGGCACTTGTCGGGAGGCAACCTGAACAATAAATCCATCCTCACTTTCCATTGCAAATTAGAATTTTTCTTAATTTTGTCTTAAAATTTTTAGATAATTTTCCATTAAATAAAAAAAATCGTGAGATGCCATCTTGAGTTCTGATTGATCTTTATCTTTGAGATTTTCTTATGCAGGATGCACGCTATTTAGAACGCAACCACATCTGCTGGTCCAGCTCGCATGAATTTTCCCCTCCATCTTGGATTTAGGGTTTTCTCGGGATGAGCAAATTTCTAAGTTTGGGGTGGAGGGTGGGTGGTACGTACTTCACTTTCCACCTACACCCATATTTTTCATACTTAAGTTTTCACTATCACATTTTTTATTAAAAAAATTCAAAATCTTCAGAAATTTTAAAGGATTTTCAAAGAATTTGAACAAATACTTGATAAAATTTTGACACTTCATGTTTTATTAAAAGGATTTACCTAGCCTGCTATGCATTTTGAAGCATTATACCCTCCTTATTCGAAGCAGATCCTCAAAAGGACCACTTTTTGAAACAAGCCTTTTGATTGAAATCATCTTGTGAAGCTTATGATTCCTAACATCATGATACTTATGCAAAAATGATAAGTGTCTGTCAAACTGATAGGGATCAAACACATCATGCTTCCTAACTGACTAGTGGAACAATAACATGGAATCTCCACTGGATCCTCATCAAATCATTATTTGAGCAGAGTACAATAAAGAGAACGACATGGTGCATAGAATTGTAAATTAAGTTGCATTATGATCTGAACTCTCTTCTACACTTCTTCCTCCATCTCCGTACCCCTCCATCCATCAAAAGAAACAAAAATAGCCAAAATAGTGCCAAACCCTAAGTCCGGGGTGGCACACCACTTCCCTCTATATCTGCTTCTTCCATACCCCTCGCAAATTAATAGGGGTGTACCACCAAGAAAAGATGTCAAAGCGCACACAAATAAATGCAATCTTGAGTCAAATAGAGGAGAGATTCACATAAAAAGAAAAAAATGCAATAAATAAAATTGCAAATCATATAATAAAAATTTCAAGTCGAATAGAGGAGAGATTTATTTCTTCCTTCCATACCACACTTCACTCCCTTTTCTACCTAAAGGCACAATAAATGCCACCACTATCCTGAAAAACACCAGTGTCAGATCAAGTGCATACTTGTTGTTCTGCGGGTATCTCTAGACTCTTACAAAACTCTTTGACATGCTTGTTGTCAAAAAAAGTGGGGAGGAAATGATATTGGAAAGCGAACTCAAGAATGAAGATATGGTAAGATGTGTTTAGTGGTCTCAGGAGGTTGAGATACTGAGTCATACTTAGCAAAAAGAAAACAATCGTGATGTGAAGATGAGGCAATCACACGAATTGAAAGTATTCATTTGGCAACCGTTTCAAATTTTGTGTCACTTGAGGACGAGCAACGTTTAAGTTCGGGGTGTTTTGATGAATGCATTTTCATCATGAAATTCATTTGCCATCCTGGGTCAAATTCGACTCAATACACCCAATTTTAGTTGCTAATATCAAAATGTGCAAAATTACTTAATTGGTTCAAATTATCAAGGTTTTAACTGAGTTTATGTTGATTTTATGTAGGTCTTGATGAGGTTGAACAAATTAGCTAGCACCCACCTCCTTTTAACCCTAATCCACCTTCAACATAGTCATCACTACCTCCTGCTTCACTCCATCTTTATCCCCATCAACCATTATCCAAATCAAACACTTTTTAGTGAGGACCCACTTTTCTCAACCATTGATCTACCATATGGTTTCATCCATACGGTCTCAAGACCGTATGGACATACTCACCTCAAAACTGTTTGGATCCAACTTGACTTCCAGACCGTTTGGGCGCTATCTGTTCTTCACCATCAGATCACTGATCAACGGCAAGCCTTCATCTGCTTAAACGGTCTTGAGCCCTTGCCCTCTCCAAACGATCTTGACCCTCTCGTAGTTTGCACCTCCGACCCTTCTCACGATCTCAAGACCGTGAGAACTCTCACGATCCCAAGACCATAAGAAATGGAAACGACCTGCAACCGATATCCACCGACCAATGTGAGACCCCCCCCCTTCTGCGGTCACCCCTCTATCCTACAATCGAGCACTGTCAACGCCACCATGATGGCTTCGTCCTCCTCCGTCCAGCCTATGGCACCGCCTACAACTGTCGTTGCCAACACCCACTGCAGCCTGCTCAACTCTGCCATCATCTTCTTCTTTCCACCCCCTCTGCAAACCCTAGTTCAACAACACCCTATCACCTTTCACCAAGATCACCACCTGCTTGTGACCTGCACCTCCACCGTGTTCAACAGCACCACGACAACACATCAGCTCTTCCTCAGCCGTGATGATGCACCTACATCCGTCCAGCCACCATCGCACGCCGCCGCTCTCCGAGACTGTTTCATCGGTGAACGGTCTGTGAAATCGTGAGGCAACGTTCGCTCACATACCAATCACGCACCAAGACCGATCGTGCGAGACCAGCAAGACCGTATGGGTGGCGTCAGTCTTCAAAAATGATAGCACAGGACCAGTTGGTAGCGTCGAGACCAACAAGACCGACTGGACTTCCATACCGTTTAAGGTGTGATCAGTCCTTGAGATCGATAGGATCATGAGATCATGTGAAGTCACAGTCCAAAACCATTTGGACACTTGAGCCTCCAAAACCGTTAGCGATGAGGACCGTTTGATGCTACTGGTAATCAAAACCGTTTGATCACTAAGCACACAAAGATCATTTGGGGGAAAGCTGAATCCAAGACCGTTTGGTCTTTTGATCGGCATGCAAGACCATATGGAGATGCTAAATTGCAAACCATTTGGACTTAATATCTCCAAGACCGTTTAAAGCAAGGATAGAAAACCATTTGATCAGTTTAAAGCTAGACTGTATGGTCACTTATTCCAAACTGTTTGGAGAGAATAATACCAAACTGAATGGAGGTCTCACACCAAAAACGTGAGGACCAGTAGGGTCCCCATTTGGGGTATCGGTTCCGGGACACTGATAGGCTGCCTGTATACAGGTCTGATCCAGTTCCATTCACGTTGTTGTCATTCTACCTACTGCTCAAGCTGCAATCAAGGAGACTGAGAAGAGAATGAAGGAGAAGTGAGGAAGGCTGCCCGGTCTATCTTGGTGTCCCTCGCTCCTCGTCCAGATCTACTCTGACGCGATGTAGAATATTGCGTCATCTTCACTGAGCTATGACTACCTTCTACATTGTGCTCATGGAGGATTTCTCTCTCTTTCTTGTTCTTCTTGTTTCTCACATCATGAGCGAGTAGTTCCTTTTCACTGGGGTGCAGGGACTAGCCCCACTACCCATGCAAGCATGTCCTTTTGTTAAACGTTTCATGGCAATGTATATAACTTTTCATTTTGTTGTTAATCGTTAATGTTTGTAGTTTGATTACCTACTTGTTTTCATCTTGTTCTTCCTTGTGTTTTGAGAACTTCTTTATGTAGGGTCGAATATTGATTAACGAGGTTTACTCCCAAACTAGAAATAGAATGGGATTCCTTGAGGTCATAAGTGTGTGATCTGTGAGGAGACAAGCCATCTAGCCTACGGTGATGCTTCTGTGTGCCTAACGTCTATATAGCAGGTCCATAACCTTAGTTGGATTTCTGCATCTTCTTAGTTAATCGTCGATGTTTGCTTGTAGATTAATCACATGCTTGCTTATCGATTAGCGTGGTTGACTCCTTGATGAGAACTTCTGATAGGATTCCTTGAGGTCATAAGTGTGTGACCAGTGAGGGGACGAGCCATCTAGCCTACGGTGACGCTTCTGTGTGCCTAACGCCTGTATAGGGGGTCCACAACCTTAGTTGGATTTATGTACCTTTGGAGTCGTAAGAGTATGATCTGGATGGTGACGAGACATCTGATACCTAAGGTGATGCTTACGTGAACCTAACGCCTGTATGGGGGGTTTTGCAGCAGCTCTATTTGGATTGTTATACCTTGCCTGGATGTTTTATGATTAGGATGTGTTTGCATGTGCAGTGGTGGTGAAACCCGAGACCATCCCAATGATTCCATATCATTAATCTAGATCAATTTTAATTCTTCTCTTTACTTTCTTGCAATTAGTTTAATTAACTTCAAAACCAATCTATCGTAATAAATATTAGTCTTACTTGAATCAGATTTGACTAACAAAGATTCTTAAAAATGTTGTCCTTTGGGATTCAATCCTTAACTCTATTGCGATAAGACTCGTCTGCTTGTGGGTGGTATTATTGCACGAGGTTTTGATAAAAGCTCGAGGATTTCAACCCTGAGTGAGTTTGTTAGTGCGATAATATTCCATGTCAGTGGTTTCTTTTCTAAAATAGGATGAGGACTTGGCTGTTTTGGGAGACAAGGATCTAGGTTTTCACCAAGTGGAGGAAGGCCCAATTCCGATAGATGGAATACACAGTCTACATGGACACCTTCAACTAGGTCTTCAGGATCTTCAGTGTCAGTGACAGGACCGCAGAGGCATGATGCATCCATATGTGATAATTGTGATAGGGCACATTCTGGTCAGTGCTGGGGAACTAATGCTCCAATATGTTTTCATTGTGGATAGATGGGACATATAAAAAGGGATTGCCCAAAACTTCAATATGTTTCAGAATAAGGTTCACAATTACAGTTTCAGACTCCACGGAGGCAGGATCCAATTAAAGGGGCAAGTTCTTCAGTGGCTTTAGGTTCTAGAGGGGGAGCACCTAGTACCAGTAGTGGACAGCGAGGACAATGTGGCAGAGGGAGAGCTACTGGATGCTTCTTCTCAATGACACCATCTGAAGGTGTAGTTTCACCCAGAGTTGTGACAAGTGAGATGCTTCTCTTTAACAACATTTCTGTTACAGTATTAATAGATCCTGGTGCAACACATTCTTTCATTCAAAGATCGATAGTTAGTGGACTAAATCTTCTAACCCAGGATTTATCTTATGAGTTGTTGTTAAAAGTTCCACTAGGTGAATCCTCAATTTTGAAAAAAGTATGTCCTGGATGTCTGTTAAGTTTTAGTGGGTATACAATAGCAGTTAATCGCATACCCTTAGATATTAATTCTTTTCAAATCATTTTGGGTATGGACTGCCTTGAGACATATCATGTCCAGTTAGATTGTTGGAAGAAAGAAGCTATCTTTCAACAAGGTGGTTTTTCATGTGTCTTTACCAGAGATAGAAAAGTCTTGCCCACATGTATAGTATCAGCTGTTGTAGCTGATAAGATGATGAGAAAGGGGTGTGAGGCCTTTTTAGCACATGTGGTGGATTCTAGGGTAGAGAAAAGATCAGTCAGTCTAGCAGATATTCCACTAGTATGTGAGTTTTTAGATGTCTTACCTGATGAGTTACTAGGTTTAACACCTGAAAGAGATATTGACTTTGAGATACATACTTTACCTGGTAGCCATCTAGTAGCATTACCTACCTATAGAATGGCACCTAGGGAGTTAAAGGAATTGAAAACCCAATTACAGGAGTTGTTGAATAAAGGATTTATTCAAACCAGTACATCACCCTTGGGGAGCTCCAGTACTGTTTTTGAAAAAGAAGGATGGAACCATGCAGTTATGTATAGACTACAGATAATTGAATAAGATAACAATTAAGAATAAATATCCTTTGCCTAGGATTGAAGACTTATTTGATCAACTCCGTGAGGCAACGATCTTTTCAAAGATAGATCTCATGTCAGGTTATCATCGTCTAAGGATAAAGGCATCTAATGTACCTAAGTCAGCATTCAGAATGAGGTATGGGCACTATGAGTTTGTAGTTATGTCTTTTGGATTAAAAAACGCCCCTGCATCCTTTATGGACATGATGAATAGGGTTTTCAGACCATACTTAGATCAATTCATAGTAGTGTTTATATACGACATCCTTATATAATCTAAAGATGTGGAACAATATGAGCAGCATCTGAGGATAGCCCTACAGTTGTTAAGACAACATCATCTTTATACTAAGTTTAGCAAATGTGAGTTTTGGTTGGCTGAAGTATCTTTTCTTGGACATGTTATATCAGGAGAAGGAGTTAGTGTTGACCCTAAGAAGGTAGAATATGTTCTTCAGTGGGAGAAACCTACGACCCCTACTGAGATCAGAAGTTTCCTAGGGTTAGCAGGGTATTACATGAGGTTTATAAGAAACTTAAGTGCAATAGCAGCATCTCTTACACACTTAACAAGGAAGGATGTACCTTTTGTTTGGTTTGAGTCATGTGAGAAAAGTTTCCAAATTTTAAAGAAGAAGTTAACTACAACACCAGTCTTGATATTACCAGAGGCAGATAAGGAATATGTGGTTTTCTGTGATGCGTCCAGGAGAGGCTTGGGATGTGTTCTTATGCAAGAAGGGAAAGTGGTGGCCTATGCTTCTAGAAAACTTAAGAAGAATGAAGAGAACTATCCAACACATGATATTGAGTTGGCAGCAGTAGTGCATGCTTTAAAGAGATGGCATCATTATCTATATGGTGAATCGTGTCAGGTCTTTACTGATCATAAGAGTGAAGTATATTTTCACACAAAGGGATCTCAATCTGAGACAACGCAGATGGTTGGAGCTTATAAAGGATTATGATGTCACTATTGATTATCATTCTAGAAAGGCCAATGTACTAGTAGATGCTCTGAGTAGAAAGTCAACATCGTCTATGGAAATGTTTTCAATGACATGTGTAAAAAGAGACATATTAGTTAAGATGAGAGAGATGAATTTGGATCTAAATGTGTCTGATTAAGGTGGACTGATTGCACATATGCAGGTTAGACCTACATTTTATGATCAAATCCAGGAGCTTCAGCATAGTGATAGAGAATTGCAACAGATCATGCATGATATGACAAAAGGAAAGAGATCAAAGTTTATATTTTCAAATGATGGGCTGTTGTATCTACATGACATATTGTGTGTGCCATATGAAATTGAGATAAAGAAGCAGATACTTGAGGAAGCTCATTCTTCTATGTATGCAATGCATCCAGGTAACACAAAGATGTATAGAAACCTGAAGGAGTTGTATTGGTGGTCAGGTATGAAGAGGGAGGTGGCTGAGTATGTGGCTAAGTGTGATGTATGCCAACAAGTCAATGCTAAACATCAGAAGTCGGTAGGTACTCTGCAATCACTTCCTATCCCTAAATGGAAGTGGGAGCATATCACCATGGATTTTGTGGTTGGATTACCCAGGACACCATGTGGTTTTGACTCAGTTTGGGTAATAGTAGATAGACTAACAAAGTCTTCTCACTTTCTACCAATTAAGACAGCATGGGATACACCAAAGTTAGCCAAGATCTATATAGATAAGGTAGTCATATTGCATGGAATACCTATTTCTATAATATCCGATAGAGATCCTAAATTTACATCTAGGCTTTGGAATCAATTGCAACATTCCTTGGGAACAAAGTTAAAATTTAGCACAGCCTTTCATCCTCAGACAGATGGATAGTCAGAGAGGACAATTCAGACCCTGGAGGATATGCTGAGAGAATGTGTTTTGCAGTTCAGCGGTAGTTGGGATGATCATCTCAGACTAATGGAGTTTGCCTATAACAACAGTCATCATTCTAGCTTAGGCATGGCCCCTTATGAAGCCTTGTATGGAAGAAAATGTAGATCTCCAATTTGTTGGTATGAAGTTGGAGAAAGGCAAATTTTAGGCCCAAAGTTGGTGGAAGAAATCACAGAAAAGATATATGTGATTAGACAATAGTTGAAGGCAGCTCAGGATAGACAGAAAAGTTATGCAGATAAAAGGTGTAGGCCACTTCAATTTGAGATTGGGTATGAGGTTTATTTGAAAGTTTCACCATAGAAAGGTGTGCTAATATTTGGAAAGCGAGGAAAACTAACTCCTAGATACATGGGTCCCTATCCAATCATTCACAGAATTGGATCAGTTGCATATAAATTGGAGTTGCCATTAGAGTTAGCCAATTTACACAATGTGTTTCATGTATCAATGTTGAAGAAGTTCCATCCTGGTATAGAAAGGATTGTAGATCCAAATCCTATACAGTTGAGAGAGGATATCTCTTATATTGAAGGACCAATTCAAATTCTAGATCGTAGAATTCGAAAGCTTAAAAAGAGAGAGATACCTCTAGTAAAGGTTCTTTGGAGGAATCATGGTGTATAAGAAGCTACCTGGGAAGTGGAGACAGAGATGTTTAACAAGTATCCTTTTCTCTTTTATAAATTTCGAGATGAAATTTTTATTAGAGGGGGAGAATTGTTACAACCCATTCCTAACTTTGCTGGTAATCCTAGAGATTTAAGATAATCTTAATGCTTGTCATGTTTTTGCTAGTAATATTCTATGTTGTGCTTTATATTAACCTTAGTGACCTTAAATACTTGTTTGGGCAACTCATAATTATGACTTAAGCATACTATAAAGATCTGAGTTGGGGTTAACATAGCAATGACGACTCATACATGTGTGCAAGAAGAGAGTTAATGACATTGGAGAAAATAATTAATAAATAATTTTTCATTGATTATATTATCAAAATAATATAGTAAGATTGTAGATAATTCAATTACAAATCTAATAAAAAAGAATGAACCAAATCGGAGTTAACATGAGTAAGTTATTCCATTTTTAGTAAACATATACTGAGCACCGTGACAGACACTGCGTCGACACCGCGACCCATGACGCTACCTCAACACCACGACCGCGGTCAACACTACGACCCGTGATGCTGCGTCGATACTATGACCGCGATTGACGCCGCCAAGAATAGCCAATCATAAAATGATCATATCCCGAGCAATACTTATCCATTTTCAATGAAACGAAGTACGTTAGAACTGCAATTCGATCCTCTATCATCCCAGACCACTTGCTCTATGAGAGGGAGACCTGGAGGGTTATTTCTGGGGCAATATTTGGGGAAGAACATTAAGAACAGCAGAAATCAAAAGGGGTTGGTATAAATCTGACTTGGTAAGTAGTTTTAATCCTTGATTCTTCCTTCTTTCGGTTTCCCTTGCTCGAGATCCCAAATTCAGCAATTTTAAGGTTTGGATTAACCTCCGATCTTATCTTCTACCAACAGTAGATCCTCTTTAGGGCCCAGAAACACATTAAAGGGGTTGTTTTGAATGAGATCTTGAGGTTTAAAGCTTGATCTTGTCTTGTGTGAGCTAAGATCCGAGATTAGTTGGTGAAAGGGCTAAGATTAGTGATCTTGGACAAATTCTATGAGTATATAATCATCTCTTAACCTTGATTTAAAGCATATCAATTCAAATAATAGTATCAAGTGTTTGATTCTTGTTGTATAATATTTGTGATGTTTGAATAAATGTATGTGGTGAAAATCAGCAGTTGAAATGCTTTATTAATCGTATTAATAGTGACGTATTACCATGTTGAAAGTTGTCTTGTGAATTTTCATGATTTGACAGGTGATGAATGTGTAAATTGAGGCACCGGAAAGACAGGGTGCCCTAATTCATGTTTTAAGAGTTGGAGTATGGTTGTGAAATATATGGAAATTGTTTAGTGATTTATTATTAAATGCAAGACAGTTAATTGTTAAAAATAGGATAATCATTAGCTACGATGATGATGCATATTATATTAACTAATCATCACTAGACATTAGATGCCATGGACACTGTAGAATCATCACAGGATGAGGCCTACGCTGTGGGGAGGAAATGGTTTCCCGACTGGAGATAGTCCAGATCAAGGTAAGCCGGAGCGTACCAGTAGGTTGCGGGGGTTTGACCAGTAGGGAAAACTCCTTACAGTTGTGTGGTACCCAACACCAATCGGAATGTCGGTGGTACCTGTGCTACATGTTGTAGTAATCAATGGTCGGTAGGTCCATTGATGCACTTTAAGCCTGAGGGCTTTGACTCACCGCCTGAGTACCTAGGTTGAGAGGTGGAGTCTGAGATATCCAGCCGCTCCCATTAGCCGCTGAGAGGCAGACGTGCCGATGCCAGCTGCAGACATGGTATTGAAATTAAAGACTTAGGAACTCAGGCATGCTTCTAAGTCTTGTATAGTGAGATCGTAGCTTGCTGTGATACTTCCACATGTTGTGGTACACCTCATGTGGGTCCAAAGGCATAATAACTGGATTTGAAATAACATAAATAGTTATGTTATCCTTTTATTACATTCAATATCTGTACTACTGCCATGTGGAGTGAATTACAGTTTTAAACTGCCATGCAAAATGAATTACAGTTCTAAACTGTCATGCTTACATGATTGCATTTAAGTTCTATTACTTGTAAACATCATAAATATCTTTGTTACATGTTGATTCTCTACTCACTGAGCCAGTAGCTCACCAACCTACTAAACAATTTTTTAGGTAAAGGATTAGCTCTTCCTGAGGAGTCGGAAGCCAACTTTAATCAAGATTAGCTTAGAGGTCTTGAAAGAAGAGTAGTTAGAATAGTTATAGGGTCTCTTATCCTTCCCCTGGATCCTGGGATAGAAAGAGTGAGAAAAGAGAGAAGTTTGAAATGTAATGTACATGATGTATATTAAGTGTGAAATTCTCACTTCTATGTAATAAGACAAGTTATGTTGTATCTTGTTATTATGTTTAATCAAGACTTGTCATTCAGTAAGTGTTATTATAATATATTTAGAAAGAAAAAAAATATGGCGGATATTTCAGCTAAATTATTCCCTAATCTCATGATTAGTGGTAATCGTGGGATGCGGGTGTGACATGAATAATGAGATCATATGGATATCAAGAGTATATACATTCTTGTTGTGTCCCTAGTCTGATGTTATTGTGGAAGGATGATAGACATCAATAATACATAAAACTAGAGTGTGTGTTGATTGATGATAGAATTTCCTTTAAGTCATAACAAACCAACCACACAAATACTTGTTTGAGAACAGTGTATCGGGTAGACCCACCTTAAGAGTGATACATGGAAACCATGATTGGTAGTCAGAATCATCTCCCATAGTGATGGTGGTGATTGGATTCTTAGACCTAAAATCACTACACCCATCATGAGATGACCTGATATCAAATCCAACCATTACCAGTAATAATTGTGAAATAACCATAAGCAGCGGATTAATGAAAATCATTAGGAATTAAGACCATTTTGCAAAGAGATCCATTTCCATGAAACTTTTAAGGAAACAACCAAAACTTTATATACATCATGGTTCACATTGTACATACATTGTATCACTCATCTCGAGGATAACATGTACCAGTTGCTTTGCCCAAACATATACATAAGAAACATAAAACCTCGAGGCAATCAAGCTAAAATCTCATATCGTTCATAAAATCATCATGTATTAACTCCCAAGGACCTGAGAGTATAGAGACGACACAGGACTTCTATCTACATAACACTACAGACAGTACACTCAACCTGAACTATTACTACTATTCCTACTATTGTTGTCCTTCCTCTACAGTACGATCTCTACCTCCTCGTGCACGTCCACCTAAAAATTGTGGAACCCACGGGGTGAGACTATTATCCCAATAAGAGATATAACTTTCCACCAACAATATTATTATCACAGGTTAACAGTATAAAATTGAGCAGAGGATACTTTATGTAAATAAGCATGTTATTTTGCAGTGCAAAGCAATAGCATTGATAAGATAGTTTAACTATCCATAACATAGCAATAAGTCATCTATTTGCTTTATAAGGAATATGAAGAACATGTATAACATCTATCGACTAAGATGTATAAAAATAATGAAACATCAATCACTGTTTTCTGTATTCATTTCTTAAGCAAATATGCTACTCGACTGATTACATGTTCACAATCACACTTATGCCCATAGGAGATGAGGTATACTGCTCATACTCCAATCGACCATCGCTTAAGTAGAAATTGGTACCATACAAGGTCAATGGAAGAGTTGGCTTCCATGACCCCTCCCGTCTCGGTCAGTACAGACCACTAGCAGTGACCATATGTCAAACTGCAACTAGCTTGCCGGGGTATAGCGGCATCCTTACTATAGAGCTACAGTCGCAACATGCACTCTGTTCGGGGAGATATCACATCAATCCCTGGTATATTTTCAATAGGGTGATCACACGGCAACACTGGCATTCAGCAGGGAGATAACACATCAATCCCCATCTAGACGTAAGGATATGTTCGTCCTTCACCCCCACATATTCAAAAATATGCATTCTGAGTTAAACTCATTTCACCATTCAAAAAATCCTGACACCGAATGGATCTACGGCATGGGCACTACATGATAAGGTTTCATTTGATTAATTAAGTGTATTACAGTATCTTTTAGCATCAATCAAGTTACAAGCATGGATTATAACAGATGCTTCAAAGAAAAAGGGTAATACATTTATCAATTATTTTCATAATCTTTGGAACACAGTGAATACATAACACTCGGGATCTCAGTCCCTTATCATATTATTGGGAATTCTCATTCCTTAACATTATCATCATCATGATTGCCAAATCTGGGTATTCAAACCCTTAGTTCATCATTGAACACTATTACCGCTTACTAGGTAATTATTACCTCTAGGTCATCAAACCAAGGTATATTTTATACTTGTTGCACAAGTATTTCACGTAGCTCATAAAGCCCATTTAGATATGTTTCATATGAACATCATAGCCCATACCTGGATATGCTCATCATCTCATGATACCTGCATGGTTAGTATTTTAGGGTAACAGCAATATCAAATACATATCATCACCATGCAAAATAAGAGAAATACAACCTTCCCATTATTAGGGTTAGGTTTTTCCTGTCTTATCGATTAGGGTTTCAAGTGCATACCATCACCCATAATTAGGGTTAGGGTTTCCCCCTTATTAACTAATTATAGTTTCAAATCATATCATCACCCTTCATTAGGGTTAGGGTTTCCCCTTATTATCCAATTAGGGTTTCAAGATCATATAATCAAGAATCAAATCCTAATTCATACTCCACTCATATTAGGAATATCAGTGTATGTTGATAACATGATTATCACACAAGTATAAGTTTCTCTTACATCCTTACTAGGATGTTAGTTGCATCATGCTCTATTGAATTGGCTCAACTCTTTCATCATGGCACATTAGCCTACTTATCAAAATGCATTAAACTCTTTACATCTTAATGTATTACTTAACACAACACACTTCCTGTGTTACTCCATCAAGTACATTGAATTGAGGTGCTTCCACCATATCGGGCATAGAGGTGTGTACTTGACACTATATTGTGCTTCCATATCATGGTTGAGGTGTATCTTCATCACCATATCGTGCTCCCATATCGGGTTGCTTTATCATTTAGGGTTTGCATATCGGGTTAGACCCTTATGCTCATATTCCATCAAACCTTCATGGTATCATCCTACCCTTCATCATGTGATAAATGATAGGCTAGATAATAGGTTAGTCTAAACTAAATCAGGTACACAAACCAATAGGGGTTTGGAGTTTCAAAGATATATTAGGTTTCATATTACCATGTTGGGTTTCAACACCATATCGTGTTAGAGTATGTACTTGACTCCATGTTGTGCATAGGATATGTGCTTGACCCCATATCGTACACAAGGTGTATGCTTGACACCATATCATGTACAAGGTGTGCACTTCACATCATATCATGCTCAAGGTATAAGCTTCAACATTGTATCGTGCTAGTGGTATGTTCACCTCACCATATCGGGTTAGAGGTGCTTCAACCCGATATCGGGTTGGACCTTGATGATGTCATCATCATCAACCTTTAGACTCTTGTTCTTACTATTCTAGTTCATGTACAACAGTCCTAAAAAACCTTTATAACTCATAGGATCATCAATTATTCAAGAGAATTCGAAATTGAAAGTAGATCAGCAAGTACAACAGAATTAAAGGTGAATAATAACATAATTGGGTTCAAGTTATATAACCCACCTCAAGAACAAATTTAGAGCTCCAAGATACAAAGCTTCACATTCCTAAGGTTTAACATGAGATTCAAAACTCCTCTAGATGCAAAGAATCACCATGGATAAGAATTTGGTGAAGAAGAAAAGGAAAGAAGATCTCAACCCTAGATCCATGCTTAAATCCAAGGTTGAAGATGATTGTGGCTTCACCTTAGGGTTAAGACTTGGGATCCTTCTTGATATTTATCTCTATGCACGATACTTCATCACTCCTGCACGATATCCCTTTACTTGAGATCGATATACTTCACTTGTGGACGATATCACTTCACCATGGCTGATATCACCTTACTATGGCCAATATCTCTTCACTATGGCCGATATCACCTTTCTATGGCCGATACCAAGGTTGTATGCATGATTCCCCTTCACCTATGCATGATACTAAGAGAAATAGGGTGGTAAACTTCGAAAAATTTCACTAGTAGGTGAAATAAATGGTATATATAGTTGTGGTTCATGAAAGAGAGTAGATATGAGGTGTCATCCTTTTACACTACTAGGTGCCATGTGTCCATGCATGGTTGGCACATGTCCCTGCATGAATATTTATCTTGACATGCAAAACACTTGAGGATAATCAAGGGATAAGATTTTGGCCCTTAATTATCTTGTTGAGCAAGATATTTCAACTCAACATCACTTTATTCACAAATTGATACACTTTTTCTAAGGAAAGTTGCAAACTGTTACACATCACCTCCTTGAGGTGATTATCCTGTCATGGAAAAGGCCAAGAGTTCACAGGCCGATATGAGACTCTCTCTATGGCTCCTTGGCCGATAGGCACTCTCATAACAAGTCTACAACTCGATACAACTCATATAAGGGCTTCACATTCAACCCTTTCTTGGTCTTTTCATCACCAAGAATGTTACCACTCAAAGATGATTCAAAAATGGTGTCTCCTTGTTTCTATCTCCTCTAGATGATGCCAAGATAGAGTAGGGACACTCTAGAGGTGGTAATTTGTATATAATCCTACATTTTGGGTAAATTACAATTTGTACCAAAATTAGTACACAAGGCACTAGCATTATTCAAACAAGTTTCAATTTGAAATTTAGGCTTTCCTCAAGCTACCCCTTAGCATCATTTTCTCTCTTATGATGATAAAACACATGAGGTACATTCAACATGTGAAATTTTGCAATTTAACCCCTCATCTTGGGTAAATTGCACTTTACACCCAAATTATCATATAATGCATACACAGTTTGCAAATAAGCTCAAACTTGAAAATTAAACTCACAGAGAGTCTTAATTACTTTTCAAGAGATTAAAACAAGTTTTTAAATAACTTACTTAAGAAAAATTTCTAGGTTAGGACATAACCCAAATCAGGGATGTTACAATTATCAACCCCTAAAAGGGATTTTGTCCCCAATATCTCAAGAGAAAATAGAAGGGTACTTCCTCCTCATTTCTTCCTCTAGCTCCCATGTGGCTTCTTCAACGCCATAGTGATGCCAGAGAACTTTCACAAGAACTATGTCTTTCTTTTCAACTTCTTAATTCTTCTATCAAGAATCATCATCGGACCTTCCACATATGTTATATCTTCATTCAACTCTACCTCTATAGGTTGCAACACCAACTCTGTATCAGGATGACACTTCCTCAGCATAGATATATGAAAAACTGGATGTAGTCTATGTAGCTTAGGTGGCAATTCCAACCTATATGCTACCATTCCAGTTTGTGCTCTCACTGGGTAAGGTCCCATAAATCTAGGAGCTAACTTACCCTTCTTCCCAAATTTGAGAACACCCTTCCAAGGAGAGACCTTGAGATACACTCTGTCTCCAACTTGGAATTCTAAAGGTCTACGGCATTTATCGACATATGACTTCTATCTATCCTGTGTAGCCTTCAACTGTTGTTATATTACTTTAATCTTTTCAGTTGTCTGTAGCACTAATTTAGAACCTAGAAGTTGATATTCGCATGTTTCATACCAGCATGACGGAGATCTTCAACGTCTACCATATAATGCTTCATATGGTGCCATATCAATACTAGTCTGATAACTATTGTTGTAGGCAAACTCTGGCAAGCTCAAATGCAAATCCCAATTTCCTACAAATTGAAGAACACATTCCCTAAGCAAGTCCTCCAAAGTCCGTATAGTCCTTTCAGATTATCCATCTATTTGAGGGTGAAAAGTTGTGCTAAACTTTAACTATGTACCCAAGGCTTTATGTAGGCATTCCCAAAAATGACTTGTAAACTGGGGACCTCTATCAGACACAATTGTAGTTGAAACTCCGTGTAATCGCACTATCTCATCTATGTAGATCTGTGCAAGTTTCTCAGCAGTATAGGTTGTTTTAACAGGTATAAAATGTGTTGTCTTAGTCAACCTATCAACTATTACCCAAATGGAATCATAACTTTTGGCTGTTCTGGGTAGACCAACCACAAAGTCCATTGTCACGTGATCCCATTTCCACTACGGTATAGATAAGGGTTGTAATGTTTCTGTAGGCTTTTGGTGTTCCGCTTTAACTTGCTGACACACCAGACACCGCATAACAAACTCAACTACATCCTTCTTCAAACCAGACCACCAATACATATCTTTTAAGTTATGATATATTTTGGTACTCCCTAGATGCATTGCATACATGGATGAATGAGCTTCCTCCATGACTATCTTCCTTAAGTCATTGGTATCAGGTACTACCATCCTACCATGGTAACAAACTACCTCATCCTCTGACTCATGGAAACAGTCTCATTTCTCACTACCATACTCTAACCTGATCTACTGAATCATAGTATCATCCTATTGTGCCTCTTTAATCTGTTCTTTCAGAGTAGGTTTCACATGCATCTCGGCCAGCAATCCGGCTAACAAAGATACTTCTAACTGTACATTCATTTGTTTCAAAGAGACAAACATGCCCCGTTTAAAGCATATTAAAGAGTTCAACTGTGCTTTATCTGTGGGTGAAGGCAAAGATTTTCTACTCAATACATCTGCCACTACATTGGCTTTCCCTAGATGATAATCAATTGTACAATCGTAGTCCTTAATTATTTCCATCCAGTGGCATTGTTTCATATTTAACTTGTGTTGTGAGAAGAAGTACTTTAAGTTTTTATGGTCTGTGAAAATCTAACATGTTTCTCCATAGAGATAATGCCTCCAAATCTTCAATGTGTGGACCACTGCAGCTAATTCTAGATCATGTGTCGGATAATTCTCCTCGTGTTTCTTAAGCTATCGAGAAGCAAAAGAAACTATATGATCACTCTGCATCAGCACACATCCTAGACCATTCTTAGAAGCGTCACATAAAACAACGTATCCCTTTCCCTGCTCAGGTAAAACTAACACAGGTGCACTAGTCAACCTTTCTTTCAACAACTGGAAAGAATGCTGACACTTGTCATTCCAGACAAAAGGAACCTCCTTCTTGGTCAACCTAGTTAGGGGTAATGCTACAAAACTGAAGTCTTTAATAAACCTTCTGTAGTAACCTGTCAAACCTATGAAACTGTGAATCTCAATTGGTTTCTTAGGTTGTTCCCACTCTACAACAGACTCCACTTTCTTAGGATCAACACGAATACCTGAATTAGATATAACGTAACCTAGAAAAGACACTTCTGACAACCAGAACTCGCACTTGCTAAACTTAGCATATAGCTTGTGCTGTCTCAACAAAATCAAGGCTTGACGAAGGTGTTTTTCATGTTGTTGCCCATCTCTAATGTATATCAGGATGTCGTCTATGAAGACCACTATGAACTGATCAAGGAATGGCTGGAAGATTCTATTCATCAGCTCCATGAATGCAGCTGGTGCATTAGTTAGTCCAAATGACATAACTACAAACTCATAATGACCATACCTTGTCCTAAAGGCTGACTTAGGTATGTCACTCTCCTTCATACGTAACTGATGATATCCTGACCTTAGATCTATCTTAGAGAACATTATTGCACCACGCAACTGGTCAAACAGATCATTCATCCTTGGTAGAGGATATTTATTCTTTATAGTCACCTTGTTAAGATGTCTATAGTCTATGCATAATCTCATAGACCCATCCTTCTTTTTAACAAAAAGAACTGGAGCACCCCATGGCAAAGTACTTGGTCAAATGAAACCTTTCTCAAGCAACTTTTGTAACTATTTCTTGAGTTATGCCATCTCAGCAGGTGTCATCCTATAAGGTGTTTGGGCTATGGGTTGCGTACTCAGAATTAGATTAATCTCGAAATAAATATCTCAAGGTGGAGGAATATTTGGAAATTCTTCAGGAAACGCATCCTTGAATTCTCTGATAATAGGAACTTCAGAAAGACTAGGACTCTCTGCTTTGGTGTCTACCACATGTGCCAAGAATGTGAAGAATCCTTGTTGCATCAACTTCTCAGCTACCATTACGGATACCAGATAGGTTGGAAGAATCTTTCTGTCCCCCTAAAAGACCCATGTCTCATCACTGTCTGCGAACATAGCTTGCTTAGAACTACAATCCAAGACAACCGTGTACCTTTCTAGGGTATCCATTCCAAGAATTACATCAAACCCATGCATCTCAAGTGGTATAAGATCCACCTGAATGTGGTGTTCTGAAAAAGAAAGAACACAAGGAGAACATACCTCCCACAACACTACAAATCCAACTAACGGAGTTTCTAATAATAGATTATGTGCTCTACGACTGACAGTCATATTGCAGTCATGAATCACTTCTCAAGTGATAAAGGAATGTGTAGCACCCAGATCAATCAAAACAGATACGAAGCAGGATGAAGACATATCATAATGAAATAATTCCATCTGACCTGTCACGATTCATGGATTGATCACTACCTCTGGTTGATTCATAGCATAGAATCTTGTCGTTTCTTGTTGTCAACTCTATGCTCTATTGTTTGGTGCAGATGATCCCTCTTGGGATGCGTGTCCACGTCCTCATGTGTCACCACTAAATTGTTGCCTCTGAGAGCCTTGTTGACTCTGCCTCGATGGTTGGGTTACCTCCATGTCTCTAACTGGACATTTTCTCATCATATGTCCTTTCTGCCCACACTTGAAGCAGTTTATGTCCCGATGTGGTCTAGATGGTCCTGTCACTAACATTGATGTCGTACTTTGGGTCCACTTGGCAGAAAACTATGACCTCTACCCTTGCTTTATGTCCACTGCATCTGAGTACTAAACCTCTGTGGTGCTATTGGTGTAGAAAACATTGGTTTCTTAAAACTTCCAGACCTCTATCCCTGGAACTAGGCAGGTACTTTCCTATTGTTTGCTTTACGTTTCTTAGTCACGGACCTCTCTATCTGCCTTATTGACTCCACAAAGGTGGCAAATCTCTCTCTATTCTCTATATTAGATGCTGGTGTGGTTAACTCAGCGTTCAAACCCTTCTTAAAATGCCAAATCCTCTCCTCATCCGTAGTACCCATATGTGGACAAAATCATAGAAGCTCCATAAACTTAGCTTCATACTCACTAATCTTCAGTGGTCCTTGTCTAATCCACTCAAACTATGAGATTTTCTCATCCAGATAAGTCTTGGGAAAGTATCTACTAACAAACTCACGTCGGAATTCCTGCCATCTGACCTCAACACCAGGTCTTTTCTCTTCTTCAATGGCCCACAAATGGCTAGTGCTTCCTTTCAATAGGTACACAGCATGCCTAACTTTGTCAATTTCTGGAATGCTAAGGATTCTAAAGGCTTTCTCCAGCTCAGTGACCATGAATCTACGTCCATTGGGTCAGTTATACCAGCATATTCAGTGGCTCCTACCTGGCATAACTGCTCAAAGGTTATACCAGATCCATGTCCCTCATTGGGAACTAGTGCCCTAGGTGCTAGTGCTGGCATCCGATCTACCATATGTGTCATTGTGGTCATGGACTACCTAAAAAGAGCATGAAAGGTTGGGTTTTGTAGTAGGGTTTGGTCAAGATGGGGGTTCTCATGCACTAATTCCTCTCTAGCCTTCTCCCTTACACCTCCTCCTGGTGCAGCAACACTGCTCTCAACAGCATGTTCTTTGTGTGCTCCAGCCATCTTTCAGCTTTACTTCTTCTCCTATATGAGCAGAAGTCAGTATAAGATAAACTGGATGATACTAGAACAGACTCAACAACCTTAATCCTATGTCTTTGTAGACTCAACAAACTTTAGGCTCTCATACCAAAACTTTGAGATGACCCGATATCAAATCCAACCGTCACAGTAATAATTGTGGAATAACCATAAGCAGCGGATTAACAAAAATCATTAGGAATTAAAACCATTTTGCAAAGAGAACCATTTCCAGGAAACTCTTAAGGAAAGAACCAAAACTTTATATACATTATCGCGAAGCATTCGAACAAACGTTATTAATTAAGCAGAAGCGATCACTAAGCAGCGGATTACCGAAAATCACTAAAAATTAAAACCTTTTTACCAAGAGTTCCATCAAAGGAAAACTTTCTCACATAGAACCAAAGTAACACATTTACATTCTGGTTTAAAGGTACATGTCATGTATCATCTCTTTCTGAGAATTACAAGCATCAACTACCTTGTTAAACTAAACACATGCAGTATAAAATCTCGAGGCACTGAGCCAAAATCTCAAAAGCACTAACTACTACTCCGAGGACCTGAGAGTACAGAGACGACACATAGGACTATATGTACATCTATACAAGATATATCAGCCAGTGTCTCCTCTTGAGAATTCATTGTTGTCCCTGCTACTGCTGCTGCTATCCTTCACCTACTGAAGGATTCCTGCCTCCTCGTCCGCGTCCACCTAAAAATGTGGTTCCCACAGGGGTGAGACAATTGTAAATTGCCCCAGCGAGAGATATAACTCTCCGCCAGAAATATTATTATTGCAGCTTAAGAAGGTAAATCTGAACAGAGCAATGATAATTGTTTAACAATAGTTAATTCATTATCTAATAGATTAGAATATTATTCTTATCTAAAGCATTACATCTATAACCTGATAGAGCAGCATGTCACTTATCCATTAAGGAATATGAAAAACATGTATAACATTTATTCACTAAAGAGTTATAACCACATCATATACTCTCTTCAGGCTTAGATCACATAGCTAATGCCTGGCATTGTCTTTGTGGAATCATGGCATGTAGACATATTTTTTTAACAAAGTATTGGGATCTTAATCCCTCATCTCATCAAGTACATTTCCATTTCTTAACAAGTTCATCATCATGATTATAGAATATGGGTATTTGAACCCTTAACTCATCATAGAATACTTGTTACCACTTATTAGGTAACTTAATATCTTCAGGTCATCTGACCAAGGACATTATGATTATTTCTACACAAAGCATTCCACATAGTTCACAAAGCTCATATCACCTCTTGTTACCCCTTGATAGGCAACAAGGCATATTATGGCTTATGAAGTCCATAAACAATTTCAATAATTAAAACATCATATGGCACACTGGGCTCATTAATTTTTAGATTACTTCTCACTGAGCAACAAAGCATATGAAGGCTTGTAAGGCCTATAAAACATTTTCAATATACAGAGCATCATAGCCCATACCTGGCTATGCTCATCATCTCAACATTCCTGCATTATTAGTACTCATGATAACAATTATATATCAGTACCATGCAATACAAGGGTTTTTCTTATTACATTCATAACTCATCAATCTGTATTTGAGCTTCACATAGGATTACTCTGTGTTAAGACTTCACATAGCATCATCATGTATTAGGGTTTCACATAGCATTACCTTGTATTAGGGTTTATTATATCCTATTACCCAATTTAGGGTTTACTGTAACATTACATAACATCACCCTGGATTAGGGTTTCACATAAATAATCATATAGGTTCTCAAGATCATATTATTAATGATCAAGTCCTATTTCATTGCTTCACACAGCTAGGAATCAATATGGATAACATAAGTATTCAATCATACTTATTTATTCTCATCATTCATCATTAAATGAATTAGCAACACAAAGTATGAGTTTCTCTCTTTATAATCAAGAACCCATCAATTAGGGTTTTGAAATCGAGGAACCATCAATGGTTGACATTGTGGAACCAATTCGATTACAATCCTTGAATAACCACTTAGCTATGTCATGACCTGACCTCAAACGGTCTTGAGGTCATTTGGATGACCTCCAAATGGTCTTGAGACCGTTTGACTCAAACCACCATTGAAATCTATGACATTCAATTAGGGTTTGCATCATTGAATCAATCATCACTTGAGCTATTGATTGTATTTCAATTTGATATATTTGGGTCTTCAAATACTCAACCATACTCAACCCTAGACCTCAAAATGGTCTTGGTTGACCTCCAAACATTCTTGAGACCGTTTGGGTGATTCCCAAATGGTTTTGAAATCGTTTGGATCAATCCACCCAAAGTTTTGAATTAAACAATTGTAATTTCAGCACTTAGTCGATTAGGGTTTCTAATTGGAGGATTGTCCATATATTGATTTAATCAATTGGATCCCTTAGATCATCATCCAGCATATACTAGGGTCCTAACCTCAAATGGTCAACCCATCCAAACGGTCAACCTGTTCAAACGGTTTGGGATCCAAACCTCCAAACGATTTCCAAACCGTTTGGACCAAGGTTATGAAACTGTTTGCAAAAGATATTTGTGGAGGTGTGTGATTATGATGATGTAATCATCATCAAGCTATAAACCCACGAAGTTTTCTATGATTTCCATGGTGATTGCATCAATCAATCAAATTAAATTTTGAGAATGAAGAAGAAATCAACAATTGATAAGGATATGGAATCAATAACAAGTTCAAGGGTTCAAGTTATATAACCCACCTTCAATTGAGATTCAAAGCTACAAGCTTCACGTCAAAAATGGTGGAAGAAGCTTTCTCAACCCACAAGGTTCGTTCCTCAAGCTTTTGAGTGAAAAGGATTGGCTAGAGTTGAAGATTGATTGAAGAAAGTAAGAAATCCATCATTTATTTTTTATTTCCACCATGAAATCATGGTTGAAAGTGATCAAGAAGCTTACCTACATGTTGGAACTCGTCCTCCTATTGCTCCTTAGTCCCCTTGAGCTCGTCCAAGGCAATGAAGAAATAAAATCTGAAAATGATCCTTGGTTGAGTGGAAAAGGGAGTATATATAAAGGAAATTTCTAGGAGAGAGAAAGTTGGAAGCAATCCTTCAACTTTCCAAAACATTCCACACACTCCCATCTTTCCCTTGTGCAGGAAGGCACCTTCCCTTGCCTTTAATTCCCTTCCATTATCCTCAAATTAAAGGAAAAGCAAATTAAGCACCTCAATCATATTATACTAATATCCAAAATTGAGTGGATATTACTTTTCCTTATAATAATGTGAGTGGGTTCTTCACCTCCATAAGATATTTTCATTGCCTTTGCAAGGCACAAGGAAGTCCACATATATGGATTTCAACCAACACAATTTTGGTTGAAGGGCACTTCAATTAATATATTTGTTTGTTTTTGCATTAAATTGAAGTAAAGTTCCAAATATGCTTAAATCTTGATTATTTTAATATCAAGATTCTCTCTCCTTCAAAGAGGTACAATTGAGGCGCCCCTCTAATTTTCTTGCCTCAACATTATGACAAGAAATATTAGGGACCTTATTGAAGTGGTAATTTGCATATTGAACCCTGGCTTTTGGGTAAATTGCACATTACACCAAAACTAGGTTTTAATGCACAAACATTGCTTTATCAGCTCTTTCTTGGTAATCAGGCTACCACAAGCCATACTTCTGCATCATCTTCATTCTCATGATGCTTCAACACATGAGGAACATATGATCATGCACAATTTGCAATTTAACCCCTCAACTTGGGTAATTTGCACTTTAGTCCAACACAAGCAAAACATTATTTCCAACATAGTTCAAAATGGACTAAAATTGAAATATAAGTTCCTCTTAAGCCTTAATTATTTTTCAAAAGATAAAATTAAGCATATAATTATCTTTCTTAAACAAAACACCTAGGTTTAAAGCATAACCCAAGTCATGGATGTTACATACATCATGGTTCACATTGTACATACATTGTATCATTTCATCTTGAGGATAACATGTACCAGTTGCTTTGCCCAAACATATACATAAGCAACATAAAACCTTGAGAAAATAAAGACAAAATCTCATATCGTTCATAAAATCATCATGTATTAACTCCCAAGGACCTGAGAGTACAAAGACGACAAATAGGACTTCTATCTACATAACACTACATACAGTACACTCAACCTGAGTTGTTATTGTCATTCTTGATGTTGTTGTCCTTCCTCTGTAGTATGATCTCTACCTCCTCGTACACGTCCACCTATAAATTGTGGAACCCATCGGGTGAGACAATTGTCCCAGCGAGAGATATAAATCTCTGCCAAAAATATTATTATCATAGGTAAATAGTATAAAACTGAGCAGAGGATACTTTATGTAAATAAGCATGTTAATTTGTAGTGCAAAGCAATAGAATTGATAAGATAGTTTAACTATCTATAACAAAGCTATAAGTCATCTATTTGCTTTATAAGGAATATGAAGAACATTTATAACATCTATCAACTAAGATGTATAAAAATAATGAAACATCAACCAATGTTTTCTGTATTCATTTCTTAAGCAAATACGCTACTTGGCTGATTACATGTTCACAATCACACTTATGCCCATAGGTGATGAGGTATACCGCTCATACTCCAACCGACCACCGCTTAATCGAAATCGGTACCATCCAAGGGCAATGGAAGAGTCGGCTGCCATGACCCCACCCATCTCGGTCAGTACGAGACCACTGGCAGTGACCACATGTCAAACTACAACTAGCTTGTCGGGGTATAGCGACATCCTCGCTATAAAGCTACAGTCGCGGCATGCACTCTCTTTGGGGAGATATCACATCAATCCCCGGTACATTTTTATCAGGGTGATCACATGGAAAACCTGGCATTCATTGGGGAGATAACACATCAATCCCCATCTAGACGTAGGGATATGTTCATCATTCACCCCAACATATTCAAAAATATGCATTCTGAGTTAAACTCATTTCATCATTCAGAAAATCATGACACTTAATGATCTAAGGCATGGGCACTACATGATAAGGTTTCATTTGATTAATTAAGTGTATTATAGTATCTTTTAGCATCAATCAAGTTACAAGCATGGATTATAATAGATTCTACAAATAAAAAGGGTAATACATTTATCAAGTAATTTCATACTCTTTGGAACACATTGAATACATAACACTCGGGATCTCAGTCCCTTATCACATTATTGGGAATTCTCATCCCTTAACATTATCATCATCATGATTGCTATATCTGGGTATTCAAACCCTTAGTTCATCACTGAACACTATTACCACTTATCAGGTAACTATTACCTCTAGGTCATTAGACTAAGGTATATTTTATACTTGTTGCACAAGTATTTTACATAGCTCACAAAGCCCATTTAGATTTGTTTCATATGAACATCATAGCCCATACCTAGATATGCTCATCATCTCATGATACATGCATGGTTAGTATTTTAGGATAACAACAATATCAAATACATATCATCACCATGCAATACAAGAGAAATACAACCTTCCCATTATTTTTTTTTTGGTCGGTAAAAAACTATGTTACTATTATGTTGCCCAAAAACTTTGGGTACAAAAGGAGCACCCCTATGAACAAAACTTGGGTGACAAACCACCAATAGAAAAAGACATAAAGATAGCTTCTGCTCACCAAGGAGCCACCTATCGGGTCAAAGGAAAAGAAGGAAGATAGGACTTAACTAACAATACAGCTCCCAGAAAAACTAAGGAGATACAACCCTAATCTCACCAAGACAACACTAGCATGAAAACCATCTCTTGAAAATTGTGTAGCCTTGGAAGTAGGATAATATCTGTAGTAGTCATGGACTCTATGCAGCCAGCAAGTATGACTCCAAATCTTCAGTTGTCCAGATCAAAAAAATTCGAGTCAGCATATTACCAAGTCCTCAAATCTTCGGAAATTAGATCAGAAGATCAAGCAAAAGCCATCCAACTGACTATTCAAGCACTAGTAGTAATTCCATCCTCTGAAAGTGTACCGAGTAATCAGCTGTAGAACCTTCACCCTAAACCACTAATCCAAATCTTAGGACCTGAAGACAGGGCAAAAAATAGACCAGAACTCCAACAGCTGGAATCCACAGGTATATGGAGTTAAAACTAACCCCCCTCCCATTTCTTCCTGGATGGTTTCTTCTTCCTTCTGGACAATGACTCCTCATACTCTATTACTTCCTCTCTCAAATGATCCGATTCAGCTTCAGAGTTTGAGTCACCAATGGAACTGTCATCATCCTTGAACAAATTTACTTTATTTTGTTGATAATCAACTGAGATACCACAGCTATCCCGGATCTTCTTAACCTTCCATGACTCGGAATCGTTTCTGATAAAATCTAATTCCCATGATAGATTGAGATTACCCACATTACATGTCGGGGAGGACCTGAACATATCAGGTTCTGCTTGGGGAATATGGGGTTCAATGAATAGGGATTGAGAACCAGAGACATTCCTATCGAGGACAACCTATTCAATCTACTGATGAATGGCCTTAAGCAAGCTTTCATCCTCCAAAGCAAAAGATTTAGATTGCTCCTCATTCATCTTTTGTCTGATATTCATTGGGGCATTCTTGCGAACACCTGCACTCTTGCCAAACCTCACTTGCAGATCATTACCTGGGGGAGGTTTGCGAGATTTCTAAGGACATGATGAGGCTCTATGCCCAAACCTTTTGTAGGACGAACAAACCAGAGGTTTCGAGACAACGTCCACCTTCAGCTGCTTGATAATTGAGTCAACCTGTACCCTCATCGATTTGGGCAGAGTTGAGTCACTACTGACTTCGACGCAGGCTATGGCTGGACCAAGACAACCTACAGAGACTGAGTTGTCATTGAAATCGACTGGCTTCCCAATGGTATTGGCGACCCTTGCTATGTGATCGCGTGACCATGGTAGACCTGCATTTTCTATCTTGACCCATATGGGTACCTATGAGAAGGAGAGCGGAAGGAGAAGAGACCCAGGCTTCCATGACTGAGCAACAATCAAGGAGCCGTCCATGAACCATGGAGCTTCATCCAGCACTCTATCTCGTTCACTAGGGGAAGGCAGCTTGATGACATATCCTTCCCTTTCCTCCGAAAACACCTCAATGGGACCATTGGGTCTCCATTGCCTGCGCACCCATCCAGCAAGCTGCTCCTGAAAGGGATTCCTGTCGACAAAACGAACCGATATGAACTCTTCCCAATTCGGGGCGGAGACGTCCTGGCTTGAGATAGAAGCGCATCTCGATCCATCTAAGAGGACTGGCTCTATATATTCAATCGAGGTGATTCCATCTACTTTGCGGCCCTATCGGCTGGATACCAGCCACTCAGCAACCGGCAACGATGAAGAAGCACCAACGATCTGACTATTTGGGGAGGAAACTGAAGGAAGATTGGGGGAAGCTTCGATCGCCACCGTCGCCTCCTTGCGATGTGTCTCCTTAGCAGGAAGAGAGGAATCGAGCTTGCCTCCATCTCTGGTCCCCACTACCTGGGGAACTGGACGAGTCAGTGAAGACCCCGCAGCAACCTGCTCCTTCTCCCCTCTCCCACTAGGGTTCCGTCTATGCCCTCTCCCCCTTCCTCCTCTCCCTCGAGCCATTCCTGACACTTATTAGATAGTGAGAACTATCTAACAATTAACCTTCCCATTATTAGGGTTAGGGTTTTCCTTTCTTACCAATTAGGGTTTCAAGTTCATACCATCACCCATAATTAGGGTTAGGGTTTCCCCCTTATTAACCGATTAGGGTTTCAAATCATATCATCACCCTTCATTAGGGTTAGGGTTTCCCCTTATTATCCGATTAGGGTTTCAAGATCATATAATCAAGAATCAAACCCTAATTCATACTCCACTCATCTTAGGAGTATCAATGTATGCTCATAACATGATTATCACATAATTATAGGTTTCTCTTTCATCCTTACTATGATGTTAATTGCATCATGCTCTATTGAACTGGCTCAACTCTTTCTTCATGGTACATTAGCCTACTTATCAAAATGCATTAAACTCTTTACATCTTAATGTATTACTTAACATAACACACTTCCTGTGTTTCTCCATCAAGTACATTGAATTGAGGTGCTTCCACCATATCGGGAATAGAGGTGTGTACTTGACACTATATCGTTCTTCCATATCATGGTTGAGGCATATCCTCATCACCATATTGTGCTCCCATATCAGGTTGCTTTATCATTTAGGGTTTGCATATCGGGTTAGACCCTTATGCTCATATCCCATCAAACCTTCATGGTATCATCCTACCCTTCATCATGTGATAAATGATAGGCTAAATAACATGTTAGTCTAAACTAAATCAGGTACATAAACCAATAGTGGTTTGGAGTTTCAAAGATATATCATGTTTCATATTACCATGATGGGTTTCAACACCATATCGGGTTAGAGTATTTACTTGACTCCATGTCATGCATAGGATATGTGCTTGGCCCCATATCGTGCACAAGGTGTATGCTTGACACCATATTGTGCAAAAGGTGTGCAATTCGTCGTCATATGGTGCTCAAGGTATAAGCTTCAACATTGTATCGTGCTAGTGGTATGTTCACCTCACCATATCGGGTTAGAGGTGCTTCAACCTGATATCAGGTTGGACCTTGATGATGTCATCATCATCAACCTTTAGACTCTTGTTCTTACTGTTCTAGTTCATGGAAAACAGTCCTAAATAACCTTTATAACTCATAGTATCATCAATTATTCAAGAGAATTCAAAATTGAAAGTAGATTAGCAAGTACAACAGAATTGAAGGTGAATAATAACATAATTGGGTTCAAGTTATATAACCTACCTCAAGAACAACTTCAAAGCTCCAAGATCCAAAGTTTCTCATTCCCAAGGTTGAAGATGAGCTTCACAACTCCTCTAGATGCAATGAATCACCATGGATAAGAATTTGGTGAAGAAGAAAAGGAAGGAAGATCTCAACCCTAGATCCATGCTTAAATCCAAGGTTGAAGATGATTGTAGCTTCACCTTAGGGTTAAGACTTGGGATCCTTCTTTCTCTATAGCTCTATGCATGATAGGTCATCACTCATGCATGATATCCCTTCACTTGAGGTCAATATACTTCACTTGTGGCCGATATCACTTCACCATGGTTGATATCACCTTGCTATGGCTGATATCTCTTCTCTATGGCCGATATCACCTTGCTATGGCTGATATCTATTCACTATGGCCAATAACAAGGTTGTATGCACGATTCCCCTTCACCTATGCACGATATCTAAGAGAAATAGGGTGGTAAAATTCGAAAATTTTCACTAGTAGGTGAAAGAAATGGTATATATAGTTGTGGTTCATGAAAGAGAGTAGATATGAGGTGTCATCATTTTACACTACTAGGTGCCACGTGTCCATGCATGGTTGACATGTGTCCCTGCATGCATATTGTAACACCCCTCCCTAGGGTTTCTTACGTAACCAGAGGAAGCACAGCCTAATCCCCAACATTATCCATAATGTGGGGTACTTGGCATATTTGGGAGGAAATGTCACATACATGATCTCATAACAAGAAACAAATAACACTTGGCATTATGAAAACATAGATTCATACATAAGTTCTTGGAATAAAAGCTACATCAGTTTTCCAAAGATATACTAAACATAATCTATATAATGATAGGATCTCCATAGATGGACGTCCCACCAGGCAACAACTCCTTGGATCTCTGGGTCTTTGGTACTCTCAAGATGTTTCCTTCTCCTTGGCTCCAACTCCTGCGGACATCTCGTCCCCAGCCATGCAAAGGAAAACAAACATAGTAAGTAAGCGGCATTGGCATATTATAAGACATAAAAATAAATATACAAGTGACTTAACATAATCATGAACATGCATTTAACATGAATCATTTCTTATTGTCTTTTACATAAAGAAATTTACTAGAAAAATATGCTCCTCTCTTAATGCCCCATAAGGAGCCCATGAATGCTCGGAAAGCCCATAATTGCTCGGAAAGCCCATAACAAGGTGCATATAAATCTGAATAAATTTCTATTATTCATGATCTTTCTTAAACTTTACTTATCTTCTTAAGATCTTAAACTTAATCTTAATTGGGATTTCTCCCTCTTGAACATGGTTGGGATTTCTCCCCATGACCATAATGGGATTTCTCCCTCTTAAGCATGATTGGGAAACTTATTCCCTCTTAAATCTTAATTTCTTATATCTTAATCATAAACCATAATCTTAATGGGATTTCTACTCTTAGACTTAGATTATAACAAACAACATCCAATAATCATGTATATTGAGGAAAAACATGTACTTTTCAAGACTTCAACATAAAAGAAGCATAATATATCATAATCATTCAATAATGCAAATTTACTATGCCAAAGGCATGGCCCGCTTACCTTGAACTAAAACACCTAGGTCAAACCTGGTTTGACCAATTGGATTCCCTTAAACACCTGAAATTAACATAATTATCATTTGTCATTCAATTTCAACCCTAACTTGCTCATATAAATATTGAGGTGTTGAAACAGAAAAATCAGTCGATAAAAACCTGAAAATCGGATTCCTCATTGAAAATACTTTCCAAAACATATTTATTTATATTTTTCTGAGGTCGTATGCAAAAGATATGAATTTTGCACTCTGGACCAATCAGAAATTAGAAAACTCGATTAAAGCTGATATAAATGAATTATGAAATGTCAATAATGCCCAAGGCACGCGTGACACATGAATCAGGCGAGTGGGGGTAAAACCGTCATTTGGGCGTGAAAATCACTCGCAGCTGATGAAACAAATCCAAAGGTCGAAATATCGATTGTACCCTGGGGCGATCAGTTTAACTGATTGTGCTCGTGGGGGCACCATGGTCATTTCGTGACCTGGATTGCTCCTCACCCAAGCCATGGCACTCGACGAGCAGCCAGTCCTGACTCCAGGGATCCAGATCGTGAATCAGTGCATCTTATTGAAAATCGATAGCAGCAAATTCATCAGCATCACCCAACGAACTCACCAAGCCCAAGCGTGGGCTCCGCGGTGACCAGGAGCTCGAGAACGCTCCTCCGCAAGGCTAGAAACAGGGGATGCGATGTCGGAGCTTGAAACCAAAGAAAACGGTCGTGACAAGGACAACAGACGGGAGAAGCACACTCCTTGAAGCAAAACGAAGCCAAAGACCCTTCATTAGTGGCTAAAGCACCCCTGGAAGGTCTAAGGGATACTCACCGGCGGTGACCTCAAGGCCGGTCTATAGGCCACAGCGATTGGGGCCATCGCGAGTCAAAGGAGCGATACCAGGGGGAAGAACGGAGATTGAGGATGCTCACCTTAAGAGCAATTTGGTCAGAGGAGTCGGAGAAGTCAGGGGGAAGCTTCGATCGCCGGAGGAGACAACTTGAGTAGGTCGGGGAGCCTCGGAGATCTAGAGGAGAAATTGAGTTCAGGGGAGAGTCGCCCGGGGACCAGCGGTGCTTATAGAACGATTAGGTGGATGGGAGATGCACGGAGGTGGCGGCTGTGCTTGAAAGGAGGAGAGGCGTCCGAGCCCTAAAATGGGCGTTTCTTCTATAGGGCACGAGAGCACGCGAGCAGGGGCTCGTTGGGTCCGGGAGAGAGAGACGAAGATGTTGGCGAAGAAACGACGTGAAACCGTCGTGTAAAGAGGGAGAGAGAGATCAATGGAGACATCACTGTGAAACGGCCTTGCACGCGGGGAGAAACGGAGGAAGAAGACAACCCCAGCGCCATTGGATCATGATCCAACGGTCGCCGACACGCGCACAAAATAAAACGGACGAATTACATGCGTAACAGTGGAAATCGAATAAATGTGACAAATAACACATTGATTGGTATACCATAAACCATATAAAACGTATAATTAACATTTGGAGGGTCATTTGAACTCCAAATGACCTCAAACTTCACCCATAGGTTAAATAGGTGCATTAAAACACAATTGATCAGTTAATTTCGTCTTTTAACCCACCATCACTCCTAATTAAACAAAACACATTCAAATCTTTTCCAATTTAATTGGGGGTCAAACAAGGTCAAAATGGGTTCAAATTTGAACCATAAGTACATTAGGATGTCTAGAATATTCCTATGGGGTTAGATTTACTGCTTGTACACGTTTTAGGCTTAAAGTAGAAAAATCCTCATGTATACTTAAATGACCATGATAAAAGCAAATAAAGCCATTAATTTTTCAAATAAGAATTATAAAACACAAAAACGTGCCCTAAACATTATTTCCTCTCATTTGACAAGATGGGGGCCATTAAGCAAATAATTACACAAGGAAATCACTAATTATTAGATGAGAGAGAAAATATGACATAAAAGCCTTTATCCTCATTTTCTTCAACAAAAAGGGCATAGATATATATGAAGACATTTTCTTTAAATAAAACAAGTATAATAGGGCAATTGAACACAATAAGTGATTTTTCAAAACTAAATATGGGAAAAATTGCATTTGAGTCCTCAACAATTATCTAAATTAGAAAAGAGCATGCAAGGACTAAAATAATTTGGAAATTTTGCATAATTAAGATTGGGGTGTTACATATATTTACCTTGACATGCAAAACACTTGAGGATAATCTAGATATAAGATTTCGGCCCTTAATTATCTTGTTGAGCAAGATATTCAACTCAACATCACTTTATTCACAAACTGCTACACTTTTTCTAAGGAAAGTTGCAAACCATTACACATCACCTCCTTGAGGTGCTTAGCCCATCATGGCATAGGCCAAGAGTTCACAAACCGATATGAGACTCCCTCTATATCTCCTTGGCTGATAGGCACTCTCATAACAAGTCTACAACTCGATACAACTCATATAAGGGCTTCACATTCAACCCTTTCTTGGTCTTTTCATCACCAAGAATGCTACCACTCAAAGATGATTCAAAAATGGTGTATCCTTCTATATTTATCCTATATATGATTCCAAGAGAGAGTAGAGACACTCTATAGGTGGTAATTTGCATATCAACCCTACATTTTGGGTAAATTTCAATTTGTACCAAAATTAGTGCACAAGGCACTAGCATTATTCAAACAAGTTTCAATTTGAAATTTAGGCTTTCACCAAGCTGCCCCTTAGCATCATTTTCTCTCTTATGATGCTAAATTACATGAGGTACATTCAACATGTGACATTTTGTGACATTTTGCAATATAACCCCTCATCTTGGGTAAATTGCACTTTATACCCAAACTATCATATAATGCACAAACAGTTTGCAAATAAGTTCAAACTTGAAAATTAAACTCACAGAGAGTCTTATTTACTTTTCAAAAGATTAAAACAAGTTTTTAAATAACTTACTTAAGAAAAACTTCCAAGTTAGGCCATAAACCAGGTTAGGGATGTTACACATCACATGTCGTTCGATGTACTTTATCCCATAAAGGTGATTGGGTTCTTTGACATCATAAAGGTGGTGCCCGTGTGCATTGTGACAAATGGGGATGACTGTAAGTGATGTAGATGGGATTTATCCCTCCTACAAGAGTACAATATCCTGGCCACTTGATGAGAAAAACTGAGAAATTCATGGCCATGCTCATGTGAGTCAATATGTGATATTGAGCTTACATATATCTCAGATAGTCTGCTCTAGTTCAAAGAATATGGATTGAACATTAAATAGGATGGTGATTCCATGCCTTGAGTTCAATATGGATATCTGTAATAAAGGAACTATACAAACATTGTAACACCAATCATAGATTGTAGCTTGAATTTGTTCTCCATCTTTCCAATTACTTGGGTAGAAATGATGTCTTACTAGATACCAATCATTGCTTGTGATTTCATAAGTCATTTATGATCATTCATTGCCAACGTAACTTGGAAACTATAGGGTCACACACATATGATACACTTGCAATAAGAGTTTATTCATGAATATAGTTTAAACTTGATTACTAAAGACTTGGGTATTCAATTTAAACAACAATGGTTGCAAGTCGACTAAGTGTATGTGAACCGACCGGTTCAAGTGTTGAACTGATCGATTCAAGTGTCAGGTCAATTGAACCAACTTTGACAATCAGAGCTATGACATGACCGGTTCAGCAAGTGAAACGATCGGCCCAGGTCTATGAACTGAACGGTTCGGGTTATGAACTGACCGGTTGGTTGATCAATTAGATTAGATCAAGGAGTAGTGATGATGTCATATTGTGCATCAATCGAATATTAATCACCAATACAATTGTGATTGGGAAACATGTTGAAACAACCTATTTAAGGGTTGAAGTAATCGACTTACATGCCAACCGATCAATTCACCTTAAAACGAACGTTTTGTCATTTGCAAGATACAAAAATTCAAGAAATTTTGTCCCCTTCTACTCCCTCTAGACTAGAACTCCTGACCTTGACCCTCCTATAAATAGAGGGGTAGTCAAAACTTTCTAGAGACATGACAATAAGCACTGACAATTTTGTCTTCTCTAGTTGTGGTAACCGAGAGAACTTGAGCAAGTCCTACTCATCAAAGGGAGGGATAGCAAGGTAGAGAATTGGGAAACCAAGTCAGTGCTAGCACGCTGACTAGAAGGGATAACTCCTTGTTTGTTCTTATAGAATGATAGGAGTTCTCAATGGTTCATGTGGACTACTATAGAGGTGAGGAGGCTTTTTCCTGCCTCTCGGAGGACAAAGTCAACCATTGTTTATAGTGATCATCCAGGAGGTCGTTGTTGACAATGTCCAAGTGCAACTTGAAGAAAGTCCCACATGACTGTGAGGGAATTGTCGCTGGACTTGCTCTAGGACCAGGTATAACCTCGCAACCATCCTTCCCATTACATAGTTGTTGAGGAAATCTATTGTTTAAAGGGGAATATGGTAATGAAATTTTTGTTTCTGTTGCCTTCTCTATCACCATATTTTCCTACACAAACAATTTTATTATAATTTCTCAATTAGTATTTTTTTTATAATATGGAATTTATGATGTACTTATTCTAATGGATTGTAACTTCATCATGAGAGTCTACTTCCTTTATGGTAGGTTGGAGAGGATAATTCTACCTACCTGCTATATTTAAGTACATGAGAGATGGATTCTAAATTAGACTTTTATGTCCTTTGATAATTAATATATTGTATTAAATAGAATAATTTCATTAAAATACATACACCACATTTGGAAATGAGAATTTTACTGGAATTCGATGATGAAAGGAATTTCACACATTTACGGCACATAAAACATTATCTTTTATAGAGCACTTTGTTATCAAAGATAAGATAAATTGTCCCACTTATATGAAATAAGTAATTTCAAGAGTTTTATTACATGTTTATGCATGCGTTGAATATATATATATATATATATATATATATATCTATATATATACACACATATATATCATATTTATTGATACATGCTTTGTATGTATTATTGACTGTGTTAACTAAGTCGTGGTATACTTGTATGTATATAAACATTTCTAAAGTAGAAATTAAGTTTACTTTTTTACACGTCACTCCAAATTTGACAAATGCTTATGCATCTTTGTATTTAAATCTTCACTAGGACTTTTTTTATTGTAATTCATTTATGAAATAACAACTTAAGTTTCCCAACTTATGATAATTTTATCAATAGTAAAAAACCAACCTATTTGACCAATAAGAAAGTAGAAAACTACTCTAATTACCTTCCACTATATATATATATATATATATATATATATATATATATATATATATATATATATAACATGTCTTGCAGTGATGTATAGTGTATTTATCTTTTCCTATAATTCACTAATTTCTCAATACTCATTTATGACTCTCTTTCCCTCTATCATTTAGCTATAGGAAAAATATAGAGAATAAATTTTAAACTAAAATCTGTTATTGTGGTCAAATTATAATACTAATCCCTATTAAATTATTGTTCTAATTAATTCACACTAAATTCCCAAAATAATTATCATTGGAAACACAATATTTTTTTATTTCTATAAATCCTAAAAAAATTAAAATTCAGATGAAAAAGGCCATTAAGGTTATCATCAGAATAAGATAAGGGTAACATGGATTAGGCTAGATACACCAGAGTTGGATATGTTACAACACCCCACCTCTTAATGAGGATTTTATTTCCAAAATTCAGGTGACCATAACATTGAGTATTGAGCCACATATTATCCAAGATGTACCGATGTCAGTCCTAGCCTCATGTCTCCACCCCCTTTCTTTCACACTAAAAGTTGAGGTAAGAGAGCTAAACCAAAACCTAAAATTATTTAAATGTTGTCACAATTATTAGGGTCACATGCCTTTTGATGGTAGTTTCATCATTACTTTAATAAGTGAGTGTGTACGTAAAGAGTACATTAATACATATCTTATTTTCCCTTCGATATTAGTACCAATTCTAAGGTTGAGTGTAAGTACAAATTTTACCAAAAAAGTCTTAATCATTTTATACCTTACAATCAAACCATATTTTATAGTCCCTTACGCAATATTTTTAAGGAGTAGGATTGTGCTTTAGTTATCAAGCACATCACATTGTCCAAAATTGAGCATACCTTGTTTTTTATGTAAATTATTAAATTAATTGTCCAAAATTGTAATGCACGCATTAATCACATATATTAAGATTATTAGTTAATTTCTTTTCCCTTCAGTTTATTATGATCATGTGGGTCAAGGATACACATTTATAAACATTCATATTCTTGTAGTGTTTAGCCTAGGTTCATTTGTAATATAGAAAGTTGGGGTAAAGTGGCCCCAATTTCATTCCTTTAATACCTTTCAAACCTAACCACTAAATTGAATTTTTATTTTCACCATTTAGATAAGTGAAAATCAATTTAGAAGACTTGTTTTTGTTATTTAATTAACATTCATGTGGTCAATTTGGCATAGTTCGTTCATCTATATTGGTTAGGGAGACATTAATGGGAGAAGCTACTCAAAAGTTGGTTAATTATTAAGTTCAAACATCCTTATAATTGTAACAACTTAGAGTCTATAGGTTACAATACACCAACCCTTAACAAAATCAATCTAAAACCCAACCAATACTCTAAAAATGAAACAAGGGATAAGTCAACTACGTCCTACCAAATTCAAAAATTTCCTCCTTTGTTTTCTATGCTTTGATCTTAGGGCTTACTGGTTGACCTAACCAGTAACGGATTTTTCTTCTAGGGGATTTCTCACTATCAAAAATCCTTAGGTGGTTACTTGGTTTATGAAACTATACATAGAAAGCCAAAAAAGCTTTTCTTTTATACATATGGTATAACAATGAAAATAAGTTTATGAGTAAAAGTTTGCAATGTAAAATTGAAATTGGCACCAAAAATCAATGTGAAACCAGGTCACCAACATGAATAAACTAACAAGGATTTTTACCATCACATACTTTCAACAAGAGGGTTGACTTCTTCAATCATTTAGAAGGATTTTCCAAACATCTATAATTTATAGCATAGAATAGAGGTAAGGGTTTCCATTCCATGACATCAACTCTTGATGAAAATCTTACAGGTCATATCGACCATAATAATATTTCATCATAAAAACCTAACTTATCCTAGAAAATAACATAGAATATCATCATGAAAAAATTAGGAGTCACAAAGACACCCATCCATAATCAAAAGATATTAAGGATACTCCTTTTTGGTGATTTACTAATGTGAGGTCATTACATGACAAGGATGAATGATAGAGTGTCACACTTTTATCATCTAGGTCATTAGGTAATCACATGCCCCCAGGGGATTAACTAGGCCCATAAGTACATTGTGAAGAGTAAGGGGTGAAGATCTTCACTAGATATTCTACCCTCATTCCCACATAAGACTAATGTAGGTATAACTTATAAGGGAAATGTCCTCAGTAAAAATTCATAGTCAATTTATCATATACAAATAAGATGTTATAGCATCTTATAAGGAGTGGGACCCAAGAGGGGATCCACTCCTTACTTATTTTGAGAAAATAAAGCATACAATCCCAATCATTCACAAACATTAAATAATAATTCTGAAATATAAGGGTACATAATAGTTTCTCAAATAGATTGGTAAAGAACATAGTGTTTTAGTAGCAGAAAGGTAAATCTAACTATTACAAAATTTTGTCTATGTTCAAGGAAGGGGCCACAAAGGACATCTTACAAGATATGAAACTTAATCTGGTAAGATCACATTGCAGTGGGCAAAATGTATCTCAGAAGTCTTCCTAAAACTAGTCATGAACGATGACTCCTACTTCCTTGTCCTCAAGTTGTGCAACCTATGGTGGGTCGAAAGCAACACCCAGAAGAGGAAATAAACAAATGAAAGGATGTCAGCATAAATTGAGTATGTGTAGTATTATAACAACTATGCATTACTGAGATATCAATGAGAGGTCAATTTAGGAGATTTCAAAAAAAGATATATAAAATAGATCAATTTAGGATATTTCAAAAAAAAGATGTATAAAAGAGAAAGTTCCAAAAGAAATAAGATGTCAATAGATGAGTCATTTATCAACAAGGATAGAAAAAATCTTACTAGATAATTACAACACGACATTTTCTAAATAATTATCATTACATGTAAATCAAATAGACTAATTTCATTTAAGTGTGACTGAGGCCCACAAAATCTCAAGCCTAAGTCGGGTGAAAGGTGTACCCCAGTAGAAAGGTGTGCCTAGTATATATAATATGAGTAGAAAGGTGCAGTGGAAAGGCGCATTCAAGTATTATGGTAGTACAAATATACTACTATCTCTAAATAAGTGTTACAACCCCAATTTTGGGTTCATCTGATGAGAAATGTAAACTCTCGTATGGCACAAATAATGATGTAATTTCATTTACAATAGACTTGATGATTGTATTGTGGGCTTTATTGGCTATTGGGCCCAATAACAAGGAAATTCAATTAATTAAGAAATCGAGAAAAGAAAGATGTGGAAACCTCTAGAAGGTAAAGAACTTAATCCAAAGGTGGATTTCGTGCCACATGGGTTCCTTGGGTTCTAAGGAGTCCAAAGTTGCAAAGAAAAGCAATAAGAAAAGAAAAGATTAATTAAGTATTTCTTTATTAAGAAAGAAATTGAAAACAATGATAAAAGGTGGAAAACAAGTGAAAAGAGGTATAATTGAGTTATCCTTAGTGGAATTTCGTATTTCAAGGATTCCTAATGATAAAAGGAATACTAATGAGGAAATAAAAGAGAAATTAAGAGAAATCTTCAAAAAGAAATATTTTAATAAGAAATACACATGATAATGAAGAATAATGCATTTAGATGCATCTAGAAGGATAATGAGTATCCAATAAAAAGGATTTCGAAATAATAGAGTTTCTTGGGATCCAAGGAGTCCCAATGAAGAGGAAAGAAAGAGAAAATACCAAAATTGCAAAATAAGCATAATGGGAATACATAATTAATGGAATTATGTGGTATTGTTAAAAAGGAAATAGTTTCTACTAAAGGAAAATATAATTTCGTGCTTATGGAGTTAAAGTCGAGCACAAGAGAGAATAAAAGAAAAGATTTTCGAATTTCTAAGTATCCATGCAATAAGAATATCAAAGAGGTAAGTAGGAGAGAGAATCTTGCTTCTTCATGAAGGAATTGGATTCCAATTAGAAAAGAAGTTTGTTTCTTCATGGGCAAGTGTTTTAGGGCGTGGACAACCACCCCTATATAAAGGGTTGATCTCTAGCTAGAGTTGGAGTAACTTTTCCATGTATTCCACCCTCTCTTCTCCTTCTTCCTTGTTCAAACCCTAGCCGAAGAGAGTATGTCTAATCCTGGGGCAGCAAGGACTCGTGGGATCACCACAGTTGAGGAGAGAGATTCCACGACGCCAACTAGAAGCTTGACGGTGATCCTCCTTGACCCTTTCACCCGTACGACGCTGCAAGTGGGCTGCAACACGGCCGCAGTTGCAGGTCTGCTGGACTCAACTCCGGCCAACCAGTGGCATACCAGTGGAACCCTCACATGCGTGAGGGCATGGCGGAGGTTGGGGAGGGAGTCGGAGAGGCCGACGGGTCCAGGGCATGAGCAGAAGCCGCGCCCATGGCGCCTATGGCAGCAGCCGCAATGCTGCGTGAGGTTGAAGAAGGGTGTATTTGCGTTGGACAGAGTTTCCCTCCATGGGCTGAAGAAGGCGCTTAACTTATCAAGGGCAGAGTCATCTTTTCGTCATGTTTCCAAAACCAGCGAAGCGCCTTGCATGGGAGTAGGGTGACGTGGCATCTCCTAATTGGCCCAACATAAGTGAGTTTTGCAAAATTCATAGTTAATTATTCATAGCTCGGATTAGCACGCATAAAATATGAAAGTTGCTCAGAAAAATGAGGGGAATGCATTAAAAATATAATTGAAGCCTGATTCCTTTTAAAATTCGAAAAGTAATGGAAGATGTCAACTTTAATGTGTTAATGTTTAAAGAACCGTATTTTGAGAATGAATAATATATTTATAAGGGTTTAATGGATTATTAGAGTTGGTATTAACATGTTAATGTGAAAGGGCACATTAGGAACAAAAAGGATTAACTTTGCACGTAATTACTTAATTTAGAGTTTCATGCACATGTATATACTTTAATGGGCCTTGAAACCCTAATATTAGTGAATGAGACTATTAATAGCTTTAATTGATTAATTTCATGATTAAAGTTGGAATATGTTGAATCTAAGCTATTTTGAGCATTAAAGTTCCTAATTGTGGTTAAATACCCTTAATGTGGAAATTAGGGTTTCCTAGTGGATAAAAGATAGAATTAATGATAAATAAAATTCATATGTGAATTAGATCATAATGAACTATGAATTGATGATAAATGAGCATAATGATCTCGTCATGGATTAAAAGGATAAAAATGGTAGTTTTAATATAAAAGAGGTTTAAGAGGCTTAATTAATGGTTAATTATGCCTTTAATCTGGAATTGTGGATTAGATGTGGAAATAATTAGGGTTTGTGATCAACTGTGTTAAATTAGGGTTTAAAATAGTAAAAGATGAAGGGAAACCCTAATTGCAATGGAAAACCTAAAAGTGGACTAGAAAGCCTAGGAAGCGAGCTAGATTTAATAGATCTTGATGACATGAGTAATAAAAGGGAATTGCATGATTGTTTCAGGATCTTATTGAATGCTTGCTTGCCTATTGTTGCTTGGATTATTTCTGTCTCACATCATCTTGACAGGTATGTGGTTTATTATGACTAATCGCATTAGTTTCCTGAGGGTTTTCTGAATGTTTCCTCGCATTGAATGCAATCTAAACAGTTTGGATGTTCATACTGCAATTATAAAGTCACTATGGCTATCACAGTTATATATACATGTGAATTCTCGCACCTACATGCCACCCTGATGGAAGATGTCATAAAGGTCAGGCCTATGAGGGTAGACCAATGGGCACCATGAGAGGTGACCCTAGACACCAAGCTTGGGAATGAGAAGGTGGTCTATGATGCATGACTATAGAGCACCATGAGAGGTGACTCCTTGGCACCAAGCTCGGGATTGAGAAGGTGTCCTTAAGTCAATGGCAAAAGAGAAACCCTAGAGGGGTATGCCAGGGTTAGGGCAAAAGCGGTGGAGAATGACACTTTGAAAATGTAAAGTGGCTTGTTAAATAATTTGATTGTGATTATTAAATTGTTAGCCATATTTGGAAAATTTTGGTTGTCCCCACATACCAATATATTTCGATATACTAACCGACGTTTTGTTTGTCGGTTTTTTAGGAACAACAATTGAAAGAACAAACAGTAAAGTGACACATTGTGGAAATAAGAAATAAAGTGCAAGGAGGATTAGATTGAATAATTCAAGCTCTGGATAGATAGATTTCCAAAGTTTTCAAAGGTAAGTAAAGTTTTAAATTTTATACCAAATTCCAGTTAGTTGGTAGAATTTCATAATTATTATTGATTATTTGTTGAACCTTTGATCCGGGTTATTATATAACGGCTCTGACCTTTTGGTCTCCCTTAATTGGGGGTTACTAGGAGGTGGGGTCGTTACAATTGGTATCAGAGCATAGGTTCCTCACTTAATCCTTAATAATTATTAAATTTTACAAATTCCGTAGAACCCAAGGGAGTTATTAGAGGATTATCTGAAAGACAGAGGTGTCTAGAAAAGGATCATGACTGGGGGCTGGAAATATTTTCCTCCTCACAGCTAGTCGGAATATGAGGACTCGCGAATCCGTGTGACTGTCTGGCCAAAGTCTTAGGGTATGATTCGAAATAAGATACCTTTAGGACTCTCTCATCATGTTCATCCCTTCTCAACTCAAATTCTATTAAGGACCTTAAGTATTAGGGTTTCCTCTCTTCTCCTCACCCTCTTGAGGTATGGGTAAGGTTGATAAGGATTAAGGAATCCTCCACCAAATTAATAAAAAGCATGTAAGTAAGATGTCATGGACATAAGCTTAATAGGGTAAGCGTAAAGGAACAGATACATGCTTAGGTCGTATGACACGAGTTGTCATTTCCCTCAGGAGAGACTCGAGGATAGACCTCCTTGGCGGGAGGATAAGTAGAGAGAGTTAGTCTTGGAGGCAGAGACCTCCATTAAAAGTGGAGACCTAGCACATCCTTTGAGGATGATGTTAACCCTAACCCTAAGTGAAGGTTAGAGAGAGAGATGACATGATGAGACCAGGTGTTTGGATAGACATGCCTTGGATGCCATATGAGCCATGAGAGGTTGGATGACCTAGCACCTTTGGAGACCTAACCCGGGAAAGGGTCGTGCATGTTAGAGCAAAGGGTAGCTCCTTCATGGATGAAGTTAGAGAAGAACCTATAGGCTTGTGCATGTAGGGTATAGCTTGCACCCAGAGTATGTCAGTGGACGGTAGTAGGTTGAAACCCTAGCCAGTATGCATGATGGATGGCTTATGGGATGAGCATAAAGGGCTAGGTATAATCTTGAGCCAAACATGAGTTGAGCATAGGCTTCACCCCCATAGGGGTATGCTTGTGAGCTTGAGCCTTCATGGAGAGAGGACCTCTAGTAGTATGGTTGGATGTGGAGTTAACTCTAGAGAGAGAAAGCATGACCCCAGCACGGAGGATGGAAGCTTAAAACCCCGAAATTTGAGGAACGGTGGGGAGTTCAGGATGATGTGACCTAAGTGGATGATAGTGGTTGCCTTATGCTTGATCCTTGGAGGCTGATGATGTCTTGGTTGCCTTTAGAGGAATAGAACCCTAGAGAGAGGATGATTCTTCTGTTACCTATGTGTCACACCCCGATCTCACACTAACCACAAACCATGAGATTAGGGCGCGACAGGATGGGATTTACACATAAACCAACCACTCGTCTTTTTTTTTAAACGTATTAAGACATTAAAGATAACCAGATTTATCCTGTAAACAAAAACTAAACAAACTGCAGAAGCATTCCTATTAAATTGACAGAAGGTACAAAGCAAAGTCTACAGCATATTACATTGTTTAACATAAGTAAAGCATAACAGTTAATTTACATCATTATACACATTCCACATACACACTCTCTCTCACCCACGCCATGTCCCAAGGACCGAGGGGAAAGGACTAAGATACCACTAACTAGACTAACTACAAACCTTTTATAACTAGGCGTTAGGATGAAATGACCCTTCCGATTCCTGATTCTGATGCTGACCTGAAAATGTTTTGAGTAGAGGTATGAGCCTACTCGCTCAGTGAATAGCATTTCATTTAGCTATCACTAAACAACTCATTAGGTTTATAGATTTAAATAAAACATAAATATAGTACTAAGCAGGGCAGTTCTAATAACATAACAGATTTGCAGAATATAATCACATTTCCATGCATTAACAGATAATTTGAACAGATAAACAGATATAAAGAAATAGCAAAAAAGTTCGAATACTTTAATTTACTGTGATCCTATATGAGTACCAATTTATATTATTATTAAGCCCTAATCATATACAGTGTACCCTGTATATGAAGATCCGTAGCGAACTACGATCCCACCGTACAAGACTTAGCGACACACCCAGGAAATGCTAAGTCTGACGCCAGCCCTACTCTGCCACAGGACCCCAGGCTCATCAGCCTTCAGGCTCATCGGCCTCACTGCACTACATCGAGTGCTCTAGACTCCTCCTCTAACCTGAGTACACAAGCGGAGAGTCTCACGGGGTTACCTCCATGACATCGCACGGATCTTGTTGCAATAACCCCCAATTTTCTCCAGTGCCACCGTGACATCGCACGCGTTATTGTTGGACACTGCCTCTCTATCCTCGTGTCTCCATGACATCGCACGGATAATGTTGCAACACGAGTTTCACCCCTAAGAAGCAGATCTGTCAAAGGGGTTCTACGGTGTTAGGGCACCTAAGTCTATTAACTGATTAATATATAATCATTTAAACAGGAATATCACATTTACTGATTTCATATCAGATCACAATACACTGTCATTCTAAACTGACAGAGCAATATATTTCAAATCATTGTAATTTCTGAGAAATTCTCATACCATGCATTCAGACAAATTAGAAATGCATAAATAACCCAACTTATTTCAATTTGGCACATACATAGCGAATTTACGCAATTGAACATCTTATTGCACAAATTAAAGAAATTTACTTCACATACGAGAATCATACTCAACATTTGTCAATTCTCTAAAATTATCGAAAAACGTGCACATTAACCCAAATCTTGGTTTGTGCATCACTTAACTCAATTAAGAGTTAATTACATTTCACAATATAATTTAATAACAATACTTGAGAATTTCTGGTAATATTTCAGAGAAATGTGCCATTTCATGTAAATATCAATTTACACATATTAACATCAAAAGATATATGCAATTAGGGTTTTCATGCATATTTTATTTATTCATATCTACTTTGAAATTGTACATCTGATAATTTATCAGAAATCTTCATTGTTTGGGTTCATACCCAAATTATACCATTTTCAGACATGAATTTCTAATTTCAACATTCAAATGAGCAATTTAGGTTCCAATGAACCATATAAATCTACCGACTCAATCCACACTGATCAATTGCTAAATTTAATCATATAACAGCGTCTAGAAGCAATTTATGAAATAAAAAGTCGGGCGACGCCAAACGCTGCCCGACGCCTGATAACGCCTGTTATCAGCGAAATTTGCGCACATAACTGGAAATATTCAAACGCCTGAGTTTATTAATGATAAATAAATAAAACCCTACTCACAGCGATTTGGTCTATCCGGATTCATCCGGAGATGCGTCCAAGGCCGGATTCTAGGCGGTTTCGGATCGTCTTCAACCTTTGAATAAATCCTTTACTGTTCCTATTCACGGAACGAGAGCTTCACGTCCAACTGGAAATGGCTACTAGGCATTGATTTGGGCTGAATTGATGGCAATTTCCAGCGTAAACCTCCTAGCCGAGGTCCAAATCCTTGATTAGGAGCTTTGGCCGCCCCAACTCTACCTCCTCCCAGCCATGCACGGCCGCTGGCCTCAAGCTACAGCTTGACGAGGATAGCTATGTTGGTTGCTAATCCGCAGCTAGGGCCACGGAAGCTCACTTGAAACTCTGGGCTGAGATCAAGGATGATTTCTCTATTGCTGGGCACGCCCAAGAGGGCCTAGCTGCTGCTGCCGCAGCAGCTTGCTGCTATACACTAGCCGCTAGCCAAGGTGCAGGGTGGCTGGCTAGACTAGGCAGATGTAGGAAAAGGAAGAGCAAGGGAGGAAGAAAAGAAAAGAAGATGAGAGGGAAAGAGGTAACCGGCTGGAAAGGGGAGCTAGGCCACGAGCCTCCTCCTGAACTCCTCGAGCGCCCACTCGCTCCTGTGCGCCGACTCAAATAAACGATCCTTGTTGAAGATAAGCGTAAAGGAAGAAACAGAAAAGAAACGTTTATAAAGTGAAAATCTTGGAAAATTGCTAAATTGACCCTAGAAATTGGAAATCATCATAACTTTTTCCTCGGAGGTCCAAATAACATGATTTCTTTTGCAAAACTTCAAGAATGAGGCCCACTACAAACCCAAGGCATGAAAACATGATAATCACATTGTTTTACTGATTCAACATATCAATTGCATCCAATTATTACTTTACTCAAATTAATCACCTTAATTATTCACTAACTGAACTTATGTGCTTGATTCAACTAAATCAAGTTAATGATTCACTAACCATCACATGAGCACATAAGTTAGATCAAATAACTTTAATTAGGCTCAAATAATGATGCTTACCGATAAACTTTGATACGGGTCATAACACTATGTGCCTATGGTATAAGTGGTTACCTGCTGAGATGAGACGAAGAGTGCCTTAGACCCTGAGGAGGTTTAAGTAACTAGTTGTGAGGCATTATACCTAGTTTGTTGTCCTTGAGGAGGACTCAACTCTGAGGTGTTGTTCATATAAAAGGAACATGGGAATACATGACCTACCTTGGACATGCTTGATTCATGGTTAAGAGATTGAGTATGCAATTGGACACCTGAAGGTGAACCTAGGGTTCCTAGGCCTAAGAGGGGAAGCAGTGTATCTGATGCTCATGATGAGATTTGAGTCTCTATAGTTTCGAGCATGATACTCCTCATGTGTATAGGTAAAGGAAACCCCTTAAGTTAAGGGTATGTTTGATGAACCCCTCACAACTAAGTTGATCTAATGTTGAGGAAAGAGAACAAGTATGACCTAGTATGATTTAACAGGTGGTCTGCTTGTGCCTTAGTAGTTGTTGGGTTAGGCATGCTCATGTGAATGTAAACCCTAAGGACAGTTGTGACCTTGTTGTCAAGAGTTGTAGTTTCCTCCCATCCTGGGAGAGGGACCCTTTGTTAGGGTGTATACCAGTTTTGTTGGTTTTGAGGTAACCTAAAGAGGTTTCATAGGATCTTGAGAAGCTAAGTGAAAAGTACATAGTATGAGAATGAACCTGTAGACCCATGGATAACCATCTCTAAGTGCATGTGGATGTGTTACCATGGAGGTAACTGGTATGGGGACTAACCAAGGTAGGCAGGTTGCCATGACCCCTGTGAAAGGATGAAAGACAGCCCAAGAATGCAGAGAGAGATGATGAAGGATTGGGTAAGGTTCTATCTTGGACATGTACTATAATAGAATCCTAAGTCTATCCTAAGGTCAGGTAGGGATAAGACCGATGGAAGGAGTTGCCTAATTCCCTAGTTGCACATGACCATAGGGTCAGGAGGTAACAGCTATCATTGTCTGAGGGCCATGGGTTAGGAGATTGATCACCTTCATGAACTCATGGGAGCCAAAGGGCAGATGAGTAGGGCACTCTCTGGATGCATAAGGGAAAAGGGATGACCCCAAAAGTGTCGGCACCCTATAGACCTAGAGGAGATGACTAAGGATTGTGTGGTGACCCAAGTAGGTTCGAGACCAGTTTTCCATGAAACTAACGTTGATATCATGATGTTTGTGATGTGGAGACATAAGTTGCACATTTCAACTCAGAATTGAAGGTGTACTGGAGGATGTGGGATGTATCATCTCTACTCGTGGAACAGGAAGAACTTTGTGTTTGGACAGCCGCCAAATGCTTATTTCCTGTTGTTATGAGAGGGAGAGATGGGACAATATGCATGCCATACACCAAGGATAAAGATGATGCGAGTTGGAACGTTGCTACAAGGTATGAGGACAGAGATGATAACATACCTTGGTGGAGTGAATGATACATGGATGGTTTACAAACACTAAGAGGAATAGTGTAGTCATCTTATGAGGATGTTTTATCAAGAGATATGTGGAATTTGCAAGTTAACCAAGGTTGAGTTTGATCACCATGAGGATGAGCTCAGAGTTTCTTGATGAAGACAAACTTAGAGGTTGAGATGAGATGATAAGTATAATACATGGAGGTGTATGTCTTCGACATTACCTAACACCTAAGGATAAGAAGTGGTAATGAATGATCTGGTTGAGATATAGCTGCCTAGTTTAGCTGGAAGCTAGAAGAAGTTGAGGTTGTTAGGCTAACCTTAAGTTGAGAAAAAGAGATAAGTTTGGCTGACACTCAGATATAACGAGATATGTTGAACAATATTAGTGGTTGTTTGGATAGCCAGCCTAGTCCGTGATATAATGAAAGGATGGTTGTCGAACCTCAGATGTACTTCTTTGGAAAGGAAAGTGATGAAACCCTGATGAGAGTGGTTTAGGGTTTCTGAGGTATCGATCTTGAGGAATCATGACTTATCGGGAGTCATGGTTGTAAGATCACCAAAAGATAGTAAGTGATAGTAGCACTTAAAAGAAAGTTGCATGCAAGCTAGGAAGTGAAGGATGAACACCAGTAACCCAGTGCATGGATATAAAGTATAAAGAGTCCTCGAGAGAGAATGGGAGTTCATCACTATGGATGTTGTCGTAAGTCTCCCCTAGACCAAGGAGAGTCAAGGTGCAATATGGGTTATGGTAGATCACCTTACCTAGATGACATGAGAAAGGAAGAGTATTGTCAAGGGACAGATCAAGTTGAACTACTTATAATAGAGAGAGAAATGGTTCAACTACACTATGACATGAGTTCAAAAGTTCTTGAGCATGGTTAGAAGGTTTACTTCCATGCGGTGGAAGTAGGTACATGAAGAACTCATTTTTAGTACCGCTTATCACCCCTAACTAATGGTTAGTATGATCCAGACTAGAGGGTTTGATGAGATCAAGTGTGCTTGTTCAGGGTGATACAAAGAGATAGTTCTTAAGATGTGATGTTAACTACCATAGCCTTTATCAGGATGCAAGAATTTCTATAAGGAGGTTGTGTCGGTCACCACTTCATTATGATGATGTTGGTGCAGGAGACCTCGCGAAGGTCAGAAAAGAACCACAGTGTGTGCAGATGAATTCGCTTGATCATGCAAGGGCTGAGAGAGAGCCCAAGGGTGACATGAGTCACGAGCTAATGCAAAGCAGACTGACATGTAGTTCACTGTGGGAGAATATAATGTGAGAATTCGACCCCTCTGAGCTACAGCTGAGAAAGCTGAGTCCCCGATATATGGGTCCATTTGAGATGGATTGGTAGAGATGGTTGTGTTTATCCTTGCCCCTCAGGAATAACATGATGTGTAATGTGTTCCACGAGTCCAATCTAGAACACTATGTGAGGTACCCAAGCCATGTGCTGAGCCTTGAACCTATTCAGCTTTAGGAGAGGCTGAAATGTCCTGAGTTACCAATGAGGGTATGATATACCAAGGAAAGAAGAACTCAGATGGATGAATATGAGATGATAAAGGTTCTTGGGAAGCACCATGGAAAGGGTAAGACCACATGGGAGCCATGATGGACATATGAAAGACTTATCCTAAGTTGTGTGTTTGCTTGGTGGAATTTGAGGGCAAAATTCCTATAAGAGGGGAAGGATGTTACAACCCCAATTTTGGATTCATCTAATGAGAAATGTAAACTCTCATATGGGACAACTAATGATGTAATTTCGTTTACAATAGCCTTGATGATTGTATTGTGGGATTTATTGGCTATTGGGCCCAATAACAAGGAAATTCAATTAATTAAGAAATCGAGAAAAGAAAGATGTGGAAACCTCTAGAAGGTAAAGAACTTAATCCAAAGGTGGACTTCATGCCACATGGGTTCCTTGGGTTCCAAGGAGTCCAAAGTTGCAAAGAAAAGCAATAAGAAAAGAAAATATTAATTAAGTATTTCTTTATTAAGAAAGAAATTGAAAACAATGGTAAAAGGTGGAAAACAAGTGAAAAGAAGTATAATTGAGTTATCCTTAGTGGAATTTCGTATTTCAAGGATTCCTAATGATAAAAGGAATACTAATGAGGAAAATAAAAGAGAAATAAAGAGAAATCCTCAAAAAGAAATATTTTAATAAGAAATACACATGATAATGAAGAATAATGCATTTAGATGCATCTAGAAGGATAATGAGTATCCAATAAAAAGGATTTCGAAATAATAGAGTTTCTTGGGATCCAAGGAGTCCCAATGAAGAGAAAAGAAAGAGAAAATACCAAAATTGCAAAATAAGGATAATGGGAATACATAATTAATGGAATTATGTGGTATTGTTAAAAAGGAAATAGTTTCTACTAAAGGAAAATATAATTTCGTGCTTATGGAGTTAAAGTCGAGCACAAGAGAGAATAAAAGAAAAGATTTTCGAATTTCTAAGTATCCATGCAATAAGAATATCAAAGAGGTAAGTAGGAGAGAGAATCTTGCTTCTTCATGAAGGAATTGGATTCCAATTAGAAAAGAAGTTTGTTTCTTCATGGGCAAGTGTTTTATGGCGTGGACAACCACCCCTATATAAAGGGCTAATCTCTGGCTAGAGTTGGAGTAACTTTTCCACGTATTCCACCCTCTCTTCTCCTTCTTCCTTGTTCAAACCCTAGCCGAAGAGAGTATGTCTAATCCTGGGGCAGCAAGGACTCGTGGGATCACCACGGTCGAGGAGAGAGATTCCAAAACGCCAACTAGAAGCTTGACGGTGATCCTCCTTGACCCCTTCACCCGTACGACGCTGCAAGTGGGCTGCAACACGGCCGCAGATGCAGGTCTGCTGGACTCGACTCTGGCCGACCAGTGTCATACCAGTGGAACCCTCACCTGCGCGAGGGCATGGTGGAGGTGGGGGAGGGAGTCGGGGAGACCGACGGGTCCAGGGCACGAGCAGAAGCCGCGCCCATGGCGCCTAGGGCAGCAGCCGCAGCACTGTGTGAGGTTGAAGAAGGGTGTATTTGCGTTGGACGGAGTTGCCCTCCGTGGGCTGAAGAAGGCACTTAACTTATCAAGGGTAGAGTCATCTTTTCGTCATGTTTCCAAAACCAGCAAAGCGCCTTGCATGGGAGTAGGGTGACGTGGCATCTCCTAATTGGCCCAACGTAAGTGAGTTTTGCAAAATTCATAGTTAATTATTCATAGCTCGGATTAGCACGCATAAAATAAGAAAGTTGCTCAAAAAAATGAGGGGAATGGATTAAAAATATAATTGAAGCCTGATTCCTTTTGCATTTCGAAAAGTAATGGAAGATGTCAACTTTAATGTGTTAATGTTTAAAGAACCCTATTTTGAGAATGAATAATATATTTATAAGGGTTTAATGGATGATTAGAGTTGGTATTAACATGTTAATGATGAAAGGGCACATTAGGAACAAAAAGGATGAACTTTGCACGTAATTAGCTTAATTCAGAGTTTCATGCACATGTATATACTTTAATGGGCCTTGAAACCCTAATATTAATGAATGAGACTATTAATAGCTTTAATTGATTAATTTCATGATTAAAGTCGGAATATGCTAAATCTAAGCTATTTCAAGCATTAAAGTTCCTAATTGTGGTTAAATACCCTTAATGTGGAAATTAGGGTTTCCTAGTGGATAAAAGATAGAATTAATGATAAATAAAATTCATATGTGAATTAGATCATAATGAACTATGAATTGATGATAAATGATCATAATGATCTCGGCATGGATTAAAAGGATAAAAATGGTAGTTTTAATATAAAAGAGGTTTAAGAGTCTTAATTAATGGTTAATTATGCCTTTAATCCGGAATTGAGGATTAGATGTGGAAACAATTAGGGTTTGTGATCAATTGTGTTAAATTAGGGTTTAAAATAGTAAAACATGAAGGGAAACCCTAATTGCAATGGAAAACCTAAAAGTGGACTAGAACCCCTAGGAAGTGAGCTAGATTTAATAGATCTTTATGACATGAGTAATAAAAGGGAATTGCATGATTGTTTCAGGATCTTATTGAATGCTTGCTTGCCTATTGTTGCTTGGATTATTTCTGTCTCACATCAGCTTAACAGGTATGTGGTTAATTATGATTAATCACATTAGTTTCCTGAGGGTTTTCTGAATGTTTCCTCGCATTGAATGCAATCTAAACAGTTTGGATGTTCATACTGCAATTATAAAGTCACTATGGCTATCACAATTATATATAAATGTGAATTCTCACACCTACATGCCCCCCTGATGGAAGTTGTCATAAAGGTCAGGCCCATAAGGGTAGACCAATGGGCACCATGAGAGGTGACCCCAGACACCAAGCTTGGGAATGAGAAGGTGGTCTATGATGCATGACTATGGAGCACCGTGAGAGGTGACTCCCAGGCACCAAGCTCGGGATTGAGAAGGTGGCCTTAAGTCAATGGCAAAAGAGAAACCCTAGAAGGGTATGCCAGGGTTAGGGAAAAAGCAGTGGAGAATGACACATTGAAAATGTAAAGTGTCTTGTTAAATAATTTGATTGTGATTATTAAATTGTTAGCCATATTTGCAAAATTTTGGTTGTCCCCACATACCAGTATATTTTGATATACTGACTGACGTTTCGTTTGTCGACGTTTTAGGAACAACAATTGAAAGAACAAACAGTAAAGTGACACATTGTGGAAATAAGAAATAAAGTGCAAGGAGGATTAGATAGAATAATTCAAGCTCTGGATAGATAGATTTCTAATGTTTCCAAAGGTAAGTAAAGTTTTAAATTCTATACCAAATTCCAGTTAGTTAGTAGAATTTCAGAATTATTATTGATTATTTGTTGAACCTTTGATCTGGGTTAAACGGATCTGACCTTTCGGCCTCCCTTAATTGGGGGTTATCGGGAGGCGGGGTCGTTACAATAAGCTTAGTCTGCCATACATGTAGAAAATATAAAGGCAAGAAACATGCTTAGTCAACATCAAATTAGTTCAAGTGGAGAGGATGAGATTATCCAAATATTTAATATAATTAGGTCATAAGGCCCTTTGTTGATAAGATATCATGGATTCAATATCAAAATTGGAAAATAATCTCACAACAATATGCTTCTCAAAAGGATTCAATATGACACAAGGTCTACCCAAGAGATACCTCATATGGGAAACAGCTTAGCAGTTATGTTAGTAATAGTCAGACAGATCAGGAAGATGCACATATTTTTTATTGAAAGCCTAAATATCCATTACACTAGTAAGGTTAGGGTCTAGGTCTGAGTTTGGGTCACACAAAACCTCCTACTAAACTCGCCATAGCCCAGCATGCAACCAAAACATTCCTGGAACAAGCCCCTAGACCTTTGAGGTTGGGAGCCTCCAAATATAGTAAGGGGAAACCATGGCGTCAACTGAAGCCCTAGAACTAGAAAAGCTTCTCATGATGGCCAGAAAGTCTCCTAGATAAGGAATTGAAAGGGAATGGCCTGAGGACATAGAATTTGGCCACATTCCCTCCAAAGGTAGATGGATTCAACAAAGAAGAAGTGGGATGTTTAGATGAATGTAATATGTATTTCTTAAATACCTTTGATGCTCATTTGGTTTTGGTTTTGGTTTTAGAATAAAGTTAGTAAGGATATCTCTAGTTTTGGGGATGGATAACCACACAAAAAATGATTTTCGTTTTCTTTCTTGTTTAAGAAGCAGTAAGATATATTCCCATACACAAACAAAGAGGAAACGGTTGAATTATAAAATCTTAGAGAGAAGAGATGAGATATATAATAAAACTAATAATGAGATTGGGGTTGTTGTTCAACTAGTTTCCTTGATATAAAAGTTAGGTACATAGGAAGATCTTTAGGAAAATCTAACCTGACTAAAACAACAATATTTCCTTATATCATGGTATTTTTATCATTTCTTATATATTTTATTTAAGGAAACTAACATTAACTAAAAATATTAACTTGACGCTAATTTCTTATTTTGAGATTGTTTAATGGATTAATTAATATATAAAAGTGTTTTATATATTATTTAAATAAATATTATTACGATGTATATTGCATTACTATATTTGGTATTTATGTCCCCTTATAGATCACCCACTAATGAGGAAAGTATTTTTTTAATTTTTTATTTCTTTAAATACATCTTGTCATGATAATTTGTCGTTAAGTATGCATAACAAATTACCATCTAGGAAAAGGCATCTATTTAGTTAATGTAAAGTTAGATTCTAATTTTTATTTTCAATCTTTTCAAAACTATTGCATTCGTTCTTATCACAATTTGAATTATATCAGTTGCTTATAAAAGGAAACATTTGTTGATATACGTGGTATCTATAATATAGCATTTTTGAATTTGTTTTAAATTAAGTGGTGATGAGATTTTTGAATTCAGAATTCTCCATGTTTGAGAAATTGCAAAGGAAAGAGGGAAGTTTTTTAAGAAAAGAGTACAAAGAATGTTATTACAATATCTCAATTTGGTAATCATTTTTATTATATGGGATTTATGATACAACTTATTTGGATGGATTGTAACTTCATCGTGAGAGTTTACTTCCTTTACGGAAAGCTGGAGAGAAAAATTCTACATACATGCTATTTTTATGCACAAGAGAGAGATGGATTATAAATTTGACTCTCATGTCTTTTATTTATTCATATATTGTATTAAATGAGATAATTTCATTAAATCCACACACCATTTGGATATGAGAATTTTATTACAATTCTTTTATGATGAGAGGAATATCACATTTACCACACATAATACATTAGTATTCATAGAGCAAATTGTTATCCAAAGGCAAGAAAAAGTGTCCCAGTTGTATGAAATACCCATTAGTATTTATTATATTTTTGTACATGTTTTGAACATTTATATATATGTACATAATATATATATATATATATATATATCATTATATCTATTGATACATGTCTTATATGTATTATTGGGTGTGTTAAGTGAATCATGGCATACTTGTATATATATACACATTTACAATTAGAAATTATGTTTACTTATTTTGTTACACGTTACTTCAAAACATAATTCGTATATATCTTTTCATTCAAATTTCTACGAGGACTTTTAGTATTGTAATTCATCTGGGAAATAACAACTTAAATTCCCAACTTTTGTTAGTTTCCTCAATAATAAAAACTGACTTCTATGACCAATAAGAAAGGGAAAAACTACTTTCATTAGAGTGTGTATATATATACAACATGTCTTGTAGGTGATGTATACTTTTAATGTATTTATCTTTACCTTTTATTCATTTAATTCTCAATACTCATTTATGACTCTCTTTTTATCTATTATCTAGTATGGGAAACCCCAAGAGAACAAATTTTAAACTAAAATCTATTTTAGTGCTAAAATTGTAATGCTAACCCCTGTTTAAAATTTTATTCTAATTATTTGACACTGAAGTCTCGAAATAGTTATCAACAAAATACCATATTTCTTGATTTTTATAAATCCTAATAAACTCAAATTTTGGAAAAAGGTTATTAAGATTATAATTAGAAGTAGAAAAAAGGTAACATAGATTAGGCTAGATGCAGAGAGTTAGGTACGTTATCACACCACCCCTTAATGGGAATTTCATTTCTAAAATCCATGCGACCATAACTATGTGTATTGAGCCACATATTGACCAAGATGTACCTATGTCGAACCTAACCTCATGTATCCAACCCCTTTTTAAGACTAAAAGTTGAGGTAAGAGATCTAAACCAAAACCTACAATTCTTTTAACGTTGTCACACTTATTAGGGTTACTTGCCGTTTGACGGTACTTTCATCATGATTTTAGTAAGTGGGTGTGCACATGAAGAGAACTTACTTAATACATATCTTATTTTCCCTTCAATATTAGTACTAACTCTTAGGTTGAGTATATGCATAAATTTTACTAAAGTGACTAAATCAATCTATACCTTACAATCAAATCATATTGTATCCTCCATTAAGAAAATTATCATTAAGGATTAAGATTAGGGTTTACCTATTAAGCACATCTCATTGTCCACAATTGAGCATTATAGTATATTTTATGTAAACTATTAAATGACCCAATTTGTAATTCACACATTAAACACATATATTAAAGTTACTACTTAATTTCTTTGCCCTTCAATTTATTATGGTCATGTAGGTCAAGGTTACTCATCAACTTTCACATTTTTATAGTGTTTAACCTAGGTTCATTTGTTTTATAGCAAATTGGGATGAAGTGGCCCCAATTTCATTCCTTTAGTACCTTTCAAACCTAACCTCTAACTTGCAGTATTTATGTTCATCGTTTGATAAGAGAAAATCAATTTTCAAGACTAATTTTAGCTATGAATTAACATTCATGTGGTCAACTTGGTAAAATTCATTCATCTATACTGGTTAGGGAGACATTAATGGGGGAAGTTACTCAAAATTTATTTAATATATTCATTATAAGTTCAAACATCCTTGAAGTTGTATTAAAAACTTAGAGTCTAAAGGTTACAAGACTCCACCCCTTAATAAAATCAATCCAACCCCAACCAACAATCTAAAGATGAAACATGGGTAAGTCAACTAAGTCGTACCATATCCAAAACATCCTCTTACTCTATTCTCTATGCTTTGATTTTAAGGTTTATGGGTTGACCTAACCAGAAAGCAAATTTTACTACTAAGAGATTTCTCACTACTTAAATCCATAGGTGGTGACTTGGTCTATGAAACTATTGATAGAAAGGCAAAAAAAATCATTTATACATATGGTATAATAATGAAAAGAAGTTTATGAGTAAAATTTTGCAATGTAAAATGGAAATTGGTGCCAAATATTGATGCAAAACCTGGTCACAAACTTGGATCAACTAATAAGTAGTTAAATTGTCACATACTACCAACAATAGGGTTGACTTCTCTAAGCATCTAGAAAGATGTATCAAAGATCTTTAATTTTGAGAAAATAATAGATGTAAGGGTTTACTATTCCATGACATGAACTCTTGATAAAGTTCTTATATATCATAGAAACAACAAAAACATTTCATTATAAAAATATAACTTATCCTAGCATATAACATAGAGTCTCATCATGAAATAATTACGAGTCACAAACACACGCATCCATTATCAAAAGAGATTAATGTTTCCCCTAGTTGGTGATTTACTACCATGAGGCCATAGCATGACAAGGATGAACGATAGAGTCTCACACTCTTATCATTTAGGTCACTAGGTAATCATATGCCATAGGGGATTAACTAGGCCCACAAGTACACTATGAAGAGTAAGGGGCAAAGATCTTCACTAGATGTTCTTACCTGATCCCCATATAAGACTAACGTAGGTATAACTTATAAGGGAAATGTACTAGGGAAAAAACCATAGCCAATTTATCAACTACAAATAAGAGCTTATACCATCTTGTAAGGAGTGGGACTCAAAGGGGATCCACGCCTTACTTATATGAGAAAATAAATCATACAACCCCATTCATTCACAAACACAGAATAATAATCCTCAAATAAAGAGATATGTACATAATATTTTCTCAAACATATTGGTAAAGAACACAATATTGTAGCAGTTGAAAGGTAAGTCTAACTATACAAAATTTTATCCATGTTCGACAAAGGGGACACAAAGAACATATAACAGGTTACAAATTCTAATTTAGTAAGACCAGTTTGCAGTGAGCAACCTGTTAATATCAAAAGTCTTCACAAAACTAGTCCTAAGAGATGCCTCCTACTTCTTGGTCCTCAGGTTTTGTAATCTATGGCGGGTTTAAAGTAACACCCAGAAGAAGAAACAAATAAAAGAAAGGACATCAGCATAAACTGAGAATGTGAGGTATTATAACAACTATGCATTACCGAGAGATCAATTATTGAGATTTCAATAAAGGAATGTCCAAAAGAGAAAAGTTCCAAAAGAAATACCATTTCAATAGATGAGGCATTTATCAACAAGGATAGAAATAATTCTTGTCACATAATCACACCACAACATTATCTAAACCATTATCAGTGCATGTAAATCAAGCAGCAAATTTTACTTAAGTAGGGTTGAGACTCATATAATCACAAGTCTAAGTCGGGTGGAAAGGCGTATGGTAGGCGGAAAGGTACGCCCAATATATAAAATATGAGTGGAAAGGAACACTCAAGTGGAAAGGTGCACCCAAGTCTTATGGTAGTACAACCTCTAAATAACTTAGTTTGTTGTACATGCATAAAATGCAAACGCAAGAAATATGTTTAGTTAACATAAATTTAGTTCAAGTGGAGAGTAAGAGATCATCCAAATAGTTAATACAATTAGGTCAGAAGGACCTTCATTCATAATATTTCATGGATTTAGTATCAAAATACGAAAATAATCAAAGAATAGGGTTCTCAAAAGGATTCAATTTTACACAAGGATTATCTAAGAGATGATTAATATGGGAAATAGTTTAGAAGTCATGTTAGTTATGTATAGATAAATTGAGAAGATGTAAATACCTTTATTGAAAGACTAAATATCCATTGCACCACTAAGCTCAAGGTCAGGGTCAGGGTCAAGGTCAGGGTCACACAAAACCTCCTATGCAAGCACAACATTTTTGGAACAAACCCTCAAACCTTTAAGGTTGGATGCCTCCAAACAGAGTAGGGGGGCAATCTTGTCATCAACTCAAGCCCCAAAATCAAAAAAACTTCTCATAATGGTGAGGAAGTCTCCTAGATAAGAAATTGGAAGGGAATGGCCTAATGACATAGAAATTGGCCATATTTCCTCCAAAGGTAGATGGATTCGACGAAGAAGAAGTGGTATGTTTAGATGAATGTATCTATATATTTCTCAATGGTCTTTGATGCTCGTGTGGTTTTGGTTTTATAGGAAAGTTTGTAAGGATATCACTAATTTTGGCGGTCGAGAACCACAAAAAGAATGAATTAGGGGTTTTTTCTTATTTGGATGTTGGGAGCAATAAGATATATTTTTGTACATAAATAAAGAAGGAACCACCAGAGTATAAATCTTAGATATAAGAGATGAGATATATATAATAAAACTAAGAATGAGAGTCAGGGTTGTTGTTTGGCTGGTTTCCTTGATATAATATTAGCATGATAAGAAGACCTTTAGGAAAATCTAACCCGACTACAATGATAGTATTTTTGTATATCCTAGTATTTTTATCCTTTTTTATATATTTTACTTAAGGAAAAACATTAACTAAATAAAGTAATATGACACTACTTTTTGGTTTTGAGATTTTTTGGTGGATTTTATTAATATATAAAAGTGATTTGGGTATTATTACATAAATATTACTATAATGTATATTGTGTTATTATATTTGGTGTTTATGCCCCTTTAGAGATCACAAACCCATGAGGGGAGTATGTATTGTTTTATATTTCTTCAAATACATCTTTTCATGTTAATTTGTCATTATTAAGTATGCACAATATAACCTTTTAGGAAAAGAGATCTAATTATTTAATGTAAAGTTAGATTCTAATTTTTTGTTCTAAAAATTCCAAAACTATTTTATTTATGCTTATCACAATATGAATTATATCAATTGTTTATGAGAGGAAACATTTGTTGATATCTGGGGTATCTGTAGTATATATAGCAATCTTGTCCAAATTGTTTTAAATAAAATGATTTATCAACTTCACATTTTTTCGTGTTTGAGGAATTGAGAAGGAAAGAGGGAAGTATTTCAAAAAAAGTGTGTAAATAACATTATTTACAATTTCTCAATTGGTAATAATTTGTTATTATATGTGTTTTATGATGCAACATATTATAATGGATTGTAACTTCATCATGAGAGTCTTCTTCTTTACTATAGGTTAGAGATGATAATTCTGCCTACATGTTATTTTATGTACAAGAGGGAGATGGATTCTAAATTAGACCTTAATGTCTTTTATGAATTCAGATCGGTATTGAATTAAATGATTTCATTAAAATGTGTACACCATATTTTATAGTGAGAATATTATTGGAATTATTTTATGATGAGAGGAACTTCACACATTTATCACACATAATACATTAGTTTTTGTAGAGAAATTTGTTAGCCGGAGGCAAGATATATTATCTCACTTGTATGAAATACTCACTGATATTTATTAGACGTTTAATTATGTTTTATATCTAGGGATAGATGTCTTGTATGTATTATTGGGTTTGTTAACCGAATCGTGACATTCTTATATATATATATATATATATATATATATATATATATATGAATTAGACTGGTCGGGTACAATGATCATCCATGTAAGTTGTTGGGACAATGTATTCTATTCTATTTTTTAAGATACTAAATATTGTCTAACAATATTGAAAAAGTCCAAAATTGGATAGACTTGGAGTTTAAGATAATGTTTAGCATTATCCTCTCCTCCTGACTATTAATTATTAGCATTTTCTCTCCCTTATCTTTTTTAATAGATTAGTCTTATCTCTCGTACTTCATTTGTGGGTTGGCATTACTTTTTGGGATTGTCTTATCGAGTACTACGGGAGTACTAATAAATAATACATTGTGTCGTACGATACGGTGCGCCAATGTGTGTCGATGTGTGTGGGTTCCAACGTGTGATGACTTTGAGTGTGCCAACGCTGAATAATATTATGTGTCAACATTGTGGGCCAACGGGAGAAACTAAAAAGATAGCCAAAAGGGGAGAGAACGAGAGTGGGTTAAGGAATTCTACTGTGGACACGAGATTGTGAGAAAGTGACAATCCTTGTAATCTTGTGAAGGTTTTTGCTTAATAGAATTTACGGTCTTCTTCACCAAAAAAAATTTCATTAATTACTGCTTGATGTTTGGCTCTTATCGACCGAGGGGGTTGTTATTATTTTTTTTGTGCATTCTTGGGTTGTATCCGACAAAGGAATTTTTTATAGGTTTGAAGGCTTCCCCGCAGCATTAAACAATTCTTCAAGTGGTATCAAAATAGGGTCATGCAAGACGAACAGAAAGTATGGGAGACACATAAAAATATGACGACGTCGAAACTACTGTTGGAGGCCGTCCAACGATTTTTGTTGCATCAAATCAAAATGGTAGAAAATCTTGATGGCAATATTATTGAATCAGGAGGGTGTGAATCTACCGGTTGTGAAATATCAACACAAGGTGGAGACATGGTATTTACTTGCGAGGGGCAAGTGGTTACGAAGGCTACCTAGTTCCATCGACTAGTTGGATTTTCTCTAACCAAAAGAGAAGTGGCTAACAAGATGTCTACCAATATAGGAGGTGTAGATGAAACATTAGCATGGGTGGCGGATGTCATGAACCTGAATAGTGCTACATGTATTCGACTCTCATGGGCAGTCTGGCGTGAGACTGTAAAATCAGCTGTAAATTTTGACAAGTGTAGAAGCTAAGCTGACAATTGTTGGAAGGAAGAAGACGTGATAGGATCAACCACACAGTGTCATCAAACGGACGCGACTCAGAGAAGGCACAAACCTATGGCATGGTGACCAAAAGGTGTGAAAGATGTGGTTCTTCCAAGTACAAGTATGAGTCAATATATTTTCTCAAACTATACAACATGAGGAGCTCTCACATAAAGGGTCTGGACAACCAAGTCTGGACGCACTCCATGCAGGCGTGCATGGTGATACGCTTTTAGAAATGGAAGCAGCTTCTGAGAGCGTAAGTATAGAAGAAGAATGGGAGCGAATTCTATGGGAGAAGCAATTACATTTTAGCGGATAAGATCTAATGTAGAGATTGTTGGGATAATGCATCTTATCTTGTTTTTTAAGACATTAGATATTGTCTAATAGGGAAAGTCCAAAGTTGGATAAACCTGGAGTCCAAGATAACATTTAGCATTATCCTCTCCTCCCATCTATTAATTGTTGGCATTTATCTCTCCATTATATTTTTCAATAGATTAGCATTATTCTCTCGTAATGTCTTTTGTGGGTTGGCATTACTTTTTGTAAGTTTTTTATCCAATACTAAATGCGTGCTAACTTTAGGCATGACAACACATAATACCGTTTTGTGTCAACATTGTGAGCCAATAGGGGAAACTAAAAAGATAGCCAAAAGATGAGAGAACGAGAGTAGGTTAAGGAATCTATTGTTGACATACATGGGATTGTGAGAGGACAACAATCGGGGCTGTTATTAAATGATTCTTTAAAAGTAGCTGTAAGCTTGTTTCTTATAGAGGTTACGAAGAAATCTGTGTTGTAAACCGATCATCGTAGATCTTATAAAAGACTGTAGTTTAATGCAAGCTTGGTACAATGTTATTTTGTACTCGGCATCCTTTCGGTACTCAATTCGTAATCTGAAATCACGCTAATAGCTTTACGCTCTATTGGACCAGGGTTTAAATCAAATGTTGACCTTGTTCTGTTTGCGTTTCACATATCATCGTCTTTTGGGCTTTTGGGTTAAATCTTTAAGGGACGTCTCACATGATAAGATGGAGTTAGCCCAGCCCCATTCTATAAATTAATTCTTAACCTGGCAGTAGTAGTCCTCAGAACAACTCTGACTCAAATTTGTTCTGAGAAGGAAATATTTATGATACCATGGTTTATTGCAATCCTTTTACTATCGAAAGACAACTACATAGAACGAGCCACATATGGTGTAGCTAGCTCACTCTGAAGTTCAATTACCTTCAAACATGGGACAAGTGAGTGATTTACATAGTAGGCTTCATAAAGTAACACCACCGGGAAGATCTACCTATACATGACATTTAGGAAAACCTACGATGTCATAAGAAAAACATTGAAGTGGAACCCTGGTAACGTTTAGCATAAGAAACGTAAAACATGAGAAACCACTACACGGCTAAACCCACGGAAAACGCAAATGGGGTGGTGGCCATTCATATCACAATTAAAAACCCAGAACTCTTTTCACCAGTAAGCAATGGAAACAAATCTGCCTCGAGAGGAGGCACACTGGCAGCATTTCCCCAGACAAATCCCCGTAAATGACACCGGGGCTGGCCATGCCTCGAGCTGAGGCACACTGCCAGCCAAAACACGAAAAAAAAAAGGGTTAAATACAGACAAGTACACACACAGCCCCTCATCAAATCGATGACAGATCCTCATACACAGACTTAATCCCAGGTCGTTCCGACACAGGCCGGATGCACCTCAACGCTATCCCCAGCACCTCCTTCAACCCTTTGGAAACACTCGGGTTGCTCACCTCCGACGCCATCACGGGATCAAAGCAATCCGACCCACGCCCTTCAGCGACCCTCAACCTGACCCAGTCCGTCAGATCCACACCACCTTCAACACCAGAGACGACATCCCCAGCACACCTCCCGGTGAGAAGTTCCAGTAACACGACCCCGAACGCGTACACGTCAGATTTGAACGACGGGGACGGCTTCTTAGAAGCGGCGAGCTCCGGCGCGCGGTACCCCAAAACGCCGGAGTCGAGTATCTGCTCGATTGTACCAGCTTGGGTCATGAGGCGGTGGAGGCAGTAGTCGGCGACGCGGGCGTTGAGATCGAGGCCGTCCAGGAGGATGTTGGTCGCTTTCAGGTTGCCGTGGGGTAAGGCGCGATCGAAGTGGAGGTAGTTGAGGCCACGGGCGACGTCGACGGCTATCTTCAGACGCTGTGCCCATGTCAGTGGTGGGCCTTTCCTTCCTGGCCGATCTGGGGATAATTGGTAGAGAAGATTTTATTAGAAGGCATTAAAGATGATGGTAAAGATGAATGATAAACAAAGTAACTTAAAAAGACCTTTTTTACACTGGACATCCAAGATATCGTTTGTGAAATCGTTTCAGCAGCAGTGAAAGGTCACTGGATATATACTTTAAAAATTGAAAAGTAAACTTTCAAAAAAAATGGATTCTTCTGCTGCTGGACGTTATAACAAATTTGCTATTGTGATGTGAGATTCCGCATATCCTAGATTGTTACAGATTGCATCTGAGTGTCAGTTACACTGTGCACATCAGAGAGAAGTACGCGCGGTCTGTTTAAACAAAAATGTGTAGCTAGGCATGTGCGTCTACAGAATAATAGATTCCTTTATACAGAAGCAAGATTTGCAATTTACGACTATTACCCTCACTGGTAGAGGTTTCTTATACTTCACATCCTACAAAATAATTAAAAACCTAACAGCTTATGTTTTGCCTGGTATGTGGCTAGGAAAACAAAGGGTTAGGGAAGGAAAAGGAGAGATAGAAGAATATAAGTTAACAGATTAGCACTTATTTTCCCCTCATTGATTCATCCTAAAAGATCAAACTTGGTCTTCCTCCCTTCGCCTTCCATGCTGCACTCCAGACGGTAGAAGTACTGTGGCAGGTGCCCATACACAACTAATTTCCTATCTATTATAAACTCAAGATACAAAACAGAATAACTATAAGAAAAATAGATGTTATCGTTTGCCCAGAGATGGACTCTGAGAACAGTGGATAACTAATCTAAGAAGAATTGACAAGAATAAAACCCACAAAGGGATGAATAACTATTCAAGTATACCCCATAAATAATTGGCAAATATTGTTTCTTTTTATATACGGGAAAAGGCAAAACCCATCTGACTCACAGAGCCAAAAATACGTATGTTTAACATCACTAGATATTCAGAAAAATAACTATCAATGCTGATTACCACCACATATATAACATCACATTGTATATAAGATGGTATCAAGACTTATCACCGCCCATTACTCTAGCAAAAAAAATGGCATTACTGACAGAAACAAACTTGTGTTGGATGCATCAATTAATTGAGCCAAGCAGAATATAATAAACAAACGAACCAAAAAGGTCAGTATCTTACCATAAAGAAAACTTGCCAAACTCCCCGGTGATATGAAGTCGGATAAAATCAGCTTCTCATGCTGCGTAGGTCCCCAATAGTACCCACGCAATCCAACAACATTGGGATGCCTAATATTAGCAAACTTCTTAGCCTCTTTAGCAAACTCCTTCTTGGGTTTCGCCACCCCTTCCCTCAACCACTTAACAGTCAAGAACAAACCATTGTCCAACGTAGCCCTATACGAAGTCCCATGGCTGCTCCTCCCCAAAACCTCGGCGGGAGCCTTGGAGAGCTCCTCCGGAGTGAGTACGATGGTATCATCCAAGAAATAAAGATCACCAGCCAACCGATCAGGGGAATGCACATCCAACCTCCCAAAGTTCTCAGCCATACAAGAATCACCAGAGTCAGGAGACCAAGAGAACCGGCTAGTCTTGGACGGCGACATGCCAGAACCAACCACTAGCCTACCCTTCCCTTCAGGGCTGATCGTCTCATGAGGACCGCCACCACCTTTCCCTGGATGAGCCATCAGCTCTTCAGCGGACACAACTACAGCGCCACCACCTCCTAATTCTCTACTCTTCATGCCACCACTAGAACCAGCCAGGCCCCTCCACTGGCTCTCTTTGTGTTTGACTGCTTCATCAGGGATTGTATCACGTGAGATCCTCCTATAATGTAAGATAATCGCCACAAGTACGAGCACAACCACGGCAACCACACATGATACGATCACTATCACTTTAACACCGGTTTTAATTGGCTTATGAGTAGAACCACCAGGTGACGCATTACTTGACCCTGGAGGAACACCAGGGAGCACCAGCCTCGAGTTCCCAGGATGGAAACAAGAGTCTGGAAATTTCCTCAGATTAAACGGAACTACACCAGTGAAATCATTATACGACGCATTAAAGCTCTTCATCCCATTCGGCAGCGTGTCAGGCAACGGCCCACTGAACCGGTTCATTGACAAGTCCAGCGACGTCAACGAGATCAATTCAGATGCAGCAACTGGGATCGGACCCGACAACCCGTTCCTGGAAACATCCAACACCTGCAGCGCAGTTAACGAGCTGAACCCATCAGGAAAGCTGCCATTCAACTGGTTCCCTGACAAATCAAGAACCTGTAAACTTGACTTCCGCGGTGAGGATGAGAATAATATAGGTCCCGAGAACATGTTGTCTGCGATGTGCAGTTCAAGCAATGTGGATGATGTCAGGAGGCGAGCTGGGATGGGACCACTGAACTTGTTGGAACTGAGATCTAAGATCGTTAGTTTAGGGTATGATGCAAAGAGTGTGTCAGGGAGTGTGCCGGATAGGGAGTTGTGTGAGAGGTTTAAGTAGTTTAAGCGGAGGAATTCGAGTGATGTGTCGGGTATGAAGCTGGTGAGCTGGTTGTGGCTTAGATCTATGTACTCGATGTCGTTTGACCATTTGGAGAGGACTGAGAGGTTTCCTGTGAACAGGTTTTGGGATAGGTCGAGGATCGTGCATCTCCCTGTGACGAGTGGGAGGTCGCCGGAGAGATGGTTGGATGAGAGATTGATGAATTGAAGTGTCGTTGATGTGATCATATTGATGTGACCTGAAATAAACAGGAGAAAATGAAACGAGTCAATCAAACAAATCTGATACAAAAACGTCATATAGACAAACACATAATACATTTTCAGCGTTGAGGTGTTCTCTAATACCAAGAATCCGAACACAGTTAGATCACTGCACATAACAAAAAGGCCGAAGGAAGCATTCAGCTTGACAAGTGTAACACGCAATGTTTTGTAGTTGCAATTTCCACACAATGTTTTGTAGAATAAATGCCTATTTTTGACTTATACTGTAGGGTTATAAACAGCATAATAAGCTGAAATCAGTTGCTTTCCTTATGTGCTGAGGAACTACAGCACTCAAAAGGAAGAAGAAAAGTAAGACTCAAGACAAATTGAAACCAGAAAAATTAAAAGCTTAGAAGGGATTCCAGTACAAAAGTTTGAAACTGTAGTTGTAGGACAACACAGCGAAAGTGGTTGTGTTAATTTCGTTGCATTTTCATTCATGAATTTTACATAAGGGGCCAACATATTACACTTGAACCTAGGTTGTCAAATAGGGAAAGTAAGGCTAATTATGATACTGAAAAAATTCTAAACGTGAGACTGGGTTGCCAAATAAGGAAGGATAGTTATGATTCTGAAAGAGGCATAAGAACTTCAAATTACTCAAAAAAACGAGAAGATGAAATCAGAATGCTGCATTTTACCTGAGAGGTTGTTGGCACTCAAATCCAAATCTGTCAACACCAGTGAATCCCCTTTGAGCAATCCATCAGGCAAGAACCCCGAGAACTGATTATTCCCAAGCCTGAGCACTTCAAGATCATACACATAATTAAACCCAGGCAACTCCCCTGTCAACTGATTATAACTCAAATCCAACGCCTTAAGATTCCCAAACGTAGACAGCGTCCCTCCATCAATCAACGACCCCGTGAGCTGATTGTTGCTAAGATTCAAGTACTTGAGCGTCTCGGAGATATCCGCTAAAAACTTCAACTCCTTGGTACTCAAGCTAATAAGCTGGTTGCTGCTAAGGTCGACATGCACGACACTTGACTGCATAAGGAACGCCCAGTCGATCCCTCCATCGAACCTGTTCCCACTGAGGTCGAATACCCGCAAGGCCGAGTTGGTCTCGAACCCGGTGGGGATCCTACCCGTGAAGGCATTGTGGGAGAGGTTGAGGGAAACGAGCGTCTTGATTGATGTGAGTGAGGAAGGGAGTGGGCCGGTTAAGGAGTTGCGGCTGAGATCGAGAGACAGGATTGAGATGAGCATCCCGAATGATTTCGGGACCGGACCCGTGAAGTTGTTACCGGACAGTGAGAGGTTCTGTAAGGCTCGTAGTTTCCCGACGTCTTCTGGGATGAGTCCAGTGAAAAGGTTGTTTGAGACGTCTAGGTATTTCAGGCTCCGGAACCCGCTGCCACCACCGCTGGCTGATGATGCGATGTTTTTAGGGATGGTTCCTGAGATGGAGTTGTTGGCCATGGAGAGTCGGAGGAGCATTGTTAGGTTTGCGAATGTGGAGAGGTCGGTGGTTGCGACGAGTCCGAGGTTGTCGAGTATAACTCCGGCGACGTTGCCGCCGTTGCAGACGATACCGTTCCATGAGGATGGGCAGCCGTTGAAGTCGATGGATTCCTCGTTCCATGAGTCGAGGACGTAACCTGTTGGGTCGACTGTTACACCTTTGCGGAACTCTAGGAGAGCTAGGATGTCCTGTGAAGGAAGCTGCGCGAAGGCGGAGGTGGCGAAGAGGAGGAAAAAGAGGGGGAGGATGGAGGAGGAGAAGATCCGAGATTGAACCATTTGGATGGTGGCAGCAGGAGGAAAGGAGCCTTTTTTTCGGGGGAGAATCGCTACTAGCCTTGTCACTCACTGCTTCCTGCTTTGGTCCACCTCGCGGCGTGCTGCTTTCCTTCTTTTGGCTCTTGCCCTTTGAGGTCGGGAAAAAAGGGGCTAATGCTTCTAGCAGTGACGCGTTGGAGCTGAGTTGACGCCGGAGGGAAAGTGGAGAAGAGAAAACAAAAAAATGCCTTTCTCCGACGAGCTCGGCCTACTGCCAGCACCAAAACCAAACCAGCACACCGACCAGCCGTCCCCTCCGCTCCACTAACAGACAGCACCGGGACGAGCCCCGTGGAGAGGAGAATCTTCAGTGAGGCAAACAACACACAGGCACAAGCTGCAGAAACAAACAAGCCGCAACCCCACTTGCCACCCTCCAATGCCGCTGTTACAGCGCAAGACGGAGGGAAGGAGAAGGAAGAAGGACGCCCTCCTCTATACAGCCTCCAAAAAGGGCCAAAGCCATCAACTTGACAAATGCCGCCTTGCGGAAGCCGCCACCCAACACCGGCACAAATGACAGCCAGAGGAGGTGGGTTGCTGAGCTGAGTGTGTACTGGGTGGTAGTAGTAGTAGTAGTAGCTGCTCAAGCTCAAGCCCGGCCTCTACCGAGAAAGGCGCATTGAATGGTTACCCAAACGACAGGGACCAGAAGAGACGACAACCTCCATGAGGCCGCGGGGAGTGACGCAATGCCTGGCTGTGTGCCTTCCCCGCGAGGGCAGGAGCAGCTGGGTGGTAATAGCAAGGAAGAGCCGGAACAAGAAAACCCTAACCCTAGCGCGGCAGCGGCTTGGCTACCTCGGCGACCGGCCCGCAGTCGCAGCTTCCTTCACTGGCGAGTGGGGGGGAGTGGGGAGTGGAGCAGCAGCAGCAGCGTGGGAGTGTGATCTTGACTTGGCAAAAAAGGAAGTGGGGTAAGTCAGTGGGGGGAAGGGAAGCAGACTGCTGTGTAGACCGAAGTGGGCCCAGAGTAGGGGAGTGTGAAGGACTGCGTGTCTGTGTGTAATGTTGGATTCCATTCCACCCCTGCCGTCCGGCTGGCTCTTTTCACTTTCTTTCTGACAATTATAGTAATTTAACACTGTGGAAAATCGGTAGGAGGCTCAGCAATAATTACCCGCCAAAAAAATCCGCGCATTTCGTTCCCCTCGCGGACACCAAGTCGCTATCAAATCGAGTTTTTTAGCATTACCCTCGTCCATCGCCTCGCCGCAACGCGAGCGAGATGCCCGCCCGTGAAGGGAAGCCATTGGGTGTCGGCGGGACCGGCATGGAGTGTCCACTGGTTGGTCCGCAATTACTCTCTTTTTTTTCTCGGGAGGGAAAAAAAACGATTCAGCGAGATCTAGCACTATGCGTAAGCTAGTGAAATAGCTAATAAGAATTTGTTAGGTCTTATATCCAACAAAAGAAATAGGGTTGTCAATGGGAGGGTGAGCTCTAAATCTTACCCTTATTCATCTTGTCCTTGTTATCTCTCGATGTGGTGGGCAAGGATATTAGTAGTGCTTCACTCCACCAATACTATCATTATTCCTTTACCTTACTCAAGATGCTCCAGAATGACTTTTAAGCATCTTTGTCGTCCGGCTAATAAACGAATTAGCGAGATCTAGCACTAAGTGTAGGCTAATAAAAAAAGCTAGTAAGAATTTGTTAGGTCGTATATCCAACAAAAGAAATACGGTTGTCAATGGGAGGGTGTTAAGGGGAGGTTGAGCTGTAAAACTTACCCTTATCCATGTTGTCCTTATTATCCATCGAGTGTGGTGGGTAAGGATACTATTAGTTCTTCACTCCACCAATATTGTCATTATTCATTTACCTTACCCTCTTACCTACAAAGTAGACATGAAGGACAAGGATGGAACCGGGAATTCAGATGTCTTCTTTTAATTTTTACAAATATTAATGATAATGGCCTAGCTAATACATTTATAGATTTGAATGAAATATCAAGATGCTCCAGAATGACTTTTAACCATCCCTGTTGTCCGGCTAATAAATTATTTAGCGAGATCTAGCACTAAGCGAAGACTAATAAAAAAACTAGTAAGAATTTGTTAGGTCTTATATCCAACAAAAAATAGGGTTGTCCATGGGAGGGTGTTAAGGGGAGGGTGAGCTCTAAATCTTACCAATATCCATGTTGTCCTTACTATCCATCAAGTGTGGTAGGTAAGGATACTAGTAGTTCTTCACTCCACCAATATTGTCATTATTCCTTTACCTTACCCTCTTACCTACAAAGTAGACATGAAGGACAAGGATGGAGTAGAGAATTTATGTCCTCTTTTAATTTTTACAAATATTAACAATAATGGCCTAGCTTATACATTTATAGATTTGAATGAAATATCAAGATGCTCCAAAATGACTTTTAACCATCTCTACCATCTGGTTAATAAATGATTTAACGGGATCTAGCACTAAGCGTAGGCTAACAAAAAAAGCTATTAAGAATTTGTTAGATCTTATATCCAACAAAAGAAATAGGGATGTCAATGGGAGGGTGTTAAGGCGAGGATTAACTCTAAATCATATCCTCATCCATGTTGTGCTTATTATCCATCGAGTGTGGTGGGTAAGGATACTAGTAGTTCTTCACTCCACCAATAATGTCATAATTCCTTTACCTTACCCTCTAACCTACAAAGTAGACATGAAGGACAAGGATGGAGTCGAGAATTTATATATCTTCTTTTAATTTTTACTAATATTAACGATAATGGCCTAGCTAATACATTTATAGATTTGAATGAAATATCAAGATGCTCCAGAATTACTTTTAACCATCTCTACCATCCGTCTAATAAATGATTTAGTCAGATCTAGCACTAAGTGTAGGCTAATAAAAAAAGCTATTAAGAATTTGTTAGGTTATATCCAACAAAAGAAATAGGGATGTCAATCGGAGGGTGTTAAGGTGAGGGTTAGCTCTAAATCTTACCCTTATCCATATTGTCCTTATTATCCATCGAGTTTGGTGGGTAAGGATACTAATAGTTCTTCACTCCACCAATATTGTCATTATTCCTTTACCTTACCCTCTAACCTATAAAGTAAACATGAAGGACAAGGATCGAGCCGGGAATTTATATGTCTTTTTTTAATTTTTATTAATATTAACGATAATGGCCTAGCTAATATATTTATAGATTTGAATGAAATATCAAGATGCTCCAGAATGACTTTTAACCATCCCAGTCGTCCGGCTAATAAACGATTTAGCGAGATCTAGCACTAGGCGTAGGCTAATAAAAAAAGCTAGTAAGAATTTGTTAGGTCTTATATCCAACAAAATAAATAGGGTTGTCAATGGGAGGGTGTTAAGGGGAGGTTGAGCTGTAACACTTACCCTTATCAATGTTGTCCTTAATATCCATTGAGTGTGGTGGGTAAGGATACTATTAGTTCTTCACTCCAACAATATTGTCATTATTCCTTTACCTTACCCTCTTACCTACAAAGTAGACATGAAGGACAAGGATGGAGTCGGGAATTTATATGTCTTCTTTTCATTTTTACTAACATTAATGATAATGGCCTAGCTAATATATTTATAGATTTGAATGAAATATCAAGATGCGCCAGAATGACTTTTAACCATCCCTGTCGTCTGGCTAATAAACGATTTAGCGAGATCTAGCACTAAGTGTAGGCTAATAAAAAGCTACTAAGAATTTGTTAGGTCTTATATCCAACAAAAGAAATAGGGACGTCAATGGGAGGGTGTTAAGGGGAGAATGAGCTCTAAATCCTATCCTTATCCATGTTGTTCTTATTATCCATCGAGTGTGGTGGGTAAGGATACTAGTAGTTCTTCACTCCACCAATATTGTCATTATTCCTTTACCTTACCGTCTTACCTACAAAGTAGACATGAAGGACAAGGATGGAGCTATGAATTTATATGTCTTCTTTTAATTTTTACTAATATTAACGATAATGGCCTAGCTAATACATTTATAGATTAAATGAAATATCAAGATGCTCCATAATGACATTTAACCACCCATCCATGTCGTCTGGCTAATAAATGATTTAGCGAGATCTAGCACTAAATGTAGGCTAATGAAAAAGCTAGTAAGAACTTGTTAGGTCTTATATCCAAAAAAAGAAATAGGGATGTCAATGGGAGGGTGTTAAAGGGAGGGTGAGCTCTAAATCTTACCCTTATCCAAGTTGTCCTTATTATCCATCGTGTGTGGTGGGTAAGGATACTAGTACCTCTTCGCTCCACTAATATTTTCATTATTGTTTTACCTTACCCTCTTACGTACCTACAAAGTAGACCGTGAAGGACAAGGATGGAGGTGGGAATTTATATGTCTTCTTTTAATTTTTTCTAATATTAATGATAATAGTCTAGCTAATACATTTATAGATTTGAATGAAATATCAAGATGCTCCAGAATGACTTTTAACCATCTCTAACGCCCGGATAAAAAATGATTCATCGAGATCTAGCACTAAGCGTAGGATAATAAAAAAGCTATTAAGAATTTGTTAGGTCTTATATCCAACAAAATAAATAGGGATGTCCATGGGAGGGTGTTAAGGCGAGGGTTAGCTCTACATCTTACCCTTATCCATGTTGTCCTTATTATCCATCGAGTGTGGTGGGTAAGGAACTAGTAGTTCTTCACTCGACCAATATTGTCATTATTCCTTTACCTTACCCTCTAACCTATAAAGTAGATGTGAAGGACAAGGATGGAGATGAGAATTTATATGTCTTCTTTTAATTTTTACTAGTATTAACGATAATGGCCTAGCTAATACATTCATAGATTTGAATGAAATATCAAGATGCTCCAGAATGACTTTTAACCATCCCGGTCATCCAGCTAATAAATGATTTAGTGAAATCTAGCACTAAGCGAAGGCTAATAAAAAAAGCTAGTAAGAATTTGTTAGGTCTTATATCCAACAAAAGAAACAGGGTTGTCAATGGGAGGGTGTTAAGGGAAGGGTGAGCTCTAAATCTTACCCTTATCCATGTTGTACTTATTATCCATAGAGTGTGGTGGGAAACGATACTAGTAGTTCTTCACTCCACCAATACTGTCATTATACCTTTACCTTACCCTCTTCCCTACAAAGTAGACATGAAGGATAGGGATGGAGCCGGGAATTTATGTCTTCTTCTAATTTTTCCTAATACTAACGATAATGTCCTAGATAATATATTTTTATATTTGAATGAAATATCAAGATGCTCCAGAATGACTTTTAACCATCCCTTCCGTCCGGCTAATAAACGATTTAGAGAGATCTAGCACTAAGCGTAGGCTAATAAAAAAACTAGTAAGAATTTGTTAGGTCTTATATCCAACAAAATAAATAGGGTTGTCAATGGGAAGGTGTTAAAGGGAGGTTGAGCTGTAAATCTTACCCTTATCCATGTTGTCCTTATTATCCATCGAGTGTGGTGGATAAGGATACTATTAGTTCTTCACTCCACCAATATTGTCATTATTCCTTTACCTTAACCTCTTACCTACAAAGTAGACATGAAGGACAAGGATGGAGTTGGAAATTTATATGTCTTCTTTTAATTTTTACTAATATTAATGATAATGGCCTAGTTAATACATGTATAGATTTGAATGAAATATCAAGATGCTACAGAATGACTTTTAACCATCCCTACCTTCCTCTAATAAATGATTTAGTGAGATCTAACACTAAGTGTAGGCTAATAAAAAAGCTACTAAGAATTTGTTAGGTTTTATATCCAACAAAATAAATAGGGCTGTCAATGGGAGGGTGTTAAGGGGAGGGTGAGCTCTAAATCCTACGCTTATCCATGTTGTCCTTATTATCCATCGAGTGTGGTGGGTAAGGATACTAATAGGTATTCACTCCACCAATATTGTCATTATTCCTTTACCTTACACTCTTACCTACAAAGTAGACATGAAGGACAAGGATGGAGCCGGGAATTTATATGTCTTCTTTTTATTTTTATTAGTATTAACGATAATGGCCTAGGTAATACATTTATGGATCTGAATGAAATATCAAGATGCTCTAGAATGACTTTTAACCATCCATGTCGTCCTGCTAATAAACGATTTAGCAAGATCTAGCACTAAGCGTAGGCTAATAAAAAAGCTAGTGAGAATTTGTTAGGTCTTATATCTAACAAAAGAAATAGGGCTGCCAATGGGACGGTGTTAAGGGGAGGGTGAGCTCTAAATCTTACCCTTATCCATGTCATCCTTATTTACCATCGAGTGTGGTGGGTAAGATTACCAGTAGTTCTTCACTCCACCAATATTGTCATTATTCCTTTACCTTACCCTCTTACCTACAAAGTAGACATGAAGGACAAGGATGGAGCTGGGAAATTATATGTCTTCTTTTAATTTTTACTAATATTAACAATAATGGCCTAGCTAATACGGTTATAGATTTGAATGAAATATCAAGATGCTCCAGAATGACTTTTAACTATCCTACTATCTGACTAATAAACGATTTAGTGAGATCTAGCACTAAGCGTAGGCTAATAAAAAAGCTAGTAAGAATTTGTTAGGTCTTATATCCAACAAATGAAATAGGGCTATCAATGGGAGGGTGTTAAGGGGAGGGTGAGCTCTAAATCTTACCCTTATCCATGTTTTCCTTATTATCCATCGAGTGTGATGGGTAAGGATACTAGTAGTTCTTCACTCTACCAATATTGTCATTATTCCTTTACCTTACCCTCTTACCTACAAAGTAGACATGAAGGACAAGGATGGAGCCGCGAATTTATATGTCTTCTTTTAGTTTTTACTAATATTAACGACAATGGCCTAGCTAATACATTTATAGATTTGAATGAAATATCAAGATGCTCCAGAATGACTTTTAAGCATCTATGTCGTACGACTAATGAACAGTTTAATGAGATCTAGCATGAAGTGTAGGCTAATAAAAAGCTAGTAAGAATTTTGTAAGGACCCTGACCTTCGTTTTGGGCTTACCCTATTTGTTTTGCCTAAACCTTGTGCTTGGTTGCTTGCTAATCATCTTTAGTGATGATTAGGGTTTGCTTGTTCTTAGTTGAGAGTTGGGGTTGCTACTTGCAAAATAACCTAAGATAGGGTTGGAGAGCAAGTTTGTCACCTTGAGAGATGTCTTTCTCTCTCTTTGCTTCCTCTAGGGTTGAGAGGAAGGTTTGCGCTCGTGCTTTGAGTTGTCTTGGGCTTGGTTGAGCTCTTTTGGGCCTTGTTTCCCCTTGTTTGGGCTTTGCCTTGCTTGATTGAACCATGTATCGAGCAAGGATGTTAGTGTCGGCCTTGCTTTGTGTCTCCCATGGTGGTGTGTCGACCATGGGTGGTGGTGTGTCGGCCTTTGACCTTTGTGGACCTCCTTGCTTTGGTTGTGTCACCCTAGCTTGGACATGTGGCTGATCCTTGGTTGAGTGGTGGCATGGCATGTGCATGTGTTTTTCAAGGTGGTAAAACATGTGGACAAGTGTCCCTTGGTAAGGTGACACCTTGCCTTGGTTTAACCTTGACCCTCATCTATATATGCCTTGCCTTTCTCTTCCTTAGGATCCCTTTTAGCTCTTTTGTTGCTCTCCCCTTCTTGTGTGCACGACACACACCTTCCTTGGAGAGCTTGGTGGCCGATCCTTTCCCCTTGGTCGAGATCTCTTCTTCCTCCTCTAGCTTGGTGGCCAAACCTTAGGAGGGTCTTGTTCTTTGGTAAGCATCTTCCCTCTCTCCTTAGCATCTTCTTTTCCATCTTGTCTACCCATCGGCCATGGTGGTTCTGATCCTTGTTCCTTTTCTTGAGGTGGTCGAAAGTGGTGAGCTTGGAGCTAGGAGCTTGAAGCTTGGAGCTTTGGAGCTTGAGGAGTTTGCTTAAGGCAGGTTACATGACTTCTAAACCCAAGCTATACTACCTTCTCTATGTTGCATGTTTCATATATGTTGATGATCGACCATTGCATGCTATGTTTCTTTCTATAGTGCATGTTGTTGATCTTATGGATATAATGAGCACGATGTTGTTGATGGTTTATATGCCTTTACACCTAGTTTGCTGAACCATGGTTTAGGGTTTCCTTGTTGAGCAATACCCCTTTCTCTCCTTGATCTAGAGAAGTGAGTTTGAGCTCTAGTGATGTAGGCAATACCCCTCTCTCGTTTAAGTTGAGAGGTGAGCTTATATTCTAGTTGCTTGGGCAACACCCTCCTCTCACCATGGATTTGAGAGGTGAGCTTTCGAATAGATGATGACCTATGTTGAGGTGGATCCTTGTGGTTGCCCTATTTGTGATAGAGGTTGTGCAAAACCCCTCTCTCTTAGTTGTTGAGAGGTGAGCCGATCTTCTGGATCAATTAGGGTTTGGTGCCCTTGTGCTTGAGGTTGAAGATGACCTTGTGGGGTTGTGCCTTGTACGATATGACCTTAGAGTAGTGCTGCCCGATAGCCTTGATGGTTGGTTTGACACCCAATATGGTCCTCTTGGCTTGAGATAGAGCTTGGGCGACACACCTTATATCATGTGCTCTGAATGATATGATCTTGGAGTAGGGTTGCCCGATACCCCTACCTTGTATTGATCTTTGATCGATCTAACATGGAGATGAGATGGTTGGCTTGATGATTGTTATGCTTTGTCTGAGATGGAGCCTTGTAGGCCATCCTTGTGTTGGGCGATATGGTTTAGTTGTGGTGATGCCTGATATGGGTTAGGTGGGAACCCTAGATGTTGCTTTGTTGGAGGCCAATATGTAGTGTTGCCCTGTTGACCGATAGGCTTCCTTGAGATGCCTTTGAACATGTTGGGCGACATAGTGTTGGCTTGGGCGCCATGATCTCGGCCGATATAGTGGTGAGAGGGGGTGCCCGGTTCAACCCTAACTCTAGCTGGCCGGTAGGGTTCTAGCTGTTATACCTTTTGAGCTGGCTGCACGATACACCTTGTGCACCTAGTATGCACGACAAGGTTGCATGTTAAAACCACGTTCTCTAGTTGCATGATATACCTTGGCCGAGATGATCCATGTCTTGGATGTGTTTTGGCCAATATGAGGTGTTGAGCGTTATGGATTAGTGCCCGATATGATGGTTGTACACAGAATCCTAGACGATACCTTAGTGGTCATCTTGTCCAATGGACCACACGACGTCTTGGCTGTCATGGGGGTCCTCTAGATGACATGGTTTGGTGTTTGGGCAATAGGCTCCTTGGGCGTTATGACCTTGATCGTTTTGGCCTTAGGCGTTATGAGGTTGGTGGATCCCCGACATGTAACCCTAACCCTAGCTCATGTACACGATAGGCCCTTGGCCGACAACCCCTGCTGATGAGGGCACAAGTGCTCTAGGGGTTGGAACTCTAACTGATACCTCCTTTGGTGAGGGTTGGCGCTACTCGCCATACCTATAGTGAGGGTTACATGAGTTTTGGTGAGGGTTCTAATAACTCGGAATGTATATGGATTATAATGATAACACAAAGTGATATGGTGTAATCACCTTGAATCTTGTGTATATGATGATGAGTTATAATGATAGGTTGTGAACCAGGAAGCTTGGAAGCATGTGATGTTGCTTCCCATGATGGTGTGACACATGCCTATGATCACAAGTATGGGGCATGATATCTGTTTATGATTAATGATAAAACTATGACTTCTACAACTTATGTGTAATATACTCATGGATGTTGCTTTATATTTGATAGCGTGATAATCTTATTAATCCATGATGACTTCAGTTATCTCTATGGATGTGTATACTAACCATGCAGGTATTTTATGAGATGTATGTGCTTGAGTAGCACCATGTGATAATGAGATGATAAGTTGATAGGTCTGAGGACCTGATATAAGGTTGAGCGCCTAGTTGAGGTGTTATCCTCTAATGATGAGATAGGGGATGCGTTTCCAGAATGTTGATACATGATTATGATGCCTTGTGAGGCAGTGGTTGATATAATGAGGGATTGAGGTCCCAGGACAGTATGATGATGGCAATATGATGTAATCCTATAAGACTATGTTATACTTTTATTGCCTCAACAATTGGCTTAAAATATACTAATCAATTATAGATGAACATATCATGTAGTTTGTCCTGGCCATAGATCCATCATCGTCAGTATTTGGTGATGGAGAAATAGGTTTATCCTGCAAGTATTTTATGAGATGTATGTGCTTGAGTAGCACAATATGTGATAATGAGATGATAAGTTGATAGGTCTGAGGACCTGATATAAGGTTGAGCGCCTAGTTGAGGTGTTATCCTCTGATGATGAGATAGGGGATGCATTTCCAGAATGCTGATACATGATTATGATGCCTTGAGAGGCAATGGTTGATATAATGAGGGATTGAGGTCCCAGTACAATATGATGATGGCAATAATGATGTAATCCTATAAGACTATGTTATACTTTGATTGCCTCAACAATTGGCTTAAAATATACTAATCAATTATAGATGAACATATCATGTAGTTTGCCCTGGCCATAGATCCATCACTGTCAGTATTTGGTGATGGCGAAATAGGTTTATCCTGCAGGATTACCTGGAGCACATATTGTTGAATATGCGAGGTTTCCCCTAGTCTAAAATAGGAGGGTTTGAGTGCAGCTGTGGTTGCAGACTCAAGATGTATGGAGCATGGTGAACAGACCCATGGCTTAGGATATGTGATGATGAGCATGATGCGTTCATGGCTCGGATATATGCACTTGCACCTATGATGAGGTGAGTTAAAGATATGGGTGGCTTGCAGGAGCTGACCCAGAGGCTGAGGCCCTATAAACATAAGACTGCGGTCTTGCTTGATGATTCGTGTACTGACCACGAGAAGGTGAGGTCATGGAGTCTGGATCTCCTTAGACCTTGTGTGGCACCGGATTGGGCTTCACAGCCAATGGTTGGATTTGAGCAGGGAAGGCTCACTTCCTCAGGGCATAATATAACATAATTCAGCCGAATAAGTATATCTTGCTTAGAGAAAAATACGGAACATTGATTGAGGCCTTGCTTATATAGCTGATCTAGTTTTGCTATGCAGTTGTGCGTACGATCCTTATATCTTGTGATAAGTCATTATAGAGCTTATCTTGTCAATCTCCAAAAAGAAATACGTGGTTATATGCCTCCCGGATATCTTGGCAAGCTTGATGGTAATAATAGCATTGCTCAGTATGCTGCTCTTATTATATGCTTTATCAATTATCTGTTGTTATCTGCTTTAACCTTCTGTGGTTTTATAATTTCGGAGGAGAGTTATGTATCTCGTTGGGACTGTGTGTCTCACCCCGCTGGTTTACACCCTTTTTAGGTGATCGTTCTAGACACGGAAGCGGTCGTGAGGTTGCTGATGTTTTGGTGGTTTTGTAGTAGCGTCCTAGTGTTACGACCCCATCTGAGCTTAATTGGTAAACTAGGGTTTACCTAGACAATTGCAAAGATTAATTGGAATAATCATTCTTGAAATCTAATTAATGACGATAACACAATTAGGATGTTTTAACTATGATAAGAAGTTTAAGTGTTCATTTGCCTTGAGAATTAGGGTTTGAGAAACATAAACCCTAATCGGCCCAAAATAGGGTTTTGATGATACATGAACACAAAATTTGATAAGTATAGTGTCTCAGTAAATGATTTTTAGTATTTTAGGTATAACTATGATTTACTTCAAATTTGGATATGATTTGAATATATAAAATGTGAACAACATTGGTAAATATCAGAATTTTTGAAGAATGTTCTGACCTGTTTATCGGTCGAGTTTCAAACTCGACCGATCATATTTCTAGATTTATATAGAAGTGTGGTAATTGAATTTTATCTTTTTATTGGTATATCCAATTGATCTCAAATTTTAAATGTCTTGAAAAACACAATTTTAGACATTATGTTAAATTGGCATAATTTTTGGATGACTTTTGATCTCTACAGTGAGGGTGTCGGTCGAGTTCTGTGCAGGACAAACTCGACCGAATATGATGCAGACTGCAATATAGCAGTGCACTGTTCTATTTTTAATTATTTATTGGTAACTCCAAATGATCTCAAATTTTAATTTAAGCTTTATATATCAATTATAAACAACTTTATAAATTCCCATAATTGTTGGAGAAGGTTTGATCTCTGAAATAAACGAATTACAGTAACTTTTGTATAACTGAATATTCAGCCAATATAATAAAAGTTGAGTGTAGGGTCAATATGCAATTGACCCAAGAAGCTCAATTGCTCTATATGTTCGAACACACACACTAGAAGCTCTCATAATTCGCAATTCATTCCAGAGAAATGAAAATCTAGAGAGAGAGGGAGAGTTAGGGCTTGAGTGGAGAAAGAGGAGGAATTGCTGACCTAGGGTTTTGCGGTCTGAGGAATGGTGAAATCAAGTAAGTTTGGATTCTTTGCATAGACTTTTATGGTGAATCTTCTCTCTCATGTCAAGATTCCGTCCATTCTCTGATTTGATCTAAGATGATGTCGAAATTCCCTCTTTTCTCACCCTTTCTTCATAATCCCTCATTTTCAAGGTTTCCTAGTTGAAGGGAAGAAGAATTGGGAGTTTTGCTAGGGATTTGATATGAGTTCGAAATCCCCTGAGTTGAGCTGCAGTTTTGAGGTGTTTTCAAACCTTAGGGTGAGTGGGTTCTTCCTTTAAACAGTATAATGCACGAAATTTGATTATAGCATCCAAATCCCTAATTGCTTGGTATGTGATTCTAAACCCTGAAATGTCCGTTTAATTTAAGTTGTTGCAAATTGATATGATATGGATTCCTTCTCTGTTTGAATGACTCTTTGATGGTAGATTCACGTCAGAAATGTATACAACACCTCCTAGTAAGAATGCTTTTCAGATTTATACCATATGATGTAATTAGGGTTTAACCTAATTGAGATATCACTAGAGTTTCAACCTTATTGAAGAGGACTAGTAATCCTATAAGTGGTTAGGATGTAACTCATGGGATATCTTAATTGAATTTTATTCTTGTTACATGATATCTCAGTGAATGGTATGTAAAACCTAAATTTAGTTAAATTTCCATGGTTTCATATCTATATTGATTGTATATGATTTGTTGAAAACAATCTTTATTTAGTGAATGCTTATATCCTATGAAATCCTTATGAGAGCCATGTGACAAGTGAATGAGGTAAACGAAAAGGTGAATGAGGCGAATGAAACCCTAAGAGTAGGGTGTTGGCATGCGATGAATGAATAAGGCAAATGAAACCCTAAGGATAGGGTGTTCAATGAATCATGTTATGGTGATATGAAAGGTCTCGATATAAGATGTGGTGATACTTAACTGTTGAATTGTATGCTTCTAGTGCATTTAACTTTATATGCTTGTTCTCTCTGAGTTGATATCTACATACTGCAGGGCTTCTTATTTTCAGTACATATCTCGTAAATTGTGAGTGATGAGATATGACATGCCCTAGAAAGGGATGTTACTGAGACATGATATATGTTGAATATATGAGTTATGATGTTTCTTATGATATGATATGGCAGGCCGTGTGAGCCTTGTGAGAAATGTTAAATGAGTTATGATTCTGTTTAAAATGTACCTATAATGTTAATGTTAGACTTAGGTGCCCTGAACACCGTAGAACCCCTTTGGGAGGTCTGCGTCTTAGGGGTGAAACTCGTGTCCAACATCAACCGGTTGAGTAATTCTGGTGGCACGAGGGTTGATAGGGGTTATTCAACAATAATCCGTGTGTGTGTCACGGTGGTAACCCAGTGTAGACTCTCCGCCTATGTGCTCAGGTTAGAGGAGGAGTCTAGAGCACTCGGAGTAGTGCAGTGAGGCCGGAGAGCCTGTAGGCCGGAGAGCCTGTGGGTCCTGTAGCAGAACAGGGCTGGCAGTCAGACTTAGCATTTCCCGAGTGTATCGCTAAGTCTTGTACGGTGTGGCCGTAGTGCACTGCGAGTCTCTTATGCAGAGTACACTGCATAAGATCAGGGCATAAGTTAAAATATGATCATATAGGTTCACAGAGTTCCTTATAAATGAAAGAGTTAAGGAAGATTAGAGCATCGTCTTCTAGTAGTTATTCTTTGGATGCAATATTTACATTCTTTGTTATTTCAATTATATTGTTTTAGAACTGCTCAGTATAGTATTTATTATTGTTAAATTTCATATCGTTTACTCAAAGTTATATCTGTAATCACATTAGTGCCTTAGACTGTTTCTTTGAAGTACTCATTCACTGAGCGAGTAGGCTCACCCCTCTACTCAAACATTTTAGGGTTAACCGCGTGGACTTGAAGATGGTCAGAGTATCAGTGTAGATCTTCCACAAGAGTTAAGTACAAGATTAGTTGAGTCAGTCGGTCATTGTCACTCTAGGTCCTCAGTAAGAGATAAGAGAGTGAGTTGTAATTACGATGTGTAATATTATTCCTCTTTTGAAATTGTATGCTAATTAGTAGGTCTTATGTGCATAAGGTGTGAGAGACATCATGAATGTTTGTACATGTATCTTTACTATTAAAGTCTGATTAGTAAAAGAAATATTCAGATTCCCTTATTAAGATGATTTATGTGGTTCAATGCGAGGAAACAAGAGTTTCATTAAAGAAAAAAGAAAATAGAAAAAGTTAAGGGTGTTCTTTGTATTACATATAAATCCTATCTTATGCCCTAATCTCATGATTTGAGGAAATTGTGAGATCGGGGTGTAACAGCTTGGTATCAGAGCTTAGGGTGAGTTGTCAAGGACCATTAAGTTAGTAAGTTAGCGTCATAAGTGTGGCAGATAGGAGATGTTTTGATGTTAGTTTTGGGGATTTGAGTATTTGGATATCCTGGCCCGATATCTAAGTACTTGGATCAACTAGTACAAGCTACTCTGTCTATTCTCTCACGTATACCCTGGCCAGGTATACAGTGGAAGAATGGGCTAGAGAGGAACCCTAGAAAGGTTAGGGTTAGATAACGAGAAAAGAAACACGAATTAAGAGCATAAATGTAAAAGGAGATAGAATTTACATTTCATAATGTTGTTTTTGTTGGAAATGTATAGAAATGCTCTTATATGCTTGAATTGAAATATTCAATACTTTGAAATATGGGTCTTTAATATCTGTTGTACACTATGCAGTTGTATCATTTATTGATTTCATTCTTTGTAACAAGTAGACTAGAATTGACCTTTGAATGAGCTTTTGTTAGTGGATAAGTTTTCTTCCACACTTCTAAGATGAATAGGAGTTGAGTAATCCTTTGTAGTTCTTGGCTTCAGGACTTCAGGTTTGGCCTGGTCCGGTTGGTAGGATGCGTTACTAGGATCTAATGAATCCTATCAATAGTATAATAAGAATAGAATTTGAATAATTAGACCCACATCAGAGTAAGAATGTACATACAGTAAGATGTTGAAACATATGGGCAAGATCAGAACAACTAAGAATCATTTGAAACTGGTATCTGAGGTTCAATTTTGGGGCCTCATATGAGAAACCCTTCATTGGGAATAATAGAACATTGTATGAAGTTCATAATCAGTTTATTGATTAATATTATATGAGCTATACATATGAAATATGGAAAAGATATGTGAAATGTATGTATGGTTCTAGATTACAAGAATCGATCATGAAGAATGGATCATATAATTGAGTATAATGCTTTTATGAACTCTAAAGCAAAGGCTGAGTAGAAGAATAGAGTTGAACATTCAATAGGTCCATAGAAGTGAAGAGTCTTCAAAAGAGTAAAAGTGAAGAGAATCATATGATCATATAATTCATAAGACTAGAACAAAAAACTAGTTCCTAAGTGAAGAACGTAGGTGTAGTTTAACGAATGAATAAGTCATACAAGGGTAGACAATATTCAGGAGGGAAAACTTGATTGAAAGAGAAACTGTGTTTGACCCATGCATGATCACCTTGATTTAAAAATGAAGAATATGTAATGTATTCAACATGAGGAAAAACTAATAGAAGGACTATTAATTTAGAACGTTAACTTCACAATAGTATAAAGATAAAGGAGGAAATATGTGCAACATGGTATACATGACCATACATATGAATAAGCAACATGGTCATAAGAGAAAAATTTAGAATTAAAGATGACGGGTTAAAGAGTAGTACATGGTAAGAGGACTATGAAACGTAAGAAAGGGTTTGAAATATGATGGAGAAGTTATAAAATAAAGAGGTTGTGAGATTCAAGCAAGTGCTAATTAATCAAATATCTCTGTTGATAACTAAGTAAATCTACATACGAGAATGTATTAAGGGAATGTTTGAATACAAGTATTCCAAGTCTTAAAATCATCTTCTCTTTCATATATTCCTTAATGAGAGTAAGGTGGGAATGAAATGATAAGAGAAAATGAATCATATATGATGCATAACTACCTTGGTAGGGTCATCTAGTGAATGTAATAGTGACATACATTATGATGAAGTGCGATAAGAAATAAATTCTTGTGTGATAGCAAGAATGATGAATAATCTATTCTTACCTTGAATGTTTTAATGTTAGGGATGTTTATTGTATACGATCAAAATGAGAAAGAGAGGTAGCAAGTTGGTTCTAAAGGAAAACACTAGCTTTGTGTAATATGTGAACTTGTTTTTAGAAGTATGCTTTGTTGAAGGCATACTAAGGTATGTAAGTTGGTTCTATGTATGATTTCAGTGTATTTGTGCAAGCTATATGTTAATTAAAGGTGTATGATAGTTGTAGTAATTCATACCAGATATGCATCCTAGTATTGTGTATTTGTAATATGGTGATACAGTTTGGATGATGACGGAAGACATGGAGGGATATCCTGAATAAGGTAGTCATACTTATTCACTCATATTAATAGAAAGGGATGATAATCAGATTGTCTGGACAAGTAACCCTAATGAGGTGTAGCTTGTTATACCTAGCTCTAATATAACTGAGTGATGATAATTGAGTATGATTAATGCTTGAATGACTGATACAATTGTGGATTACCTTATTACTGTTGTTGAAACCCTAAAATGATATAATACGATGGTTACACTTTGAATTGTGTGGGCCCATAACCCACAGGTCCCAAGATCGAAACAGGATAGTATGGAATGAGGTGGTAATGCTTCACCTCATGCATCCATGACCCAATGGGGATGCCAAGAGTAGTATTGTGCAATTGATTGTTGAATCTAGTCTTTTAATTCAAGACTGTTTTTCTATTTGAATAACACTTTATTAAAGTTTAAAACATCATGGTGAACTCGCTTTTGTCACTTAAAGGTGATACAGAACAATAGAACTTTCTGAGCTGCAAAAGTTGAGATAGTTGTATCAGAGTATCAGAGTTGCGCAGAGAAAGTGTGGTGGTTTATTGTCACGGAACTGTTCTTACCCCAATCCCAATCCTACTGCCTAGACAGTAGAAAAAGGATTGAAGCGCCCGTCCCTGAGTGGCCCCATAAGATCAATCACACTGGCATATACAATAAGAAATAAATAACTCAAAAACTGGATAATTAAAGAACAAACTAACCCAATATGGAGATATAACTGATTTGTCTTTATCATCAGAGTATGTAGAGTGCGGAAGCGATCTTATTCAATATTCCATTTGTATTGCCTAAAATCAATAAAATCGAGACACAATCATGCAATTGCACGGTACGCTATCAAAATCAAGCCAAACAGTTTATAAGAAAAATAAGTATACTTGGCAGGACTTATATTTCAAAGAATAATATGCAATTTGCAAAACCAACATTTATTCGACAAGTTTTTCAAGCAAATCAACTTTTATTATGAATTCCCATTATGCTGTAATTCAAGAAGCATGCTTATATATTTTTTATGACTCTATTACCCCAACACGATGGGGAAGGTCACTAGGCCCCTTTTCACCATAGGAACATAGGAAGCCAATGTACAAGTCCCACTTCCAAATGAGGGGGTTGTTGTACTCAATATCCACATTATCAACATTATCAATATCATCATCATTATCAATATACGGGCAATCATAATGGGCATGCAATTTATATTTTCATGTTTTTCAAAATATAGTATAGAAAAACAGAAGACTAATCATAGGGAACAATAGCTCATCCAAGTAAATAGCCAAGTATACAATCAAGAGATACATAAAAGTATCTACAATACAATCAAGGAGGATTCATATAATAGCGTACCTTTCACCGAAGATTTCAAGTATAGATCACGAGTAATAGGTCGATCCTTCGAGTTAGATCCTAAAACGTAATATTTAGATCAAGGGTCAAGACCAAGATATTTGGATATCATGTTGTAATATTCAATATTAGGGTTACACTTTCCTAGTTCAACCTTAGGGTTAGGTCATCCACTTATGATCAACAAATATTTCAATTTGTCCATCATTATTTCAAATATCAAGTATTTTCAAGTGTGAATGACTTTCCTAGGTTTCTAGGATCATATGTGTTAACCCTAATTTATGGTCATTATATAAGTCCTCATATCATTTCTAGATTATCATCATGATAACTAATATCATTGGTATTCAAGATTACATCAAGTCTCGATTAATATTAAGAGTAAATCAGGGATCAACTTTAAGGTCAATAGATCAAGATATGCCACATGATTCAGATCAATCATATTGTTAAGATGTCATCATCCTATTAAAGATTGGATCAAGTCAACAAATATAGATCTAGATCCTTAATGGTTCAAGTATGATTTTATATCCTCAATATGAATATTAGAGTCAAGAATTAGGGTTTTCAGTGGTTTAGTCAATATTAACCATCAATAGAGTCATTTAGACAATTTACATAATCAATAGATGAAGATTTAGGTGAATCAGTGATCATAGTTTGGAATCAGGTTTGAAAAGTATTTTTAATGGATTCACTAGATTTTCCTGATCAAAATAGACTATTTATTTATCATTTTTGGAGTTCAGATGCATAAGATATGGTTTTTGCAAGATATGACTATTTAATTGAATATTCGCCAGAGATGAGCAAAAATACCTTAATATGGAAAAACTAGGGCCGTCAGATGCACCAGGGATGGCCAAGATGGATCCACACTGGAGTGGTGGATTGCTTGGTTTAGGATCCGGTTCAAGGCCTAATTTCTGGGTTCAAATGGATCTGATTGCTGATTTCATTGGGCCTTTGGGCCGGGTCAAAGTTGCTTTGACCGGCGGTTCACAGGGTCTATCTCCCCATCTGCACAGGCCTCGCGTAAGCCATGAAGGCAGGGCGGCATAGCTCGCTGGAGTGGAGGAGGTCCAGGAGCAGCAGTGGGTGAGGGAGGCTGCGAGCAGGTTGTCCCAGTCCGCCACCACCTCGCGGACTTGGTGGGATCCAAAGGAAGGGGGAAGGAGGTGCGAAGGCAAGACACCCAGAAAGGCCAGGTGGCGGCGCCGTAGAGGAGCAGTGGCCGGAGTAGAGGGGAAAACGAGAGAGAAGGCACACGACAGGAAGATAAGGTGCCGGCTGAGTTCGTGGGGGTAGGCCGAGACCGATGGGAGGGTTTAAATAGTGGTTCGAGGCTAGGTTTAGGGTTCTCGAAGGCCACATGATCCATGGCGGCGGCCACAAGAGCAAGCTCTCAGTTGCTCTTGAAACTAGCTGATTTGAGGGGGAAAAAGGAAATAGCTAGATCCGTATTGGCGGGATGAGCATCCTTGTTCTATTTGATTTTCAAAACGGGGTCCAGATGATCGAATCGTATTTGGTCGTTTGCCACCCCCTTCTCCGCTGATTGCAGGAGGTAGGGGACGACCTCCTATCCACAAGATCGAGGTTGTGATCCGTGGCCGCCCGATCTAAGGGCTGAGGTCTGTTCCGTGCCTTAGGCCACAAATTGGTGACCTAGGAAAGGTCAGAAAAAGGAGGAAAAAGGGTTTTCAACATTATAACTTCAAGAAATTGTAGTAATTAGTAGGAAACTCTGATTGTTCTCAAATTTGGACCACAGATTGACAAAAATGTATAAAACATCTAGAAAAAGTTTGAGAACCAAAAGATAAAGTTTGATGGATCAATTTGATCCTTTGAACAAAGTAACAAATAAATCAAATATGTGGGGTTTCAAAGTGTATAAAATTCAAATTGATCACCAAATTTTAGATTTAAGTCTCAATAATAATTATGAAGACAAGAAAAATAATTTGGGACCATTAGTAGGTACAATGAGGGTAAAAATAGTAATTTCATCATACCTATGTAAAATTCCACTTTGTCACATCCTTCCCTCCTTAAAAGGAATTTTGTCCCCAAAATTCAAAAACATCCTCAAAATTGGGATCATTCAACCTAAGTCATATCCTCAAATACTAGGGTGTCCTCAAATTTTGAAAACATCCTCAAATTTAGAATTATCCAAAACCACATCATATCCTCAAAATCATGTCCTCAAAGTTAAAATAATACAATCATCATAATTGGAATTCCATGTTCCATATCATAACCAACTTGGTATCAGTATCATTCCATCATCGAGCAATTGATTATCAAGGTCAGCGCATATATATTGTCCAAAGTCATTATATGAGTCACAAATATGGAAAGCATCTTATTGTTCACAAGTTTGGACATATCATATTTTAGGTCAGAAAAATAGAGTACTTGAATCAAATATACAAGGTGACTCTCAAATCATGTCTGAAATTGAGATAGTTGAGATTAAGTGTCATAGGCCAAAAGGGTCATTTACTAACAAGTTTGTTCTTCAAGAGTCAAGATTCAAATATTCGTATTTTGAGTTCCGAACATACATGTCTAGGATTTTTATTCCTAACCAGACCACCGGTGTGATCATTCACCCATATCAATAATCTAGTAACATTATCAAGATTTCAATATCAATTTCTTTATCAAGTATATTCAAGGTGAATGGTCCGGACCTAGGTCATTTTAGGAAGTTAACCCAATACATATTTTCAATTTTACAATCCTCAAAATACAACTAGTCAAGCTCTCATGATTTTAAATCCAGTATTACAACAATGGATGGACCATTTGTAGGTCAACATGATCGAGTCAAAATTCAAGATTTGAGTATGGAGTCAAAATTCAAACCAGACACAAATTTTCAAATCCAAAGATAGGTTCCAAAAAGGCATCACATTTCCATTTCTCAAAATATAGTGAGTACAAGGTTTTATTTCAAAAAAGAAAAGTTACAACGAGTTACATAATTGCCATATCAAAATCTCGATCTAGTGGTGACTTCAAAGGTTGTGATTGCACATGTCCTCTTTTGAAATTCCAACTTCTATTTTTGTATCTATCTCCATGACTACAGGCTTGGATGTAGGGATAAAGGCATTCATGGTGACTTGGACTCCTCCGGGAATTATTGATGTTGTGTATCTCGCCCATTTTGTCATAGCATCCATTAATAACTTGTTTTGTATTTCCTAAGCATCATAATTATTATCATCATTGAGCCTAGGTCTTTTTCCTTTGTCTATATCATCCTTGACTTTTTCTTCATCAATCTTCCTTTTATCAACCCTTTCTCCTTGATCATCATTGGTTCTAAGGGATCTTGCTTTTTGACTACGGGTTTGTGGGGCCATCTGCAAGGTATATATGATTTGTGAGTCTTCTAATCACATAGATCGAGGTAAGAGTATATTACATTTTATGGTTTCATACTATTCAAGAAATAGGGAGAGTGTCAAAGATTAAATCATATTCCATAAGGTAATGAGATCAAAAAAATTCACGATCATAATAAGGCAACATGGACATTAATCAAATAGAGACCCCATCAACAATGAGGTATAAGGTATAAGTCCTTCTTAGTTCACCAGATCAAAGTCATTGATATTTACCTCAAACATAGGAAGCATATAGTCAAGTTTTGATTAAATCAAGTTTGCAATTAGGGTCATCATGAGTATTAGATTTCAAGCTTAATTGATCAAAATCAAGTTTTCACATTAAAGTCAGATCATGGTATCACCTTTCAAGATTCAACAATATTTACTTTTCCCATTCATAAGCTACCCATAATCGAGACATCATGTGGTAAAAGGTCACAAGAAAGGACCACATGATGAGATGAGAAGACTACCTAATCTTCATCTACATGGGTGGCTTAGGTAGTCCTTAATGAAGAGATGAGATGCTAGAAGACTCTCTATGTTTCACAAGAAAACCTTTAGGTCAAGTTCTGGATCAATTAAGGCCAGGTAGAGCGGGGGATCTCAGCCACCGTGAAGACGGATAGGAGAAATTATGTCAGGACCCCGAGCCTAGACACCTCAATTTTCACCATTATGTACTTTAGGGTTTCTTGGGTGTAAGAGACTTGAGAAATTATTTACTTAAAGTATATGAGAGTGTGTAAGCTCTGATACCAACTGTCACAGAACTGTTCTTACCCCAATCCCAATCCTACTGCCTAGGCAGTAGAAAAAGGATTGAAGCGCCCGTCCCTGAGTGGCCCCATAAGATCAATCACACTGGCATATACAATAAGAAATAAATAACTCAAAAACTGGATAATTAAAGAACAAACTAACCCAATATGGAGATATAACTGATTTGTCTTTATCATCAGAGTATGTAGAGTGCGGAAGCGATCTTATTCAATATTCCATTTGTATTGCCTAAAATCAATAAAATCGAGACACAATCATGCAATTGCACGGTACGCTATCAAAATCAAGCAAAACAGTTTATAAGAAAAATAAGTATACTTGGCAGGACTTATATTTCAAAGAATAATATGCAATTTTCAAAACCAACATTTATTCGACAAGTTTTTCAAGCAAATCAACTTTTATTACGAATTCCCATTATGTTGTAATTCAAGAAGCATACTTATATATTTTGTATGACTCTATTACCCCAACGCGATGGGGAAGGTCACTAGGCCCCTTTTCACCATAGGAACATAGGAAGCCAATGTACAAGTCCCACTTCCAAATGAGGGGGTTGTTGTACTCAATATCCACATTATCAACATTATCAATATCATCATCATTATCAATATACGGGCAGTCATAATGGGCATGCAATTTATATTTTCATGTTTTTCAAAATATAGTATAGAAAAACAGAAGACTAATAATAGGGAACAATAGCTCATCCAAGTAAATAGCCAAGTATACAATCAAGAGATACATAAAAGTATCTACAATACAATCAAGGAGGATTCATATAATAGCGTACCTTTCACCGAAGATTTCAAGTATAGATCACGAGTAATAGGTCGATCCTTCGAGTTAGATCCTAAAACATAATATTTGGATCAAGGGTCAAGACCAAGATATTTGGATATCATGTTGTAATATTCAAGATTAGGGTTACACTTTCCTAGTTCAACCTTAGGGTTAGGTCATCCACTTATGATCAACCAATATTTCAATTTGTCCATCATTATTTCAAATATCAAGTATTTTCAAGTGTGAATGACTTTCCTAGGTTTCTAGGATCATATGTGTTAACCCTAATTTATGGTCATTATATAAGTCCTCATATCATTTCTAGATTATCATCATGATAACTAATATCATTGGTATTCAAGATTACATCAAGTCTCGATTAATATTAAGAGTAAATCAGGGATCAACTTTAAGGTCAATAGATCAAGATATGCCACATGATTTAGATCAATCATATTGTTAAGATGTCATCATCGTATTAAAGATTGGATCAAGTCAACAAATATAGATCCAGATCCTTAATGGGTCAAGTATGATTTTATATCCTCAATATGAATATTAGAGTCAAGAATTAGGGTTTTCAGTGGTTTAGTCAATATTAACCATCAACAGAGTCATTTAGACAATTTACATAATCAATAGATGAAGATTTAGGTGAATCAGTGATCATAGTTTGGAATCAGGTTTGAAAAGTATTTTTAATGGATTCACTAGATTTTCCTGATCAAAACAGACTATTTATTTATCATTTTTGGAGTTCGGATGCATAAGATATGGTTTTTGCAAGATATGACTATTTAATTGAATATTCGCCAGAGATGAGCAAAAATACCTTAATATGGAAAAACTAGGGCCGTCAGATGCACCAGGAATGGCCGAGATGGATCCACACTGGAGTGGTGGATTTCTTGGTTTAGGATCCGGTTCAAGGCCTAATTTCTGGGTTCAAACGAGTCTGATTGCTGATTTCATTGGGCCTTTGGGCCGGGTCAAAGTTGCTTTGACCGGCGGTTCACAGGGTCTATCTCCCCATCTGCACATGCCTCGCGCAAGCCATGAAGGCAGGGTGGCAGAGCTCGCCGGAGTGGAGGAGGTCTGGGAGCAGCAGTGGGCGAGGGAGGCTGTGAGCAGGCTGTCCCAGTCCGCTACCACCTCGCGGACTTGGTGGGATCCAAAGGAAGGGGGAAGGAGGTGCGAAGGCAAGACACCCAGAAAGGCCAGGTGGCGGCGCCGTAGAGGAGCAGTGGCCGGAGTAGAGGGGAAAACGAGAGAGAAGGCACACAACAGGAAGATAAGGTGCCGGATGAGTTCGTGGGGGTAGGCCGAGACCGATGGCAGGGTTTAAATAGTGGTTCGAGGCTAGGTTTAGGGTTCTCGAAGGCCACAGGATCCATGGCGGCGGCCACAAGAGCAAGCTCTCAGTTGCTCTTGAAACTAGCTGATTTGAGGGGGAAAAAGGAAATAGCTAGATCCGTATTGGCGGGATGAGCATCCTTGTTCTATTTGATTTTCAAAACGGGGTCCAGATGATCGAATCGTATTTGGCCGTTTGCCACCCCCTTCTCCGTTGATTGCGGGAGGTAGGGGACGACCTCCTATCTACAAGATCGAGGATGTGATCCGTGGCCGCCCGATCCAAGGGCTGAGGTCTGTTTCGTGCCTTAGGCCACGGATTGGTGACCTAGGAAAGGTCAGAAAAAGGAGGAAAAAGGGTTTTCAACATTATAACTTCAAGAAATCGTAGTAATTAGTAGGAAACTCTGATTGTTCTCAAATTTGGACCACAGATTGACAAAAATGTATAGAACATCTAGAAAAAGTTTGAGAACCAAAAGATAAAGTTTGATGGATCAATTTGATCCTTTGAACAAAGTTACAAATAAATCAAATATGTGGGGTTTCAAAGTGTATAAAATTCAAATTGATCACTAAATTTTGGATTTGAGTCTCAATAATAATTATGAAGACAAGAAAAATAATTTGGGACCATTAGTAGGTACAATGAGGGTAAAAATAGTAATTTCATCATACCTATGTAAAATTCCACTTTGTCACATTTATCTTTGCATTCTATGTTTGGCTGTGGCATAAAGAAAGTTGCTTGATATTATTGAGAACTATTTGAAATATGTTGTGATTTAGTAAAGAATTAAAAGATCTAATGTTGAAAACTACATTCAGGTATGAAATACAAGAATATAATGACATGGAAGGCTTTAGAAGCTTAGAATAACCTTGAATGTATCTTTCTCGTGGGTTTATGTTTCGAGGACGAAACATTCTAAGGGGGGAAGAGTTGTTACGACCCCATCTGAGCTTAATTGGTAAACTAGGGTTTACCTAGACAATTGCAAAGATTAATTGGAATAATCATTCTTGAAATCTAATTAATGACAATAACACAATTAGGATGTTTTAACTATGATAAGAAGTTTAAGTATTCATTTGCCTTGAGAATTAGGGGTTGAGAAACATAAACCCTAATCGGCCCAAAATAGGGTTTTGATGATACATGAACACAAAATTTGATAAGTATAGTGTATCAGTAAATGATTTTTAGTATTTTATGTGTAACTCTGATTTACTTCAAATTTGGATATGATTTGAATATACAAAATGTGAACAACATTGGTAAATATCAGAATTTTTGAAGAATGTTCTGACCTGTTTATCGGTCGAGTTTCAAACTCGACCGATCATATTTCCAGATTTATATAGCAGTGTGGTGATTGAATTTTATCTTTTTATTGGTATATCCAATTGATCTCAAATTTTAACTGTGCTTGAAAAACACAATTTTAGACACTCTGTTAAATTGTCGTAATTTTTTGATGACTTTTGATCTCTACAGTGAGGGTGTCGGTCGAGTTCTGTGCAGGACAAACTCGACCGAATATGATGCAGACTGCAATATAGCAGTGCACTGTTCTATTTTTAATTATTTATTGGTAACTCCAAATGATCTCAAATTTTAACTGAAGCTTTATATATAAATTATAAACAACTTTATAAATTCCCATAATTGTTGGAGAAGGTTTGATCTCTGAAATAAACGAATTACAGTAACTTTTGTATAACTGAATATTCAGCCAATATAATAAAAGTTGAGTGTAGGGTCAATATGCAATTGACCCAAGAAGCTCAATTGCTCTATATGTTCGAACACACACACTAGAAGCTCTCATAATTCGCAATTTATTCCAGAGAAATGAAAATCTAGGGAGAGAGGGAGAGTTAGGGCTTGAGTGGAGAAAGAGGAGGAATTGCTGACCTAGGGTTTTGCGGTCCGAGGAATGGTGAAATCAAGTAAGTTTGGATTCTTTGCATAGAATTTTATGGTGAATCTTCTCTCTCATGTCAATATTCCGTCCATGCTCTGATTTGATCCAAGATGATGTCGAAATTCCCTCTTTTCTCACCCTTTCTTCATAATCCCTCATTTTCAAGGTTTCCTAGTTGAAGGGAAGAAGAATTGGGAGTTTTGCTAGGGATTTGATATGAGTTCGAAATCCCCTGAGTTGAGCTGCAGTTTTGAGGTGTTTTCAAACCTTAGGGTGAGTGGGTTCTTCCTTTAAACAGTATAATGCACGAAATTTGATTATAGCATCCAAATCCCTAATTGCTTGGTATGTGATTCTAAACCCTGAAATGTCCGTTTAATTTAAGTTGTTGCAAATTGATATGATATGGATTCCTTCTCTGTTTGAATGACTCTTTGATGGTAGATTCACATCAGAAATGTATACAACACCTCATAGTAAGAATGCTTTTCAGATTTATACCATATGATGTAATTAGGGTTTAACCTAATTGAGATATCACTAGAGTTTCAACCTTATTGAAGAGGACTAGTAATCCTATAAGTGGTTAGGATGTAACTCATGGGATATCTTAATTGAATTTTATTCTTGTTACATGATATCTCAGTGAATGGTATGGAAAACCTAAATTTAGTTAAATTTCCATGGTTTCATATCTATATTGATTGTATATGATTTGTTGAAAATAATCTTTATTTAGTGAATGCTTATATCCTATGAAATCCTTATGAGAGCCATGTGACAAGTGAATGAGGTAAACGAAAAGGTGAATGAGGCGAATGAAACCCTAAGAGTAGGGTGTTGGCATGTGATGAATGAATAAGGCAAATGAAAATCTAAGGATAGGGTGTTCAATGAATCATGTTATGGTGATATGAAAGGTCTCGATATAAGATGTGGTGATACTTAACTGTTGAATTGTATGTTTCTAGTGCATTTAACTTTATATGCTTGTTCTCTCTGAGTTGATATCTACATACTGCAGGGCTTCTTATTTTCAGTACATATCTCGTAAATTGTAGGTGATGAGATATGACATGCCCTAGAAAGGGATGTTACTGAGACATGATATATGTTGAATATATGAGTTATGATGTTTCTTATGATATGATATGGCAGGCCGTGTGAGCCTTGTGAGAAATGTTAAATGAGTTATGAATTCTATTTAAAATGTACCTATAATGTTAATGTTAGACTTAGGTGCCCTGAACACCGTAGAACCCCTTTGGGAGGTCTGCGCCTTAGGGGTGAAACTCGTGTCCAACATCAACCGGTTGAGTAATTCTGGTGGCACGAGGGTTGATAGGGGTTATTCAACAATAATCTGTGCGTGTGTCATGGTGGTAACCCAGTGTAGACTCTCCGCATGTGTGCTCAGGTTAGAGGAGGAGTCTAGAGCACTCGGAGTAGTGCAGTGAGGCCGGAGAGCCTGTAGGCCGGAGAGCCTGTGGGTCCTGTAGCAGAACAGGGCTGGGAGTCAGACTTAGCATTTCCCGGGTGTGTCGCTAAGTCTTGTACGGTGTGGCCGTAGTGCACTGCAAGTCTCTTATGCAGAGTACACTGCATAAGATCAGGACATAAGTTAAAATATGATCATATAGGTTCACAGAGTTCCTTATAAATGAAAGAGTTAAGGAAGACTAGAGCATAGTCTTCTAGTAGTTATTCTTTGGATGTAATATTTACATTCTTTGTTATTTCAATTATATTGTTTTAGAACTGCTCAGTATAGTATTTATTGTTGTTAAATTTCATATCGTTTACTCAAAGTTATATATGTAATCACATTAGTGCCTTAGACTGTTTCTTTGAAGTACTCATTCACTGAGCGAGTAGGCTCACCCCTCTACTCAAATATTTTAGGGTTAACCGCGTGGACTTGAAGATGGTCAGAGTATCAGTGTAGATCTTCCACAAGAGTTAAGTACAAGATTAGTTGAGTCAGTCGGTCATTGTCACTCTAGGTCCTCAGTAAGAGATAAGAGAGTGAGTTGTAATTACGATGTGTAATATTATTCCTCTTTTGAAACTGTATGCTAATTAGTAGGTCTTATGTGCATAAGGTGTGAGAGACATCATGAATGTTTGTACATGTATCTTTACTATTAAAGTCTGATTAGTAAAAAGAAATATTCAGATTCCCTTATTAAGATGATTTATGTGGTTCAATGCGAGGAAACAAGAGTTTCATTAAAGAAAAAAGAAAATAGAAAAAGTTAAGGGTGTTCTTTGTATTACATATAAATCCTATCTTATGCCCTAATCTCATGATTTGAGGAAATTGTGAGATCGGGGTGTAACACCTAGAGTCATCCATGTACACTCAGGTCCTCGGAGGTGTTTGACGACGTTTCACGATGGCTAGCTATTGTAATTTTTGTATATCCTGCCACTGGCCGTACATGGTCGTTCTGAATGTATAAACCGATGTTGAACTCTAGTGCTGACAGTACAGCTGGTTCAGATAAGTTGTGGACCTATAACAAGGCTTGTGAATGCTTATATAACATGTTCCTCTGCAGGATCTGGATACAAAAGTTCTTTCATGTATACTTTTCATAATCGGTTTTAATTAACCCATGTGTTAGGTAATCGGAGGTTCCGCATGTTTTCGCGTGTCATCTCGTTGTCTGTGTAATGGCAGGGTGTCACAAATTTGTTAGGTCTTATATCCAACAAAAGAAATAGGGCTATCAATGGGAGGGTGTTAAGGGGAGGGTGAGCTCTAAATCTTACCCTTATCCATGTTGTCCTTATATCCATCGAGTGTGGTGGGTAAGGATACTAGTAGTTCTTCGCTCCACTAATATTGTCATTATTGCTTTACCTTACCCTCTTACCTACAAAGTAGACATGAAGGACAAGGATGGAGTTGGAAATTTATATGTCTTCTTTTAAATTTCTACTAATATTAATAATAACGGCCTAGCTAATACATTTATAGATTTGAATGAAATATCAAGATGCTCCATAATGACTTTTAACCATCCCTATCGTCCTCTAATAAACGATTTAGTGAGATCTAGCACTAAACATAGGCTAATAAAAAAGCTAGTAAGAATTTGTTAGGTCTTATATCCAACAAAAGAATTTGTTAGGTCAAGTTATGTTGTAAGCGATGTCTTGGCAATGTGTTTTGAATGGGACCATGTCTGTACATGTGAAACGGTCGGTGCAGGTTGTTATTTTTGAACCATGGCATCAATGGCATCCATATATTTTTAACCATGCACAAAAGACCGCATTGACATACATGCATCCCGTTATCCACTACCCCAAAGGTTTTCTTATAAACAAGATAATAAATATCTAATTGTGGATAATATAACCAAAAGCCATATAATTGCACCCTCCAATAACTTTATTTTTTGATGTCAATTTTTATTTTTATAAGCAAGGACATAAGGTGAGCAATAACATGTCATACTCCACATCATGACACATAATGTTATTTTAAATAGTGAGAAAATGAGAAGTACTTATATTGGAATTGTGGTTCCCACCTTTACTCTCACAATGCAATAAAGTACTAAAATCCCACTACATTTATTTTGTTTTGTTCATTTAATTATATTTCTCATGTTCATGTTAAATTATAAAGTGATTTAAAGCATACACATTAAAATACACTACATTTGAACGAACCATAATACGAGTTTTATAGTAAAACAATTCTAGCCAAATCTTCGACTCAATTAAAAAATACAGTCATGCACTTTTATGAAAATTTGCTTTACATTTATTAATAAAGATGGAAAATAGACCATGTTTGGAATCATTATGATTTATTAATTAACTAAATAACAGAAAGACATTAAAGAAAAATAAAAGTATAGGAACACCATATTTTTTTATTTGGCAAAGTATGCAACTATCCAAATTACCATATTTTGTGCAAAATGTGACATAATATGGAAGTTTTAAATATGTGTGGCCTAAAATTAAACTTATGAAAACTAAAAGTAGAGATAACATCACCTAACATGTCAATAAAACATACCAAACTTCACTCATTTTACAATATTTTGTCTAAAACATGACATAATATGGTCATTTTATAATCAATGTGGTTTAAATTCCCATTTCAACCTAAAACTTTAGTAAATTTTCCTTACATGATGAAGTGATAAATCTAACTTCACTAAAATGTACCTAATTTTAGAAAAACCTTACATAATATGGCCAGTTCACAAAATGTTATGCCAAATCAGGCTTTGTCATCATAGAAAAGAATTCACTTCAAAAAAAGGACACAAAATAGACATAACTTCAACTCACTTACCTTAGCATATCCCAAATGTGACCTAACTTGTGTGCTTCATTAACAATTTAGCCATACCAGACCTATGTAGCCATAAACAAAAGTAATTTCATCAAAAATAGACCTTACTTCACCAATTTACCCCAATGAAGCCAAGGGAACATAGACAAGAGTGGGATAGATTTTGATTGCAAAATCATGGATCACACACATAGAGAGAAAAGGAACCTCATAAGATATAGGTTAGTAGACACATAAAAGTACCTCGATGAAGACAACAACAACACACACATTGATTTAAAAACCAAAATGCCACCTACAAATATTCACTTAAGTAAACCTTGTGTCAACCCTTACACACCAAGAATGTTTAAAGTTGACCGAACATCTCTGACTATTTCCATGCACAATCTTCATGTTAAAGTTGATGCTAGAATCAAAGTTTGACATAGTAATTGTTAGGATCTCATAGTCTAATGCAACTTTGCTAATGTAGAATATACCATGCAATTAGGTTGTTGATGATATTTATAATACATCTCATACCATTATCCTATGATCCTAGCTACTTTCTCTACTTGACAATATTCATTCATATGACTGGGTGGTGGCAACACAATCCACACTTACTTTGAATTGGGTACATTCTGAAAAAAATGAATAGAAAGGGGACGCTGATGGGAAAAGAGACATTGTTAGAAAGACTGTAGGTAAAAGAAACTAAGATGGGAAACACTTAAAATGTTGTTTGTTACGTAGATAAGATTGTATGAGGATGTGGATTTTCTTTTAATTTCAAAAAATCATATAGATTTAAGTTCTATTTATTCAAATTGTAGATAATGAATTTGATTAGGATAGCAATGTGGTAAATAATTTTTCATATTTTCTAAGAATTTCGTATTTAATTGAATTTGGGATATTATATGGATAACTCAATCATTCATGTTGGAGAAAAATTTCAGAATATTTAGATGTTCTTTGAATGTGGTTCTTGGTCGAACTATACTTTGATCGAAATGCTGACAGAGTTCTATTTAATAGTGTAGTGTTTGACTTTTAATTATTTATTGGTAACTCCTAATGATATGAAATTTATAATGGATCTATGAAATTACATTTCAAACATCATAGTAAATTTTCACATATTTTGGAGGATGTACCTCTAAAATAAATGAATTGCAGTAACTTTTTTTATAACAGAAAAATCTTCTAAAATAAAAAAAGTATAGTGAGGGGTTAATGTGTAAATTACCCAAGTACCTAAATTTCTCTATATGAGCAATCTAGAACCCAATGAGCTCTCATATTTCGTGATCCATTCTAGAGAAATGAAATCCTAAAGAGAGAGGGAGAGTTAGGGTTTGAGATAAGAAAGTGGTGGAATTGCTGATCTAGGGTTTCTCTTATCCGAGATATGATGAAATCAAGTAAGTTTAGCTTCTTTACATAGACTTTCCTGATGAATCTTCTCTCACATGCCAATATTCTGTCCCTCCTCTGATTTGATTCAAAATGGTATCAAATCTTCCCCTTTTCTCACTCCTTCTTCATAATCCCCCATTTCTAGGGTTCCTAGTTGAAAGGAAGAATAATATGATGATTAGCTAGGATTTTGATATGAGTTCAAGATTTTTAGAGATGGGCTGTGTTTTAAAGGTATTTTCACACCTTAGGGTGAGTGGGTACTTTTTTAAAACAGTAGATTGCACGAAAATGAGTTAAATGATCAATAATCTTTACTTGTTTTGTATGCGACTACAAACCCTAAACTGCCCTTTTGACCTAGCTTCTGCAAGATGATATGAAATAGATTATTTCACTATTGTGATGGATTCCAGTTAATAAATTATACTACAAATGCATACAAATTATCTAAATGAGAATTCCTAAAGTAATTGCAGAGTTTATATGAAAATAAAAAAAATCTTGGATTTTCGGCTATGACTAAAATTGTTATATAATTGAATAAAGAAGTTTGTCTAGCTGAATCTCCTTGGTTACAAATGATTATTTTATTTGAATGAATAGTACATATATTTCAGATGAGATCTTGTATTTCATTTGATGATATCAATATTTGCTTGATATATCAGTAAAGAGGGTGAAATCCTAAATGAATGAAAAGTTGGAAGTTTGCGAATAGATTCATGGATTCAACTGATGTGATTCTTTTATTGTTATAAATTCATTTATTTAAGGTTATTCTTGATGCATGATATTTTAATGAATATCTTGTAAACCCTAGTTAAATTCATACCAGGGTTTCATATGCTTGACTGATTGAAATGAGTTATGTGATAATTCGAGTTTCTAGCTGAATATCATTTTATATTCACACACATTTTGATTTGTGATGCAAAAATCTCTAGCTGAGTTAATGACATGAAATGTATAAGTTGTTATGGTAATTTAAGAAAATAGAAAAGGCATTTCCCTAGATAGGGATGTCGTGCCATGCATGAATATGAGAAATGTTGAATGTAAATGTTTATATCATTAGACATGATATCTGTTTGAACATATGAGGATTCTTCTATGTGCATGAGAAATGAGAAATCCTAAGAGAAGGGCAATCAATATGTAAAGCATCTAAGAAATGAGAAACCCTAAGATAAGGGTAACCAATATGTTATGCATTCAACTAAGTTTCATCAGTGAATTCAGTCCAATAGCTCAAGTAGTCAGTAAAATTACAATAGTAATGGTAGATGCCCTGAACACCGGAGAACCCTCCCTGGAGGTCTGTACCGGGATGGGTGAAAAGGCTATGGACTATCAGATATAGGAAGAAGTAGCCCGAAACTGAGTATCTAACATCAACCGATTGGATATCGGTGGTACTTCAATTGAGTAGCATAGTACCCAACAATAACTAGAGATCCTGGTAGTACTGTTTCAGTAGTAGGGGTATCCAATAATAACTGGAGATCCAGTGGTACCCACCGATTGAAGTATACAACCTTTGTGGACCTACTCTTTTTGACAGTTACTCCATATTACGTATCATCCCTTGAGGAACTGCATTACGTGAGATAGAGGCTTTTTAGTCTAGAGGCACCCCTCGTGAGTACCCAGGACAAAGGGCCACAGTTTACAGATGTTATTTAGCCGCCGTTAAGCCAGACATGGCAACCTCACTGCAGACCGAGGTAGTTATAGCAGTCTTAAGGTCCCGGGTTTCCTTAAGACTTGTACGGTAAGTCATGCAGTAGTGACTTTTGCTTAGATGGTACAATCCAAGTAAGTTTAGGAGTAAAGTAAAAGAAAAGTTAATTGGAGTTCAATTGAGTTCACATAAAGAGTATATTTGTCGGTTATTTATGTATAGTTGACCAACATAATAGTAGTCAGTTCAGTAGTTAGGTCAAGTCAAAGTTAATGAAAGATTATAAAGAGAATAATGAGAAAAATATTTAGATATTTGTATATTAATACTGATGCATAATAAGATGCATGAGAGGTTAACCAAGTGTGTGCAGTTATTCAATTATTATTTGTATGTTTCTGGATTATTAGTTTTCTTTATGGATAATCAAACATGTTCATATATTGATTCACTCTTGTAGATGTCTAGAGTATTCTGCCATATTTATATTTGTGAATGATTAGTCTCTTTAAAGCTTACTGCTGTTATAATTGATATCAGTTTCTAAACAGTATATCTGTAATTATATCAGTGCTTTAGATTGTTTCTTTGAAGTACTCATTCATTGAGCGAGTAGGCTCACCCCTCTACTCATAATTTTTAAGGATAACTCGTAGACTGAAGATGTCATTGCATCAATGTAGTTCTGTCACAATAGTTAATTATGAGATTAGCTAAGTTCAGTCGGTCCCTGTCACTCTAGGTTCTTGTATAGAGCTAAAGAGAGTTCTAAATGATGATTTGTATATTTATTTTCATAATAATAGAGTATATATCTGGTTATCATGTTGTATGTAATGGAAGTGCGAGGAACAAAATGAATGTCTGGATGTGTATCATTAATGTCGAGATCATATTTGACTAATCAAAGTTTAAATCCTTTATAAAGTTTATATGTGATTGAATGTGAGAAAATAAAGAGTTTGAAATAAAGTAAAAAAATTAGGAGTGAACTTTATATTAAGTATAATCCTCAAATTTATATTATAATCTCATGATTAATGATAATTGTGGGACGTGAGTGTAACAACAATACATTAGGTGGTTGGAAAATAAGGTTGAATCAATTGTTTTGCCAAACTTCACAACTAGTGTGAAGCAGATTCGCCGACAAGGTAGTAATTCGGGTGGTGAAAGAATGTGATTTGCAACGAAGGGGCTGGGATGAAATCTCTAGAATTGCATCTCGGAATGAAAATGATCCTATTATCGCATACCAATCCACCTGTAAGTTTAAACACTACCTAGAGTGTGCGGGTAGGTCATGGAGCCCGAGAGTTTACATTACGAGGATCTCTTCTTCAGAATTGTTCCTTCATCATCCAAAAATATCGAAAGACATTGTTAATTTTATTATGAATGCTGAATGACATAATTGAAAAAATATAAACAAGTTGACGGTTTGGAAGTAATCGTAGATGATGAAGTAGAAGTGCATAGGGAAATCCGTTTATAACGTCCAGTTAATTTAGTTTAAAGCCGAAATCAGAGTTAACCATAATGGCCCATCAATGTAATGTTTGAGGACGAAAATGTGGCTTTTTGTTAGTATTAGGAGATTGCAGAAAGTTAGTACCCGATTCATATTAGCATCTGTTAATAGCATTGTGCTTGAAACTTTTTATTACGCTGGAATTAGAATATAATACTACATCGAAAATTTGCGGTAATCGTATTAATTGCGGCGGGAGATACGTGTCAGACCGCTGGAGTTTCCAACTATCCCTTTTTATTTGTTTATTTTCTTTTCCTACTGGGACTCCCGTTGCTTGCGACGGTGAGCAGTCGTTGTTTTTCCGCCTGGGGAAAGAGTTGCGTCTTCGTAAAACTGCGTTATCCGTCTCCGCCACTCAACTGCTCCCCGATTACACTTTGATTACCTGAAGTAATAAGAAATCCCTCTTCCCGTCTTCCGGTCCTGGTTGTCGTCGAATCCCGCTCTCCCTGTCCCGTTAATTTCCCCTTTGTTCCCGAACTCTCCAGGCCTTGCACGGTTGCACCAGGGGGTCGCGGTCGCAGATGATGGCGGTGCTGGATGAGTTGATCAAAGCAATCGAACTCTGGTTGAATATGGTCAAGGAGCAGCAGCCGCTGATCAACCCCGATCTCGATCCCGTCCTGCTAGTCCCGGGCATTGCTGGTTCCATTCTGCACGCGGTGAATGAAGAGGATGGCAGCGAGGAGAGGGTTTGGGTCCGGATCATTGGGGCTGATGAGGAGCTACAGAAGCGGCTGTGGTCGCGTTTTGATCCGTCTACCGGTATTTTCTGCCTTACACATGCGCCAAGTTTTCCCTGAATTCGCTTGCTTAATCTGGTGACATCGTTGTCGGTTCTCCACTTGGGTTATTAAACTCTGTACGATGTTTAGGGGCTCGAATTTTACCTTGCTTATAGCTCAAGTCTTTCCCGGAAACGAGTGAATAGGCATAGGAAATTGGTCAGGCTGTTGCATACAAGTCGTAGCATTGGTAGATTTACAAGATCACACAAACCTATTACGCTTAAACTGAAGCAACCATATTCCAACCCTGGAGGCCATCATTGGTTTACCTCCATTGGACACGTTGTGGTTTGTGCAGTTACTGGGGGCAGCAGTGGGTACTCCTACTGATGTTCGAAATGCACACAGTACACTTAGATGAATGCCTCTAATTGAGAACCTTACAGGACAAACATTCCTACTGTTACCTTGGATAGAACTTGACATGTTTAAAACAATATGCCACTGCAGCCTGAGTCTGTTACATTGCTCTCTCATTATGGTCCTGTTAGCTCCTCCTGTTTCTTCCTCAAATCACTACTGTATGTAACATTTCAAATGCTTATAGCGCAATGCAACACACGGTTCAGATGGCGCCAACAAAATTAGTGTCATATATGTCACCTAACTTACCCACCAAAGTAACATATGAGGTGGGTGCTTCGGTGACATAATTTGATGACCCTTGGTAGTGTGGTTGACACATGTTTGGAGGAAAGAAATGCCAGGCTGTTCTCTTCTTTTACTTACTAAGCTCCCAAGTATGACCATTACTGTCTCTGTCTCCCCCCTTGCACGAGTTTCTTGCTCTACCTACAAAGAAGTAGTAAATTGTTGCATCAATACATATACAAATGCAATTGAGCAATTGGAGCAAATATGGTCACATTGTTGTAGAAACAGGGAAGGTCGGAGGTTATTTAGTTTCATGCACGATGAAAGCAATGGTGACAAGATGAAAAACATGACAGTGAAACACAAATTAGCTGCACCTAATTAGGTTATACCAACAAAGGCGAATGCAATCACATACAACTGGACTAAGATCACCTAACATGCATTGGAGATGAAAACCACGATTACACTTCTGTTGGAGATGCAGTAAGGGAGGAACAAAACTTTGCAATTAGCAACAATGAAAAATAACAACATTAGAGCTGTGCCCCGACTGAAGCAAATATATAAGGGGAGAAGCATAGGTAACTAACAACAATTAGAAGAAGTAACTGCACCCTATATTGACATTGCTGATGCTACTTGTCGATACTTAGTGGTGGAGCTCAGTGATGTCCTGGTGAGGGCTGTATGAGACAAAACCCTATGCAAGAATAGCGACTAGCAGCTCATTCGTGGTTGCTAATCACACTAGGCTACCTCAATGTGCTGCTGGGCCATGCTGGCTTACTAGCTCACAGTCATTGACCCAACAGTTCATACAATAAAAGCAGCAACACATGGCATGCACTAGAGCAAGGGGAACAATTGATGGCTTAGGGCAACGAGGGAGAATTAGAGATAACTACATTTAGAAACTAAATCAATTCATTAGGGGTTCTGGGAATGGATTCCTAGAAACTATTACCGCTAACTAATTCCCCTTCTTTTAAGAGTATTGATATAGACAAGACTATATCCACCTAAATTGGCACTCCATCCTCAGGAACTAGGAAAAGCAATATCCCAACCACATGCATTAGATACAACACATGCTCCCGAGGTGATACGCTAGCACATTGCGAGTAGTGAATCCGCACAGTGTGAGAATGCAATCAAGTCGAGTGCGGGATTATAAAAACCACTCCCCCACCCTTTCCTCCCTCTCCCCTAGCCCTCTACACCAAACCTCCCCACCCAAGGGCGTTGTTGCACACATGCTCAACATCTCCTTGGTACGCCTCTTGGCCTTTGCTGTCAACCGCGACCTACACCAACTCCTTGCGTCGTGGCACTCACGTACTCCTCCAGCATTGCGACTTCCTCCTCGGACTCGACGAGCATGGTGCCACCACGAGCGTCGACAATGATTCCTCGTGTGTTGCGCCCACTTATGCCTCACGCTCCTCCTCCGCCCCCAAGGGGATGACGAGTGGGTCGAGAAGCTCCCTTGTCTTTCCTTCGTCTCTCCTCGGAGGCGAGCTTGGAAAATACTCGACGGTGGACAATGCGGGACTGAAAAAATCGTAGATAGAAAAATCTTCTCTGGCGGCGGATAGTGAACAACTGAGAAGCTCTTGAACAGAAGAAAAATCTTCTCTGACTATTGGCCAATAGAAGTTAGAAGAAATCCTTCTCTGGTGGTGTGTGGTAGAACGCGAGCTGCAGAAGAGCTTGAGCATTGGGGAATGCCATCCACGACTTTCGTTCATCCATATTTAAACTTTCCCAAAAATGTACCTTGTATTATATTTCTCTGATCATGAGATTGCCTAACCATACTGTCCCAGTTTGTTTCAAGCCCAATTGTTGCTGTCTTTTGATAGTGCAATGAATACTAATTAATACTGTTCTTGGAATTAGCAGTAACATGTGAAGAGATGTGGCCTTCATATTATAATCAAATATGATTAGTTATAAAAAATGAGAATGTGTTTCATACATACTAAATTAATAATGATGTAAATAACAATGAATGACCAACATTTCGGTGATTACACTGTCAAATGTTATCATTACCCGACAATTGACTTTTTTGTATGATTAATATTGTTCTTCCACAAGATATGTTTTATACATACAAAATGACATAATGATGTACACATGCTGCATAATGAATAAAGAATTACATAAAGACAATCAATGACCAACTTTGTATTATATTTCTGTAATCGAATGAACCTCCGATTATATGTACTGTGCTAGTTTATATTGGTCTAGTTGTTTATGACTTTTGTACTGTGTTGAACAAATTTAAGTAATGATTTTGGACTTAGCAGCAAAATGTGTAGAAATGTGACTGTGCTCGGATCTTACATTATATCTAGTTGAAAGTGGAGGGAAAATCAAATTTAATTTTGAAATTGGACACACTGCTAGTTTATATAGGATTCAATTTTTAATGTCAATTGGTATTGCGTTTCACAGATTTAAATATTGATTTTGGACTTAGCAACAAAATGTGTAGAAACTTGACTGTGGTCAGACCAGACATTATATCCAGTTGAGAAGTGGAGGGAAAAAGGTATTTTGAATTTTAAAATGAGCTGTTTTATTTGTGGGAGGGGGATAAATGGAGCTGGTTGAGCGATATGATTGTCTTTGTTGTAGCAGTTGCATGCATGCAAGCCATGCAAAGTATAGTAGCAGATCTTTTATCTGAGTGACCGTGTCATTCAGTGTTAAATGGTGAAATGTTGTCTACTTTGCTTGTCCCCCCCTATAGGTGCCGAAGTTGGTGCAACTCGTATTGCCTGAATAATTTTCCTTCTTTTATGTCAACAATAAAAATAAAGACAAAATTGGAATCACCCCCATTTTCCCAACCAAACACTTGATCAAGAGCTGAAAGGCTTTGTTCTATATCCAAACCGGCCCCTATCATTTTAGTGAAGCTGGCTTGAGCTATGAATATAGGAACACTGAGAGCAAAAATCTGAGTTTGATCATCTAACAAAGACTTTGTTTTATCCCTGGGAATCATGCATCGTTTCCGCTTGTCTCAGTTCTAATCAATGTATCAAAAAGTGCAAAGTGAGAAGCAAGCTCCCATGACCTTGAAATCACTTAAGCGCTGGAATGGTGCTTAGATCTGAAATGCATATAAAAGTGTGTAGATTTACAATGCTATTATATAATACTTCCAACATTATAGAATTGTCAACCAATCATATATGAAGGCTGCTCGTGATGTAAAGTCATAGGTAGTAGTCAAACACAATGGTCGTGTATATAAAAACTAGGCATAAAATTGGATAAGCATTTCCTTTCATAAGTATGAAATATTTACATATAATCTTCATTTCCTATTTCTACAAATTTTAATACTTATTCATTCATCTACATGCATCATCATCAACATCAGTAATCTTCATGCATATATCTTGAATATCATATGATTCAAAACAACTTTTTGTATATATAGAAGATAGTCTTAGGGAATAAAAGACCGCCGGTTGATGTATTAGATAAGAGAAACCCTGCTTCTATATATAGGAGGACAGGGAAGCGTACAAACATAAGACCAACCCTAATGGGCCAAAACACTTAGGCCCATATTACAAACTAATAAAAACAATAACTAAATAACTCTCAAGTCTCAACACTCCCCCCTCAAACTGAAGTTGGGTGAATCCCAAATCAGCTTGCAAACAGAGAGTTGGACTGAAAACAAAAAAACAAAATAAAAAAGATAAACCAAGCCCATACAAGAATTTTCTCCTCAATATTACACTGAAGCACTCAAACACTCAAACACTCCCCCTCAAGCAGGTACTCCAAGCAAGCAGGTCGTAGAAGCTTCTCGATCATCTAGACAAGAAGTAAGCAACAACACTATCATCTTGAGGGTAAATAAACAGAAATAATAGTGCTTCATGGTCTTCATCATAGTGGCTAACGTCGCAGCCATGGTATTAAAAAACCCGCCTTGAGGCTCTCGAGGCTTACGCCTCAAGTCGAGGCTATCCTAAGTACGCCTTGAGGCTTACGCCTCATTGCCCCGAACTGAGGCTTACGCCTCAAAATGTCCGAGGCTTGCCTCACAACAATGAGGCTTTGAGGCTTAGCTAAGGCGCACGCCTCAGTTATGGATGCTAATGTCTTATGTTACTCACCAACTTTTCTACTTTTAAGATTATTACAAACATTTACTATCTATTAATTGTTGTCGTAATTACTTATCATTTTCTTATAATTGAATTTGTCACTATTATTCTATGAGTGAGATCTTTCAATCTTCAAGGTTAAATTTGTCTTTGTTTGCTACCTTTTTTACTTACTATGTCGGTGAATTTCATTTCATTGTTAAGTATATTTGGTTCCTTGTTCCTAATAATTCTTAAATGGATATAATATTACAATCATTGATACTCATTATTTGCTAAATATATATTATAGTATTGTAGTAGTCTTTGATCTCTATTTAGTCTTATTAAGTTACAGAAATCTCAAATCACTTCTATATAGTCTTGGTTTTGCTTGTATATACATATTTATGTTTTACACACACATATGTATAATATATATACACATATATATACACATATATGGGATTAAGAGAGAAAGATTTCTCCCCCCTCTCCCACGCCCGTGGCGGAGGCCGAACGCCTGGGAGGGTGGTAAATGAAGGCAACAACTGGGATTCGAACCCGGGTCCCTTTGTTAGGGGACACCGTGCTTGACCACATATATATGTATGTATATACATTGAAATATTAAATAATTTATCAACGCCTCGTACAAATTTCAAGGCTTGCGCTTCAAACGCCTCGAGGCTTACGCCTCGCCTCTTTGAGAGAAAAACGCCTCGCTACGCCTCACACACTTTAAAACCTTGGTCGCAGCCCAGAGAGTGCTGGTTCACAATAGAAAAGTCTAGAGAGTGCTGGTTCACAGTAGTAGTAGTCAACGTACAAATAAAGTACAGACGGGTCAATGTGCGATGCAGAGCACGGACGAGCCAGAGAGTGCTGGCACACAACACCAGAAAGTCGACGTGCAAACAAGGCACGGACAAGTAAAAAGGTCAACATGCGCAAAGCATGGACAATGTCAACGTGCAAACAAAGCACGGGCAAACCAGAGAGTGATGGCGCACAACAGAAAAGTGGACGTAGCCGGATAGAAGGCCCTCAATACAATCAAGTAGGCAACAAAAATAAATCTCCAGAAATTAGTCTCTTCAAGAAGCATGTAGTAATGGCAACAAATATAAACTTCCTCTTCTCTTTTCCTCATCTCTCTCTACTCATCTTCTCTTCCTCCTATTCTCCCCCTCACACCAAGCATGAAAGGAGTCAAAAGAAGTGGTTGGGGTGTAAGTCAAAAAGTGGTAGAGGTAAAAAAAATTAGGTAGATATATGGAAGACATACTTGTTAAGGCAGCAAGGCGACACGGCGTTGGGGCTGGACGCCTTGTGCCAAGGCGACCTTTAAAAAAAATAATTTATGTATATATTTTATGTATATATACATGTGTCATGGTTTTTCCTCACTCATATACACACATTGTATAGTTATATATGTAGTTATCTACATATTTATAGTCGATCTCCCCATATATATATTTTATTGTATGAAAAAATAACCAATTACATTTCTAATAAATTATCATTGACAATAATGTCAAAAACACAAAAAGAATTATTGTAAAGAATGTAAAAGAGTGATCAACAAATAAATATATATTTATTGTCATGCATAGCTACAAGTATTAAGCAATGTAATCACTATCCTTCATAACATAGCTACTTAGTACAATCTGAATTGAAGGTGCAACCTAAGAAAAATCAAATGTGTACTATGAGTATTAGATCCAGTCAAACAAAAAAAGAGTATTAGATCCAGTCAAACCCAAAAAAGAGTATTAGATCCAATTAAAAGTGATATTTGGCACATAAAATAGGCAATACTATTAATTTTGAACATTGGTGTAGCCATATCAAACATTAAAATAATTGAATATACAACCATACCCACAAAACTAGGTCACTGTAGCATTATAAACAAAGCATCCTCGCCTAGGCGCAGCCCTGGGGCGCCTTGCCGCTTAGGCGCGCCTAGGCGAGCGCCTTGACAAGTATAATGGAAGAGGATGACTGATAACTCGAGTCAAGGTGCAAAATGACCCAATTAGGTAGATCCGGGTAGAAAAATAAATGGATCTTTCTCCGACTCGAAAAGTGGATTTGCTTAACCCGTAGGCAACAAATATGAGAGTGTATATAGGGGGGGACAATAAAAAAAATATTGAAGGGCTCAATTTTTTTTCTATGCATAGAGGGTTGTTTGGTAGCGATGAGAAGTGGTGGGAAGCGATGAAAAGTAGTGGGTGGCCGCAAGGTAGGCAGCGGTGACTGTGAGGGGCAGTGTGGGAGTTGATCATGGGCGGTGGGCCGGCAGGAGCGGCAAGGTAGTAGCAAGATGGGTTAGCTAGGCAACAAGCAACAACTTGGCGGAGTCAGGGGCGCGAGGCAGCAGGGGCCGACATGAAGTGGAGCGGAGGCAGACACAGGTTGGCAGCAGCAAAATCGGGTGATTGGTGGCGGCCAGGCAGCAGTTGCAGCGACAAGATGGTGCTAATGACGGGCAGCAGTAGGGTGGCGGCGCGGGCGCAAGGGGTGAAGTAAACGGGCAGTAGCAGCAGTGAGCAGAGCTTTGACGAGTGTGAAGCAACAAGGAGTAGTATTTGCGGCAGCAAGGGGGTCGGCGATCGACGACGGGGAGGGTGCTACGGCTAGGGCAGGCAGAGCACGAAAGCGGCAGTGAGAAGAGGAGCAACAACGATGCAAGGTATAGGAGATGACACAAGCAGGAAAGGAACGAGAACGATCAAAAATTTCCCTACGGGCAACCAATCTCCGCCAAGGGCGGCGGCCGCCCACAAGGGGACGCTCCTTTGATTTACTCTCTCACGTAGGGCTTTGGTCCCTAAGACGGCTGCTCTAATACCATCTTAGAGAATAAAAGACGGCTAGTTGATGTATTAGATAAGAGAAACACTGCTCCTATATATAGGAGGACAAGGAAGCGTACAGACATAAGACCAACCCTAATGGGCCAAAACACTTAGGCCCATATTACAAACTAATAAAAACAATAACTAAATAACTCTCAACAGATAGCATTTATCACAATGCATATATGTAAATATTTTCTTCATGGATGGAAAGATTAGCATGTGTATAAAATGGAAACTACTAATTGGGCATTGTTTGCTATATATAAAATATATATTATATATATAATATATATATTATATAATATATATATATATATATTATATAATATTATATATATATATATATATATAGAGAGAGAGAGAGAGAGAGAGAGAGAAAGAGAGAGAGAGAGAGAGAGAGAGAGAGAGTCAGGCTAGAATACACTCGAGTGTACAGATCACGCTGTACACCCCAATATATATAATATTATATATATAATATATATAGTATTCTTGGATGTTGTTTCTCAACCGAACAAAGAACAGACTCAAGCTATATCCCAAAAAAGCAACGTGTGACATGGGCTAAGCGGCAGCCCATTAAATGGTCTAAGCAGCCAAAAAAAAGGCACCTAGTAATAACTAATAACCATCTAGCTTAGTACCCGTTGCACAAATTAGGCCCCCAGGAACCTGGGGCACCGATGAGGCTGCGCCTGACACTTCTTAACTCAGTGTTTCTAGTCACTTTTTTCCTTTTTACCCTGTCATGGCTGTTATGTGGCATGGATTGTGATCTAGAAAGTGAGATACTTAACAAGAGATCAAACTACTACAACTCTATAGCTTATCAATTAGGTTCTTATAGTTGGTTTTAGTTTTTCAGTCATTGACACATTTTCCAGAAGTCGAACTTAGAATCTATGCTAAGCTGCCATGTTCAATTTTCTGATGCATGCAGGTGAAACGATATCTTTGGACCAGAAAACAAAAATTATTGTTCCAGAAGGCAGACATGGTTTATATGCTATTGATACTCTGGATCCCGACTTGGTATACTATATAAATGCTCTTACAATTAATTACTTTTGTATCCTTTTTTATGGTAAATCCTGTGTGCTACTTTTATTGATAGAAATGCAAGTAGAACAAACGGTCTAAATTCCAGTGCGATGCTTTCCTGGCTTAAGTTGTAAAGTACTTAGCTGTATATTATAGGTGGTTAATGAAGACATGTTGTTAACACACATTTCTGGATCATCAAGGAGATCCTACCACATGCAGGGATTTCTGGTAGTTCGGTACTCTACCTGATTACAGATGGGATTGATCTGTGTATTTAATACTGTCGACGCTATCCAGTAATTAAGCATAAAACTGGATAGCTGAATACCATCCTTAACTAACACAGATAAATTATTAACGGTCCATTTTTGCTTGGTTATTTTGTATTTTTTTTCTTACCAATACATTAAGTGAAGTGATCTAAAATATAGGATGCTTTGTTTCTTACAAAGATTCTTACTTGATCTCTTTTGTTACGCTTATTAACAGTGATTACATTTAACATATAAACATTCTATTTGATAACTCATTAACTTGTTAGACTTCCAATTAGCTCCTTGTTTTGTTTATCCTAAGAGATCCTTGTAACTTTGTAAACTAATGAGATGGATTTACATTTTTTTTTCTTTTTTCATTATCTAAGATAATTGGGCGTGAAGGAGTCTACTACTTCCATGAAATGATTGAAGAAATGCTCAAGTGGGGGTTTGAAGAGGGAAAAACTCTTTTTGGTTTTGGTTATGATTTTCGCCAGAGCAACAGGTTTGTATCATTCTTCTTAGTGTACTCAGTGGCTTTTTTTTTTCTTTTCTGCATCAATGGAATGACACACAGGGGAGTTCTATAATTAGTACAAAACCATAAAGCAGACATCAATACAAATTACTATAGAAGGTGGACAAACCTCTATTTAAAACTAAAGATGCGGCTGATTCCAGGGTTGGGGGTCTGAAATATGCAGGAAAGTACACATTAGAAACCTGTAGTAGCAAGGGTTTCTCAAGAAAAGTTATCAAGACCTTGCCTTAGCATTGTATCTTTGCTCCTTCACCAAACCTTGGTTGCCTTAAGGTCTGGTGAATAACCACATATGCAACAATGTTTAAATGAAGCTCCTCAGATGGTGACTCCAGGAATGGAGAGAACTTGCTTGATTTATCCGCCTGATTGAGTTATCCATTGTTGTCCATCACGACCTGTCTATTTAAACTCCTTCACCTTGGAAATTTTGCCTTTCTCTGTTATTGAATCTTTTTGCATCCTCATCCTTCCATGGTCAACCAAATCCTCAAGAAGGAGGTTGTGAGTTTGCTTTTTGTGTCCCACCTCCACAACACAAGAGGCAGAAAATTGGTAATTATACTTTACCCTGTCTAGTCTCAAGATGAGAAATCGCCACTGAAAGCTGTCCTTACTTGATCCCAATCCCACTCCCTAATAGTGGTAGAGGGATTGAAGAGTCAGTCCCTGGGCGGCACGAAGGAATCACACACAAACATATATAATAAGAAATAATATCTCAAAACATATAAGGTTTACAAAAACTAACCTACCCAATTCATGATTTCGTGATCTTGTCCTTGTCATCAGAGTAGTCGAGTGCAGAAGCAGATCTTAGTCATCTCTTTATAAGTCGTCTTGTTTGCCTAATAAGGGAAAATCATGACACGCGGTCAGTGCAAATACATAGGTACGCTATTGGTGAAACAAGTGAAATTTCATGATAAAATAGGCTCTTGGCATTTATAAAAGAAAGTGAATAAAACTTTTAACTCAAAGAAATTGTTTCAAGAAAACACCATGCGTTTTATCTCATTTTTCCATTATACAATTTTATGACCATTAGTGTCCTCTGCCACCTAGGTTCGAGGATATAGGTATTTAACTCTGTCTACACTCAAAGGTGAGTGATGTGCATATTTCATACCCTTAGGACTTTATTCTACTTGTTTTTGCTTTATTTTAATATTTAAGTGCAAATTCCTAGTTTATGTGCTTAGTCATAAATGTATCATGCTTTTCTTTATTGTAGGTTTTATTTATTTCCGAATTTTATTAAATAGGATTTTATTTCTATTGCTTGTGGGTCAAGTTATGTAATGTTATAAAAGCCAGCCTTGGGGCCTATGTCCAGGCAGTTGAATATGATTTGAGAAATAGATTATTTTGAGTTTATCTCCTTCAAGAAGAAGAACGAAGGAGATAAACTCAAAATAATCTATTTCTCAAATCATATTCAACTGCGTGGACATAGGCCCCAAGGCTGGCTTTTATAACATTACATGACTTGACCCACAAGCAATGAAGTCCTATTTAATAAACATTCAGAAATAAATAAAACCTAAAATGAAGAAAAACATAAAACATTTATGACTAAGCACATAAACTAGATAATTTGCACTTAGGTCCCTAAATATTAAAATAAAGCAAGGCCAAGTAGAATAAAGCCTAATATGTCCTACATCAATAGCCTTCCTGATCGTCCAGTGAAAAATGACCGCGGCCTGCGGCGGCCCGGATTAGTGCCGACGTTTCCCCAAGGCCGGCCGTTGCTTGCCACGTTTATGATAGTCGAGCAGCTGTGCTGTGGCTTGCCGCTGACGGTTAGGGCGGGGGGCAGTGGGGAGGGTAGCGGGCGGTGGGGTGAGAGAGTGGTGGCAGACGGAGGAGAGGGGTGGTGGCGGCGGGTTGGTGGGTGGTGTAGGGAGAGGGAGAAAAAAAAAGAAAGGTGAGGAAATGATAGGGTTAGAACCCTGCTTCTGATACCATGCAAAAAGGAATGTTTATTCAGTAATTAAAAAGAGAGCACATAGCTTCCTATATACAACAGTGAGGCCACATAAGTGGGTTAGGAGCCCCACTTAAGTGTGAGTACAAGAGAAAGAAAAGAATGGACACAACTATATCAAATATATCAACAAATCCATATATATGTATTATTCCTTGAGGTACCATTAGTTAGTCATCATATGGGGCCTAAAGTCCAAAAGTGGTGAAAACCTCAGAGATATACACTGGGTTAAAATCTTGAAAATTAAGGTCGTCACGATTACCTCATCAATTGCCCTATCTCTATTCAAGTAAAATATCCCTGGGAGTCTAAAACCCATCTTTGTTTTATTCCTTCCTGATTCAATTCATATGTTACCGCTTTTTATAATATATTATCATAATAAAAAAAAGAAATCTTCTTTAAGAGTTATCTTTCCCAACCATCCTACCACAACCTAATTAATTTCCTTTCTGAGGGTCTAGTTGGGGCTATGGAGTTAAATTTCTTGTATTTCTTAATCTGTCCCCAACCTGCAGCATCTTGGTTTAGCTGGCACAATACTCTCTTCTCTCAGTAATTCTTGCAAATAACTTTCGCCACAGGCAGGCAAATGGTGGCCTAATGGATAGGAGCTGAGCATTTGGGGTGAAGCATCCCAGTTATTTATTTACATTGTTGAGTTTTTTGTTAAGTCATGTGGTTTGGTCCCACCTTGGCTACCAGTCTATTTAGCCAGTCTTGAACGCATATATAAAGGCTCTCTAAGCCTCAATAGAAGGCATGCTTGATGATTAAATCTGTTTGGAGTTATATTATTTGCAATAGTTATTAGATAAACAATTTAGTTAGATTTAAGCCGTTGGGCGCCCCATTAGAACGTCTACATAAAAACTTACAGCTATGATGTTTTGGGCTGAAACAACTTTTTTACAATTAATTCGCGACTAACATTTTAATTGTTCCAGGCTTCAGGAAGCCCTAGATAAGTTTTCAGCTAGACTGGAGTTGATATATAATTTGTCTGGTGGAAAAAAGATAAACATAATTTCTCACTCTATGGGAGGATTGCTTGTTAAATGCTTCATGAGCCTCCATAGTGAGGTAAGATTCTACCGTAGTTTTTACTATTTGCTTGATTGTATTCTTCCTATATGTCATCTCATTTCCTGTGCTGGACAGCTTTTTGAAAAGTATGTGAATAAATGGATCGCCATAGCTGCTCCTTTTCAGGGTATGCTAACTGTAGACAAGGGTTTTCTTTTTCTAGTGATGTGTATAGGCTTCAACTAAAAAGAATGATTTTCTGACTTTGGAAGTTGTAAGTCTATCCTTCTGTATCAGAGAATTCAAACTAAGATTAAATTATCATCTTCAGGTGCCCCAGGATACATAACAACTAGCCTACTAAATGGAATGTCTTTTGTGGAAGGCTGGGAACAGAATTTCTTCGTCTCCAAATGGAGCATGCATCAGCTGGTACATCAGTTATATCTTTCTTTTGAGATCACTATAATTGCTGTTCATATATCTTGGAAGTTGCTAATATGAAGTTTAGACTTAACCTGCCATGCACTTCAAGTGGTGTCACAAGATCAATTTATTTCTGTAATATATTGACCATAGCTATAGGATTCTGGGATAGGCTTAATGTATATATAACTGCTTTTGTTACATGTCTTAAACTAGATACCCAAGCCCAAACTGAATTGAGTTATCAACCTCCAGAATTGAGTTTATATCTGTGTATAAATAATAAGTTTATTATTTTTGACTATACAATTTTATAGCTTTTAGTGTTTCATTATGAGCCCAACCCCTACTTGATTCAGTACTATTCTTTTGACGAGTTTCTGGTCCAAATTTTATGAAATAATGTTTTCCACATGGAAAGCAAGACTTCTATACGTTTCACATGGTTAGGAATATTCTACAAAAATAAGAATTATGGTATATATTGAATTGTATAATCAGACCATGGATGGCTAGTCTTGACCTGAATTTCAACTTGAATCTTTCCTGACTCTAATACTAGAAGCTAATGTTTTTTTTGGTCCTCAGAAGCTAATGTTTTTGCTTGTTAAAATGATTTTATTATGATACTTAAGTATAGTATTTAAAAGATTTAAATATTTTTATACCATCCCCCTAAATATTTCTGGCTCCTGATTTTTGTTGCATCGTCAGCTATATGCTTATATGTACATTCTATTTCTTATCTCCAATTTGATGTGGCTATTTGCATAGCTTGAGTGATGGAAAGGTCATTGCCACATCGCTAGCCTACCATTACATATCATTTTATAACTTGTATAAAGTTATTTAGTGTCACAACCATTTGCCTCTGTAATTTTGATTGTCAAATAATAACTGTCTGTTCTTGATTATCGTCTTTTCTCTCTCTCCATGATTGGCCTCTCAGCTGATTGAATGCCCTTCTATATATGAATTAATGGCAAACACGGAGTTTGCATGGTCAAATACTCCGCTTCTGCAAATATGGAAGGAAAGGAGTGATGAATCTGGTCAGGCACACTGCTTGCTCGAGTCATATGAATCTGCAGAAGCCATTTCTATCATGAACGAGGCACTTTCTCACAACATGGTTGGTGCACGTTATCATTCCCGTCACTATTGAAATTTAATGTTGCCTTTTCAGTTTGCAATATCGTGTACTCTGACATTGATAGAGTTTCTATTTGTATGAATAAGTTAAATTCCTTCATTGCTTAAGTGGGTAATGGATTTCAGTTGATAGATATTTCAACATAGAAAAAGGACTTTTTGAAACTACGGGCATCCAACCTTGTCATAAGCGGCTTATGTGCATTTGACATTGATAACATCATGAATTGTCTTTGCTACTAATTACAACCCACCTCATCTTGTTTGTTAGTAATTAAAACCAATTCTGCTTGCACTTGTTTTCCTGTAGTCAGTATTGACACGTAAGATTTTATCCCTTATCATATTTAGTTATTGTGGAGAGGATAGTCTTTTGAAACAAGAGCTTAGGCGTTATTAACACAGTGAGGGGGTGTTATGTATGGAGGCTTATTGAATGAAGCTAATCTTTCTTCAGGTTTTCTTCATACATGTTGGAAAAGTTGTTGGGGTAGTCATTAGCTTACTGAAAAATTTGGGGTGTGACAATTATCTGGTTTGCTTGACAAATTTGTAATTTGAGAAAATTCAGAAAAAAAAATCATTGAAGTTCGGTCGACTATTCGGGAAAACATCTAGAATAATGGCATGTATACACATTTGTATATCTGCATATGTGTATATATGTGTGTGTGTATAGTTATGTAGTATGTCACTCTCTCTATGTATATATGTATATATAAGAGTGTGTGTGTGTGTGTGTATGTGCACACGTGCATGCACATGTGTCATAGAAGGGCCACTAGATTATTCAAAAACTTGAAATGGAATTAAACTTTTGTCCAAAAAATTAGATAATAGGAAAATCCCTTGGATTGTTGTTATTTTAGGATGGGCAAACCCTCTCCCATATATAGGAGGAGAGACAAGTAAAAGACTCTAGAGAAACCCTAATGTATTGAGAATCCAATCATTAATGGGTCAAATCGACTTTGGCCAATAAAAATAAAAATAAAATGCTCAAACTCTTTACACTCTCAAGTTGGAGCAAGGGAAATTACATGCCAACTTGCAGACATACATGATCACCAAAGCAACTATACATACTCAAGTTGATCAAAAATAGCACACATAAAAACATCAACGCCCCTCAATCTTGCAATAAAACAATCATGCATCTAAACACTCCCCTCAAGTAGACAATTCAAAGCAGGTACACTACACATGTAGAAGATGAGCTTCTAAAAAAAGCTGTGGCATCGGAAGCAGTAGTTGATAACAACAATAGGCATCAGTGTTTTGATCTCAGTCATTAACATCATCAAGTAGACCAAAAAGCGCTAGTGCACAAAAATATGTAGAATAGAGAGTGATCACACACAAGTAGTAGTAGTCAACGTGCGAAACGAGATGCTCCATAAGTCACACACACACACATATATGTATACACACACACTTCATATACATATATATACACACACATATATATACCTTCAATATATATATATATATACATATATATATAGACAGAGAGAGAGAGAGAGAGAGTCAGGCTAGAATACACTCGAGTGTACTGGAGACCGAATACACACAAGTTGTTTTCCATTATGCAATGTTTATTTTGAAAATCTAAACCATTGATCTTCTTAAATATCATATGAACATACTACATATAAAATTTGAGCTCATTTGGACACTTATAAGTCATGCATCTAAAGGCGACAAAAATTATACAGTTTGAATTAGTTTTGTGCGTCAATTTTGTTGGTCATGAAAGAGTGACTTAGAAAATTCCAAATCTGCTCAAATTTTGCATGTAGCCTATAATTGTTAGAACAATGAATATCAACCGTTTGGATTTGTCAAAAAAATTATCTACATATGCAAACATCACTTGAGTGTACGGTGCGATCTGTACACTTTGAGTGTATTCCAACCCGACTCTCTCTCTCTCTCTCTCTATATATATATATATATAGAGAGAGAGAGAGAGAGAGAGTCGGGTTGGAATACACTCGAGTGTACCTATATATATATATATATATATATATATATATATATATATATATATATATATATATATATATATATATATATGGAGAGAGAGAGAGAGAGAGAGAGAGAGAGAGGTTGGAATACACTCGAGTGTACTGGAGGCCGAATACACTCAAGTCATTTTCCATCATGCAACATCTATTTTGTAAATTTAAACCATTGATCATCTTAGGTATCTTATGAACATACTACATATCAATGTTTTATAAAGAGGTAAGCCGTGAGCGTGCAGACAACACCTTGAACTGGTTAAGCAGTAAGCGGGCGATTTTTGAAAAAAAAATGGGTTTAAGTTTTCTATATAAATTTATACAAAGTTACATATGTATGTATATATATATACTTATACTATTTGGAACTTTATATGTATCTAAACACTCTACCCAACAATATAAAACACCCAAATAGTTTATAACACAACAATAAAACAATGATTATAGCTATAATATAGTAAACAATAAGCTTGTCATTTATAAAACACCCTACATGCATGATACAACAAACATCACATGCTGATATAGCTAAACAATAAACAATATACTTATCATGGATCTTACTAGCTCATTTTTATATTTGCATATCATCAATTAATCATAGATTACAGCAGTACATTTAATCAAAGTACGTTCTAAATAACATAATAGGTACATGTAATTTACTTGTATACATTAAAGCAATACCTTATAATAGTATATACACTTTACTGCTTTTCTATACTTAGTGTATTTTGCTTTATGCTTTTTCTCTTTTTCTATTGTGTACTCTTTATCCCACATGGGTTATCTCTATACCATGTGTACTCTCTTGTCTTATAAAAGAGAGCCCCCTGTACCCTGTTTAATCATCCAATAATAAGCAATCTCGTTGCCGACTTCTAGATGGTATCAGAGCGGGCCGATCCACCTTAAACCTAATCCCTCTCTCACCCCAACCCTAGCCGCCATCTTCTCCACCAACCCTAGCCGCCGCCACCCCACCCCCTCTTTTTTTTTTCCACCGTCGCTACAGTACCGCTGCCGCTACAGTACCACTGCTATAGTACCGCCGCCGCTACAGTACCGCCGCCGCTACAGTACCGCCGCCGCTACAGTACCGCCGTCCACCCCTCCAATCTCTCCACCAACCTCCTATCTCCTAGCTACACCCGCTTTTGTGGCCTAATCTATCACATGCCCCTCCGTCTAGCTCCGTTTCTATTTTCGAAATCTCCGGACAGCCCCGGCGTTTTCCAGTTCTGGCACGTTGACGGCGTAAACGGAGTTTCCCTCTCTTTCTGCCTGCGCCTCATGGAGTGATTGATCCTCCATGTTGGCGTAGGTTTTTTTATCTCTATCTACTGCCCTACGTGGGTTTTCTAAGATCCATGCGTGGATCTTCTATCTGTTACTACTAGTCCATGCGTTGGACTTTTGCTGCTTTCTGCTGCTGCTGACTTCTGCTGCTCTCTGCGCCCGTGCTTCTGCCCCTTCCAATGACGACACCTGACCTTCCACGCAGCTTGTGTGTCACTACTGTGAAGTTGGATAACTCCAACTATCACCTCTGGGTGGCTTCCTTCGAGCTATATGTTAAAGCACAAGGGTGCTATTCTCATCTAACTACCAAAGGACCGGCGGTCCCCGCTACTGATGCTGATGAAAAGACTAAGCAGGCCTACGATCTTTGGTCGAAGGAGGACTACGGCGTTATGACATGGATGGTCAACAACGTCGAGCCCAAGATCAGCCAGTCACTTCTTCGCCTCCAAACTGCGAAGGAAATGTGGGAGTAGCTCTCTCATGTATACTCTCATCAACAAAATCCTAAGAAGGTTTTTGAGATCTTCAAGCAACTTGCCAAACAAGAATTTTCTGCCACTGATTCTATTGAGGACTACTACACCACCTGCTGTGCTCTCTGGGATGAATTTCAGGTGTATCATCCGCTTTCTGCCGACATCACTGAAGTTCAGCGTCAACAGAACGAATTTATGCTTGTTCAGTTCCTCGCTGGTTTGCCATCTTCCTTCGCTGGAGTTGTGGATCAGATCCTATCCAGTGATCCTCTGCCTACCCTTCGGGATGTTCTCAAAAGGGTTCATCGTTTGCCATCAGTTTCGCAGCACCTTTCTAATACTTCTGATGGAGCAACCCTCACTATTCGCACTGGAGATTCCTTCCGTGGCCGTGGTCGTGGTAGGGGCCGTGGACGCGGACGTTCTACTGCACCTGGACGTGGCTCATACTCTGGCGCTGACTCTACTGAGCCTCGCTACTGCACTTTCTGCAAACGGACAAACCATAATGAAGATCGCTGTTGGATCAAGCATGGCAAGCCAGCCTGGGCGAATCACGTCACGACGGATCAGATTGAGACTGCTACTACCTCTGCTCCGCCCTCTGCTGACTGGATACGGTCTGAATTCAAAAAGCTGCTCCAGACTCGTCTTGCTTCATCTACTGAAGCTTCTACTAATGGTAGCACCGCCCTCCTGACACAGTCTGGTAAAAACTCATGGGTGATTGATTCTGGTGCGACATCTCATATTTCTGGAAATCCTGCTTTGTTTTCTAAACTGCACAATACTTCTATTATACCTCCTGTTACACTGGCTGATGGCTCTAAGACACCTGTTACTGGGATTGATGATATCTGTACTACTGGTTGCCTGCCTCTGCGGTCTACACTTTATGTTCCTAAGTTTCTTATTAATCTGCTATCTGTAAATAGAACTGTGAAGAGCCTTCGTTGCTCGATTACGTTTGACCCGGATGATGTTATTTTTCAGGATCTGCGCACGAGGACGACGATTGGTTCAGGCCATGAGGGACCAGACGGGCTATACTACCTGGACGTTCCGAAGACCGCAACATACTTGACATCTTTTGTGACAGGCATCCAGTGGCACTATCGCTTAGGACATCCTTCTGCAGCAAAGTTGAAACAATTATTACCTGATGTATTAGACTCTGTTTTTCATTGTGAGACTTGCCAAATGGGCAAACAGACCCGAGCATCTTTTTCAAAAAAATAATGTGTTAGTTCTAAACAGCCATTTGACATTATTCATGCTGATGTTTGGGGACCTTGTTCTGTGCCGAGTACTTATGGATTTAGATATTTCTTGAGTTTTATTGATGATTTTTCTAGAACCACCTGGTTGTTTTTGCTTAAAGATAGGTCTACCATTCTTGACAGTATCACGACTTTCTTTGCCGAGATTCGGACCCAGTTTGCTAAACCCATTAAATTTTTTCGCACTGATAATGCCTTAGAATTTGTGCAAGCCTCTGTCAGCAACTTTTGTCGAAAACAAGGCACCATACACCAAACTTCCTGTGCTTACACACCACAACAAAATGGAGTCACTGAACGCAAAAATCGCCATCTTCTTGAAGTTGCTCTTACTTTACTTTTTCATTATCATGTTCCCTAGTGTTTTCGGCCTGAGGCTATCTCTACTGCTTGTTACCTAATTAATCGAATGCCCTCTTCTGTGCTTAGGAATCAAGTTCCATATCAGATTCTGTTTCCGGATGTGCCCCTTTTTACTGTGCCTCCTCGTATCTTTGGGAGCACCTGCTTTGTCAAAAACCTTCGTCCCGGTCTCACCAAACTTGATCCCAGAGCGACTAAGTGTGTCTTCCTAGGGTACTCGCACACTCAGAAAGGGTACCGTTGCTATGATCCTGTGTCAAAGAAATGGTTTGTATCTACTGATGTTGTTTTCTTTGAGCACATGCCCTTTTACTCTTCTGCCGAGTTGACTCTTACATCAGATTTATTACTGGATACACCTTTACCTGTCATGGATGATACCGCTGATATTACTGATATTGCTGATGCTACTTCTATTGAAAAGCCGCCTCTAAAAGTATATCAAAGAAGATAGAACTGGGGACTAATTTTGCTAACTTTACTGCTGCTCTTTCTGCTATATCTATTCCTAAAAATACTTCTCAGGCTCTTAAACATCCTGCTTGGCGTCAAGCTATGGAAGCTGAAATGCAGGCTCTTATTGAACGCAACACATGACAGCTAGTTGATCCTCCTCCAGATTGTTCCCCCGTTGGTTGTCGTTGGGTGTTTACTGTCAAATATCAACCGGATGGCACGGTTGAACGGCTAAAGGCGAGACTCGTTGCTAAAGGCTATACACAAACTTACAGGGTCGATTATTTTGAGACTTTCTCTCCTGTGGCTCGGCTGAACTCTGTACGGATTCTTATTTCTGTTGCTATTAATTCTGATTGGCCCTTGTATCAAATTGATGTGAAGAATGCTTTTCTATATGAGGATCTACATGAGGAGGTCTACATGGAACAACCCCCGGGATTTGTGCTTCAGGGGGAGTCCTCTAAAGTCAGCAGGCTGAGGAAGGCAATTTATGGTTTCCCCGTGCTTGGTTTGATAAACTGAGTACTATTCTTCAGAAATTCTCTTTTAGACGCTCCCAGTCAGATCACTCTGTTTTTGTCAAAAATACTACTGCTAGCATTGTTATCCTTATTGTATATGTTGATGATATCATTCTCTCAGGGAGTGATCCTGTAGGCATTCAGGCTACCAAGTGCTATCTGGAGAAATACTTTGTTACCAAAGATCTTGGCTCTCTGCGGTACTTTCTTGGGATTGAAGTTTCTCGGTCCTCTTCTGGTCTTTGTTTGTCTCAACGCAAATATGTTCTGGATCTGCTTTCTGAAATTGGACTTCTAAGTGCTAAGCCTGCTAGCACACCTCTGGATCCAAATACTGACTGGGATGATGAGAACTCTCCTGCCTATCCTGACCATCATCAATATCGACACATGGTTGGTAAGCTTATTTATCTGACCGTCACACGAGCTGATATTACTTCTGCTGTCGGGCTTGTTAGTAGATACCTGGATAAACCCCGACAATGTCACTGGGACGTTGTTTGCCACATTCTTAAATATTTGAAGAGCTCTCCTGGGAAAGGCCTGCTATATAAGAAACATGGTCACTGTAAACTCCTTGGTTATTCTGATTCTGACTATGCTGGGAGCAAGCTCGACCGACGCCCCACTTCTGGCTACTGTACATTTGTGGGAGGAAACCTTGTTACTTGGCGAAGCAAGAAACAGACTGTGGTTGCTCGCTCAAGTGCTAAAGCTGAATATCGCGCCATGGCGCATACTACTTGTGAGCTTTTCTGGATTCGAAGCCTACTGAAGGATTTTGGTATTTCTGACTCCTCTCCTATTCCGATGTATTGTGATAACAAAGCTGCTACGTTTATCGCCACTAATCCCACATTTCATGAGCGGACTAAACACATTGAGGTGGACTGCCATTTTGTTCGCGAAGCTGTATTATCTGGCCAGATATCCACTCCCTACATCCATACTTCTGATCAGGTGGCTGACATCTTCACAACGATTCGTCCAAAGACTGAGATTTGCTACTATGACATCCAAGCTGGGCATGATTGACATCTACGCTCCAGCTTGAGGGGGAGTATTAGTATATACACTTTACTGTTTTTCTATACTTAGTGTATTTTGCTTTATGCTTTTTCTCTTTTTCTCTTGTGTACTCTTTATCCCACATGGGTTATCTATATACCATGTGTACTCTCTTGTCTTATAAAAGAGAGCCCCCTGTACTCTGTTTAATCATCCAATAATAAGCAATCTCGTTGCCGACTTCTAGACCTTATTATCACGACTAGATACAAAATATGCATTCTAAATTAGAACTACGGCTTATTATAGAACATTTATGTATATAAGTTTAATATACTATAATCAATAATACTTGGGAAATATAATGTACTTCATGTTAGAGGTTTACAACAATATTTAAAAAAGGGTAAAAAGCGGGAAAAAAAGAGAAAAATGGGCAAAAAGCGGAAAAAATGGGTTAAGCGTCCAAAAAGCGGCCTTTTTTGTAGATATGATAAGCGGGCGCTCAACAAAGAAATTAAACAGCTGGAGCTCTTGACCGATTAAGCGGCCATTGAGAACGTTTTTCAATATAATGCTACATATAAAATTTGAGGTTATTTGGACACTTATTGGTCATGAATCTAAAGGAGACAAAAATTATACAATTCAAATTAGTTTTGTGCGTTGATTTTGTAGGTCATAAAGAAGTGACTTAGAAGAATCCAAGTGAGCTCAAAATTTTCGTGTAGCCTGCATTTGTTATAACAATGAATATCAGTGGTTTGGATTTGGCAATAAAATTGTTTAGATATGCAGACACCACTTCAGTGTACGACATGATCTATACACTCGAGTATATTCTAGCCTGACTCTCTCTCTCTCTCTATATATATATGTGTGTGTGTGTGTGTGTGTATATATATATATATATATATATATATGAGAACAATCTAGTGAGAGCCAAGGCTCCCCAAACTAGGTGCCTAGCCTATCATGTGCATTATGTGGGCGTCTAAGGCCTTTTAGGCCCAAATTAAGCCATTTAAAGGTTAAGTTAGCATGGGTCAAGTCTGGATTTGGTCAAGTTAGATAATCTTGAGTCAATTTATGGTTAAAATAGGTCCGATTTAGGCAAAATCAAGTCAGATGTTGAAAATTAGGGGAAAACAGGTCTGATTTGGGTCAAATTGGTAAGTCATCATAGCTTGTTTGTTTTTTAAAAAATTACTACCTTATATGCCTGTTGTTCTTGCTTCTTTTTCTCTTCTTTTTTTATCCTTTCTCCTGCATTTTATTCATAAATCCTACTGCTGCTGCATTTTTTTGTGAATTATTCCTCCTATATCCCCTCCTGAATCCTACTACTGCTGTATTTTTTTTTATAAATTCTGTTTTCTTCTAATCCTCTTTTACATCACCTATTCTTCGTAATGTTGTTCATGTTGTACTTTCTATTTGCCTCTATTACATCACCTGTTCCTCATGATGTTGCTGCTGTTGTTAATATTTCTTTTCTTTTCTTTCCCATCCTCCATTTCCTCTCTATTGAGTTACAACCTCTTCCCACCTTTTTTCCCTATTTTTTTAATTTCTTTTCTACATCTCCTGCTCCAATTGTTGTTGCAGGCTTATTGATAATATTTCCCTTTTTTCTTCCTACTACCATCTCCTGCTACTGCTGTCATAGCCTCATTGTGCCCTCTTTTTATGTTTCCTATAAGCATTATATGTAGTATATATGTATAATAAGAAGCAAATTAACATACTGAAAAAATTCAAAAACAAAAAAACGCCCAGAAGAGCCTAGGCGCCCAGGCGGGCTAGGTGCCCCTTGGGACATGCTGGCCGCCTAGCCGCCTTGACAACTATGGTGAGAGGCAAATTTTGATGAGAGTGTAGAGGCATATAAATCACTCTTTGCGTTGATCATTTTTCATAATCCAACTATAAGGATTAGAAGTATACCGTTATACCTACCAAAATTTATCATCGTCGGACTTGTATATCATGCACACCAATGGATTACCTTTCAACGCGTTATATTAAGTTTTAGGCTGATCGTTGGATGCAACAAATGTATACTGTATAGATGGACAAGTAAAAGTATCCTATCATAGTGATATTTTGTGAAAAGGTAAAGAAATTGACACTTCCATCCATTCACCATGATTTTGAAAACACTATTAACTTTGTATTATTCAAATGCCTCTCATGCTCTCACAGTAATATATCTCTCCCTAGATTTCTATCCTCTCTCTCATATACACGTGTGTGTAATGGATCAGTGGTAACAACATCTTGTCTCTTTCTTCTTCTCCTCTTCTTCATCTCATTCTCATACCCTATTCTCCCTCTCAAATATACTGTGACAATAATAGAATGCAAAACAACATGGAGTAGTTAGGGTGGATAGTTATAGGTAACTTTAAAAGTGGTGGATAGGTAGGCTAATATGTGGAGTCAAACCAATAAAACGAGTCAATATATACTAGACTTAATTACGCATGCTCCGAGTAGAAAAATAAATTGATCTTTCGCAACCGAGGTCAAAAACTCAGATCGGAGTAAACATCTGATTATGATTTGGCATGCAGTATATGTGGGCTGTAATAGGTTTGAGAAGGAAAATCTATGTAATAACGACTAAAGGAGACAAAAAGAAAAACTAAAAAAGATAATACCTTGCTGAGTGTTGATTAAGTCACATGCCATGTAATGGAACACTATGCGAAGGCATCAAGTGATATGTCGTCTTGATGAAGTGACACACCGTGTTAGGAGACATTAGATGAAGACAACTGGTGACACCATGTTGCAGTAGTGAAACGTCATGTCAGATTCAGAGGGCAATAGTTAGGGTAGAGCAAGCGATTCACCAAGTGATTGAGGAAACAAACTGTATCGTCGAGCGGAAGTTTGCGATGCAAGTAGTGAATAAGTAAATACCATACATACACCGTGTATAAATAAAGACACGCCAATGTGAGCATCGAAATTCTGAACAACAATGAAAATCCCAAACAACATTAAGAGGGTGGAAAAACCATTCTGGATCTCCACCATGGCAATGTAGGGATTGATTATCCTCAATAGTAGTAGAAAATAGATCTTTTTGCCATGATTTAGCCAAGATAAAAGAAGCCAAAACAACATAAGAGGGCGAGGACACCATTAGATCTTGTTAGAGAGTCTTGTCAATTTAGTTAATTAGTCGTTGGGTCTATTTGTATATGAGCCCTAGTGTATCTTGGTCCATTGGGGTTGCGTCTGCATCTGTACGCTTCCCCCTTCTCTTATATATAGGGGGGTTTTCACTTATCATATACAACGATTAGCCGTTTTTTATTTTATCACATGGCATCAGAGCATAGATCCTAAACCCTATCCAACTAATTAGAAGGAGAAAAGAAGAGAGACTCCTAGCTGGCGGACAGCCGTCCTACTTCCTTGGTGTGCCGTTCGCAAGCCTCGGTAGGAGTATCTCATGTCTAGCACACAGTGGTTCCTTCTTCCCAAGATGCCGCTGTTGCGGATCCCTGCCTCTTTTTGCGATTATACAACCTTCTACCTACACCTGCTATTTGCCTCTCCCCCCTTTATTAAGTAATACTTAGAGTTGCTATCTAAGCCACCGGTCTAAATTTGCTTAATGTCAGAGTTAATTTGGGGATCCAAAAAACTACATGCTTCGTCTCGTTGTCCCAATCCGCGCCCTATCCCAATCCCAAACAGTTGCAGTGGTCACCCCTTGCTGCTGTTGTGCCATGACTAAGAGGCCAACACTGCTGGAAACCAAAGAACCAGGGAAGCCCGCCAAGCAGCAGTTGGCGGATTCCAAATGGCATAGGGACATGCGGCGAGCGTTCTACATCGATGCGACAGAGGACAAGGTCCCGGTTTGAGAAGTGTTGGTTTTGTTGTTGTGTTGGGCTATCGGATGCTCTAGATTAAATCAAAGCAAGTTTCTTTTAGTTGAGTACGCCTTGACGGAGATGACTTTAGGAGCACTGCTTATCATGCCGCTGTGCTCCAAGCACAACAAGCCCCTTCAGACGAGATCTCTTGATTTATCTGTTGATTTTCGTTCCTTTCTCAAGTCAAGATCCCTCGTTTCTTCTTTATTTATCATATGACTAATTGGATTAATTTGCTGTCCATCTACCATTTGGTGTTGATAAAACCAAACTATATTGGGGGATGCTTGCCTTTGATCAACGACACTGTCGTGGTACCTTTTTGAAATGATGAATGTTGCTTTGAATTACTTTATTTGAATTGCTTCTCTTTTAGACATGACATCGTGGTTTTGTACATGATGCGTTTAGGAAACAAAGGCTAGATGAAATAGAAAGGATAGCTCCCTGACATCACATCTTCAAACAAAAGGGTTTTTGATTTCAAAAAACAATTCCTTGTCCAACGTCTCAAAGTAATGAGAAGATATCTTGACATGGTTACATTGAAAAGCTCAAGCGCCTATTTATTTGTATAGTAGAAGGTGGATATGACTCGAGACTTCCAGACCTGACTAGACTTGACTAGATTCTATATGGGTCTACAGACTCCGGCATATACTTGTACTTCTAATACTCCCCCGCAAGCTGGAGCATGGGAGAATCACATGCCCAAATTGGATGACCAATAATATAGTAATATTATAGCTGGAGCATGGGAGAATCAGTGTTATAAGATATAAGAGAGACCCGTCTCCTCGCAAATGTCATTGATTTTTGTTGTGTAATATAGTAATATATATGGCCAATAAAGATGTAAAGAAAAGAATTATAGCTGCGGATAACCACACCGCTTTTTCAGTAGTGCTGACCTTACCAAATCGTCATGGTGTGAATTTTTCTTTTTTTCGAAAACTGTTACAATGTGGTATGCTTATAAGTTTAGTAAAAATGTCGTGGTCAAAAACTGCATCACAATATATTCGGCTCATGCTTATATAAAATCAATCATAAAAAGCTGAATAGGGAACTGGAGTTCATAAGTTTTTCAGACCAATTACAGCAAACCAATCCGAGCCTTAAGCTCAGACTTGGAATCTGTGGTGGTAGCAGACTTTTTTATCGACGGACAATATAGATTACCAATACAATGGGTTGGAAATGAAAGACAATGTACAACATATAATCCCCTGAATGTGGGTCCTGAAATATCAAGTATGATCGTAAAAGCTCAGCTCCTCGATTTCAAAATCCCAATGGTTGCTTTGGTTGCAGGTGTGCTATGAGAAGCTGTTGGGTAGGCAAACATAGAAAAGGAGTCATCAACGAAAGCTTTATAATGTCTTGTACCCATCATTTTTATGTAGCTATCTTATGCTTAGTATAATTTTTATCGAATGTCTCCGAGGAGACAGTATAATTTTTGATATTACATATGATCACCATTTCATATAATTTTTATATCTTATAAATTGAAAACGAAGAAATAATTATTCAGGCCCATGTCAGGAGAATTGACAATCTTATGGCTGTATATCAACCTGGTTATCAACCTACTGACGCGTGCAATGCAGACTGAAAAGTGCACTAGTGTGAACTTCGGAGTACTGTATTTGCATCACACACAGATAAAGGGGAGATATTGACCTAATTTAACTTAGGGGAGAGCTCATAAGGAGAGATCTGAATCTGTTATGACCTCATGAAAATATGAAGTTATCTTACATCATTATAGTGCTGTCAACGTACCTAATTTGACTCAACTCTCTTATGTAAAATATCTTATAAATGAACTCGAATTTGACAAACCATGTTATTCAAGAATAAAACAGGATAACAAATTCCCAAATTTGACTAAAATATATTCTAAATCCTCAAGTTTTAGTAAAATTATCCTGTGTCATTTGTTTTTAAGTTCGGCAGATTTTTTCTATATGCATTTATATTTGAGAAGTTTTAACGTATTGTTCAGTAGTTGTTTCAGTAGTCTTTACTTGCAGTGGTATTTTCCATGTATGAAAATTTGTAAACTGCATTACATTTGTACGGATGCCATGACAAAGTGTGGCTATTATAATTTCCATATTCTTGCGGTATCTTGATAGATGTTCACCGTCTTACAGATTGAGTGTGATGGTGCGGACGTTCCTTTACCATTCAACTTAGATATTCTAAGTTGGGCCAATGAAACCCGTAAAGTTCTTTCACGTGCTAAGCTTCCTTCAACGGTTGAATTTTATAATATATATGGTACCGACGTTGACACTCCAAACAGTGTATGGTATGGCATCCTCTTAATGAACATTTCATCTTGCTTCTCTGTGCATAAATTTCAATCTCTGATATCCTTACCTTCAATAAATATAATTAAATTTGAGAGGCATAAGATTTTATATTTTATATATGAGAGTAAGACTAGGATTAGTTTTTGTTTCACTTTCCTAGTTCATCTAGGTACATGTACTTTCTGATGTTTTCAGTGCATTTGCTTTAAATGTGCCTATATACACAGTTAATGCCGGGGAACCAACTCCCGAACTAATCAATTCTCAAACTCAAGCTTAACAACCTGGACAAATATTCATGTGCTGGTTATATTAAATTATTTATTGTGAATAGAGTAGTCATAACTTGATGATGTACATGGGATCACAAGACACTTACATATAGGAGTGGAGACATGCTTAAACTCCTATAGTAACAGATATGGGACTACAACACTCAAGTCTAATAACATAACATAGGCCTGAGTAGGCCCATACAAGTACTTTAACACTCCCTCTCAAGCTGCTTATGAAAGACGGGATTATTGGCAAATGAGGATGGCTGCTGGATTGTCACAGTGCTGGATAAGAGACATGATAAGTTTGGAAATGAAATGCTCGACCCATGTGATGTCACATGTAGTACTTATGGTATACGATATTCAGCCTTAACACTAGAACAAGCAGCAACTGCTTGCGTTTTACTACACCAATCACTAGGTTCTCCCAACGAATGTGCAGAATCCTGCTACCAGCATAATCTAAATAAAAGTAATCTTGTCATAATACAATGGCCATACTTAGGGTAGAACAAGCCTTTTTCATGACAATGATTGAGATATTAGAGAATAAGACAGACTACATTCTAATGAGATTGTAATGGCTTGTCTAGGTACTTGCTAACCAAGCCAAAAATAATTGTGGTAGTTACAATTAGATATATAAGTTTACCAACTGTTTTCTTGTATCTCTTATAGTAAAAAAATAAGAATGAAGAGTCATCATCCCAATGAACATTGACAGTGAGGGGTGCATCTTCTAGTTCTATGCCAATACTAGTGTCACCAAGGAGGTTTAGCACATACTTTGTATGTGATAAGAATAAGACAAAAATAGAGGAGGTACGAGCAAACCTAATTCTCGAAAAGTTTCTCAGATTGTCAAGATCTTTGGTATCTCAGATTGTCACTTCAAAATAGAATTATATCATCACCATAAACCGGCAAGACAACAACGCAGAGGCGATCCTCTTTACATATAGGGAGTGATCACTTGAGATTTTCTGAAACTTGCTTTTAGAAGAATCTGGTGCAGTTTCTCAAACTTGCTTTTGATGGAGCATTCATTAGGTGGTAGACTTCATTACACTCCCTTTGGGCAACAAACCCAAGACGTTGCTCCATGAAGATTTTCTCCTCGATGACATTCTTAACATCAAGCTGAAAGGCATGCCAATCAAGATTGACAATGATAGGTATCAGAACACGAACTGAATAAGACATGCAAGTAGGGGGAGAACATCTCAGGTGTTCTAAGCCATAGTTTTAAGTATAGCTTTTAGCAATGAGTTTTGATTTGAGGAGTTCAATTGTGGCATCAGGTGATACTTCATAATAAAGACCCAGTGAAAACCCACAAGAACACAACTAGGAGCATCTGCCCGACCTCATGTATGTCGTTTAGGTAGTGCAACTTTTCTTCTCCCATGGCTTTACACCCAACCAGAGGGAGATAAATTATCACATACTGTCTTTGGAATCATAATAGTAGACAAAACAAAGCCAACATAAAGCTAGAAAAAGAAGAGCAAACTCAATCTTAGGAACATTTTCCAATGCCATAAAGCCAACGTGAAGCTAGAAAAAGAAGAGCAAACTCAATCTTGGGAACATTTTCCATCAGCAATAGACTTATCTAAAGTGGAGTGATCAAAAGCAAGAGGACAATTTACCTGATAGTTGTTGAGAGGATTTTCATACAAAGATGATGGAGAACTATGGGAAATTGTTTCTTGATGATGCCTTTGACGTTCCTATACTTGTAGAGGCTTGCTTAAGGATGACTGCATGCTCCTTTTGCACATGGACAAGGGAGCATGAGATGGTGAGGCCAAGGTCTCAAGACTCAATGAATCCTCAATATCCGAATAATGCAATGCGGTTTCAAAGAAAAAACACATTAGACCATATAATCCACTTGCTTCAAACCAAACCATAACAATAGACCCTTCTATGTTGAAGAATTGCCAAGAAAAGTGCATTTAGTGGAAATGGGATGAAATTTGTTATCACCATGGGTAAGAATTTTGGTAAAGCATGTACAACTAAAAATTCTTCTTTGTAAAGGGAAGGGGTCATATGTAGGGTATAAAAGGGAAAAGGGGATTTGATTATCTATACTGATGTGGGCATGGAGTTGATTAGGAAGTAGGGTGCAAGTAGAGCTTCAGGCCATGGATTTCCTGGAATTTGGGAATGGAATATGGTATTTTTGGCAACTTTCAAAAGGTAACAATTTTGCATTATGTAGCCCATTTTGTCGAGGTGTATAGGAGCATACAATTTGATGGATAGTTCCTTGATCCCTGTAGAAGTTGGTTACATCCATATGAACAAATTCTTGAGCATTAGCAATTCAAAAAAACTTTGATGGGCAGGGAGGACTGAGTTTTGATCTCAATAAATAAGGCTTTAACAATAGACAAACTTTTAATTGATCTTTGAGTGAACAAATCCATATCACTCTTGAAAAATCATCAATAAAGGAGAAAAAGTATTTGTAGCTGAAAATACTTGGGAGTCTTGCACTAGTTGATAAGGATAAATATTTATGAAACAACACAAGAGTTTGTTTGCCCAGTTTGCAAGATTCACATTCAAGATGGGAATAAGAAACTTGGTGCTAAGCCAAAGTGCCGTTGAGAAGTTGAAGTCAGGGAGGATCAAGGTTTTAAAAAGCGCGAAGCGGGGAGCGTGCGGACGGGACCTTGTAGCCGATTAATCGCCAGGCGGGCGATTAAGCGGGCACTTTTTAGAAAAGCGGATTTCCAATTCCTATAAACTTTTATGCAAAATTACATACATATGTATATAAATACTATATTTTTGAAATTTGTATACATATCTAAACATTGTACAAGACAATATAAAACACCCAAATAGTTTAGAATACAACTATAAAACAACGATTGTATCTATATAATATAGTAAACAATATACTTGTCATAGATAAAGCAGCCTACACATAAAATAATAAGTGTATATACAAGATGAAACAACAATTTTGTATCATGTTTACATAGCTAAACAGTAAATAATAGACCTATCATAGCTAGCTAACAAACATATTGTTACATTTGCACATCATCAAATAGTCATACATTACAGCAATACATTTAATCAAAGTATGCATTCTAATTTTTTTTTTTGGTCGGTCAAAAAAGCGTGTTACTATTAAAACCAAAAACTTTGGGCACTGGGTACCCCATTACATAGACAAGAGCTAAGAAGCTCACCAAGGGTCAAAATCCCCACGCAGGGGGACACACCAGAAACTAAACCAAACTGAGACTAAGAAGACAAAACAACTAAGCAAGCTAGGAACAGACAATCCTACTAGAAGAAGTCTATTACAAGCCACTATTACATGCATTCAGCCACAATTAGTAACAGCAAACTGTCTTAGAACAAAATCTAGCAATCCTGCCAGTAACAGCCATGAAGTCTCTGGTCTTCTTAGCTACTCAAGACCAGGTCTCTCACTGGCAGAGAACCAAAAGGACCTCTACCACCAGCAAAAACCCGAAGGTAAACCCCTCATGATGCACTTGACTGCATATCCACCAACACCTAGAAGGTGTTCTAAACCAGCTGTAGCAGAGGAGACAAGAAGCAAAACAAGGTCCATCCTTTAGCTGGCAACCGATTTATGTCCTTGAGCTAGACAACCGCCGTTCCCCCACTGGCGTTTGAAACATTCCCTGAATGTGTGGGATCCAAGTAGAAGTCCAGCCTCACTTCATTGGTCGGCACACAACTGAAGACCAGAGACCTGCAAGCTCGACATCACGCAACTGCAGCAAGGATTAGGATGAGAGGAAGAAGAGGAGAGGAAAGCACCACGCCTCCCTCAGTACCCCATCCCACCTAAGGCTCCTGTATGCACGGGGACCCCATGTCGAACACCTTGAGGGAGATCGATTACTTGGCTACGAAGAAACACCGGATTCGACGAGAACCACCAGCCACGCCCTGGACCCGAAGGGTTCTAGCAGCATCACCGCCGAGAACTAAACGCCTTGGGAGTGCTCCATCACGCAGTAGCAAAGGCCACTACACAGCCTGAGCAACACCCCTGTCTCAGCGACAAATCAACGATGTCTTTGTGGTGACCCGGCGCCCTGCAGCAGCAGTCCGTCGAAGGAGACCACCGATGTTGTCAATAATGGAACGGGAGCAGAAGCCCCCTCATGGAACTGCCGTTAGACGCACAACCCTCCACATCCGCAGCACGCCATCTGCCTGGAACGGCCACCTCAAGAGGCCCGTCACGCAGCAGATGACAGCCTGGAGCTAACCCTGCGAGGGCACTCCACGACACGATGAAGACCACCAGGGAGACCATCCATCCAGGGAAGGAGAGCTCCCGCCAGCAGCAAGGCGAGGTGAAGTCGTGGACGACTCATTGCCGCCGTTGCAACGGACGCGGCCAGCACTCAACATGATGAAAAGGGAAAGGAAAGAAAAGGAAATCGGGATCCCTAACACCGTCATTTAGCGACGAACCAGATGAGCAGATCCCGACGAGCGGCTCCCTCCGTCCATCTCTATAAACAGACCGGAGTCGAGCTAGGTCGAGCCGCCACTCGTATACCAGATCCAACCATCAGCCGCTCCGTCGCGCCCTTCCCACAGCCAAGCCAAGACCGGCCACTGACGAGCTCCAGCGAGACTCCCACCTCTACGGACTGCAAGGCCTGCCGCCTAGAATCCTAGCAGAAGACGAAAGCGCCAGAGGGAGGAAGGCACTGACCAAACGCTCCCTCCCCCCAGCGACGGCCGCCGGGGAATTCTAGAGAGCGGGCGGAGCGGGTGCCCTAGAGAGAGAGAGTGATTATGGAGGTATGCATTCTAAATTAGATAATAGTTACCTATAATTCACTTAGATACATCACAAAAGTACCATATCATTTACAGCTTATATACAAAGTATGCATTCTAAATTAGAACTAAGTATATTGTGCAGGCAGAGAAACCCAGAGAGACGAGAAGCCAGGACATAACACCAGAGTCGTCTTTGGACCATTGTGCATAGGTTTGTTTGATCTTTTCATCCGCAGTAGCAGCAGAAGCGTCAGGAGGATCAATAGTAAGATGTGAGTACCGGCCTTGTGCCTTGACATATCGGACAAAGGACGCCGACCAAAGATGGTAGTTAGAGCCATCGAGCTTGACAGTGGTAACACATAGAGAACGAAGCGGCTCAACAGAAGCCACGATGAGCAGAGACAGAGCAATAGTGAATTAGAGGGCGCAACAACAACAATCAATAGATAAGGAACCCGCTATGGTGTAGTAGCAACACTAGAGATCTGACGCATCAGATCAGAAGAGACTCGTGTTGGGCATATAGACTGATAAAGTAACCTACGCCGTCATGAGGAAGATCAAGATTCCGTCATGAGGTGCAGGCAAAGAAACCCAGAGAGACGAGAGACTCTCAATGTGCAGGTGCTATGGCTGTCCGGAAGATTTCTCGTACGGAAATGAGTGGGAGAAAGCAAGAGAGGATGAGGGCAACAAGAGTGGGCAGGGGCGGGCTGGGGTGGGCGGCGGCGGGCTAGGGGGGAAGGGGCGGCGACGGAAGAGGGGGGGAAGCGGCGGCGGGGAAGAGGGGGGAGCAGCGGCGGTGAGGAAGGGGGGGCAGCGACGGCGGGGCGGGGGGAGAAGCTACGGCATAGGGGCAGGGTGGGGATTTGCAAAGCGGGGAACCAAACCTGCTCTTGATACCATATAGAGAGAATAGGAATCAACCTATCTTCTTGACACGAGTCTCTTCTGATTTGATGCGTCAGATCTCTGGTGCTGCTACTGCCCCATAGCTGGTTCCTTATCTACTGATTGTTGCTGCTGCGCTGTCTAATTCACTGCTGCTCTGTCTCTGCTCTGCTGCTCTGTCTCTGCTCATCATGGCTTCTGTTGAGCCGCCTCGTTCTCTGTATGTTACCACCGTCAAGCTCGATGGCTCTAACTACCATCTTTAGTTGGCGTCCTTTGTCCTCTATGTCAAGGCACAAGGCCGGTACTCACATCTTACTACTGATCCTCCTGCCGCTCCTGCTGCTACTGCGGATGAAAAGAGCAAACAAACCTATTTACAATGGTCTAAAGACGACTCTGGTGTTATGTCTTGGCTCCTTAATAGCACCTAGCTACGAATCAGTCAATCCTTGTTATGCCTTCATGATGCTAAGGCGATGTGGGACCGACTCTCTCATGTCTATTCCCATTAGAATAATTCTAAACGTGGCCAAGAAGGAGTTTTCTTCTGGCACTTCTATCGAGGACTTCTACAACCAGTGCTCTGCTCTCTGGAATGAGTATGAAATCTACTATCCCTTGACGGCCGACATCAAAGGAGCCCAGAAGCAGCGCAATGAACTATAACTGGTCCAGTTTTTAGCTGCTCTTCCTGCTTTTTTCTCTGGCGTGGTCCATCATATTCTATCTAGCGACCCCCTGCCTATTCTTCGTGATGTTCTTAAGCGAGTTCAAAGACTTTCGTCGATGACCTCCAATCCTATTATTGAGCATCCTGCTCTAGTTGTTCGCACTACTGACTATGGACATGGCCGCGGTCGAGGCTGTGGCGGACGTCTACCTCCTACTGGTAGACGAGGCTTCTCTACTGCTCCTGGTCGAGGCCAAGCTATTGGGCCTCGCTTCTGCAACTGGTGTGGTCGTGATAATCACAACGAAGATAGGTACTGGATCAAGCACGGTAAACCAAGCCTGGGCTAACCAAGCATCTACAGAAACCTCAACTGATACTGCATCCAACCAACAAGCTGCTCCGCCGTCTATTGAATGGTTTTGCTCAGAGTTCGAGAAGTTTTTCCACGAGCGCATGACTCAGCTACCTTCGACATCTACTGTGGGTTCCTCCGCCATGCTTGCCTCTCCTTCTGCTGGTAACAATAAATGGTGTATTGACTCTGGTGCGTCTGTCCATATGGCTGGCGACATCTAATTATTTTCTGCTCTGATTAAAACCACCAATATTTCGTCTGTCACTGTTGCAAATGGCTCTAAGGCTCCTGTTCATGGCATCAACACTATTCCTCTGTCTCGAAAGTTGCATCTCCAATCTGTTTTATACATACCACAATTTCCTATTAATTTATTATCTGTCAGTAAAAACTGTAAAACAACTTCAGTGCTCTATTAAATTTGATCCCTCTGGTTGTGTTTTGAAGGATCTCCGCACGAAGACGAGGATTGGTTCGGGCTATGAAGGACCAGACATACACTACTACTTGGATGGACCGCCTGCAGCATGTGCTCTTCTGTCTGCATCAGTTACAGGACTCCAGTGGAACCACCAGCTTGGCCATCCATCTGCAACAAAGCTGAAACATTTATTTGCCGCATTATCTGAAAAAACTTTTTCTTGTGCATCTTGTCTTTTGGGAAAACAAACGCTGTCTGTATTTCCCGCTAAAAAAGAAATTGGTTCTAAAGCACTTTCTGATATTGTTCATGCGAACATCTGTGGACCGCTTTCTGTTCCTAGTCACTCTAGTGTTAAATACTTTCTGACTTTTATTGATGATTATTCCCGTGCTACTTGGTTTTTTTTACTCAAAAATCGCAACACTGTTTTGGACAATATCAGTATCTTCTTTCCTAAAATACAAACCCAGTTCAATAGACCCATTAAGATTTTCCATACTGATAATGCCCTAGAATTTATGTAAAAATCTGTTACATCTTTTTGTTCTGTTCGTGGCACCATCCATCAAACCACTTGTCCTTATACTCCACAACAGAATGGTGTTGCTGAACGAAAAAATGGCCACTTGTTGGAGGTTGCTCGCACTCTTCTTCTTCATTATAAAGTCCCTCACTGGTTTTGGCCTGAAGCAGTTTCTACGGCATGCTATCTTATAAACCGTATGTCATCATCTATTTTACACAATCGTATCCCTTACACCATTCTGTTTCCTGATGCACCACTGTTCTTTGTTCCTCGTATTTTTGGGTGTCCTGTTTTGTCAAAAATTTATGCCCAGGGATGACAAAGCTTGATCCTCGCTCCACTAAATGCATCTTTTTGGGATATTCTAGAACCCAGAAAGGTTATCGCTGCTTTGATCCGGTTCTAAAGCAATGTATAGAAATAATGTGTTATTTACTTATTCTGCTGTGTTTTTCCTCCTCCTGCTTTATTGTATTAGTCCCATATTGCTCGCTTGTATATGTGTCTCAACTCTCTGTAGCTATATAAGAGAGTACCCTGTAAACCTTTTTACTCACTGAATAAATAACTCCTTTACTATCTACATGGTATCAAGAGCAGGTTCTCCTTTTCCCCACCCATCAACCCACCCATGACGTGAGCATCCCACCCCTCGCCGTCCCCCCTCCCCCCCGGCCGCCCGCCGCCCAGCCCTCCCTCCCCTCCCGCCGCCGCCCCTCCCTCCACCCCCACCGCCGCCGCCCTCCTCCGTCCTCCCTCCCTCCCCACTGCCTCCTCTCCTCCCACCGCCGCCTCAACAACCCCACTCCACCCGCAACATCCTTCCTCCTCCAGGCTTCTAGCCTTTCGGCCGGCTGCCACTGGTTTTTACCTCCCGTCTTCATCTACGTCCGGGTGCTCTTCGGATCTACGATCGGACATCCACTGGGCGGCTAAGTTGAGAGTCCTTTCGTCTCTCCATTCTATCTGCCTGCACCTCATGAAGGAACGTTGAGTTTTCCTCATGACGGCGTAGGTTTCTCTATGCATATTCTGCCCGATACGGGTTTTTTGATCTGACGCGTCAGATCCCTGCTGCTGCTATCTGTCCTTTGTGGGTCTCTACTCTGCTACTGCACCAACTCTTGCCTCTGCTATGGCCTTCCCTGAGCCTCCGCGCTCCCTGTGTGTCACCACGGTGAAGCTCAACGGCGGCTCCAACTACCATCTCTGGTCGGCGTCCTTTGTTCTATATGTCAAAGCACAAGGACGGTATCACCACCTTACGGCAGAGCCTCCTGCTGAGTCGGATGACAAAACAGACAAAGCTATGCCCAATGGTCCAAGGATGATTCCGGCGTCATGTCTTGGATCCTTAATAGTATCGAGCCTCGCATTAGCCAATCTCTTCTCTGCCTTCATGATGCCAAGGCTATGTGGGATCAATTGTCCCATGTCTATTCTCATCAGGAGAATCCCAAACGTGTCTTTGAAATTTTCAAGACTCTGGCGAAGGAGTTCTCTACTGATACTTCCATTGATGACTTCTACAATCAATGCTCGGCTCTATGGAATGAGTTTGAACTCTACCACCCTTTGACGACGGACATCAAAATTGCTCAGAAGCAGCGCAACGAACTGCAACTGGTGCAATTTTTGGCTGCACTTCCTGCCTATTTTTCTAGAGTGGTTGACCAGATCCTGTCATGTGACCCGCTGCCAACCCTTCGAGATGTTCTGAAACGTGTCCAACGCCTGCCGTCCATGACTCCTACACCTGCTGTTGAGCATCCTGTGCTTATTGCTCGCTTTGCTGATTCTGGCCGTGGTCGTGGTCCCGACCGTGGCCGTGGCGGTCGCCCTCCTTCAGGAGGTCGAGGCACATCTACTCCTGGACGTGGTACTGCTCCTGGCCCTCGCTACTGCAACTGGTGTGGTCGGGACAATCATACTGAAGATCGCTGTTGGATTAAGCACGGCAAGCCAGCTTGGGCTAACCAGGCTGCTACAGAAACTGCTGTCGAATCTACCCCTGACACACCTGCTGCTCCAACTAACACAGACTGGTTACATTCGGAGTTCGAGAAGATGTTCCAGGAACGTCTCACACAGATGCCATCCTCGTCTACACCAGGAGCCTCTGCCATGCTTGCCTCTCCATCATCTGGTAACAAACAGTGGTGCATTGACTCAGGTGCATCCACTCATATGGCTTCATCTTTTTTCGAGTCCATAAAACTACTCCTATATCATCTGTTACCGTTGCAAATGGTTCCAAAACTGCTGTTCATGGCACTGACACGGTTCCGCTTTCACCAAAATTGCACTTGAATTCTGTTTTATATATTCCAAAGTTTCATGTTAATTTATTGTCCATCAGTAAGATGATTAAACAACTCAAGTGCTCTATTAAATTTGATCCTTCTGGCTGGATTTTGAAGGATCTCCGCACGAAGACGAGGATTGGTTCGGGCCGTGAAGGACCAGATGGGATGTATTATCTGGATGGACCTCCTACTGCTGCGGCTATGTTATCTACTTCAGTGACGGGATTACAGTGGCACTTTCGCCTAGGCCATCCATCTGCTGCCAAATTAAAGCATTTATTTCCTACTTTATCTGTAAAATAATTTTTCCTGTGAAACTTGTGTTTTGGGCAAACAAACTCGGTCTGTTTTTCCTGCTAAGAAAGTTATTGCTTCTAAAGAAATTTTTGACCTGGTTCATGCTGATATTTGGGGATCGTGCTCTGTATCCAGTCACTCGGGTGTGAAATATTTTATGACCTTTATTGATGATTATTCTCGCACCACATGGTTATTTTTGCTTAAAGGTCGGGATACTGTGTTAGATACTATTCACACCTTTGCTGAAATTCACACTCAATTTAATCGCCCTATTAAATTTTTTCGTACTGATAATTCACTGGAATTCATGCAACAATTTGTTACATCCTTTTGTGCTGCCCCAAGAACCATACATCAGTCTACTTGCCCTTACACCCCTCAACAAAATGGTATCACTGAAAGAAAAAACCGTCATCTTCTTGAGGTTGCTCGCACCCTTCTCATACACTACAAAGTACCCTATCACTTCTGGCCTGAAACTGTCTCTACGGCATGCTATCTTATCAATCGCATGCCTTCTTCTGTTTTGAAAAATCAGGTCCCGTACGCCATTTTGTTTCCTGATACACCCTTATTTTCTCTGCCTCCTTGCATTTTTGGGAGTACTTGTTTTGTAAAACATCTTTATCCTGGCCTCACCAAACTTGATGCTCGCTCAGTCAAATGTGTGTTTCTGGGATATTCCCGTACTCAGAAAAGCTACTACTGTTTTGATCCTGTTAAAAAATAGTGGTTTGTTAGTGCGGATGTGACCTTTTTTGAGCATATGCCTTACTATTCTACTGATGGTGACAAATTGTCGGCTGATATTATGGCTACCACACCATTACCATTAGTTGTTGAGGAATTACCAGCTCCTGATGTGCCTCAAGAACGCCCATTGCAAGTCTATCGACGCCAGTCAAAGAACATCAATGCTTCTGAAGCCCCGGCCGAACCAAATCCTGCGTCTGCGGTTGATCCACCATCCACTGAGGTATTTTCTGACCTGGATCTTCCTATAAGTTTAAGGAAAGGTGTTCGCTCATGTACTCAACATCCTATCAGTAATTTCTGTTCATCTGACAATCTCTGTGGTAGCTTTGCTTGTTTCACTTCTGTTTTGTCTGCTGTGACAATTCCTAAATCAGCCGAAGAGGCACTTCGCCATCCTGCCTGGAAACATGCTATGGAACAGGAAATGCATGCACTTTGTGATCAACAAACATGGGATCTGGTTGATCGTCCCTCTTCATGCCATACTGTTGGATGCCGCTGGATTTTTACTATTAAATATCAACCGGATGGTACCATTGAACCCCTGAAAGCCCGATTAGTTGCGAAAGTATATACTCAAACATATGGAGTTGATTATTTTGAAACTTTTTCCCCAGTTGCACGCTTAAATTCTGATATCTATTGCTGTGAATAAAGACTGGCCTCTGTTTTAACTTGATGTCAAAAATGCTTTTCTATATGGAGATGTACAGGAGGAGGTCTACATGGAGCAACCTCCGGGATTTGTTGCTCAGGGGGAGTCTGCTTCTAAAATCTGTAAACTAAGAAAGGCAATCTATGGTCTGAAACAAAGCCCACGTGCATGGTTTGACAAGCTCAGTCAGATCTTAATTACCTTTGGCTTTCGGCGTTCACAATCTGATCATTCTGTATTTATTCGTAAAACTGCAGCAGGGCAGGTCATCCTTATTGTGTATGTTGATGATATTGTCCTATCTGGCAGTGATAGTGCAGGGATACAGGCAACCAAAAAGTATTTAGCACAACACTTCATCACCAAAGACCTAGGGAAACTACGATATTTTCTAGGCATTAAAGTTGCTAGATCTTCTGCAGGACTATGCCTGTCACAGAGGAAATATGTTCTTGACCTCTTGCAGGAGACAGGCATGTTGGGTTGCAAGCCAGCCAACGCTCCTCTAGATCCCAATATGGATTGGGATAATGATACTTCTCCTCCTTATGCTGATCATCAACAGTTCAGGAGACTGGTTGGCAAACTTATCTATTTGACTGTTACTAGAGCTGACTTGGCTGCTGCTGTAGGATTCATAAGACGGTATCTTGATAAACCCCGACAATGCCACTGGGATGCTATTTGTCACATCTTACGATATCTCAAAAGCTCTCCAGGGAAAGGTCTTCTGTACAAAAAGCATGGTCATTGCAATTTATCTGGATTCTCTGATTCTGACTATGCAGGAAGTCGATCTGACATGAAATCTACATCTGGATATTGCACCTTTGTGGGAGGAATTCTGGTTACATGGCGCAGCAAAAAGCAAACAGTTGTTGCCCGATCTAGTACAGAGGCAGAATATAGAGCCATGGCTCATACTGCATGTGAGCTCCTGTGGGTCCGTGGTCTTCTGAATGAGTTTGATATCACCTCTTCTAGCCCCATTCCTATGTTCTGCGACAATAAGACTTCCATTTTCATTGCGAGCAACCCCACCTTTCATGAAAGAACAAAACATATTGAGGTTGATTGCCACTTCGTCAGGGAGAAAGTTCTGTCTGGACATATCTGCACTCCATATCTCAGCACTGAGAAGCAGCTTGCAGACATCTTCACCAAAGTTCTACCTAAAGCTCGCTTCCAGACTCTGATTGACAAGCTGGGCTTATTCGACATCTACGCTCCAGCTTGAGGGGGAGTATAGAAATAATGTGTTATTTACTTATTCTGCTGTGTTTTTCCTCCTACTGCTTTATTGTATTAGTCTCATATTGCTCGCTTGTATATGTGTCTCAACTCTCTGTAGCTATATAAGAGAGTACCCTGTAAACCTTTTTACTCACTGAATAAACAACTCCTTTACTATCTACACAATGGTTTGTCAATGCGAATGTGATCTTTTTTGAGCATATGCCCTATTTTTCTGATGATGGGGCAACACTCTCCAGTGATATGTTGGCACCAACGCCTCTACCAGATGTTGTTGAGGATTTACCTTCTTCAGACCAGCCTGAAGGTCGCCCTTTGCAAGTGTACAAACGACGGCCCAAGACAAGTACTCCTTCCATGGCCCCTCCACAACCAATTCTTCCGTCTGCGGATGATCATACAAACACCGAGGTAACTTCTGACTTGCACCTTCCTATCAGTCAGCGCAAAGGTGTACGTTCCTGCACTAAACATCCTATCAGTCATTTCTGCTATTCTGCTAATCTGCATAACAGTTTTGCATGCTTCACTTCTGCGATTTTTGCCGTCACTATTCCAAAGACTGCTGCAGAAGATCTCGTTATTCCTGCATGGAAACAGGCGATGAATCAGGAAATGCAGACACTATGTGATCGCAAGACATTGGAACTTGTGGATCGCCCTCCTTCATGCCCTACTGTTGGCTGCCGATGGGTCTTAACCATTAAGTATCAACCTGATGGAACAATTGAGCGCCTGAAAGCTCGACTTGTAGCAAAAGGGTACACACAAACATATGGTGCCGACTATTTTGAAACTTTTTCTCCCGTTGCACGGTTATATTCTGTTCGAATTCTGATTTCTGTTGCTGTTAACAAAGACTGGCACCTCTTTCAGTTGGATGTTAAAAATGCATTTCTTTATGGAGATCTACAGGAGGAAGTTTACATGGATCAACCACCAGGTTTCGTTGCTCAAGGGGAGTCTGCCTCAAAAGTCTGTAAACTGAAAAAGACCATCTACGGTCTCAAACAGAGCCCGCGTGTTTGGTTCGACAAACTCACTCTGATCTTAGTCACTTTTGGCTTCCGTCGTTCCCACTCAGATCATTCAATCTTTATCCGCAAAACAGTGGCTGGGCTAGTCATTCTTATTTTTTATGTTGACAATATTATTTTATCTGGCAGTGATACCTTGGGTATGCAGTCAGCTAAAACCTACTTAGAAAAGTATTTTGTCACTAAAGATCTCGGAAAGCTGAGATATTTCTTAGGCATTGAGGTTTCCGGATCATTTGTAGGGTTGTGTCTCTCTCAACGGAAATATGTACTTGATCTCTTGCAGGAAACTGGTTTGCTTCGCTGTAAACCAACCAACACCCCCCTTGACCCAAATATGGATTGGGACGATGAAAATTCTCCTCCCTATGCTGATCACCACCAGCTCAGAAGGCTGGTAGGCAAGCTTATTTATCTGACGGTCGCAAGAGCTGACCTCATTGCCGCCGTAGGATTCATCAGTAGGTATCTTGACAAACCTCGGCAGTGCCATTGGGATGCTATATGTCATATTCTACGCTATCTTGGGATAAAAAGAGGCATTCTCTCCCCCTCTCCCACGCCCGTGACGGAGGCCGAAAGTCCAGGAGGGTGGTAAACCAAGGCGGCAGCTGGGATTCGATATTCAACGCTATCTTAAAAGCTCTCCAGGCAAAGGCTTGTTGTATAAGAAGCATGGCGTAATCTCTCTAGTTTTTCAGACTCTGACTATGCAGGAAGTCACTGTGATCGTAAGTCAACATCGGGCTATTGTACATTTGTGGGCGGAAATCTTGTTACCTGGCGAAGCAAAAAGCTGACTGTTGTAGCCAGATCCAGTGCAGAGGCAGAATATCGAGCCATGACTCATACTGCATGTGAACTTCTGTGGGTTCAAAGTCTCCTCCAAGAGTTCGACATATCCTATTCCAGCCCAATACCGATGTTTTGTGACAACAAGGCCTCCATTTTTATTGCGAGCAACCCCACTTTTCACGAGAGGACAAAACATATTGAGGTCGACTGTCACTTTGTTCGTGAAACAGTTCTTTTTGGCCGGATTTGCACTCCATATCTCAACACTGAAAAACAAGTAGCGGACATCTTCACCAAAATTCTTCCAAAAGCTCATTTTCAGACTCTAGTGGACAAGCTGGGCATGTTCGACATCTAAGCTCCAACTTGAGGGGGAGTATAGAGATATGTTGTGTTTTGTTGAGTGTCATGTGCCTAGCATGTGCCTCACTTATGTTTTTACTTCAGTAGTTTAGTCCCATATTGCTGATCTCTGCTTTAGTCTCTACTCTCTTTTGTTATATAAGAAACTGTATTGTACACCTATTAAATCATCAAATACACAATTGCTATTCTCTCTATAAAGTACATAGCCAATAATCCAAGGATCATTTCTTGGCATAGTTGTCGTAGTCCAGAGGTAGGGCTTCTCTCTGTGGAGGGGGCAAGATGCTGAGACTGATTGAGAACATCAACGAATTGTTTAAGCAGGAGATTGTTAGGGTCATCCAGTCATGTGAGGAAGTAGAAGAGCCAAACCCTTCCTCATTAGGAACTTGTTTTCCATGCCGGAGTACCATATTTAACCCAACAATGTTTCTCAGTGTGTTTGCTGCAACCTGAAGATTGTCCCCATTCTCGTCACGAATAGTCCATCAAGAAGGGTAGTAGCATCTGAGGGAAAGACAATAACACACTCCTTGGATAAGAGACACTAAAAATGCTTAAGCACTTCATCAGCATTAGGAAGGGGATCACTCCCGAGAATCTCTTCAATTATGTCAAAGCCGATGGTAGGGAGGTTGGATAAGAATCGAACTGGTTGAAGTTGTCTTCATTGCTTCTGGAGTTCTATAATGTCAGAGGTAAGAGGATGGCACATCTCAAGGTTTTTACATAGGACTTTGAAATAAGCACAATGATCTTCAATATTGGTGCCAACACAAGCTCAGGTTTAGTCAATTTAGGATATTATCGTATACTCTCTTCTTTGGAATCTAATTGCAGGCATAGACACATGCAAGGTGATCCCAATTTTCTTTGGCCGGAACGAGTTAAGAAGAGAGGCATTAATGTGCAGTCAATACTATTGATGATCCAACTCATGATCTTGGAATCCTTTTTCTGCCAAGGCACAAGTTAGTCTTGGCTTTGGTGCAACATCAACACCAACGACAACAAAGGCTGGACTAGTGAGATGGTGCCTCTTTGTTTTGTGAAGTGACAGATTTTGAGGGAGCAACGCCCAATGAGATAATTCTTTCCATCCAGTCAGGAAGTAGTAACTTGATTGTGAGGACTGTGCAGAAGATGCCATGGCGGATAAGTATTTAAGAAAGAAACCACATAAGCAAGATAGATGAGACACACTGCGTGGGGAAGGTGCACAAGTTGACATGTAAGATAGTTGCATGCGTGTAAAAGAAGAACATATGCAAAAGGATACATCATATATGAAGTGACACGTCGTGTCTGAAAAAATGTAGTGTCAGAAAAGAGGGTTCATAGTCACACTTTGTGTCACTGTTATCATATGAACGACTATACACTGTGCAAGAGGCATTACATGCTGTGTCATGGGCACAACGTGTATTTGAGGCATACAACGTGCCAAAGTTGTGGCAACGACAACATTAAACACCCAAGTACATGTCGCATGATCAAGGCACATGTCACGTGATTAGTAGATCATAGGAAGCAAAAACTTGATCACATAGCTACATAGTGTAGGTACACGCCATGGAGGTGGTTCACATGTCATGAAAAATAGTTGCACGTCATGTAAAAGAGGAACATGTGCATGGGGACACACCGTGTAAAAAGTTTCGTGTCATGTCAGAAAAGTGACGGTAGATATTGGGGCACATGACAAACGTGTGAGGGTTCATCCATGCTATGTCATTGTTGGGGAGACAAAAACAAACATAAGCTTAGATGCCATGTAAGATGTATCCGTCATCATGTCATGGTCAAATTGTGTGATCGAGGCACACATGGTACCAAAGTCAGGGTGATGGCGGCAACCAAAACTGGCGTGTGATTGGGGTACATGCTGTGTGGTTGGTGGGTCTACAAAAGAATCCCAATTACGCAACGTGTGTACAGGACACATGCCGTATAGTCGACAAATCAATGGCAATGAGCAATAGAAATAGTGAGGAGATCAAAACATAGAAAGAGATCCAATATGACCCCTCTAGCCATAAGAAAGAACTAGATGTCCTAAGCAAAGATGATTAATGGCCAAGAGGATAGACCTATATTGCTGTACGACTTCCTAAGGAATAGTACTAGGGCATGAGGCTATGTGGGAAGGTCGTAGGCCATGGGAAGATGGAGGCTCATAGAGGAGCTTGAAGAAGAAAGTAGGGGTAGGGTTGGTGGACGGTGGCAAGGAGAGGAGATGATGGTGGAAAACAAAGGGGGTAGAAGAGATGAAATTTCTCAAGGTTTCTAGGATTATCGCTTTGAGTATTGTTGGAAATAATGGATGGATGACATATTCACAATATTGTGTTAGTGTTGTTATGTTTACAAGAGAGACCCCTCTCCTCTATATAAGAGAAGATGGACATGACTCTAGAGACTTCCTGACCTGACTAGACTAGACTAGACTCTATATGGGCCTACATACTCCGGCCCATATGTGATATAGCTTATATTTCTAACACTCCCCCACAAGATGGAGCATGGGAGAATCACATGCTTAGATTTGATGACAGACGGAATAAGACAAAAAAAGTTATGACTAAAACATGATAGATATCCCCTTCACTTAGCACCACATGACTTTGAAGCTTCCCTTGAGATTGATAAACACCTGAGATTGACAACATCGAACCTTTAAAACATCTGGAGCTTTGACTAGGTTGGATGTTGTATCTTAGGAGTATGCTGAAGGAAGATGTAAAGCCCATCTCAGTCATGAATTCAGTTTATACGTCGCTGAAGTAGTTTCTAGGAGAAAACCACCATGTAGTAGCCTAGAGATCAATGTGCTTGATGGAACACAGACAAACATCAACTGGCACAGACGAACATCAACGTGATGGCAACGTATTTGCACGGACGAACAACGTGTTTGACAGGACACAAACGAGCATCAATGTGCTTCACACAGACGAACATCAATGTGGGCACGGACGAACATCAACATGTTGGACATGGCACAAACGAATATCAACGTGGGCACAGACAAACATCAACGTGCTTGAGAGGGCACAGACAAACCATGAGGAAACATAGATGGCATAGTCGACTGAATGATCTTCTACAAAAGATAGGTGTGTCGGACCGACACACAACTAGATGTGCATATATTCCAAGATGCTCCGATACTAGAAGACTGAAGTGTTGCTAGAGTAGAATGTCCAAGACATGGCCGATGAAGAAACACATTCGTCGGATGTAGAGCGCCAATGACTTCCATTGATATGAGGAATCATCTTCTTGGGATGACAATGCGAGAGGATGACCTCTGAATGACAGATCAATACTTGGCAACTCGGACTCCGAATGACGAGGATGGACGACATTGGCCTTGAATTAGAGAGTGAGATCTGGACAACATGAGAAGTACACAAAACTCCATATGCAGACAATGTTCTCCTTCTCTTTCCTCTTTTGAGCACCTCTACTCTTTTTCTCATCCTTCTTTTCTCATCTCCTCTCTATCTCCCCCGCACACCAACCACAAAGAGACGACGAAAGTGGTTGGGGTGGACAAAGATAGAGAGAAACTCCCCTGTGACATTAGGGAACATAGGGTATAGAGGGAAGAAATAACTTGAGAAGGATTGGCTTGTGTCAGAAAGTAAGTAAAGGTTGATCGATATATTGATAAGAGACAACCTTGCTCCTATATATAGGAAAACAGGGAAGCATAACTAAACCCTAATGGGCCAAGACGTACTTGGGCCCATAATACAAAGAGACTAAATAACATAAGTAAACAGACTCTTTAACAACTTGAACTGGGGAGAGCTGTTTGGAGAAGATATCGGTTCACTGAATCTCAATGAGAATATGACCTCAACATGGTTAAGATTGAGGCTTAGAATACGATGATGATATATGTCAATGAAGATATTAGGCTATGTAAAAAATGATTAAAATATCCTCAAAACTCACATGACAATCCATCTTGCTTTTCAGTTATTTGACACATACAGTTGGGTGTTAGGGACACAGCTCCCTAAGCAACTTTTGCCTGAAGGACATGGTATCAGCGCTAGAATTTGTAAGCCAAGACCCCGCTGTGTTCCATCCATCTTTATCCTACATTCCCACTGTCGCTGCAAATGGTAATTGCAGTGCTGCTAAAGTAATTCTAAAAGTGATATAGGTTATCATTAAAGTGTTTGCTTGCACATTGTATGGGTGTGTATATGTAATCTTGCACATGCGTACACCATAGTGAATGCATGTGCGTGCACATACCTGTATATGTTGGTGTGTATACGGAGTTAAGACTAAGACATGCAATATGTTCCAATCAAATCGTTCGATTTGCTCGGTTACTTTTTCCTTTGTCGATCTTGTGAGCATCAGTAGAATACATTGCAAACAAAATATGTGCTCATTTGACACTTCTAGTCACACATCTAACTATCTAAGAACGAAAAAAGTGACACCCTGATACACTTTGGGATGCCAGTTTTCAAGTTTCCTAGATGCATGAACTAATGGTAACCAAATATCTCACATTTTTTCTGTAAGGTACTTTAGCGATGCCTGACAACATCAACTGTCAAATTAATAGAAACAGTTTATATGGTAATTATTTATGGTGTGTGGATTTCTGAATAAACTCGTGTTTCTAGTCTAAGTCCTGTGTGTGTGTGTGTTTATCAGTAGATTAAACAAAATTTCAGCTCGATGTAAATGTATTCTATATTTGAACATAGGACATATGATAAGTATTGCCTTGCTTATATGGATATACAAACAGTATGACAGTGGACTTAAAATAATGACAATTTACGTCTCACTTCTTCTACCTTTTGTTTTGCAGTTATGGATCTCCACAAGAGCCTGTTAATGACCTCGACAAATTGCCATTACTCAAGGTTTTTTTTTCAAGTCTTTTGGTTTTATCTGTAAATAGCATAGTCATTCTTTATGGCTATATGCTAACAGAATCAGTTTATGATGGTTTCGTCATATTTATACCTTTCAATTTGGGTTTAATACGCTGCTAATGCCCTGGACTGCTTTTAGATAATTGAATCAATCCCTGGTATAAAAGCTCAAATTAGCACTCATAGATGGAGAAGAGGTGTCACAACTCAGTTATATCAGAATATGACTTAGTTCCACCAAAATGTGGCTCTTGTTGGCACAAGACCTTATCCTCTGAAATGCTAGCACAATATGGTGTCCTTTCCAAAACTCCACTTGAGCATGTTTTTCATATTTACTCCATTCACCAGACCCTTACGTTCTTAAGAAAATTTGTGTACTGCATCAAAAAAGTGATAATTTTAACCAACAATGCTATAGCTGCTTATTTTTAGGGAATACAATGAAAACCCTGCTCTTATAATGATTTATGCTACAAATTTAGAAATTAGGACTAGCTATTTGATCTGGATGTCACAGTGATTTCAGTTTGTATTCACAGGTGCAAAGTACTTTTTTCATAAATAAAACAAAACGAATTGCAATGAGCATAAAAATATATATATCGAGAAATAAATACACGTTCTTCTTGTAGCCTTGTAGCACTAGGTCTTTCTAGAAAGAATACAAGTTGTAAAAAAAACATTAACTGGGTGTTCAAAGTTTTAAGGAAAGGCGCGGACATACCCTTGTGTATATATCATGTTGTGTAGGAGAATGGATGAAGTATCTCCATCCTTTTAAGTAAAGTTCCTGTGGCATTATACTGTGACAGCCAATCCGCATGGCAAAATGCTGTAACAATCGTACACAATACTAACACCATTCTTCTTATGCATCTCCCCTGCTCTTTGATTGGTGCACCTGCTCCATCAGGTTATCACAGTCGCATCTCTTGGCAGTGTCTATAATAGGGAACTTAAATGACTAAACACCAAACTAATTAAATTATCTTATCAGTCCACGGATTAAGAAATCAAATAGTTTATTATCATCAAGTCTGCCCTTTGATGAGGCTTGCAAAACCTATATATAGACATCTATGGCTAATCCTAGATAAATGGTAGCCAATGTGGGACTAAACAACAAGGCTTAACAAAATATTAAAAACAAGAAAAAAATGAAAATCCTATATAATGAAATAGCATATTTTCATCCTAAGTCTTCCTATCAACTTCTTTTGTAGTCTCCGTAGGGTTTCCCTATTTGGTTGAGTGAAGGAAGGCAAGGCTTGGCAGCCTCCCATGTGATAGTTGAGTAGCTGCGGTTGTTGGACCTGGTCTTTCTTCTTCACGAATCAAATTTGCTTCTAAATCCAAGTGCGTTCATCAAAGATCAGTTGAGTTTACCTATATCGTTCATGTTCTACTGCCTTGCTATTTCGCTTATTTCCACCAATTTGGGTTTAGTGGTCCTATTCTTTATCTTTATGTTTCCTTCAATTGTATATCTACTGATGCCTATGTGTTGTCCAATACTACCGATATGTTTCCTTGTTGACTTCCACCCTTTTAGTCACTCATGCAAAGGATTCATTTCTGTTCAGCTAGATCGGCCTGGTCATTTGACAATAAACATCATTGAGCCTGCTAGTTCTCATTTTTTTATTTATATTTTAAATGCAATGGATATGATTTGACAATAAACATCATTGAGCCATTCAAAAGGGGTTGGCAGCGCAACTTGTTGCCCGTCTTCCTTCTTTTTAATTGTAATTAAACTTTTCAATTAAACAATTAACCAACATTATCATTTAAAGTAAACTTCGCTGCAAATGGATATGATATTCCTTTCTTATTCAAACTCACAGGTGGTGAGTGCAATAACTAAATTTAGTATTCATGTAATGGGGTGTTCTCTAATTAGTTTCATATAGTGTATGGATTTTGGTTGCCTTGTAGCTATATCCTCATTTTCATGAGCAAACGAAAAACTTTGACTTTGAATGCAATGACATTTAACTAAACAGTCAATGGTTCACTTAGCTAATGATTCTCACATGCCCAACACCAAGGAAAAAGATGTCCGATTGCGATGCCGTTGCGGTGGCCACAGAATCGATAATTTTTGACATAATTTTCGATAAATGCATTCCTGAGGTTTTGACGACAAAATTAATGAATTAAATTATGAAATTTTACCATAATGATCTACTGGTGTAGATCTACTCGAATATGTAATAATATTTCATATTGGATATGTGGGGAATATGGGGTGTTGTCATTTGTGAGTGAATGACCCTGAACTGTTTCGATGGGCATTTCGGTGGGGAATTTTGATGCCAATTTTCAATGGTGAAATCAATGAATTAAGTCGTTATAGTTTGCAAGCACAATATATAGACTTAAAGACACAAAACTATGCAAAAAAATGCTCTAGATAGTACATAGTATATGAAAAAGTATAAAAAATCAACGATCTGCCTGTTTCGAGAGTTTCGACAGTCCAGTTCGATGTCCGATTGCAGCGGAACAGAAAAAATGACGAAATTTCGACCAGTTCGTCGAAATTTTGAACATTTCCTAATGCATTTATGATCTGATAGTATGTATTCTACAGCTGGCTATGTTTACCCGTCCTTAGAGGAAGTTGAGGTTTACTTTTTTTTATAGATAAAACGGTTCACTTGGGTTTCTATGATTTTGCGACATTTACCATAACTCTATGTCATTGTCGTCATCTTCATCATCGTCGTCGTCATTTTTACCATTATTATCTAAGCCTCGATCCAACTTCTTGTGATCGGCTACATAAATCCTTCTTTTGCATTCAGTTTGAGTCATATTCTTATCAAGATGTAAAGATTCAAAGTCTCTCCCTCAATTAATTTAGGCATACCTCTTCTCATTTTTTAACTGTGCTTGGGTCGATATCATTGCTTGAATTGGTGCATCTGTTGACTTGTATTGCACATGTGCATACCACCTCAGGTAATTCTCACGTAATTTGTCCTTGATACTGGCCATCCCTACTTTATTCCTTCCATCTTAAGATACACATGTCCGCCACATTCATCTTATTGACACTGTTTTCTTCATTATATGACATCCACTAGTCACTCATATAACCGTTTTATACGACATAAATGCATTCTGATGGCCACTTGATGCTAAGTGGTAAGTTTTTAGGTAGAGGGATACCAAGAATAACCTGATTCTTCTGTTATAGAATGTTGCAGCTGTCAGTCATCAGATATTTATCTTCTGAACAAGATCTATACTATGTGCTCTCCGAATGAGGACGAATTGCGCTTTGTTTCATATTTAATATATGTCTAAACTTCTCTTGCTATTCCTTAACTAATATCTTTGATTTATTTCAGGCAAAGTACATTTATGTAAACGGTGACGGATCTGTTCCTGCCGAATCAGCTAAGGTATCGCAATCAAGTGATGGTTGTGTCAGTTATTGATCTTTTTTGGATTAACCCAACAAACTAACACTGCCTAACTTCAGAATTTAGTGCTATAGCTCTTTACGTCAAAACTGTGGTTGTAAATCTTGAGTTCCAAGTTGCTAACATCATTTTTCTGAAGAGTTGATCACACTTTTAAAACCCATCTCTTGGACCTTATACAAAAATCCTATTTTTTTAGATATGCATTTATGGGTAAGTTTCAAATTCGTTGCACCCTCTCATCAGAAACAATCTACATTTTCCCTTCATATTCTTGCCCCCTTTGCTTGGATTATCTTGTGTAATCTCGATATAACTCCTGAGCATCACTTTGACTCCTAATCCTACCACACAGACATTTGCAACTTTTCTTGTCTGTGTAATTCATGTTACATGTATGTGGTATGCTTACATATCATTCATAACATATGCATTCAGACGGAGCGTGGTCATCCTCCATCATGTATAATTTTTGCTCATCATCCAGTCTGTCTCCAACTCTGCATTTAGTAAATGATAATTTTTGAAGTATATACCTAGTGTCTTTTTTCTTTGTGAGAAGGTTACTGTTGACGTTTGCATTCAATATTAGTTTATTTCTAGTAATGCAGTTGCTGTAGTGTTTAATTGCTGACAGTATTTTGACATTATTCAGGCCGATGAGTTTGACGCAGTGGCAAGAGTGGGCGTTGTTGCTGATCACCGGGGAATACTCGCCAATAGCCATGTTTTTCGGGTAGTCAAACATTGGTTAAAAGCAGACCGTGATCCTTACTACGACCCTTTAAATGATTATGTGATTCTTCCTACTGCCTTTGAGGCTATAACGTATTGCAAGGAACACAAGCAGGCTGCACCCTTTTTGGAGTGGGATATTATCTCTTCGAAGGATTGTGAAGATCATCATGAATCTGATTGTAATACGACTTCAGCTAGTCCGGAGTCTGATGAGGTTTCTCGAGTGGAAATAAATCCGAATGATTGTATTGCTTGTGCCGCTGTTCGTCAAGAAGTGTGACCAGCTTATAATAGACGTTTAATATCTTGAAGCTCATGAGATCCTTGTGTATATATGTATCTATCTCGAATCAGGAGGGAGGCCAACGATCCCTTTGTAGAAATATGCATGTAAATAGAAAGAAAGATTATCACGTAAAGTTTTAGCGTTTGCAGAAAAAAAAAGTGGGTATGTCCGAGAACATTATTTTTATATAAGCCCGATAATTAGTATGTAGTTACACAGAATTCCTTATTTTGCAATATCGAGATGCCGCATCCTCTTTTTTTGCGTTGTAATGTATAAGTGAATGTGTCAATGTGCTAAAATACCCAACAAATGGGCTTATATTCTTGGTATGAGTAATACTCTGTTGAAGAGGATATAGATCAATCTGGGTAATAAATACTAGTTCTTTCAGGGTGCACAAAGCCCGTATAAATTGATCTGAGGCGATCCTTTTGCGCGCATCGTTAAACGTGATACCATATTATAAGGTATTTGTGATGGCTAAAAGAAAAATTCAATAGACCCTAACCATGCAAGGGGCAACTACTCTGACTAATGGACCAGAGAAGATCGCGGAGGAAGGAAAGGCACGAGGTGCATGAGACAAATGGGAGAGAGGAGGAATCACATTTTGTTCTCAGCGCCGGCTGAGTGGAGTGAGAGAAGGGAATAGTAGTGATCGCATTTCGAAGAGCGAGCGTCAAGCATATCAAAAAAAGTTAAGCTGCTTGCCGTCTAAGATGACTAATAGACGCTCAATCGAACAGACCTTGCCTAATAGATTGGAATAGGGTTAGCCAGAACGGGCGAAAAAGATCAATGTTAGATAAGAAAAAAAGCAACACACATGACCTCTCGCTTAGCTCGATTTGTACCTCTCCCTTACGGTCGAGCTACTTTGTTCCTCATGTCGTCTTTCTCCCCAACCTATCCAAGGGTTGTACCAAAAGAAGCATCGTAACTCAACATTCCATTGATTTCATTTTCATTACCTAGTAGTGAACTCTGAACTCGCTACCTTAAGAGGTAAGAGGAATGATTGTAAACTAATGGCTATTCTTCCCATCGAAGAAAGAGATGGAGGATGGCACGTGGGTTCATTCGAAGGACTTTCTACTTCAAAAAAAAATCACATGTTGATGAAAAAAGAACTTTCTCCCCCAAGACCCAAAAGTCCTCTTAGGTCTTTAAAGACAAGTGGACCCAAAACCCTGGCTTAGTTACTTGCTTATCAAGTACATTTATCCCTCAAAGTTCAATCTTGAAAAGATTTTCCCTTCCGACACAACAGTTCTAAGCCCTAGTTCCTACTTCAAGTGAAACCCTTCTTCAAAAGCCTATCTCAGTCGTACTGGACTCTCTATTACCAACAAAAAAACAAGCAGGAATGGATGCCTCTATTTCCTTGAGGATAGACTGTGACGATCAAACTAAAACAAAAACTCGCATTCTGCATCTGTTCTCTTGCTTGCAACTGAACTTCAGCCGACGATCCTCCTTCTGCGGAAGAACGAATTCGTCTCGTAGGAAATGTCATAGTATGAAAAAAGGATTCTCCTTCATCTTATTTTATTACACTTCTCTCTTTGCTTTCTCAGAAAATGATTCTCTTCTGACGTTACGGCCAGGTGTGTGAAGTCGATTCTTGCTTGACTTGTTGGATCACCCGAGGCGAGGATTGAGTTTGCTTTCTTTCTTGCTTTGTATCGAGGCAGTTGTAGGACATGTTCCTTATTGTTAGAGGTTTCCTTCTCTTATTATATTAGTCTTGTATGTGGTGATTCTTTTGTATCACTATTTTCCTATCCTTTCTTGTTTTAAGGAGAATGTGTCAGACCCAGCGAAAAGGAAGATCTTTATCACGCCGCCCCTGCTTTCTTATCATTGAAAGCCTTGGCAGCAACTAAAGCGGAATCTCACCCCACGGGTCTCCAAGAGCAATTGGCCAAACTCGTGACATGGTTTCTTTAACTGATCTGAAAACTGTGTGTCAACCTTGTTTCACTCTCTCACTATCTGAACTTCTCGGTGGAGTCTGTGCTCCGGGAAAATCAAGGACTAAGAAAAGAAAGTGCTTCTATCGAAGAGGCCCACACTTCTTGTCATGAAGTAAGTACACCGGTGACGTATGAGGAGATCAATGGTCTTCTTCCTTCTTTCCTAAGTCGGAGAATCAAGTGAGTCACAACCCCGTGAGAGAAATTGAAAAAGACAATCAAATAAATAGAATAAGGTCAGGCAGATCTTCTCGTAGCAGCTGTCAGCCTTTCCGTTGCCGCTGGGGATGGCATATCAGTAACCTTAGCTATTGAATCAGCTTTAGTTGCTTGGCACTGATTCCTTTCCTGTTTGAAAGAGGAAATTTTTCGATTCATTTCACTTAGCCTTTCCCATACTTTCTTTTTGTTGGTAAACAACCCACCACTCTATAGTTCTTCAAAACTCATTCGTACAGGAAGGAGTCTCTTTCTGTCTGGAGGGAATCATTTTGGATGAATCAATAATGCCTCAACTGGATAAATTCACTTATTTCACACAATTCTTCTGGTCATGCCTAGTACTCTTTACTTATTATATTCCTATATGCAATGATAGAGATGGAGTACTTGGGATCGACAAAATTCTCAAACTACGAAACCAACTGCTTTCACAGTGGGGGAACAAGATCCGGAGCAACAACCTTCCAACTAGATTGGAAGGACGGGTCCTAACTTATTAGTAGCTAGGCAGCTAAGACAGTAGTCGTTCATGTCAGGGCATGAAGCTAGAGCTTCGATTTGCGGTCGTGATACAAAGAGGAAATTCAGGTCAGTGGATCAAAAGCGAAATACACCAACATGCAGGTAGGCTCATGGCGATGATCCTGGGCCTGGAACTGTGTTGGAGAGCCAGACTAAACGTTTCAAAGTCATTGATTCCTTCTTCTTGGTGACTTTACACACGCACCTTGCTTTGAAGCGATCAACATAACCATTTGGCTTCCCTTTCACCTTGTACACCCATTTATTCCCGAGGACATTCATAGTTCATAGATAGATAGATAGAAGGAAGACGAGGAACAAACTCCCATGTCTGATTTTTGAGAAGAAGAGCATTGAATTCATCAGACATCGCTTCCTGCCAATGTGGATGCTTGTGGGATTCAGTGAATGTAGAGGGTTCAGTCTGAGTCACAGAAACTTCTCAAATATCCCCGAGAAAAGGATGAAAAGTAGACAGAAGATATTTTCTTTTTTTGAGTTGTAGATGCCATTCATTGATCTGCATTCCATGAGTACGTGCTGGTTTTCACAACTATTGTGAACTCATTGCTGTCAGAAGATAACTGAGGTGAAGCAGCAGTAGACGATGCCTCACCAGTCAGAACGAAACATCTCCCTGGAGGTAGAAAATGGGACAGAAACATAAGCATAGAACTCAAGAAAAATATCAAACACATCTTCTTTCTTATTTAATGGAAAGATCCATACAAATTTGGAGAAATCATCTATAAACAACACAAAGTATCTAACACCATCATGTGTGGGTACAAGAGACATCCACACATCAGAAAACACCAACTCAAATATGACAGACTCAGTACAATGTCAGGGAAATTTGTGGGACTTGGCTTGCATACAAGAGTCACACACATGAGGCCGAGATGGCATAAAAAGAATGTGATGGCGACGAAGAATTTGCTGAATTGTGCTGTAGTTGAAGCAGCAATGCCAGGGATGAATCAAGATATCCATTCGTTCCGGTATAAATAGTCAGTCTTTGTTCATCAACCTATAGAGGGATTGGGATTGTTTGAGCAACTCGCGTAATCGTTGACCTCTTGCCAATTGATTCTGAGTAGCTTTATCAAGATCAGAAGCAAATTGCGCAAAAGCTTCAGACTCTGCAAATTGATCCCGTTCCAATTGGAATTTTCCAGCTACCCGTTTCATGGATTTAATTTGCAGATCCTACTCTGGAAACAGAAAGACCCACTTGGATAGCAGGTCGTATCCCATCATTGAATAAATCGGTGGATCAAAATCTTTGTCCATCTATAATGGAAATCACAGGGGTAGGAATATAAGCTGAAACATCCCCAGATTGCAACTATTAGTTTTTGGTGGGGTGTACTGATTTGTTCAGGTGTGAGGCATGTTTTAAAATAATCAAAATGTTATCGTAACTTGTAGCCAAACGGAAATTGTCATGATTTCACCGACATTTGTGCAAGCTTGTATGTTGTAAGTTTTAGGACCACCATTCTTGTTTCCTCCATCAAGCCATCGTCAGTTTTGATTACCGAGCAATATTGTGCCGCCTTGTCATATAAGTCTGATTAAGGTGGTCTTTGCGATGAGCTTTGGACTAGCTTCATCTAAGGGTCTGTCTGGTTTACCGTAAGTGAAGCGGAAAAGAGCGGAACTGTAGTTCCTAGACTAAAATCCAGTGATTGGTTTTCACAAACTTTAGGAAAACAAATTCAGTCACCGTAACTCAAACTTCCGCAGATATATATATGCCCAACTTCCCAATTTCCAGGCCAAAACAAAGGGAAAACGACTTCCCATTTACAGTAGAAGATTAGTGCGACGAAGTCACCGAAAGCGGAGGTTTGATCCGCGAACCTTGGCACCTCCTCCTCGATGAGGCCTCATCGACGTCGTTGTCCTCCACTTGGAGGGCTATCCCGTGCCCGGAAAGGTGAAGGGGACAATTGCACTTGGCTTCGTACAATCCCTCGCGTCTTTCTTCTCCGGCAGCGACACTCGTCAATCCGGCCTAGATCTGAAGGGAGAAGTCCCTACTTGTGTATGGAGATAGTTTTCTCCGCCACCTCCTAATATTTTCAGTATACTTTAGTTTTAAACCAATCAACAAAACACCAGTTCCGGGAATTGTATTTCTATTCTTGGAAAATGACTTCATAACTTACTGACAGTTACAAGAAACCAGTCAGACCTAAGGGGTCATTTGGGTGGAAGCATCAAAAGTACAAGCAGTTTATATAGAGTATGACTACTGGCAGTTTAATAGAGTATATCCGAATGCTCCTAAAAGACTCCTATGATAGCTTGATAACCTATACCCGGAGGCCACGTTGTTTAGAGGATGTGGGCCATGTGACGAACAATTGCATGTTACTACTCCCTGCTGGCATCCCTGTCCTGTGCTTGGGTTTTAGAAAAAACTGGTGAGGATTAATATCCAGCCATCCAGGTTCACGCCACATCCCTACGTGTGTAGAGTTAATTAGACTTGTGTGACGTGCGGGTAATGTTATTCCCAATGTTTTAAAAACTTGGACCGGTGTTGACTCAGACCGGGTTGAGACTCTAGTGGAAACGGTTGGACCGAAAATGACATCAACATGAGTAAATTTTTTTTTGAACCGGTAAAATTGAACCTGTCACCCAAATATAAAGCAATAACGGGCGGACCAGTCAAACCAGCTGATCCCGACACACTATGTACATATATGTATACATATTCATGTACATATATTACAAAAAAGGTAATATTGTTCCTCCATTGATCAAGAATTTCGGTCTTTGGGAAGTATCAGGATCATCCAATAATAAGGGTTTCAATTTATTCAAATGAACAATTTGAACACCTATTGATTTTATATATAAATATATATAAATAAATAAATAAATAAATAAAAAAAAAATATATATATATATATATATATATTATAACGATATGTACACACACATATATATATCTATATATATATGTCTATTTATTCATTATCTGCACGGGTAATTTAGTTTTGCTACCCGACACACGCAAGACTTATCTCCTTGAATCTCCGTCTGCAGGCGGCACTCCTTTTCGTCGAATCGATCTTTGTGTGTGGTGGTCGATATGGACTGTCAGAGGCCGATGCAACAGACACTTCCATCCAGGCTATTCTGCCGTCAATCCATATCACCGTGCATCGTCTGTGCATCATCCCCAACTTCCTAGTGACTGCTTCCTAAGCTACATTGACGACACGACTATTGCATCTTGCCCATCCTTCCCCTAGGGCAGTGCCCCGATCTAAAAGTGGCACCCGACCTAGAAGGGAACCATTCTCTGTTGTCTTTTTTCTCTCTCTCCTGTTTGCGACGACCTCCCCTACTCAGCCTTGCTCTGGCTACCTCCAGCGGCCTGCAGTGATGCCCTAGGCACCTCAAAGGAATGACGACGTTCCAGGATAGTTTAAGCGAATGCCTACAGAACTTATCAAGCAGTAGTTTTGATCAATTCTTCTGTCTATTAAGGTACTTTGTCATTACCCCTTTTTCTGCAGTTGTCGACTTGTTTGAGAATTGCGCCTCTCTGGACCTTGCCTGACCTTATTTTCTTACTTCATGCCTTCGACGACATGTACCAGATGTGCCCAATGTAGTAGCTTTTTCAAATCCTTGCTCTTTTTTCTACTGTTGTGAAGCTCACTGGGAAATCTACATATAAACTTATTTGTACAAGTTACCTTTCTGTATTTTCTTCTTCAATTCAACTATTTATGTCCAACTTGGAAATTTATTTTATTCTGATTTGTAATTTGGAATACAAATCTTCTTGCAGTTACTCATTTGTTATGCTGGGTTACTCTTCGGCCTGATAGAGTTACTCTATGCTATTTCAGGGTTACTCCTCTGTCCTGCTGAGTTACTCCCAGACGTTGTAATGGATCCCAGCCTTGATACAGATGCTGCTAATTCAAATGTCGGCCTTGATAATGATAATGCTAATTCTTATCCTTCTGTTGGTGCTTCCACTCTGCCCCCAGCTGCAGTTCCTAAAATTGGTCTCCACTTTGGAAGTTTAGATGAAGCTATCTCATTCTATTCTATCTACGCTGGCGTGATTGGTTTTAATATCAGGAAAGATGACAACAGGTATGAACGGGGAACTAAGATTCTCATTGCCAAAGATCTGGTTTGTGACAAGCAGGGTACAATGGGCTGTTCTAAGAGGTTAAGAGGGCTTCTGAGCCCCGTTTGTGATAAAGTGGGTAAGTTGCAGGAAAATCTGTCTAAGAAGAACAAGCGATCTGTGAAGAGGTGTGGTTGTGGAGCCATGATCCGATTCACACTAGACAAGTCCTTATCCATGTGGGTTGTGATTGCCTTTGTTGAGGAATACAACCACGATCTTGTTGATTATGCACATCTCCGTTACCTGAAGTGTAACTCATCTCTTGATGAAACTCAAAGATATCCTTTCTTCCATGAGCCAAGCTAACATACCTGTATCGAGACAAATTGCATTGATGGCATCCGAGTCTAGCGGCTATGAAAATTTGACATTTACGAGCAGGCAAGCTCATGGACACATCAGTAGCAAGAGGAAAGAGTCAGCCAAGTACGACGTCGACATGGTCTTGGATCGGTTTGCCAAGTTTAAGGTACTCGATCAGAAATTCTTCTATACATACCAAAACGATCCTGATTATTTCTTGACTCATCTATTTTGGGCTAATCTTGTTTCTGTTGAAGACTGTAGGTTGTTTGGCGATGCGATTGTTTTTGACACCACCTACCGCACCAACAAGTATTCGATGGTTTTTGGAATGTTTGGTGGTGTTGATCACCATCGTAAGACAGTATTGTTTGCTTCAGCTCTTATGTTTGACGAGAAGTACGAGTCATTTGTCTGGGTTTTGAAGCAGTATCTACTTTGTTTTGGCAAAGAGCTGGTGTCCATCATAACCGATCAAGACCCAGCTATGAATGTTGCTATCCTTACTATTTTTCTGAATTGCAAGCATCACTTCTGTAGCTGGCACATCCTACAAAAGCTTCCCTCTAAGCTTGGTGGTCTTCCTAACAAGGACCAGATCATAAGATCCTTGAATGATTGCGTGTGGAATGTGGATGATGTAGGTATATTTGAAGAGAGGTGGGATTCTGTTGTTGAGGAGTATGGTCTGTCGTCCATTACTTGGTTGTCTGACATGTATGCGATGCATTCAGAGTGGGTTCTATGCTATATGCAGTCTTCCTTCTTTGCGGGCATGAGGACAATGTAGAGGAGCGAGAGCTTGAATGCATTCATTAGAAGCCATATGAATAGTAAGAAGACTCTCTTTGAACTTGTATGTTCATTGGAGACTGCATACTCTCATGTACGGGAGATTGAAAATTTCAAAGACTTTGAAGACGAGTATAGTAATCTCCCTTTGTCATCACTGTGGCCTCTGGAGGAGCAGATGAGAGGTTTATACACCAAGTCAATCTTTAAGATCTTTCAGAGTGAGGTTCATCAAAGCATGATCTACAATGTAAAGGAAGCTTCAGAAGAAGGTGTGTTTGAAGTGTATCGTGTCGGTGGCCTTGGATCTGCCCGCATCTTGAAGAAAAAGTCGTCGAGTGAGATTGTTTCTTGCAACTATTGCATGTTGGAATTCAAAGGTATCCCTTGCAGGCACATCCTGTCTTATTTGAAGAGTCGTGAATTTTGCACTCTTCCCGAGCCATACATAATCAAGAGGTGGACCAAAGGCTATAGAGAACATCCTTTGATTTTTGGCAAAGTGTCAGTTAGTCATCTATCCATTGGGAGGACTCTTAAGCTTGTTTCTTCCTGCAATTCGATTGTGAACATAGCGTGTAGGAACAACACTGTGGATCTTTGCCATGAAAAACTGCTAGCCTTGCGAAAGGAGCTGTTAGAATTGGATCTCGCTGATACTGGTGCAGATGCAGGTGCTGGTGTAACTGCTTCAAATACAACTTCTTCTTCCGCTGTCAAGGTTCATATCCCCAATGTTTACAAAACTAAGGGGAAACCCAAATTCACAGATGCGAGGTTTAAATCTGGAGATGAGATTGCCCAGTCTAAAAGAGGGAGGCAGTGCAAGAATTGCTTAGAGTTTGGTGTTAACCATGACAACAGGAACTGTCCTAAGAATTAGTCCATTCTACGGTGATGCTCTTTCTGGACGATCTGTTGTTGCTATTTATTGCTCAACGACTATATCTGGTGCTGCTTGTGTTGTTTGTTTGTGTTTGATGTTTATATTTGTTATCTTATCCTGCTGCTGATCTATTCTGTTCTTCTCTTCCAGCTCCTGGTGCTGCTCGCTAAGCTTTATTTTCTGCTGCTGTTGTTGATTTGTGGGGAGCATCCTGGTGCTGCTTATTGTGCTTTTGTTTGTTCTTTTATCATGCGATTGGGAGCTGTTGCTGCTATTGCAATTCATGGATATGTGCTACTGCTAATGCTCTTGTGATGTGCTGCTGCTGCTAGTGCTGTTGATGGTTATGTGCTACTGCTACTTCTAGTGTGATGAGCTGCTGCTGCTACTATTATTAAGATCGTTCTTGTTTTTCTGATTGGGAGTTGCTGCTACTATTTCTACTGCTCATGTTCTGGTGTTGTTGCTACTTCTATTGATGTATATGTGGTTCTATCTTTTTTAGTGGAGTTTGTAGTTGATCAGTACGTCAGTGAGGCATGTTCAAATATGTAATGGGGTTGTTCTTTTTGTGTAGTTTTGTGAAAGTGATTTGTAACCTTCTATGTACTTCACTTGTGTTTGTAATCTATCTTTGTGTTACCTTGTGCTCCAGCAGCTGTATGTATACTTTGAATATGTTACAAAGAATATGTTCTGATCAGTTGTTATTCTTTTTGAAGAATATGTGTTTGTCTTTGCGTACAATGGATACTCTTAGTGTTGTCACATTTACTCTTACAAAGTATAAGAGTAACTGAGTTTGATTCATAGTGTTTCTTTTCTAGGCTATCACAATTACTCTTATTGCTGTTAGAGTTACTAGTAATACTCGTTTAGTTACTCGCAGGGTTGTCACAGTTACTCGCAGTGCTTTTTCAGTTACTCGTATTATTTGCACATGTACTCTAACTGCTATTTGAGTTACTCGTAGTGCTCGTTCAGTTACTCGCATTGTTGTCATAGGTACTCGTAGTGTTTCACAGTTACTCATAGGTTTTTTCAGTTATTGGTGGGGTTTTTTCAGTTACTCGCAGGGTTTTTTCAGTTACTCGCATGTTTTTTTTTCAGTTACTCACAATGTTTGTTCAGTAACCTTTGAAAATACAAGTAACAAGAACATCTTGTAAAGTAACTGTTCCAGTATGAGAGAAAATGTTCGATTCCAGAAAAGGTAACTGTATCAGCACTAAGAGTAATAGTAGGAGCACAACAAGTAACTGTGACAACACTAAGAGTAACTGTGACAATATAAAAAGTAACTCTAGCGTTCAAAAAGTAACTTTTTTACTTTACAAAGTAACTCTTATGAAATACTCCCCAGTCCCTCCACCACCAACCCATCCCTCCCCACGAGGCATTCTATCCTCTTTTGGTGAATCACGCTCCATTTAATGCATTAGAAGAAAAGATATGTACAATGCACTGATTCTATTAAAGAAGGAACCAGAAAAGAGAAGAAAAGAGAAGGCTGTACAACGTAAAAGCATAGAGCACTACTGTATCATCTAAATTGTATCATCTAAATTGTAAAAGCACAGAGCACTACTGTATCATCAGAACAACAAAATGTCTACAAACTGTACTACCCATCTTTGCAACACCAAAAGCACAGAGCACTGCTGTCATCTTCTTTTAAGTTCCAGTGCTCTCATCTTGCCCTTTCACTCACTTTCGAACAACCTACCTTCTTCACAACCTACCTTCTTCACATCCTACCTTCTTCTACCATTACTAGTTTTCTCACAACCCTCAACACAACCTACCATGGAGCCGTTCATCCAGCCCATGAATTACACCCTTGACAACAAAACAATGGAATCCATTCAACTTCCTATAGAATGGAAATATCTCCATTTTCACATTAAACCAGGCAATACCACCTTCCATATCGGAAACCAGACATTTCAGATCACCCTTATTCAAAATGAAAACAGATCACTTTCAACTGGTAGGGGCTGGAAAAGGATGATCGCATAGCTCAAGATTCACAAAGATGGGATCATCTTCCTCAAGCGAACCGATCACTAGACTATCAAAACATGGATCACATATTATTTCTTAGAAACACCAACCGACCTTCTTCCGCTCTTCAGAATGCATGGTGAAGCAGTATTCTCTGGAACAGACGACTCTACAGATTAGCTATTTGTTAGGGACAAATACCAAGCACCGCCAGGATCAACTGTAAATCCTTTACAGGTTGACTCATCTACAACAGCGGACACCTCAACATATGTAGAAGACACTACTTCTTCTTCTTCTGTCCAGCCTTCCTATCATAAATAGGTATGCACCACCGCCCTTTTCTCCTTGCCTTTTGGTCGATAATATTCCCCATCACCACCTATACCGCCCCCAACCATCCTGGGCTCAAAACCGTGGTTGACTCATGGATAAATCCTTTACATGTTGACTCATCTACAACAACTATGAACTGCTCAGATACGGATTTGTGTGGCCAGAAGTTTTGAGGATTCTGAATATGCTGTTTTGGTTTGCTGTCTCTGCTTTGCAATGGAATGAATTGTGTGTATGATATCTCTCGCCAGGGATGGATCTGACCCCCTGAGCTCTTTGATTTTTATGTTCAGTTGACGGACCCTCCTTATAGCTGATTTGGCTGTAGTTTTCTGTATTGTTTGTTCCAAAGAGTATGTATAATATATAACGTTTTATGCTTTGAATGTTGTATTCTTGAATGTACAGCTGCAGTGTTTTTGTCTGAATATATATACTTTCAGTTATCCTGCAAAAAATAAAATAACTCAAGAGGAAGAGTGAATATGATATCAAAACTCACTGACAAATAACCGTTTGATATAGAAGAGTAACTGTTTGATATAGAAGAGTAACTATATGAATAAAAAGAGTAACTACACGATAGTCTAGAGTAACTCGTATCATCACTAAGAGTAACAGTAGGATCACAACGGGTAACTGTGACGACACTAAGAGTACTGTGACAATATAAAAAGTAACTCTAGCATTCAAGAAGTAACTGTACTTCAATATAGATTACTCGCATGGTTTTTTCAGTTACTCACAGTGTTTGTTCAGTTACTCACATGGTTGTGACAGTTACTCACAGTGTTTGTTCAGTTACTCGCAGGTTTGTGACAGTTACTTGTAGTGTTTGTTCAGTTAATCAACCATTACTTGCAGTGTTCAGTTACTCACAGGCTTGTTTCAGTTACTTGCAGGCTTTTTTCAGTTACTCGCATGGTTTTTTCAGTTACTCGCAGGTTTGTGATATTTACTCACAGTGTTTGTTCAGTTACTCGCAAAATTGTTTAGTTACTCGTAGAGGGTTCAGTTACTCACATGGTTTTCTCCAATCCATGGTTGTTGTTCAGTTACTCACATGGTTGTTCAGTTACTCATAGAGGGTTCAGTTACTCGCAATGTTTGTTCAGTTACTCGCATGGTTGTCGCCAATCCATGGTTGTTGTTTAGTTACTCACATGGTTGTTCAGTTACTCATAGAGGGTTCAGTTATGAAAAACTACTAGAGGGGGGGTGAATAGAGTTTTTAAATTATTTTAACAATTTATTTAACTCAAACAACCAATCACAAAAATATTGGACAAGGGGACAAGGATTTAGAGTGGTTCCTACCTTACCAAATACTAAGGCAGTAAGTCCACTACCTGGTTGCTTACCCAACCGGGATTTGGAAAGAATTTAATTTTATTACCTCGCAAGGACTTTACATAAAATTACAATTCTCTCCCTAAACCCTTCAAGCAGCCTTCACCTCAAAGTAATCGCACCAACCTTGAAGCAGCCTTCACCTAGAAGCAATTGCACCAACCTTGAAGCAGCCTTCCTCCTGAAGTAGCTTCCCGTTGCAATAGCCTTCTTGAAGTAGCTTCCCGTTGCGATAGCCTTCTTGAAGTAGCTTGAAGTCCACCTTCTCCTCCGAGAAGAACCTTCTCCAATCTGCAGCCTCCAACCCTAGGAGTAGCAAGGAGAATACAAAGAATAAAAGGAACAAGAAGGAAAACAGAAATTACAACTTATCCTTTTAAGAACAAGGCTTGATTTGCCTATATCAAGCGTATTGATCTCCTAACCAATGAGTGTAGAAGTGTAAGTGTTGTGGAAAGGAGATGCCAGCCTATAGGACACGAAATTAGAGCAATGGGAATGAATAGCCAATGTTGGAATTGCTCTATTGCTCAAAACAGATTGCCAATGAGTATTCAAGCTCAAGTATAGCACAAGTGTAGCTTAGGTGAGTTTAGGTGTCCTAAGGCATGTCCTATTTATAGGAATGACCTACAAGTGCTTAAGGACATTCTAGACACTTTCTAGGGGGTTCTTAGTGCTCAACTAGCCGTTATGTGTCCACTAATTGCATTTGCAACGGCTAGTTAATTGACCCTGAAAAGTGCAGACAGAACTTTTCTCGATCGACAATTTGTCGACCGAGAGTCCTTCTCGGTCGAAGATTTGTCGACCGAGGGACCTCCTGGAGTAAGTGTTTACAACGTTCATTTCCAACTCCCAACCACTTTGTCTGCTGGGTCTAACGGCTAGTAGGGTCTATTCTCGATCGAAGATTTTGTCGACCGAGAGTTTCTCGGTCGAAGATTTGTCGACCGATATTTTCTCGATCGACGATTTGTCGACCGAGAATATTACTGACTCAATGTATTCATTTACTAAGTGTGTGTATCAATGTGCAATTGTGATACTATCTTGGGGAATGGCCTATCTAAGTGTTGTGAGTGGATAGGGAAGATCTAAACGCTTGATTTACATGATATCTAATTACTTGTACATTATATACTTGTACAAGCATTTACATTTGATTACAATCATGAAAATAAAGCGATTTTATCAAATTGTTTCTTCCAAGTCTTTGTTATCCACCACCTTATATGCTTGTTCCTGAAATACTCAAATAGCACGTTAAAACCACAAGAATGAAATGTTTGTCATTATCAAAACAAAAGGGATTATGCTAATGTCAATTTAGCCAACAAGTTACTCACAGTGTTTGTTCAGTTACTCACATGGTTGTCGCCAATCCATGGTTGTTGTTCAGTTACTCGCATGGTTGTTCAATTACTCACAGAGGGTTCAGTTACTCGCAGTGTTTGTTCAGTTACTCGCATGGTTGTCGCCAATCCATGGTTGTTGTTCAGTTACTCACAGTGTTTGTTTAGTTACTCACAGAGGGTTCAGTTACTCGCAGTGTTTGTTCAGTTACTCGCATGGTTGTCGCCAATCCATGGTTGTGCAATTACTCGTAGTGTTTGTTCAGTTACTCACAGGCTTGCTTCAGTTACTCATAAGCTTTTTTCAGTTACTCGCATGGTTTTTAGTTACTCGCAGGGTTATGACAGTTACTCGCAGTGTTTTCACAGTTACTCTAACTGCTATTACAGTTACTCGCATGGTTTTTTCAGTTACTCGCATGGTTGTGACAATTACTCGCAGTGTTTGTTCAGCTACTCGTAGTCCTTTTTCAGTTACTCACAGTGTTTTTTCAGTTACTCCAGGGTTGTGACAGTTACTCGTAGGGGTTTTTCAGTTACTCAACCATTACTCTCAGTTACTCAAGCTTTACTCTCTGTTACTCAAGAATTAATTTCAGTTACTCAAGCATTACTTTTCAGTTACTCAAGCATTCTGTTACTTTTAGTTCAATTACTCGCATGGTTGTATCAGTTACTCGTAGTAGTTTCAGAGTTACTCTTATAACATTCAAAGCATAAAGGTATTTAAAGCATTCAAGAACATAAGCATTCAAACCATAAATGTATTCGAAGCATTCAAGATCAGCTGTACATTCAATCTTTTTGCATCACACTAATAAATAATCCATTTTAATCAACTGTACATTCAACCAAAATATTAGGGCAAAATCAATATTGTTCAAGATGAGTTGTACATCAAGATTAGCTGTAAATTCAGGCTGTTCACATCTGTACATTCAAGAGCAGCTATACATTCAGGATTTCATAGAGCTTATACAACATAATAACATAAGGCTATTGTTCTTATTTTACAATCAAACCAGTAATCCAGTTTTTCAGCTGGATTTTAGCCATTTATCAAGGCTTGTAACTATTTCTTCCTCTGGGATCTGTTCGTCATGCATTTTTGCTGCTGTTTCTTCATTCTTCTCTGTTTCTTATTGTTTCTCAGCTTCATCTTCTCCTCCCTTGTTCTCATCAGATTTACCTTCTTTGATGTCTTTGCTTTCATCTTTTTCATCCTCTTTTAGAGGCTGCAGCTGCCCCCTTGCCATCATTTGCTGAAAAACATCAACCTTATTGCCAGAATGTCTTTGCAGGTGAAGTCCATAGTTTTTCCATTGACTAGGAAGTCTAGGTACTTCATGATGAAGATCCCACAGTCAAGTGAGTCTTCTTCCTGCTGTGGGCAGATCAGGTACTCATGATCCCACTGTGACAACTGGCTCCCCTTTTCCGGTGCACCCCTAAAGAATTCGTGCACTATACCCACCTGCATTAAAAAAACAAAACGTTTATTCATCATCAATTAAAGAACATTAATCCTTTCAATCCACTACTAATAGAGTTATTTTTTATAGATCACTTACCCATCTATTGAATTCTTTTCTTGAATTGCTACTCCAACTCATTGAATTATAAGACCAGTGTGCTCCATCCCTGAAACTTGCTTCATACAAGTTCCAGAGGTTGTCATTGTTTAGTATTGTGAACACCGAGTCCATTGCGTCCCAATCTTTTATTGGAACGTTGAATTGTGGAGATAGCATGTCAATCTGCTCCATGGTGATGTTCTCAACATCAAATGATAGCTTTTGCTGCAAATGTAGAGTTTAAAATTCACATCTATAATTTTCAGTTTGTGTTTCTATATTGTAATTTCATGTAAATTTGTATAAAAAATTTATTTGTCTTACCGGAGCATAAGTGCTCATGTAGTGCCATGTCAACACCTTCTTCCTCCGCTTGCTTGTTCTTTCCTTGAGCATCTGTACAAAGCAGTCGAGAACCTGAAAAAAAACCAAAAGCTTTCTTAGTTTAGCAATCCAAATTATCTACTTCAAAGAGTTATACTACGTTCTTATTTCTTACAGGTGATCACGTCATTTGATCATTGTATAGGAGGGTGGCGAGGTCCTTCCCCGTGCACCAAGTGTCTTCACTGAATTTCCATTCTCATTTTGACCTGCCAATTATTTTTATAGATGTTAAACATACAAGTTGGATATCGAAACAGTAATGTTTTATCATTTTACACTTGACAATAACCAAATTTCTTACATTTCTTCTATGTTGTTCATGAAGTGATGGACAATTTCTTTGGTTTCTTTTGTTTTGAAATGTTCAAAACCTATGAAATTTGACATCTTGTGCTGTCAACAACAATAGAGCAATCCATGTTAGAATCAATCTTCATTTTGCACAAGTTACTTAAGCATTACTATCAGTTACTCAATCATTACTCTCAGTTACTCAAGTCTTACTTTCAGTTACTCAAGCATTACATTCACTTACTCAATCATTAGGTTTAGTTACTCAAGAATTAATTTCAGTTACTCAAGCCTTACTTGCAGTTACTCAAGCATTAGGTTCAGTTACTCAAGCTTTAGGTTCAGTTACTCAAGCATTACTTGCAGTTATGATATACTTGAAAGGGGATGACACTTACCTTTTCCTCCCTCCTTTTCTTCACATTTTTCTCTATGCTTCCTATCTTTAGTTCTTCCATCTTCTTCTTCTTCTTCAATCTTTTTCTGGGCTCCTTCTTCCCTTCTTCTTCTTCTTCTACTATCTTCTCCTGCTGTTCGCTTCCTTCTTCTTGTTTCTTTTGTTCTGCATCTTCTGCAGACTTTGGTTGTTCAGAACTGTTGTCTTTTGTTTCTTTCTTCTCCTCTTCATCAACATTTTTCCTGTCCTCACTGTGATCTTCTGATTCCACGTATTTTCTTCTGAGGGTCAGCCTTCTTCGCTTCGTCGGTGGGTCAACATCATTTGTCGGTGTGTCTTTTGGTTCATCTACATTCACCGAGGCAAAACCCTCTGCAAATTCTTTGAATCCACTTTCAGGTGACTGTGATTTGTCACCCTCATCTTCCCACTTTTTTTTTAGATTTTTATTTTCTTCTTCTAACTTGGCTATTCTTTCTTCTAGCCTTTTATTCTCCATCTGCAGCTCAGTGAATTTCTCAACACTTATTCTTGTGCAGATCTCCTTATGCATTTTGAGCTCCTCCTCCAACATTTATATTCTTTTCTCTAGGGTGGAGGTGTCAGCAGTGTCACCCTCTTCGATTATGGGCTTTGCTGGTGCCTTATTGGTTGTTGGCTTACATTTTGCTGGCATGTCCTTCGATGATTTTGCAGCCTGTCAATCATCTCCCTGGTCTACTACTATCCTTTGACAAACCTGTACACCATATAAATAAA